>JAAALK010000285.1:65363998-65425749 GCA_019279435.1 Zizania palustris | reverse complement strand
CCGCAGGTCTAGATTTGCCTTAGGGTCCTAACTATGTAAAGAATCCTATTTTTATACATTATGAATGAAAATTTGCTTATCATGTTTTAGGCTTCACCTCATATGGATGATATCGAAGTGTTAAACATTACCTAAGAACTCCGCTGCTATGGGCTACCTTCGATCTTTTAAAACTTCACAGCGACCTCGATTTTTAGTTCCTCGAGATAGCTCCGGTGCAATTGCGCCCGAAGTAAGCAAAGATATACTATCTTATATTAAAAAGGAAGAAAAAGAAGTTAACTTGGAAGCTTCATCTTCAGAAGACAATGCATGGTCCGAAGATGAAGATGGAGCTCAGGGTAAAAAAACCTGAAGACTTGGAAGCTGGGAAAGGAGCCCCGAATGACTCCGAACTTGGGCCGAGCTTCAACAAGAACAGAAAGACTTTAGAGCATCGAAGGGAGGTAGAAGAATTAAATGTAAAGTTGTTAGAACTCTCGGCTCTGGAACTAGTCGTTCCAACCTTAGCTCTAGAGATCTAAGGGGTCTTCGATTCCTTCTCGGTATAGACACCGATTTTTCATGATGTAATTATAATTTGTTTGGATAATAAATATCGATTTTTTTAAAATTGTCTCCCTACTTCCCAGCCCCTCTTTGGGTGTAAGCAACTTCGAATTATACTCAAAGATGGTTAGGCGCAAAGAAAACTTAGGAGTACAATTTTGGAGGCTCGGAGCACCTCAGCAATTTAAAGATTGATTAAAATCTTATAAAGTGTCTTCGACTACTTGAAGTCTGAAAACTGGTAACTTAGTACCTTTTGCTTTAAAAGAAATCACTTTGAACAACTTTTCGGACACTTTAGTGTCCCAAATGATTGGTCACTTTGAACTTTTTTTTCTCACGGATATTCGAAGCTCATGAGCTCAAACTCTGTTTTGTTTTGGCCTCCTTCGGCTCTTTTTGCGAATGCTATCAAACCGATGGTTTGGAATTCGCAGTGGTCTCCTTGTACTCTTTTTACGGATGCTTTCAAGGCGAAACTTGGAATCCGCATTATTTGGTCTCCTTCGACTCTTTTTACGGATGCTTTCAAGCCGGTGGCTTGGAATCCGTTTTCTCAGTGACTTTCCCACCTTGTCGGAAGCTTCGGATCAGTGGTCCAAAGTTCGAAAAATATGATTCAAATTAATGACACTTCCCTCCCAATCAACTTCGCTATTCCAGTGCGTCCACTAGAAGTGGGAAGTATATGGGGGGTAGGCATTATCTGAACCATAAGTTTTATTGATTCCGAAGGTGTTTACAAATAATTACAAGGAGCCCCTATGCGAAATATTGCTTTAGGTGCTCCGCATGCCATGTATGCGCTAACTCTTCACCTTCCAAATTAGCTAACTTAAAAGAACCAGGACGCCCTGAGCGGACAATTGAGTATGGACCTTCCCACTTATTTCCTAATTTCCCTGGCGCTATGATACTTCGCAAAACAAGATGACACGGCCTAAGTTCATTAATCTTGACCTTCGGGTCGAACCAAGTCTTTGTCTGCTGCTGATACTTTGACAAATTTGCAACAGCTCGAAGTCTTATCTCTTCTGTTAAATAAAGCGAAGTTTTCCTTTCTGCTTCTATTTCTGGTTCGGTGCTGTGAAGAGATCCTCCTTTAAGCTCCGTTGGTGTCATAGCTTCATCTCCGAATAATAGTCTGAAAGGAGTGAAACCAGTGGACCTTGTCTGAGTTGTCCGAATGGACCATAGGATCTTTGGGAGCTCTTCAGTCCACAATCCTTTTGCCAATCCCACTATTCTTCGATTCAGCCCTGACAAGATATTACCATTATCTCTTTCAACGGCTCCGTTGGACTGAGGATGTCTTACTACAGCAAAACATAATTGGATGCCTAGGTCTTCACAGAATTTCCTGAAGGGTTTTGCATCGAACTGTGTTCCATTGTCAACTGTCAACTGCCGAGGCACTCCGAACTAGCATATAATATTCTTCCAGAAAAATTTTTGTACATTATTCGAAGTGATAGTTGTTAGGGGCTCTGCTTTGACCACTTTGAAAAGTATTCGATTGCTACCACTGCGAACTTCAAATTTCCTTTTGCTACTGGGAAGGGGCCAATAAGATCCATGCCCCATCTGGCCATGGGCCATACTGGAGCAACGACTTGAAGAGTTGTTGGTGGGCGATGACTTCTTCGTCGCATCCACTGACATCCTTAGCAAGTGCGGACTAAGCTCTCCGCATCAGCTACTATTGTAGGCCAATAAAGCCCCTGGCGAAGTGTCTTTCCTACCAAAGCTCGAGGGGCCAAATGGCTACCGCATACTCCTTCATGAATTTCTCGGAGAATTTCTTGACCTTCGGCTTGAGATATACATCGGAGCAAAGGGGAACATACTCCAGCCTTATACAAAATACCGTTGATTATATGATAACTCCGAATTCTGAGTTTCAACCTTGAAAGATGTGGCCATTCAGACATACTTGCTTCTCCTTGCAACAATTCCATAATTGAACTTCGCAAATCTGTACTTGGAATGCAAAAAACTTCCGCAGCAGGGATTTGTGGTACCGAAGGTGTACTGAGTTCTTCATAAAAATACTCTTCTGGTATTTCCATAGCTCCAGCTGCAACTTTTGCTAAGATGTCAGCTTGCACATTTTCTGCTCTAGGTATACTCCGAATGGAAATCCCTTTAAATGCTGCTTCAATCTTACGGATTTCTTCCAAGTATTTTGCAAGCTGTGGATGCCGAACTTGAAAGCTCTTGTCTACGTGCCCTGCTACAATCTGAGAATCTGTCTTAATAACAACTCTTGTAGCCCCTAGAGCGCGTGCCTTTCGAAGTCCCAATAAAATTCCTTCATACTCCACTGTATTATTAGTAGATTTAAAATTGAGTCTTGCGCAATACAAAGCCTTTTGCCTTGAAGGTGAAATTATTACTGCTCCAACACCTGCTCCAGATGCTTTGAAAGCTCCATCGGAGTAAATAGTCCAAATCCCTTCACTTGGCTTCTCCGGAGCCCATGCTGCAGGGGGAGTCCACTCTGCCACGAAGTCTGCCAACACTTGTGACTTAATTGTTGTTCTTGCCACAAAGGATATGCCGAAGGGTGCCAACTCAACAGCCCACTTCCCAATTCTTCCTGTAGAATCCTTACTTCGGAGCATATCTCCCAAAGGATACGAAGTTGGTACAATTACATTATGTGCCAAGAAATAATGCCTTAACTTCCTCGAAGCCATTATCAGAGCATAAGTGAATTTCTCAAGCTCGGGATATCTTGTTTTTGCTCTAGACAATGCTTCGGACACAAAATAAACTGGATTCTAAACCAACTTTCCATTGAAATCAACCTCTCTGACAAGGACTGCACTGACAGCAGAGCCAGTAGCTGCAAGGTAAAGGAGTAGGGTTTCATCCGCAACAGGCACCATGAGTGTAGCGAGGTTGCTGAGATAATTCTTAATATCTTCGAAGCTCTTTTGACACTCCGGTGTCCATGCAAAATCTTTGGACCCCTTCAATGCTTTGAAAATGGGCAAACTTCTCTCCGCAGACCTTGCCAAAACCTGCTAAGTGCTGCAAGGCGACCAGTCAGCTTTTGCACTTGCTTTAAATTCTCCAGGGGAGCCATCCTTTGCAACGCAATTATCTGAGTGGGGCTAGCTTCGATCCCTCTGCTTGAAACTAGATACCCTAACAATTTTCCAGCCCGCGCCCCGAAGATACATTTTTTGGGTTAAGACGGATCCCACATGCCCGAAGGCTATTGAATGTTTCTACTAAGTCTAGGCTATGTTGGTGCTTTAAAGCACTCTTTATTACAATATCATCCATATAGGCCTCTACATTGCGACCTAATTGATGACCTAGGGCCTTAGCAATTAACCTCGAAAAAGTAGCCCCGGCATTTCTTAAGCCAAAGGGCATTCTTACATAACAGAAGACTCCTGAAGGAGTTACAAAGCTTTTCTTGATTTCATCTTCGCGCTTTAGCCAGATTTGATGATAGCCGAAGTACGCATCGAGGAAGCTTAATAACTCCGAACCGGCAGTAGAGTCGACCAATTGATCAATTCAGGGCATGGGGTAGGGGTCGCGGGGGCATGCTTTATTCAGAGATGTAAAATCAATACACATGCGCCACATCCCGGAGGATTTCTTCCTAACAAAGACTGGGTTGGCTAACCACTCCGTATGAGCCACTTCTCTGATAATCCCAGCCTTCAGCAGCTTTTCCACTTCGTCTTTGGCAAGGGTAGCTCTCTCTGCAGACAGCTTCCAGAGTCCTTGCCGAACAGGTCGAGCCTTTGGGTTAACAAGTAGACTGTGTTCAATAATATCTCGACTGACTCCGGTGATGTCTTCATCAGACCAAGCAAAGACATCTAAATTCTCCTCAACTACTTTCTCTAACGAAGTAGCGACTTCTGGAGGCAAGTCTTTGCCAAATTGAAATGAATATTCCTTGCCATCTTTGACAATAACCTTCGTTGCATCTCTCCTTCAGGGCTTGGCCTTGGGAAGGATTTCTTCGAAGATTCGTTAGGAGCAGAGAAATCCTCCGGGTTATCTTGCACGCTATTCACCTATCTCGGGTCAAGAGGAGGGCCATGACCATACTCCGCTCTTCGCGCAGTGGACTGATCTCCGAAAACAGTGAGCACTCCCGCCTGTGTGGGCATCTTCATACACAGGTAATTATGATGCGCCACAGCTCTGAATTGATTCTTCATGCCCCTTCCGAAGATGACATTGTATGCATATGGGGCATCCACAACATCGAAAATCACTTCCTCTGTCCTGGCCAGTAGCCCCTCTCCAAAAGTAACTTCCAGGCCAATTTGGCCGAGGGCATCGAGAGGGGGTCCTGCGAAGCCTTGCAAAGGACGGGCTGCTAGAAAAAAGATGCTTCTTGGAGATGTAGAGTTGATCAAAGGCTTGAACAAAGATAATATCTGCCGAACTCCCTCCATCGATTAGCACTCTCCGGACCTCAGTCCCTGCTATGTCGGCAGTGATGATGAGTGAGTCTGCATGTGGAAACTTTATTCCAGCTGCATCATCTGCAGAAAAATATATCGGCACATGGGACCATTTGGGCATAGCAGCTGCAGACAAAGAGGTTCCAATATGGCCCACTTCCCTAACATATTCTCTTCTCTGCCTCTTCGACATACTTCCGAGGGTCCCTCCCCGGAGATGGGGAGGACTACTCTTTTCCCTTGATCTTGTCCATCTTCTTGCTTCGGAGGTGGCATAACATTGACCACCGGAGGCCGTCTTGTAGGGTCGAAGTTCTCTAATCGTGCCATAGCCTGGACAGGCTACGAACGCACTTCAGTCAGAACTCGGTTAGTAGTGCCTCGACCCGAAGTTCTTTCCAAATATTCTCCTCTTAAAGCAAGTATAGATTTGCATGCATCAGTCGTGTGACTCCGATTCTCACCATGGACACAGCAGAAAAAGGCCTGGGCTTTGCCAGCCGGTTTCCCTGGTGGCCTCCAGCCGCTAGTCTTGCTTCCTGAAGGCTGCGAAGCCCTTGGGGAAAATTTTTGCGGCGGTGCAATGTTCAAAACTTCTGAACGAGGATGCTTTTGCCCCCGATGCCTGTCGTGCTGAGCATCGAAGCTAGGCCCTTGTGGCTGTGTCGTAGTCTTCACTTCCAACTTAACTTCTTGCAGTATTGACGGAGTTGCAGCAGTTCTCCGAAGCCACCACTCTTCTGACCTTGCATATTCTTCGAAATAAGACATCAACTGAGCAACAAAAGATATCTTTTTCCTGTGAAGTTTATCAAGGAGACCCGCATGAATAACTCCCTCTCGAGCTGCGTCAACTACAGAAGACGTAGTTAACCCTCGAATTTGTGACTTCGTATGAGCGAAGCGCTTGAAATACTGCCAGCGGCTTCACCTAGAAAAGACTTCATGTTGACATTGGAGGTACGAAGGTACCTTGAAAGTCGCTCACGAACTTCTTCCTAAACTCCCCCCATGACCTGATTGATCCTGGCTTCAAAGACCAGAACCACCTTAGTGCCACTCCTTCGAGATCTAGGGGAAACATTTGGCCATAGTGTCTCGCACTCCCCCGCTGGCTTCGATTGCTAATGCATAAGAGCAGGCGAACTCTCTAGGATCTTCATCTCCGAAGTATTTACAAAGCTTCGAAGTTTTGAACTTAGGGTCGAAGCACACTTTCTGCAACTCAGGATGCAGCTGAGATTCGGTGTCGAAGGAAGCGTTCTCCGGGGCTTCGGGATAAGGAAGTTCGTCGTCTTCGGGCACTTCGGGGATGGCTGGGGTGGCCTGAGAACAAAGCCTATCTGCGGCTTCTTGTCGCCACCTTGCTACTTCAGCTTGGAGACTATCCATTTGAACAACCATATCACCAAGACCATCTTCATCTCCTCCGGAAGGACCTTCCGGGTCTTGAGAACTGTATGAATCAGTTCGAAGTGGAACTTGAGGTGGAAGAGGGACTCCGGCTGGCCGAAGTATAGATGGAGTTGGGGGAGGAACTCCGTATGCTCGAGGAAGGGGAATCCCTTCGGGGGTCTGAGGTGGAGGAATTACCGAAGGTCCTCTGACCTCGACCGTGTTCGAAGATCTTACTCCGGAGGTCCGAGGAGACCTCCGAATAGGACTACCACCTGCACTCCGCTTGGGAGGCATGATTTGAGAACTTGGTAGAGAACGAAATTTTTGGACTAGGTTCCCCACGGACGGCGCCAACTGTTGGCGTAAAAGATTACGCTAACAGGTTTTTGAAAGTTAGTAACTAACAAACAAAGTGTTTGCGAAGTAAACTATTTCAAGCCTCCGAAAGGATAATAACTCAAAACAGTTCGAAGATGTGTATTGAATAACTTGGTATTCGATCGTCATTACAGAGTAAAACGGGGGGTATTTGTAGGCCCAAATATTAAGGAAAAGACCCTTTTATCCCTCTGTTACAACCGACATAGTGGAAACTATTCGGTACCCTTAATAGGGCTAAAATGGTAAAAGACTAATCTAATGAGAAAGAAGATAAGTCTTCCATCCTAGCTGGCAAAAAGACTCTCTGGAGAGTCCACGTTCGAAGATATACTTCGAACTAGTGTTCGCCTTCATGCTTCGAATCCTATTCAAAGCGCTCCCGAAGTTAAACATCAAAAGTCCTTGATTAAATCTCCTGCTTCTATCTTGTTACAACAATGGCTCTGAGGATGAAGTATTTTCCCCCAACACTGATGATGCCAGCCCTTAGCAATTTTTCCACTTCTACCATGGTGAGGTCTGCCCTCTCTGCTGATATCTTACGGGTTGACAAGCAAACTATGCTCGATGATACTCCGGTCAACCCCGGTGATGTCTTCGTCGGTCCAGGCAAAGATATCCAAATTTTGTTTGACTACTTCCTCTAGTGAAGTAGCTATCTTCGAAGGTAGCACATTGCCGAACTGTAATGGGTACTCCTTGCTATCTTTCAGAGTCTTCAAACTCCTCAAAGGGCCTTTCCCTTTGAGGAGTTTGAAGACTCTGAAGCCTCGTCTGTGTGCTCCGACACAGTGTGCACTTGCCAAGGGTCAAATGGTTGACTGTGGCCATACTCCGTTCTTCGGGCTACAGCTTGGTCTCCTGAGATAGTGAGAACTCCACCTTGCGTGGGTATCTTGAGACATAAGTAGTTATGATGTTCTATAGCCCCGAACTGGTTCAACATTCCCCATCCAAAAATCGCATTATAGGCATATGGGGCATCGACGACGTCGAAGATCACCTCCTCCACCCTAGCCAGGGGCCCTTCTCCGAAGGCAACCTCGAGGCCTATCTGGCCAAGGACATCGAGGGGCAGACCTACGAAGCCTTGGAGTGGGCGGGCTGCCAGAAGTAAATGCCTCCAAGGAACGCACATCTGGTCGAAGGCTTGGACGAAGAGTATATCTGCGGAGCTTCCGCCGTCTACCAGGATCCTTCGGACTTCGACTCCCGCCATATCAGCTGAAATGACAAGGGGGTCAGCATGAGGGAATTTCACCCCCGCAACATCATTGGCAGTAAAAGAAATAGGTACATGGGACCACTCGGGCATTTCTTCCGTAGAATTCGAGGTCCTATGTGCCCTACTTCAGCGGACATATTCTCGTTGCTGCCTTTTCGACATGTTACCGAGGGTCCCCCCTCTGGAGATGGGTAGGACCACTCGCTTGCCGCGATCTTGGGGATCTTCCTGCTTCAGGTGGTGGCATAATATTAGTCACCGGGAGCTGCATTGGAGCTTTAGGGATGCCGTCTCGGGCTACGGTTCGCACGGGCTCCGAACGTGCCGCTGTACTTCGTCCAAGTTATTCACCCCAAAGGGTTAAAACAGACTTACAATCCTTCATGTCATGGCTTCTATTCTCGCCATGCACACAACAGAAGAAGCTCTGGCTCCTGCTAGCTACTCTTTCTTGGGGCTTCAAAGCACCAACCTTGAAGCCTTGTGCCTGTTGAAGGTTGACAGGTGCCTTCGGGGCGGAGGGTGCAATGTTAAACACCTCGAAGCAGAAGTGCTTCTTTCCCCGCCTATGATCATTGAAGCGATTGTCAAGGGGGGCTTGCGGAGAGGTTGGGACTTGAGGCTCCATCTTCACTTCTCGAAGGGCTGGTGCAGGTGTCGTTGTTCTTCGGAGGCAGCGTTCCTCTGCCTTGGCATACTGTTCGAAGTATGCCATCAGCTGTGCCACAGACAACACCATTTTCCGATGAAGCTTGCTGAGGAGATCTGGGTTCAGCACCCCTTCGCGCGCGGCATCAACTACCGAAGAGGTAGACAAGCCTTTGATCTGAGACTTGGTGTGGGCGAAGCGTGTGAAATACCCCCGAAGTGTCTCCCCCACTTGCTTCATCACTTGAAATAGACTTCCAGGCGACATTGGGGCTACAAATGTACCCTGGAAGTTGCTTACAAACTTCTTCTTCAGCTGCTCCCAAGACTTGATTGATTCTGGCTTTAGAGACCAGAACCATCGAAGACCTACACCTTCAAGAGCGAGGGGGAAACACTTCGCCATAGTGTTACGCACCCCTCCGCTGGCTTCTATTGCCAAAGCATACGAACGAGAGAATTCTCCAAGGTCAGACCCACCAGAGTATTTGTGCAGCTTTGAGGCCTTAAACCTGTAGGTCCGGATGCAATGGAGACTCGTCGTCGAAGGATGCATTCTCGTATTCCTCCAGGACTTGGACAGCTTCAGGAAGATCACCTGCACCACCATCTTGAGGCCCTTCTGGAGCATGAGTGGAGGCTTGAGAGCGAAGACAATCGACTGCCTCTTGCCTCCACCTTGCCACTTCCTCCTAAAGTCACGCTACTTGGGTAGCCTCGTCCTCAGGAAGGTCTTCATCTCCTTTGGAGGGGAGCTCCGGGTCTTGGGAACTGGTGTAGTCGGTTTGGAGCACCATGGGAGCGGCTCGGGGGCCCCTGGGTGCTCGACGTCCGGCGACCCCTTTGGGGTTTGCGGGATAACTAAGGGTACTGCACCGTTGGTCCGAGGGGACCTTCGGGGAGGTCCGAAGATCGAGGACTTCGATTTGTTTGGGAAGGCGAGGAAAGGCCTTCGAGCTGCACTAGGAAGCCCCTTACCGAAGGGTGCGCGGAATCCTGAGACTCCGAAGGTCCCTCCGCAAGTGCTCTTCAAAGTACAGTCAGCGGCAGAGAACTAGCTTTTAGAACTAGGTTCCCCGTGGACGGTGCCAATTGTTGGCGTAAAAGATTACGCTAACATGTTCTTGAAGATTAAGAACTAACAAACGGAGAGTTTGTATTGAGAACTATTTTGAGCCTACGAATAGGATAATAGCTCAAAGTAGTCCGAAATTGAGTATTGAATAGCTGAGTATTCGATGCCTACTACAGGGTAAGAAAGGGGGTATTTATAGGTAAAAACTCTAAGGAAAAGACCTATTTACCCCTCAATTACAACCGACATAGTGGAAACTATTCGGTAACCTGAATAGGGTTAAAATAGTAAAATTTATCGAGAGAAGGTAGATAAGGCAGACATCTTATCAGTCCTGTTGTTTTCCACTGTAGTTTCAGAGCCTTCAGAGGATACCTTCGAACCATGAAGCCTAAGTATCCTTCGGCTTAGAAACTTCATCATCTTCGAAGATGAACGCAACCTTTGATGTTGGTGAATTATCTTTGACTATTGATCTCTAAAGTCTTGAGGATGAAGTATTTTCCCCCAACAGGGGCTAAAGCTAGAAAATTGTTAGGGTACTTAGTTTCGAGCATATGGATCGAAGCTAGCCCAACGCAGATAAGTGCATTACAAAGGATGGCTCCGCCGGAAAATTTGAAGCAAGTCTAGAAGCTCACTGGACACCTCGCAACCCTTAGCAGATTTTTGGCAAGGTCCGTAGAGCGGAGCCTCCCAATATTCAAAGCTTTAAAAGGGTCTGAAGATTTTGCTTGGACACCGGAGTGCCAAAGGAGCTTCAACGAAATCAAGGACTATCTCAGCAATCTTGCAACACTCACTGTGCCCCTCACAAATGAAACTCTTCTTCTCTACCTTGCAGCCACAAGCTCCACTATCATTGCAGTCCTTGTCCGAGAAGTTGATTTCAATGGGAAGTTGGTACAGAATCTGATATATTTCATATCGGAAGCTTTATCCGAAGCCAAAACTCGGTACTCTGAGCTCAAGAAATTTACCTATGCCCCGGTAATGGCTTCGAGGAAATTATGACATTTTTTGGTGCATAATGTAATTGTACCAACTTCTTACCGCCTTGGGGATATGCTCCGAAGCAAAGATTCTATGGAAAGAATTGGAAAATGGGTTGTCGATCTAGCCCCCTTTGGTATTTCTTTTGTAGCAAGAACAACCATCAAGTCACAAGTGGTGGCTGATTTTTAGCAAAGTGGACTCCGTCTGCAGTATGTGCTCTAGAAGAATCTAATGAAAGTACATGGACCATATACTCTGACAGAGCCTTTCAAGCATCTGGAGCAGGTGCCGGAGCAGTCATAATTTCGCCTTCAGGGAAAAAAATGTACTCCGCAAGGCTCAACTTTAAGTCCACTAATAATATTGCGGAGTACGAAGGAATACTACTAGGGCTTCACAAGGCGCGTGCACTTGGTGCTACAAGAGTTGTTATAAAAACAGACTCTCAGATTGTAGTAGGGCATATTGATGAAACCTTCAAGTTCGGCATCCACAACTTGCTAAATATTTGGAAGAAATCCGCAAGACCGAAACAACATTTAAAGGGATTTCTGTCCGGAGCATCCCACGAGCCGATAACTTGCAAGCAGACATCTTGGCAAAAGCTGCAACTAGAGCCCTAGACATCCCGGAAGGCGCTTTTTATGAAGATCTTGCCTCCCCTTTGGTGCCACAACTCCCTCTTGCTGAGGTACTTTGTATACCAAGCGCCGATTGGCCGAGCCCAATT
The DNA here is from genome assembly GCA_019279435.1 of Zizania palustris. Taxonomy (NCBI): domain Eukaryota; kingdom Viridiplantae; phylum Streptophyta; class Magnoliopsida; order Poales; family Poaceae; genus Zizania; species Zizania palustris. The sequence continues at coordinate 65,414,305 of JAAALK010000285.1, read as the reverse complement.
ATGGATTTATTGCAAGACGAAGCCAATTTGCCCGAAGGCCCAAAGCTATCAAGATTACAATTAAGGGTCCAGAACTATCATATTATCAATGGTATTTTATACAAGGGCAGAGTATGTTCTCCCCTGCTCTGATGTATTTCCCAAGCTGAAGGCCAAGACATACTCTGAGAAATTCATGAAGGCCTATGTGGTAGCCATCTTGCCCCTCGGGCTTTAGCAGGCAAAACACTTTGCCAGGGGCTCTATTGGCCTACAATAGTAGCTGATGTGGAGTCTTTAGTCCGCACTTACCAAGGTTGTCAATGGATGGATAGACGGAGTCATCGTCCACCAACACCTCTTTAAGTTATCACTCCGGTGTGGCAAATGGCTCGGTGGGGGATGGATCTTATTGGCCTCTTCCCAATGGCAATGGGCAGCATAAAATTTGCAGTGGTAGCGATTGAATATTTTCTAAGTGGGTCGAAGCTGAACCCATCACCACTGTCACTTCCAAGAATGTGCAAAAAAATTTATAGAAAAATATTATTTGCAGATTCAGAGTGCCTAGGCAGCTCACAATTGATAATGGCACTCAATTCGATGTCGAACCTTTAGAGAGTTCTGTGAAGGTCTTTGTATTCAAATGTGCTTTGCAGCTGTCCGCCATCCCCAATCCAATGGAGCCATCAAGCGAGCTAATGGTAATATCTTGTCGGGCCTGAATCGAAGAATAGTAGGATTAGCGAAGGGGCTATTGACCGAAGAACTTTCGATGATTTTGTGGTCCATTCGGACCACTCAGGCAAGGTCCATAGGGTTCACCCCTTTCTGGTTACTATTCAGAGATGAAGCCATGACACTGACGGAACTCAAAGGAGGATCCCTCTGCACCATCAAACCTGAGCTGGACAATGAAAGACAGACTTGGCTGGAATTAACTGAAGAAACAAGGCTTCGAGCTGTTGCTAAATTAATGAAGTATCAACATCAGACAAAGACTTGGTATGACCCAAAAATAAAGCTTAACGAACTTATGCTTGGCCATTTAGTATTGCGAAGCATAATTTCTTTGGGGAAATTACGAAATAAATGGTGTTGGCGTAAAATATTATGCTAACAGGTTCTCTAAGATTAAGAACTAACAAACAAGGAGTTTGTGAAGCGAACTATCTCAAGCCTTCGAATAGGATAATAGCTCGAAGTAGTTCGAAGTTGTGTATTGAATATATCAGTATTTGATACCTATTACAGGGTGAGAAGGGGGGTATTTATAGCTAAAAATCTTAAGGAAAAGACCTTTTTACTCCTCAGTTACAACTAAACATAGTGAAACTATTTCAGTACCCGTAATAGAGCTAAAATAGTAAAAGACTAATCTAATCAGAAAGAAGATAAGTCTTCTGTCCTTGTTGGCAATTATCCACTGCAGAGATTGGACCTTCGAAGTGTATCTTCGAACAGGAGTCTAGATAAATCATCCGGACTTGATGATACACCAGACCCAGAGATAGGTCTTGGACTTTGGTCTAGTAAATTGCCTTTGTCTTACGACCTTGAAGATCCTGGGGATGAAGTATTTTCCCCCAACAGTAGCCCCTCAAATATGATTCTCCGATAACCTGTAAGGTAAGGGAAGCAGTATACGCAAGAAATATCTTCATGCTCAGGGACTTAGCAAAATTTACCATCCTTGGAAACATCGAGAGATTCACAATCTTCGAATCGACTTCTATGCGAAGACATCATCGAAGTGGCTTCTAAGACAATCCTTGCAAAGATGAAATGGCCGTTAGACTCACAGAAATAGTCGTTACCCCTTTCCTCGGAAAGAGTCATAGCGTCGCTTCGTTTCTAGAGGCAGGGTTCTCACGAAGAGTCACGATAAATCATAACGGTATGGAAGATGGAAAGGCACGTTTGAACGGTAAAATGTCTGTGAGCACAGGCTATAAATAGAGGGGTAAAGGTGCATGTGGGATACTTTACCAACTGCTCACACATTTTCCCCTTCTGCTTCCTGAGCTTGAACTTTAAAACTCCAATCTCTCTCATGGCGAAAACCAGCCACAAGGCTCTCGTTCCTACTTCAACCCTAGCCAGGCAGCATGCAATGGCAGCAGCGGCGGCGGCGCCTTCAGGCAACCCTCGTTTGGGGCCATCGACATGCACGAAGAAATCTATTGTGGCGACAATCGCGGGGAAGACGAGGCCAAGGACTAAGATCCGCCAACCTGGCACAGAAGCAATCCCTTCGCCTCAGGCTGGAGAAGTGATCGTGTTCGAAGCTTTCTTCGAGGCTGGGTTGGGACTTCCCGTAGTAGACTTCCTCTCCGAGGTACTGGAGCTCTTCCATGTTACTCTTGCTCTACTGTCCCCCAATGCCATAGCCCGCCTAGCCATTTTCGAGTGGGCGATGTGAGCCGAAGGTTACGAAGGGAGAGCGGAGATCTTCGCAACACTCCACAAAGCTTCCTGCCAACCAAAAACTTACCAAGGAACTTGAGGAGAGAAGATGGTGATTGCCTTCAGCAGCATCACCTTCAGGCTTCGAGACGAGTACCAAAACTAGTTCCTAGCGAAGGCTATCAATGCCAGGTGGTACACAGACTAGGTCCTTTGCTGGTTTTATGCTGAAGTAGGAGCGGACAGCGCCCTGGTCGGACCTCTCGAAGATATATTCTATCAGAGGGAAGCGAAGGTTCATCCGGACCTGGGCCAGAACGAAGCTCACCTTAACCTGCTGCGAGCAATAAGTCGCCGAATGAGCATGCGGGACTTAACAGAGGAGTTCATCGGACTCCGAATTCCACCCCTAATGGCTAGCTAGCCGATCAACTTTGAAGAGAATCTGGAAGGTGGACTCTGAGAAATCTCTTCAAGTGCTGTAGGTAACCTCAAATGTCCTGCAAAATGTTTTACATGCAGTATTAACTTTGTAAAAATGATTTAACTGAAATAAAATCTTATCTTTCAGCTCCACGCGCCACCTTCACTCCGGAGCAAATTGTCCGAACTTAGGAGAAGATCCTAGGAGCTCATATGCTCGCCGAAAAGGAGTGGAGGGTGAGGTTGGTTGGTAGCTGGGAGCGATTCAACCGGGTATGGAGCGTACTCGGAGTTGAAGCTCCCCCCTTCTAGACTGGGATAACTCCGAGCAAGCTCCCAAAAAGAGGAAAATGGAAGCAGGGACTTCAGAGGTGGCTCGAAAACCGAAAGCCCTAGCCCCTTCTAGATCTTCTTCTTCGTCTTGGGAGTCATCCGAAGATGAAGCCAACATACAAATGGGAAGGGAGTTCGTAGCCCTTCTCACAAGCGATGAGGAATCATGAATGGGGGCTGAAGTCCCATCTCAAGACGAAGTGGTGGCGGCATCCATCACTGGAGATAACCTCGAACAAGTAGAGACTCAAAATGTCCTGCCTGGTCAAGAAGCCTCCGCTGTGGCAGAAGGCAGAGTCGAGACAACGAATGCCTAAGTCTAGCCTCAGGAAGAAGTGACAACTACAATTGTTGGAGAAGTCTTGGCAGCTAATCCTTTGGTTCCAAGCCCAGAGTCTGAATAGGACTATGATGGGATGTTCGAGCCTCCGAGTAGTCCCGTGCTCGTTTGGCAGCAGAACGTCGAAGGTAAACTTCAGCAAAGTACCTTTTCTTTATCTTTCTTTGTGTCCTGCAAAATTTATGCAATATCGAATACCTTTGGCTTTTACAGGATTGATTCCCATGGTGACCCCTGCTATGAAGGTTGAGCCAGAGGCTGCCAAGTCTCCGAAGCCAATTCCGGAGGTAGCCATGAAAATGGGTCCTAGGAAAGGTAAAGGTAAGGGGGGGTCCTTTTCCTGCCCCGGTTCTAGGGTGGACCCCGTCGGAGTCTATAGATGGAGGCCAATCCATGGAGGGAGGCCAATCCACGGAAGCCTCCTAAGATGCCTCGTTGCGCTCTGGCCCATCTCTGAACGAAGACGATCAAAATGCCTTGTCTAGGCTCCCCCTCCTAGCTCCTTTTTTGGAGCGAAGGACTGGACTTCGAACTTTGCTGGAGCCTTTGCTCGGGCTAGTCGTGAGGTTGGGGAGACAGACTTGGTTTCCATTCTCGGGGAAGTTGAGGGGTCGGAGTTGGACGCAGCTTTGGAGTGGGCAGCCTATCAGGTATGAAGTATCTGCAACAACAGAGTTAGTTCAAACATATGTAAATAATTTACTTACATTAATCTTTTTCTCCCTTCGCAGCAAATAGTCCTAGCTCGAGCTGCGGCTGTATCAAATGAGCGAGTGTGCAACCGACTCAAGGAGAAGATAATAGCTCTTCAAGGGAGTCTTGTTAGATCCGATGTTCGGACCTCTGTCTTGGAAGAGATGGTGGCCGCAGAAAGAAATACTAGACTTAGCTTGGAGGGTGCCAACGATAAGCTCGAAGCTGAACGGGTTGTGCTTCGGGCCGAAGTGGAAAGGCTGTGGGGGGAGCAAGAAAACGCAGGAGTTGAACTGGTGAAGCTCTGAGAAGAGCAGTAGAAGTTGACGGAGGAGGCCAACAACTTGCTCGGGCAGAAGAATTCTTTGATTACAAAGGCAGCTAAACTTGCGCCTTTGACAGATGAGCTATCTTCATTGAAGAATGCTTTATCCGAAGAGAAGATAAAGTGCGAGAAGGTAGCCTTAGATACCATGGACAACCTTCGGGGTGTCTTGGAGTACTTTGGCACTTCCTGGACCATATCTTCAACTGGCGATGTCCCTCTGCTGCGAAGACTGAAAATGATCCAAGCAACAATGAAGACTATGAAGACAGCGGGTATTAGGTACGGAAAGATCTCTAGCCAAATAGCTGCTCTCGGAGTGCTTCGCTACTATGAGGATCTAGGGCTATCTGTAGCACCAGAACTAGAGGTAGCCCCTATCAACTTCGGTGACGACCGGCTCCTAACTCCTTCCGTCGATGCGGCTGCGGCTTGGGAAGCCTTCCAACCATCCTGGAGAGCTGAAGGTCGATCAGCAATCAAGACATGGATTGACGAAGGACTTCGCCAAAAGCAAGCGCTGGTCGCAGCCTTCGAGCAGCCAGCCTCCTTCGGACCCGAGGGTTTAGCTCTCCTTAGGGCCCCAATTATGTAAAAACTTATGCTTTATCCTTTTATGAATGAAAATACTTATTTGGAAATGTTTTTAGGCTTTCCAACCTTTTTTGGATGATCTCGAAGTGCTAGAGATTAACGAAGAGCTTCGCTTGCAATGGGCTATCTTCGAAGCTCTAAGACCTCACAAGCGCCCTCGGTTTTCAATTCCTCTAGGAAGCTCCGGTGAAGTTATACCCGAAATATGTAAAGATGTACTAGCTTATATTAAAAAGGAGGAAAAGGAAGTTAATTTAGAAACTCTTCTTCTCAGGACATTGAATGGTCCGAAGAAGAAAATACTGCTAAAGAACTAGAAAAAAGCCCTAAACAACTTCGAAGCTGGGAAAGAAGCCCCGAGCGACTTCAAAGCTAGGCCGAACTTCAGCAAGAGCAAAAGGACTTCTGAGCTTCAAAAGGAGGGAAGAGGGTTAAGCATAAAGTTGTTAAAACTCCTGGCTCTGGGACAAGTCGTCCCCGAAGTCGCACTAGTAGTTCAAGAGATCGAAGAGGTCTTCGTTTCCTACTTGGTATAGATACTGATTTTTCATGATGTAATGTAATATGATCATCCAATTAATATAATCTGTTTCAGAAGCATCGCTTGATTGTTCCTTATTCTCCTGCCCCTCCTTGTGGGTGGTGGACCATACACATTGTGATAGGGTCCGTCGGACACAATGATTGATATAACAACCTGATGCTTCGCATAACACTTGGTAATCATATTTTACTCTTTCATAGAGTTCTTCGAACCGTGCATTCATATTATGATGTTTATAAGTTTCGGAACTAAGTTTATACTTGTAAGCTCCAATAACAGTCGCTTAGGACTTTAAAAAGTGTTTCATTGGGTCGGAACCTTGAAACCTTATTGCTTGGTCGCCTACGACTCTTTTACAGATGCTTCGAACCGAGAGGCCGAAAATCTGTTCTTTTAAAGTCCTTAGACTCTTCTTCGGATCCTAACAAGCCAGATCCTGGAATCCGTAGGCTCGCCACCTACGGCTCTTTAATAGATGCTTCGAACCCAGAGGCCGGAAATCTGTTTTTTAAAGTCCTTAGACTCTTCTACGGATCCTAACAAGCTAGAGCCTAGAATCCGTAGGCTGGCCACCTACAGCTATTTTATAGAAGCTTCAAACCCGGAGGCCAAAATCTGTTCTTTTAAAGTCCTTAGACTCTTCTATGGATCCTAACAAGCTGGAGCCTGGAATCCATAGGTTGGCCACCTTCGGCTTTTTACAGATGCTTCGAACCCAGAGGCCGGAAATCTGTTATTTTAAAGTCCTTAGACTCTTCTACGAATCCTAACAAGCCGGAGCCTAGAATCCATAGGCTGGCCACCTTCGTATCTTTTATGGAATCCTTGAACCAATGGTTCGAAGGCCATTTGCTGGGTTCCTTGAAAGATGCTTACCTCCGCAAGCATCTTCGTTCCCCTGATGCGTCCACCAAGAGTAAGGAATATTTGAAGAGTAAGCATAATTCGAACCTCCATCTTTATTTAGCTTAGAAAGGTACTTTTACAATTGATTACAAGGAGCCCCTAAGCGTAATAACATTTAAGGTGCTCCGCATGCCATGCATGATTCAACTCTTCCCCTTCTAAATTAGCTAGCTTAAACGACCCGGGGTGCCCTGAGCGTAGGATAATATATGGTCCTTCCCATTTGTTTCCTAGCTTCCCTGGAGCAATTACACTTCGCAACACCAAATGACCTGGTCTAAGATCGTTCACTTTTATCTTCGGGTCATACCATGCCTTCGTTTGGTCTTGGTACTTCATCATATTGGCGACAGCTCGAAGCCTTGTCTCTTCTTTCATCTTCATTCATAGGCTTTGTTACATGAAGGGATCCACCTTTAAGCTCCGTAGGAGTCATGGCCTCATCTCCAAATAGCAGCCTAAAAGGGGTGAAGCCCGTGGAGCTAGCTTGAGTGGTCCGAATGGACCATAAAATCTTGGGGATCTCGTCGGTCCATAGCCCCTTAGCTAACCCGACAATCCTTCGATTCAAACCGGAGAGAATATTTCCATTGGCCCGCTCGATGGCTCCGTTGGATTGGGGGTGGCGAACAGCTGCAAAGCATAACTTGATGCCCAGCCTTCGCAAAACTCTCTAAAGGGCTCGACATCAAATTGAGTGTCGTTATCAATAGTTAACTCCCTAGGCACTCCGAACCTGCAAATAATATTCTGACAAAAGAATTTTTGCACATTTCTTGAAGTGATAGCAGTTAGGGGTTCAGCTTAGACCCATTTATAAAAATATTCGATTGCTACCACCGCAAAATTCAAGCTGCCTTTTGCCATTGGAAAAGGGTAGATGAGATCCATTCCCCATCGCGCCATTGGCCATACCGGAGCAATAACTTGAAGAGGTGTCAGTGGACGGTGGCTCCGCCTACCCATCCACTGGCACCCTTGGCAAGTTCGAACCAACTCTTCTGCATCTCTTACAATTATTGGCCAATAGAGCCCCTGTCGAAGTGTCTTTCCTGCTAGAGCATAGGGGGGGGGCTAGATGGTTGCCGCATAAGCCTCTGTGAATCTCCCAAAGTATATCTTGGCCTTCGGGTTGTGAGATGCACCGGAGTAGGGGAGAACAAACACCGGCTTTGTACAATATTTCGTTGACAAGCTCATAATTTTGAGCCCTTACTTGAAGCCTTTGGAAATTTGGACCTTCTAATGAGACTGCGCTGTTTTGCAAAACATCCATTATTGGAGTCTGGCAATCAGTGACTAGGGATGCAAAGGACTTCTGCGGAGGGTAGTTGATGCACCATGGGGTTGATGATTTCTTCGTAGAAAGTGCCCTCTGGGGCGTCTAATGCTCCAGCTTTGCTAGAACATCTACAAGTTGATTATAATCTCGGGGGATGCTTCGAACAGAAAATCCTTTAAACATTGCTTCGGTCTTGCGGATTTCTTCTAAATACTTTGCAAGATGTGGATTCTTGGCTTGGAAGCTCTTGTCAACATGCCCTGCGACGACTTGGGAATCTATTTTTATTATAATCCTTGCTGCTCCAAGTGCCCTTGCCTTTCGAAGGCCTAGTAGGATCCCTTCATACTCTGTGATATTGTTGGTGGTCTTAAAGTTGAGCCTCGCAGAATACATAGCCTTCTGCCCTGATGGCGATATTATCACAGCTCCAGCTCCGGCACCAGATGCCTAATAGGCTCCATCAAAAAAATTGTCCACAGACCTTCGGAGGTTTCTTCCGGAGCCCAAACTGCGGATGGAGTCCACTCGGCCACGAAGTCAACTATGACTTTGGACTTGATATTTGTTCTTGCCGTGAAGTAAATACCAAAGGGGCTAGCTCGATAGCCCATTTTCCGATCCTACCCGTGGAATCTTTGCTCCGAAGCATATCACCAAGGGGATACGAGGTAGGAACAATGAGATTATGTGCTAAGAAGTAATGCCTTAGATTTCGCGAGGCCATTACCAAAGCATAAGCAAATTTTTCGAGCTCAGAGTATCTTATCTTTGCTCCGGACAAAGCTTTTGAGACTGAAGTAGACTGGGTTCTGCAACAGTTTTCCTTTAAGCTCAACTTCCCTGACCAGCATTGCACTTACTACGGAGCCTGTTGCTGCAAGATAGAGAAGGAGAGTTTCTTTTGGGAGGGGCACAATTGTAGGACCGAAAGTAGCAACCAGAGGGGGTGAATGGGTGCCTAAAAAATTCTTTCGAATCAATGGCCTTCTCCCAACACCCAACGCACCTCAACAGACAATCAACAGAAGTAAAACAGATCACAAGTACTAAAAATAATCTAGCCTAAAAATGACTGGTGTCCTAATCGAAAAGACACCAACAAAGTGCTTAACATCAGATTAAAGTCATTCACATAACAGATGGCATCTCCACAAAGGTTTTACTAAAACACAGATAATTCCTCAAACACATGCAAAATATTCAAGAAATTTCAGGAAGTCCACAGATATGTGTAAGTACAATATTCAATGTATTTAAATGCAGTAAAAATGTACTTGCAGATTTATTAATGTAAAAATAGATGCACGAGGATTGAGGAATATGAGTTACTATTTTGATGCTGATGCATGCGTCTTGTGGCTTGGCCTTCTTCATCTTCATGCCTTGTGGGCCCCACACATCAATTAATGATGTATGCCTTGTATTCCTGTATGCGCATCAACCAAGAGCAAAAACACCAGCGTCTTCTGGATTCCTCATGCCAAGCAGTAGAACACAAAACCGAATGATGGCACAAGTAGATGAAGAAAAACAAAGAGCTGTGCGCTGGCTCCCCGTGACCAGATCAACTTAAATGCCTGCACACGCCGTGTAGCAAACCAGCAACTAGTACTGGCTCCACACGCCGCTAGTACTCACGCGCGTCGGACGTAGCTGCTCCCTATGCCTGACTGAGCCAATAGCACGCAGCGGTATTGTGGCAGGAAAACTGGCATGACGAATCAGGAGAGAGCACCGGCAGAAACACCTCACTCAAGGCACTTGTGCCGCTCGTGATGTCGTGCTGATGCAGCTGTACGCCGAAACGCGTGCCCCTGACGCAGCCTCCTGCCATGTGCGTTGCCAAGCCTACGAGGTAGCCTCTGACGTGTGCATGCTGCCTCACGCTGTAGAACCTTCGTGCTCCCTACCGAAAGCTGGCCCATGCGCCAAACCGGCTGGCGTTGAATCCAGCCAAGGCCGAAATAATGCGGCCGAATCAAACCGCCTCGGGACTTCACGCTGGCCTGTGCCTCCGGTGTCACGCACACTGCAGCACCCTCAATAGCCACGCCGAAGGTGGCAGCCACCACATATTCCACCTCGCGCACGGCAGTAGATGCAAAGGGACGGCGTGCGGCGGAAGTGCTACAGGGAGACCGATGGAGAAACAGTTTGCGACGACTAGAAAATCGTGGGGGGGGGGAAATTGAACTCGAATTTTTAATTGCAAGATGAGTTAACCCTAACCTTAGGGGGTTGGGGCCTATTTATAGGCAACCCAACAAAAGGGAAAAAGTCAAATTTACCCCTAGGGTAAATTATACATACGCTGAAATAAACTGGAAAATTACTGAACTGCCCTTAAGGTTTTTTATAGACTCAATTAACATAGACTGTGGGCCTAAAGGAAAAATAGTAAAATCCTAAATAAAGATAACTTGTCCTGATGCGGAGCTTTCGTAGCAGCTACGGCTTCGCCTCAGAATGGTCGGATCCAAGATCAGTGGTCGTCAGTTTTGCGCCTGAAACTAACAAAGCATCCTCGCTGCCCGTGTACCTGAATCAATCCCAATCAACAGACTAGTGGATCCTCTGCCGCTCCTAGCCCATGTACTCAGATTGGGCCGGCCCGACTCTGCAGCCCCTCTGCCCGCCAGTCGCTCGCCGCCCGTGTACCTAAGCCACATGTGACCCAGACACGGCATGTCTCATCTTCTCTTCACATCTCCTCTTTGACTTCTGTTCACAATCACTCATCACATCTGGAGCTATAAGGCCCATGTTCTTCAACATGGCTCTTCAATCTCCCCCTTGATGAGTGTATTGTCAACACCCTCTTCAGCAATTCTTCGGAACCTGCAAAACCCATGGATACACGAAAACAAAACAAAAGAAAACAGAAAGAATAAATAAAATAAAAGGTTTAACCCTAATGACCAAAAGCCAAACAAAACCCAAAAAATGGTCATTATGGTTAACCAAAAATAAAAACTCAAACGCGTGTAATCTCAGAACTATCAACAAGGATATCCAAAGAGTAAAGGCAAAAGAGACTAAAACTCCCCCTGAAACAAATCCCAGAGAAAGCCAAAACTCCCCCTAAACTCTTCGAAAAGATCAAGTAACCCAAAATTTCTCCCCCTTGTTGACAATTGGACTCATCAAGTGAGACTAAATGCACTCAAAATAAACACAGACTCAAACTCCCCCTGAAATGCAACTCCCCCTTAAAATATGCAATGAATGCAACTAGGGTGCAGGTGGAGTGTAAAAAGCATGCTTCTCAGATATGATTGACTGCAATGACAACATCTAGCAAGTATAGCAAAAGAAGTACTGTCTAAGACACATGGCATGATTAGTGCAACAGATGATATCTAAAGAAAGTCATTAGCACGCATTTTTAGATTTTTGCAAACAAAAACATCACCACATTTTCTAGTTGACAAGCAAAGTAAAGCATGAGATGCAAAGGCTAGCTGATATCTACCAAGATAAGCATTGTCCATAACAAAGTGCTTTAGCAAACTTGTTATCTTTTTATTTCCAGGCTTTTTCTTTTCCTTTTTCATTTTTTGCCAGGGGTTATTTGCATGTAAACCTTATGCTAACCGACCAAGTCAAGCCTAGGCAAGAACTGGACCATCAGAAGCTTAAGACATTGGTCTTGGCATACATTACACTATCCTAGTTCATACCAAAGTGATATGGTAAGCAGTCCAGAACAATGCAATGCGACAAAGCAAACCCACCTGGGTCTTTTCAAATTATGCATAAAAAGGCATGGATTTTTCATTTTTTTCTGATTTTTTTATCATTTTTCGCACATTTTCCATGTTAAAGCATATAGATGTCCAAGTTGCATATCTACATCTAAGGATCTAGCTACCAGGCATGTAAAAGATAGCAAAAGCATTCAGCCTACACATGCTAGTTACCAGAATGTAACACCCCAAATTTCCAAAAAGGTGAAAATACATTTTATTTATATTTTTTGAAAAGGATTATTTTTTAATTTCCTAGAAAGTTAAAGATGTCCAAATACACTAAAACCTAGAGAAAGCATGCAAACCAGGGTCTAAGGAAATTTTTATATGATCCCAAGGCCATGAGCTATTTTTGAGAATTTTTACAAATTTTTATCACTCTTGGAAGAAACCCAAATATTTTAAATCAATTTCAGCAATTATTTTTATTCAAAAATGCATTTAAACAGTAACGGCCCCCTTTCCCCTTTTCCCCCTCAACAGGCCGGCCTAGCCCGCTCAACCCTGTGCCCCTCTCTGCCAAGTGGGCCCCGCTCGTCAGTGACCCCCTCTCTCCGCGCGCACACTCGTACTAGGCCCACATGTCGGCGCCAACCCCCCAGCTATGCCCGACCCCACCGGTTAGCCCCGACCATTGCCACACCAATACCTTCGCGCCCCACTAACAGTGGCCCCCGCCCGTCAGACCTGTCTTCCGCCTCGTGCCACCCCCAAACCTCGCTGGCCTGAAACCCTAACTCCGTAATCCGCTCGCGTTGGCCCCTTCCGTAAATTTGGTGCCGCGTTAATGCTCCCCGAGATCCGCCGCCCGTTTCCCCCTATAAATCGATGCGTTTAAACCTCGGGATCACATAGTGCATGCATGGCAAGACCTCACCGGAAAATTTGAAAACCCCCTTCAGCTTTCCATGTATTCCCCGGCCCCTTTCGTCGCTGGCTTCCCTATTTAAGTCCTCGGCCACCACCGCGTTCAGTCCTCATGCCCATTTGCACCTAGCCCGAACAAAACGCACAGACTCCACTTTTTAACACCACACCGCCACCCGCACTCCAACCGCCGCTCGCTGTCACCGGAGCTCTCCTCCACCCTCGGCGACCACACCATTGTGATCGCCGATGCCTCCCCGACCTCGGCCACCCCTCCTTCGTCGACGAGACCCACCGGAGCCCCAACACCGACGAGGACCCAAATGCCTTAGGCACCCCCCTCGATGCCGGCCACGCTCCATCGACTCCAAACCTCACCGTCGGTACCTTCTTGACCGCCATGTTTCCCTGGTTCCATTTTAGCTACTAGATCCGACCACCGTCGCTCACTGTGGCCGCTAGCCCGTCGCCGTCACCGGAGAAGACGACCGGCACGGGTATAATACCCGTGCCATGTCGGATTCATCTGCGACCGTGCGATCATGATCCACCGGTCGGGATTAAATCGATCGCTCGGTTTAATCTGGCCCCTCAGATCTCGGCAGAGCAGTACGCTTTAATCAGGATCATCCATTGGTATTTAAAACCCGTATTAAATCTAGGTCATCCATCGCGTACCGTTTCAATCGTTTAATCTCAGTCGTCGGTTTTCATTTAAACTGCCCGCCTCGCCCTCGCGCGTCCGATCGTGATCCTACGGTGATCCGCGATCCGGCGCACACGCACAGTGCGCGAGTTCACGGTGGGTTCGGCTCACTGTGGACTAGCGACTGTTTTCAGTTTAAAATAAATTCCAGAAATTGTTTTTAACTTCAAAAATTCATATCTTGCTCATTTTAGCTTCAAATTTGACCATTTCAATTTCAGAAAATTTATATTTTTATTCTCTTCATGTTTATGCAATAAAAACAGTAGGTTTATTCAGAACGTTTTATTAATTATTAATATGAAGTTTAAAGTACATTATGATGCATCTTTACTTCCTTTTAGAAAATTCTTAACTCCATCAACATTTACCTTAAAAATTTAGATAATGATTTCAGAAGATTAATAACTTGATTTCCCTTAACTTAACCCAATCAAAACCTATATGTTTATTGTGTGGTTTTGAATTGTTTAATTGAATGTAATGTTTATTATTCGTATCGAGAAGACTACGACACCGTCGAGGAACCGGAGTATTACCCCGAGGTCCCTCCGTCACCCTTCGTTGAGCAAGGCAAGTCACCAAACTAAATTTTGAGCATATTGAACCTAGTTTTCTTAAAGTATCGCTAAAACTCATAGGTTATACATGCATTAGTCAAATTGAAAGCCTTATATTATATTTATTTAGATTCCGACCTTGAAGTGCAAACCCAAGCCATGCTATTGTACCTAAACTCCTTGTCACCATACTACTAGTATTGTTAGATAGTGTCCAATGTATTGACACAACTGCTATAGGCCAAAAACGTGTCGTAGAAACTTGGATTCTTTTATATGATACCCGTTATTCTCTCATCCCTAGAATTCTGTTGGTTATGGAGTTTTGGTTAAGTGTGTAAGCATGGTGGGTTCCGGGTGCAAGCTAGGGCATTGGTCGGTAGCACCCGGGGCACTATAAGGACCGTTCTGCGGGATCAGTTGCAATACATTTCTATACTAACCACAAGTCTAGTGGGTAAGTCCTAACTAAGGTATGGGGCGTTCCAATTTGAGGCACCACTTGGAGATGGGTCAAGCAGCACCTGCGAGTGGCTTGTACCGACTTGGCACAAAAGGGGGTGCAACATTAGCCCGGAGTGGCAGGGCGCGCCGGCGAAACCTAGAGCGGGTGTTATTGGATTGGAGCATTTCATGCTGAGGTTTTGGCATGAGTTCCCATGGTATGGGTCATCTCGTTACACTTTGGTGTGTGGGATGAGTGCGTGCCTTGTGGGTACAGTAGTACTCCTCTGATCAGAGTTTAAATCTTTTTAAAAAGCCGAGCCCACGGTCAAGGGCGGGTTGTGTGAATACTCGTAGTTAGTTTATGTTTATTAATGTTGCATGATGATTTTGCATGTAAGGACTATTGAGCGAGGAGGGAAAACGTACTCCTCGAGTTAGATGATGTTACATTGTTCATGGTTATTATTTTGTACAATTGAATTTGACTACACTAAATGTTGCAACTGAAAAATGTACTTTTTCGCACTTTAAGCCACTATCATTCCCTTGTTATTACCCTGCATTACTATCGCACTCTCAGTGGCTTGTGAGTAATTTTGTACTCATACCCGTTGGACAAACACTTCAGAGACTACGTACTATGAGGACGATGGTCTGGAGTAGCGACCCAGTAAAGAAGACGATCTGGAAGAAGATGTTCGTCATGTAGTTCTATTTTCATAGTTTCTTTTAAATTTTATGCTTATGTAATAATGTGGTCTACGAACCATGGATGATTGACCGTATGTACGTTGTCGCATGATGAACATCTTGTTATTATTATTTTTCTATGGAAATTCAATAAAGTTCCGATTTCGTTAAATCAGGGCATCACAAGATGGTATCAGAGACGACTTGACTGTAGGAAGCCAAACGGACCAGCCTAACCCCTAGTTTTGTTAAAATATATTTCATAAAAATCTACTTCATCATTTTGTTCCTCCCCCTTACTCTTTTTAACTTGTTTTTTTAGATGCCTAACCACCACGTCCACAGCTTTTGCCGGACTTCGAAGGGTTCATCCGGGAGCTTCGAATGATGGTGACCTTCCTTGAGTTCACCTTCGAGCCCGAGTTCCATGGAGTCTACATGGAGGAGTTCGCAGGCCCTTGTGACGTTTCCATCATGATCCATGGGTCCGACGACCACCTGCCATTCTTCACGGTAGCACTCGGAGGTCCGACCTTCAATGTCGCGTGCCAGCGCTCCGCCCTCCAGGCCCCCATGGAGCTGAGGATGATCTACGATGATCGTCTTCAGGACTCGTCATTCCAGTTGGTACCGATGCGTACTCTCGGCGCCCACCGCAGCATCTACGTCGAGTTTCTCTCCGACCACGATCCGGTCTTGGCCCGGTAGACCCGTCTCCTCCTGTCCATGGATGACCTCCACACTGAAGCCGTGCTCAACGTCGAGGAGCACCACGAGGCAGTCGAGTTCCTTCGTCAGGAGACAAAGAGCTTGATCCAGCAGAATGGTGAGCTGCAGCGCAAGATCATCCAGCTACAGAAGGACATTGTGGAGATGCTTCCCCTCACCCAAAGAGGAAGAAGCCCATCCGGGAGCCAACCCCTCACCCCAAGAGGATCACGCCACCGCTAGCACCTGCTAGACCGTCTAGCTCCAGCACCACTACACCGCGCCCCACCATCATCGCCGACCCCATCATCGAGAACTTCATCGAGCCCACCGTCCCTCAGGACCCCCATGGTTCCGAGAGCACGGAGACTGCCCTAGGCGACGAGTAGACGATAGTTCTCATTGGTTGTTTTATGATTATTATATGATTGTGGTACCACTTGCAACAACTTGTGTTGTGAGTGGGGTAAAAATAAGAGCTTTGATGTAACAAACAATTTAGTACCACTTTTATATAATCCCCTCTAAGCTATTTTTGGAATAAAATTCTTTTTAAGTCTTTTACTTATGAATGAAATATTATTGTTCTCAGAAGATGGCTGACAACCAGAATGTCGGTTCCAATAGCGGAGAGGGGGCAGCCAACGGCCTGCCCAGGAGTGTTGTGCCCAACTGGGGTGCGACGGGCCAGCGCCAATCTAGGCTACCGTCTGCCAACCATCCCGCACTGGTGGAAATGATGGCAAATCAGAACCGACTGATCACCACCCTCTTAACGCAGATGCAGCACCAACAAACTCAGTTGGACCATCTGCAGCAGCAGAGTGTGGAGCCAGCCCCTCACCATCTAGCCCCCGCTCCCACGCCTCAGCTCTTAGAGTTCTTGTGCGTGAGACCCCCCATATTCTCAAGCACGATGAACCCCGTGGAGGCCGGCGATTGGCTTAGGACAATCGGAAAGAAGTTGGACCTCCTTCCATGCTCAGACCGAGAGCGAGTGGCGTTCGCCACCCACCAGCTATAGGGGCCCGCCGCAGAATGGTGGGACAACTACTGTGAATCCCAGCCGGAGGATCACAAAGTGTCTTGGGCAGAGTTCACCATCGCCTTCCACGCTTCTCACGTCCCTGCCGGCATTGTCGCCGTCAAGTAGTAGGAATTCTAGGACCTACATCAAGGGAGCCGGACCGTCATTGAGTATCTCCATGAGTTCAAATATCCGGCCCGCTACGTGCCAGAGGAAGTACGGACGGATGCTCTCTGCCAGGCCAAGTTCATCTGGGGACTAAAGGATGAGCTCTCCATACAGCTCATCTGGCCCTGCTTCTTCCCTCCACCACAAGCACCCGCCTACCACCCTCGACCCGTCTACAGGCCGCCACACACTGCCAGTGGCCCAAGTACCAGGAACCCTCGTCCCGCTCCACCAGCTCCAGCCGCTCCACTAGCACCCGCCGCCAAAGCTCCGATGTTGAGGGACTGCAACGGCAAGCCGATCGTCTGCTTCAATTGCCGAAAGGAAGGGCACTACTCCCACCAGTGTCCTCATCCCAAGCAACCCCAAGGCGCAACACCCAAACAGGCAGTTCGCGCCCGCATCAACCACATCAGCGCCGAAGAAGCTCAGGAGTCCCCAGAAGTCGTGCTTGGTATGTTCACAGCAAACTTCGTACCCGCAATAGTGCTATTTGACTCTGGGGCAACACATTCTTTAATATCAGAGAATTTTGTGAGAACAAATAACTTGGAAGTACTCCCTCTGCCTATCCCCATGTTGATCGCCACCTCGGCAAGAGGACACTAGCTAATCTGTTCAGCCCAAGGGTAAGGATAGAAATCCAAGGGGTGTTATTCTAGGCCAAGCCAGTTCTTATAGAGTGCACAGGACTCGACCTCATCCTACATATGGATTGGTTGATGAAGAACAAGGGAGTGATAGACTACGCTAGTAAGTCCGTCACTGTGACCAGTTCTGGAGGCGAAGCTGTCACCTTTAAGATGACTACCCGTGGTCCTAATGGAGTATCACTTCACTTGCTGGCTCTAGAAGAAGTGTCCGTGGTCCGAGAATACATGGACGTCTTCCCAGAAGAACTGCCAGGGTTGCCTCCCAAGAGGGACATCGAGTTCAGAATCAAGCTTGTCCCCGGGACCACCCCCATCTCCAAGCGCCCGTATCGGATAGCTGCCAATGAGCTAGCCGAAGTAAAGAGCAATATTAAGGATTTGGAACAAAAAGGGTACATCTAACCGAGTACCTCACCTTGGGGTGCACCGGTCATCTTCGCCATGAAGAAAGACAAGACCAAGAAGATGTGCATAGATTATAGAGCCCTGAACGATGTGACCATCAAGAACAAGTACCCACTGCCTCGGATCGATGACCTATTCGATCATCTGAAGGGATCCTCAATGTTCTCCAAGATCGACCTCAGGTCGGGATACCACCAGCTGAGGATTAGAGAAGAAGACATCCCCAAGACTGCTTTCATGTCCCGCTACAGATTATACGAGTATACTATGATGTCGTACGGACTCACGAATGCCCCTGCTTTCTTCATGAACATGATGAAAAATGTATTCATGGAGTTCTTGGACAAGTTCATTGTGGTGTTCATCGACGACATCCTAATCTACTCCAAGACCAAGGAAGAGCATGAAGCCCACTTCCGTCTGACCCTAGGAAAGCTGAGGGAGCAGCAGATGTACGCCAAGTACAGTAAGTGGAGTTTTGGTCGTCCGAGGTGAAGTTTCTCGGCCATGTCATATCCACCGCAGGAATAGTATTGGACCCTACCACTGTGGAACCAGTAACCAATTGGTTGCAGCTGATGAACGTGACCGAGATCTAGAGTTTTCTGGGATTGGCCAGATATTACCGCAGATTCATCGAGAATTTTTCAAAGATAGCCAAGCCCATGACCAGATTGCTACAGAAGGAGGTAAAGTTCGAGTGGACTCCAGACTGCGAAGAATGTTTCCGGACCCTCAAGAAGAAGCTCGTGTCAGCCACAATTCTAACCCTACCTGACATCCAGAAGGACTTCCATGTCTACTTTGATGCCTCTCGCCAAGGGTTGGGGTGTGTTCTGATGCAAGATGGGAAGGTGATATCCTATGCCTCTCGTCAGCTGAGGCCGCACGAGTTGAATTACCTAACCCATGACCTAGAATTGGCAGCCGTGGTTCACACCTTGAAGATATGGAGGCATTATCATGTGGGTAATCGGTGTGAGGTCTTCACCGACCATAAAATCCTTAAGTACATATTCACCCAACCGGACCTGAACCTTAGACAAAGAAGGTGGTTGGAGTTGATCAAGGATTATGACTTAGCCATCCACTATCATCCGGGCAAGGCAAACGTAGTGGCAGATGCCCTAAGCCGGAAGGGGTACTGTAATGCCATCATGGTGCAAGACCAGGCCCCGTTGTTATACAAGGAGATAGAAAGGTTGAATTTGGGGATCACCACCAAGACGTATCTTGCTGCCCTAGAAGCCAGACCTGTCTTAATAGACCAGATCCGTGAGACGCAGAAGGAAGACCCTGATATCTTAGAGATCCAGAAGAATATGAGGAAGGATAAAGCCCTAGGGTTCTCCGAAGATGAGAATGGTACTGTCTGGTTCGGAAACACGATATGTGTGCCCGACAAGCCAGAGCTAAAGGCCCTCATCCTTCAAGAAGCCCATGATACTCTATACTCCATACATCCTGGGAGTACAAAGATGTACCAGGACCTGAAGGAGAAATACTGGTGGGTCAGCATGAAGAGGGAAATAGCTGAGTATGTGGCCAAGTGCGACACATGCCGGCGAGTCAAGGCAGAGCACCAGAGGCCTGCCAGACTATTGCAACCCCTCAAAGTCCCCGAATGGAAGTGGGAAGAAGTAGGGATGGACTTCATCACAGGATTGCCTAGGACTCAAGCTGGTCATGACTCTATCTGGGTGATCATTGATTGACTCACCAAGGTGGCTCATTTCATCCCCGTCAAGACGACATACAACGTCGCGAGATTGGCTGAGTTATACATGACCCAGATTGTGTGCCTACACAGAGTTCCAAAGAAGATCATATCCGACTGAGGAAGTCAGATCACCTCCAAGTTTTGGAAGAATCTTCAAGAAGAGTTCGGCACCCGATTGAACTTCAGCACCGCCTATCATCCACAGACCGATGGTCAGACCGAAAGGGTGAACTAAGTGTTGGAAGATATGCTTAGATCATGCGCCCTAGACTTTGGCGGAATGTGGGATAAGAACTTACCTTATGCGGAGTTCTCCTACAACAACAGCTATCAAGTCAGCCTACAGATGTCCCCGTTTGAGGCACTTTATGGACGTAAGTGCAGGATGCCGCTACTCTGGGATCAGACCGGAGAGTCACAGCTATTCAGGATAGATATCTTACGAGAAGCAGAAGAGAAAGTTAAGGTCATTAGGGATAGGTTAAAGATAGCTCAGTCGAGGCAAAAGAGCTATGCCGATAACCGATGAAGAGATCTAACCTTTGAGGAGGGCGATTATGTCTACCTCCGAGTCACTCCCCTCTGAGGCACCCAAAGGTTCAACATGAGAGGAAAGTTAGCTCCCCGTTATGTCGGACCCTTTCAGATCCTCCGCCGGCAAGGAGAGGTTGCATATCAGTTGGAGCTACCACAATCTTTGGCATGAGTCCATGATGTGTTCAACGTCTTTCAGCTGAAGAAATGTCTCCGTGTACCCATCGAGTGGGCCGACCTCTAGCAGCTCAACGTCCAGGAAGACCTAACCTACATCGAGAAGCCCATCCAGATTTTGGAGATCAAGGAAAGATTGACTAGAAGCCGAGTGGTCCGCTTCTGCATGGTTCGATGGGATAATCACCCCGTCGAGGAAGCCACAAGGTAAAAAGAGGAAGAGTTAAAGGCCCAATACCGTGAGCTATTTGAGGAGCTTTCCGAATCTCGAGGACGGGATTCTTTGTAAGGGGGATAGGTATGTAACACCCCAAATTTCCAAAAAGGTGAAAATACATTTTATTTATATTTTTTTGAAAAAGGATTATTTTTGAATTTCCTAGAAAGTTAAAAATGTCCAAATAAACTAAAACCTAGAGAAAGCATCCAAACGAGAGTCTAAGAAAATTTTATATGATCCCAAGGCCATCACCTATTTTGAGAATTTTTACAAATTTTTATCACTCTTGGAAGCAACCCAAATATTTTAAAT
Organism: Zizania palustris; assembly: GCA_019279435.1. Classification (NCBI taxonomy): domain Eukaryota; kingdom Viridiplantae; phylum Streptophyta; class Magnoliopsida; order Poales; family Poaceae; genus Zizania; species Zizania palustris. The sequence goes on along the minus strand of JAAALK010000285.1, from coordinate 65,393,534 downwards.
CAATTTCAGCAATTATTTTTATTCAGAAATGCATTTAAACAGTAACGACCCCCTTTCCCCTTTTCCCCCTCAACAGGCCAGCCTAGCCCACTCAACCCCACGCTTCTCTCTGCCAAGCGGGCCCTGCTCGTCACTGAACCCCCCTCTCTCCGCGCGGTCACTCGGACCAGGCCCACATGTTGGCGCCAACCCCCCCCCTAGTCGAGCCCGACGCCACCAGTCAGCCCCGACCGTTGCCACACCCATGCCTTCGTGCCCCACTGATAGTGGCCCCCGCCCATTAGACCCGTCTTCCTCCTTGCGCCATCCCCAAACCTCGCCGGCCTGAAACCCTAACTACACAATCCGCTCGCGCCGGCCCCCTTCCATAAAATTGGCGCCGCGTAAATGCTCCCCGAGATCCGCCACCCATTTCCCCCTATTAATCGACGCGTTTAAACCCCAGGATCACAGCGCGCATGCATGGAAAGACCTCGCCAGAAAATTTGAAAACCCCCTTCGGCTTTCCATGTATTCCCCGGCCCCTTTCACCGTCGGCTCCCCTATTTAAGTCCCCGACCACCACCGCGTTCATTCCTCGCGCCCATTTGCACCCAGCCCGAATGAAACGCACGGACTCCGCCTTTTAACACCACACCACCACCCGGACTCCAGCTGCCGCTCACCGTCACCGAAGCCCTCCTCCACCCTCGGCGACCGCACCATTGTGATCATCGACGCCTCCCCGACCTCGGCCACCCCTCCTTCGTCGACGAGACCCACCGGAGCCCCGCCGACGACGAGGACCCGAACATCCTCGCTGCCCCTGCTCGACACCGGCCATGGTCCATCGACCCCAAACCGCAACGCCGGTACCTTCTTGACCACCATGTTTCCCTAGTTCCGTTTTAGCTACTAGATCCGATCGTCGTCGCTTGCCGTGGCCGCTAGCCCGTCGCCGTCGCCGGAGAAAACGACCAGCACGAGTAAATTACTCATGCCGTGTCGGATTCATCCACGACCGTGCGATCATGATCCAACGGCCGGGATTAAACCGATCGCTCAGTTTAATCTAGCCTGTCAGATCTCGGTTAAAGCGGTACGCTTTAATCTGGATCGCCCATTGGTATTTAAAACTCGTATTAAATCTAGGCCATCCATCGCGTACCGTTTCAATCTTTCAATCTCAGCCGTTGGTTTTCATTTAAACTGCCCGCCTCGCCCTCATGCGTCCGATCACGATCCAACGGCGATCTGCGATCCTGCGCACGCACATAGTGCGCGGTTTCACAGTGGGTTCGGCTCACCGTGGACTAGCGACTGTTTTCAGTTTAAAATAAATTCCAGAAATTGGTTTTAACTTCAAAAATTCATATCTTGCTCATTTTAGCTCCAAATTTGACCATTTCAATTTCAGAAAATTTATATTTTTATTCTCTTCATGTTTATGCAATAAAAACAGTAGGTTTATTCAGAACTTTTTATTAATTATTAATATGATGTTTAAAGTACATTATGATACATTTTTACTTCCTTTTAGAAAATTCTTAACTCCATCAACATTTACCTTAAAAATTTCGATAATGATTTTAGACGATTAATAACTTGATGTCCCTTAACTTAACCCAATCAAAACATATATGTTTATTGTGTGGTTTTGAATTGTTTAATTGAATGTAATGTTTATTATTCGTATCGAGAAGACTACGACGCCGTCGAGGAACCGGAGTATTACCCCGAGGTCCCTCCGTCACCCTTCGCTGAGCAAGGCAAGTCACCATACTAAATTTTGAGCATATTGAACCTAGTTTTCTTAAAGTATCGCTAAAACTCAAAGGTTATACATGCATTAGTCAAATTGAAAGCCTTATATTATATTTATTTAGATTCTGACCTTGAAGTGCAAACCCAAGCCATGCTATTGTTCCTAAACTCCTTGTCACCATACTACTAGTATTGTTAGATAGTGTCCAATGTATTGACACAACCACTATAGGCTAAAAACGTGTCGTAGAAACTTGGATTCTCTTATATGATCCATGTTATTCTCTCATCCCTGGAATTCTATTGGTTATGGAGTTTTGGTTAAGTGTGTAAGCATGGTGGGTTCCGAGAGCAAGCTAGGGCATTGGTCGGTAGCACCCAGGGCACTATAAGGACCGGTCTGTGGGATTCATTGCAATATATTTCCGTACTAACCACATGTCTAGTTGGTAAGTCCTAACTAAGGTATGGGGCGTTCCAATTAGAGGCACCACTTGGAGATGGGTCAAGTAGAACCTGCGGGTGGCTTGTACCGACTTGGCGTAAAAGGGGGTGCGACGTTAGCCCGGAGTGGCCGGGTGCGCCGGTGAAACCTAGAGCAAGTGTTATCAGATTGGAGCATTTCATGCTGAGGTTTTGGCACGAGTTCTCATGGTATGGGTCATCTCGTTACACTTTGGTGTGTGGTATGAGTGTGTGCCTTGTGGGTACAGTAGTACACCTCTGATCAGAGTTTAAATCTTTTTGAAAAGCCGATCCCACGGTCAAGGGCGGGTTACGTGACTACTCGCAGCTAGTTTATGTTTATGAATGTTGCATGACGATTTGGCATGTAAGGACTATTGAGTGAGGAGGGAAAACGTACTCCTCGAGTTAGATGATGTTACATTGTTCATGGTTTTTATTCTGTACAATTGAATTTGACTACACTAAATGCTGCAACTAAAAATATACTTTTCTGCACTTTAAGCCACTATCATTCCCTTGTTATTACCCTGCATTACTATCGCACTCTCGGTGACTTGTTGAGTACTTTTGTACTCATACCCATTGGGCAAACACTTCAGATACTGCGTACTATGAGGACGATGATCTGGAATAGCGACCCAGTCAAGAAGACGATCTAGAAGAAGATGTTCGTCATGTAGTTCTATTTTCATAGTTTCTTTTAAATTTTATGCTTATGTAATAATGTGGTCTACGAACCACGGATGATTGACCGTATGTACGTTGTCGCATGATGATCATCTTGTTATTATTGTTTTTCTATGGAAATTCAATAAAGTTCTGATTCCGTTAAATCGGGGCGTCACACAGAAGCAATGGTGATCATTTTTCAATTTTAAAGCATAAAAGCCATGCATATGACAGATATCAGACATATCATGTGAACTGAAGCAAAGCATGATCATCGACAGGTGTTCAAAAGCAAGCTTAAAGTGTGATATGTGAATATGCATGATATGAACTCACACAAAAAGACTCAAGAAAAGAGTAAAGAAGAAAAAAATTGACTCAAAGTATCCTAAAAAGGATACACAACTCCCAAATCCCCTCGCAAACACTAAAAAGTAGACTTATCTAGGGGTTTGTGACACCTTTCTCATATTGATCCCTCAGAAAGTGAAAGCGCACATCAATATGTTTGGTTTTTGATTGAAGACATGGGTTTTTCCCTACACTAAATGCGTTGGTACTATCACAAAACAAAGGTACTCTGGCAGGGAAGAACAACCCAAAATCTCTCAAAGTGGAAATCATCCAAACCAACTGTGAGCAGTAGCTAGCAGCAGCTACATACTCAGCCTTGTGGTACAAAGCGCAACTCCAGATTGCTTTCAAGAAGACCAAGAGACAAGCGAAGAACTAAGAAACTGGCAAGTACCAGAAGTCGACTTGCGATCCAGCCGGCACCCACCAAATCAGCATCGGAAAAGCCAGATAACTCAACAGACGATGATGCTGAATAGTAAAGACCTAGATCAGGCGCGTGGTGAAGACTGGAAGCATGTGCACAGTCCCACGACAAACTAAATGTCCGATCTTGTCACCGTCAAGTACAGCAGCGATCTGATCATCCCTCGATACTCTCTCTCATTGACCTTGACGCCACTCTCGTCCTTGTCCAGCCCCTAAATGTACCCATTGGGGTCATCTGAGGCTTCAGTTCTCCACCAAAGTGAAACTTCTTCAACATATCCCGCGTGTACTTGCTCTAGTGGATGAAGATGCCATCCTTGGTCTGCTTGATCTGGAGCCCTAAAAAGTATTTGAGCTCACCCATGAGGCTCATCTCAAACTCGCTATGCATATGCTCAGAAAACTTGGACACAAGCTCATTAGTAGAACCACCAAAGATAATGTCATCCATGTAAATCTGAGCAACCAAAAAATCTGAGCCAACTCTGAGCAAGAAAAGAGTCTTGTCCAGAGAACCCATCACAAAGCCACTCCCCAACAAAAATTGCTTTAGACGATCATACCAAGCCCTGGGGGCTTGCTTCAGACCATATAAAGCTTTATGCAACTTGAAAACATGTCAAGGAAACTTAGGGTTCTCAAAACCGGGGGGTTGCCTAACATAGACCTCCTCCTCTATGTACCCATTCAGAAAAGCACTCTTGACATCCATTTGAAAAAGTTTAAAACCTATAGAAGCAACGAACGCCAAAAGAATGTGAATGGACTCAAGACGGGCAATAGGAGCGAAGGTCTCCTCAAAGTCAATACCTTCTTTCTGGCAAAAACCCTAGGCAACTAATCAATATTTGTTGCGCACCACAACCCCATCTTCACCTTGCTTGTTCTTAACATCCACTTGGTGCCTATGAGGGTCCATCCAGGTGGCAGCTCAACCCGTGTCCAAACCCAAATTGCGAACAAAGTTTTCAAGCTCTTCCTGCATGGCGTTTATCTAATTTGCATCAGAAAGAGCATGAGAAACATCTCTGGGCTCAAAATAGGAAACAAAAGCAGACTCAGCAAACACAGCAAGTGATCCAACAGAAAAATGCAAGGACCTCGAAGTGAGATCACTGATGATGAGCTCTGAGGGGTGATCACGTTGAACTGCTAGGGATCCTAGGTGATCTAAAGTCACCTCACCGGAGTCAGCAACTGGCAACTTTGGACTTGGCTGAGGGGCCTCGATCGAAGTGGAAGAAGTGATCAGAGGTCTGCCCTCGTCCTCAGTTGAAGCCTCAAAAGGTGTGGGGTTTTCAGGCTGTGCAGAAGGCCCACCCTCATCAACAGCAGGAGCGTCATCATCTTCCTCGAAGATGGACTCTCCAAGCTCATCATCTCCAGAAAGCTCAAAAGATGGAGTCAGCAAAGGCATGGACTCATCGAAAGAAACCTTGCAAGTCTTGACAAGCTGCTGGGAGTCGAGGTTCCAAACGTGGAAGCCTCGAGAATGCAACGCATAACCAAGAAAGACCCCATCCCAGCAATGAGACTCAAACTTGTCCAAATGCCCTCTCTTCTTGAGCACAAAGCACTTGCAACCAAACGCTCACAAGTGACTCACCTTGGGCTGTCTGCCAAATCACAACTCATATGATGTCTTACCTAAGTAAGCTCTAGGAAAAATGTGGTTGGCCAGATAGCAAGCCGTGTTCATGGCTTCAGCCCAAAAGCTCCTAGGAGTCCTATGCTCATCGAGCATCGTCCTGGATATCTCGACCAGCATGCGGTTCTTTCATTCCATAACATCGTTCTATGGGGGACTGTAAGGGGCAAAAAACTAGTGCTCAAGACCCTGATCACTATAGAAGCTGACGAATTGAGAGTTCTTGAACTCAGAGCCGTTGTCAGAGCAAATTGCTCGCATCTGACCATTGTTCTCATTCTTCAGCTTCAAAATCAGGTCATGAACAAACTAAAAGGCCTCATCCTTAGACTCCAAAAAGAAAACCCACGAGAATCGAGAAAAGTCATTAACTATCACAAGCGCGTACCACTTCCCACCGACTGAGCGTACTCGAGCTGGACCAATAGTATCCATGTGTAACAGCTCTCCCGGGTACGAAGTCATCACTTGAGTCACAGGTGCGTGAGAAGTGGCAACCATTTTCCCATGATGACGAGGATGGCAAACTAGATCCTTCTCCACCTTAAGCTTGGGCAATCCTCGCATAAGATCCATAGAGCTCAATCTGACTAGCAGATCAAAGCTCAAATGGCCTAACCTCTTATGCCACTTCTAGAGCTCAAAGGAGGATCCAGCAATCAAACAGCGAGAAGGGCCAAAAGAACTAGAGAAATCAATCCGAAAAACCTTACCGAAGGGTAAGATCTGGCAAACCAAAGATCCTCTAGAATCAACAATAGAATACATGCCCTTCTTAAAGCGAACCTCTAAACCATCCTCAAGAAGTTGCGAAATAGAGATCAAATTAAAATTCAGGTTTCCAACCAAAGCAATATTCTTCAAAGAGAATTGATCAGAGATGCGAATTGAGCCAATGCCTTGTACCTTCCTTTGACCACTGTTCTCGAAAGTGATGTACTCCTTAGAGCTCGGGGGAGTGAGGTTGGAGAACCATCTGTGATGTCCCGTCATGTGGCGAGAACATCCTGAATCCATGATCCACACGTCCTCCAGTCCTTGATCCTGCAAGATCAGTGGTCAGAAGTGGGAGCAAACGGTCCGACACTAGGTTTAGCAAAGGAGCTAAACCACTGTCGAGCCATCTGCTCAAAAGTAGGAAAGTAGGAGGAATCATAAGTGTCTGGACCAAAACGCGGCTCAAAGTGCGGTCCTCTGTTCTGCCTAAAGTCACGTCCACGAGGTCCAAAGCCTTATCTAAAATGACCTTGAGCTCTGCCGGAACGAAAACCAACCTCCGGAGCACGGTCATAAAAGTCGTCTCCTATACCACCACCTACACGACGCGGCCTGGCCTCTAGCCTCTCTCCGCATCGAGGGACTCTCTGTCTACCACCCTGCTGGTAGAACTGCTCCTGCCCCCCTCGAGCTCTCTCTGCTCTCTCAACCTGCTTCCTCCTGAAGCAAAACTCCTTAAGATGTCCGTCTCTCTAACAAAACTCACAGTGATAGGTAGGCTTCTTGGGATGTGGTTGAGGCTTGGGGTTCCTAGGCTTGGTGGTGTTGGGTGTAGACTCTTTCGTGTGAGAGGGTCCAGGTAGAGAGTCAAGAGAAGTGTGGAGATGTTTAGGCTATGGGACCTAGATAGGCTTCTTGGGTGGAGCTTTAGGTTGTTCTTGGAACACTCCATCCTTGAGCTGACTAGCCTAAAAAGACTCAGTGGAGTGAGTCTTGGGATATCTCTGCTCTGGAGTCATCTTACTCCACTACACGGCTAACGACACTCTCAAAGTCAGCTTTGGTGTAGGTGTAACCTACCCCAAACCCATCATGCCTCTTGAACTGTTGGATCATCATGCAGAGCTGTGGCTCTCTGGCACTCACCCAACTCAGGATCTGACGGAGGTAAAAGTTCTCATTCTGAGCATCAACTAGCTCCTCTCTCAAGGAAGCTAGCACCTCCACCTGAGACAAGCAGATCTCACACTCTCTATCAACTTGAACAGACTTCTTAGCTTTTAGCTTGATCAGTTCTAATCTCAGGGACAAGCAGTTCTCACAAACAGTGGGGGGAACTGACAATGTCTCAAGCTCTAGCTTAGTCTGCTCCAGCTCAGCTCTGACTCTCGATAACTCGCCCAACTGCTCATCACTCTTGGCTCTCAGCTCAGCTAAACTAGCTAGATGGGATGGGCAGTCTACACAGGGCACGATGACAGTGGCATGAGCATCTTTCAGCTCTAGCTGAGCGCTTTCAAGCTTAGTGGCCAAAGCGTCTCTCTCATCTACCCTCTCTATGTACTTGGACTTCAGAGTCGTCAGGTCACACAACAACACCTCATAGTTAGGGCACTCACTGCTACCACCCAAGAAAGGGGAAGAAGATAGACTCTCAATCTTGCCATTGGCCATGGCAAGCTCACTCTCAAGCTCATCTATCCTTTTCTTAGCCCCTCTAAGTAGTTTCTCTCGATACATCAACTCCTGACGGTTCTCTTCTAATAATTCAACAACTTCTTGTTCATAGGAAGATACCTTTTCATCATCGGAGTTGTCGGGGAAGCCCTTCTCTTCCTTATCCCCAAGAGCCATTGAGCGGAAGCTCTTGCGGGCTCTTCGGCTGTGGTGCGAGCGGATCTTTGGCTTGTCCCTGAAGGCCATGAAGCAGAGGCCCGCCGGATCATCCTTGTCCTTCCCCTTCCTGATCATGATCTCTTCATCACTTGAGCTTGAAGACGAGGAAGAAGACGATGATCTTTTGGAGTAGCTTCTATCCATCTCAATGAAGAAGGTATTGTCTCGCTTCTTGTTCTCACACCGGTAGTCCTTCAGGTCCTTTCGAAAGAACCTCGTCTTGGGCTTGCCCTTTGTGAAGGTGGAGCTGTCGTGCTTGTCGGAGTCGTAGGAGCTACCGCCGGTGCCCTTCTTGTAACTCTTCCGCTTGGGGTAGTCGGCGATGAAATGACCTGGATCACCACACTCAAAGAATCTGGATTTTGTGTTGTGTCTTTTAAACATTTGTTTATCATAGACACGACGCACCCGGTTATTAAACAAACACAAATCATCATCTCCTAGCGAATCTAGCTAGTCCTTAGTGATAGACATCAAAGAGAACACAGGACAACTCAAAGCATTAGGATCAGCAGAAGGTGTCGCAAGGGCCAGGGTTTTTGAGCCAGAACCAGTGAGATTTGATCTCAAATGGATATCAACCTCTGAGGTCTTGAGCTTACTGAAAAGCTCTGTGGTAGTCAAGGTATCATAGGAAGCGCTCTCAACAATAGAGGATACCTTGATCTCCTAGATCTTTGGGTCCAAGGTATGAAGAACCTACCTTGTTGGCCCGAAGCTTGTTAATGATCGATTAAAAGTGACCAAACAAAGCCTCAACACTCTCTCCCGGCTTCTGTGAGAAATTTTCATACTCACGCCGGTAGGTCTGATAGAGCCTAGCCTTGACCTGAGTTGTCTCCTCATGGTGTGCCTAGAGGGTAGCCTAGATCTCTCGAGCAGTGTCGAGATGGCTAACGCGCTCAAACTCACTGGGACATAAACCAGAAAATAAAATGTTCACCGCTTTGCTATTGTTCTGATGCTGGGCGATTATCTCAAGAGAAATGCGCTCAGCAATAGGAAGCACATAAAAGTAGCTTGAACACAAATTTCCCAAAGTTCTGAGCTCTGGCTCATGAGATAGGCTCGCATGCGAGTCTTCCAATAAGTGTAGCCAAAAGCTTCAAGGGATGGGACCTTACTAGAGGAAGTCATGATCACTACTTGGGGTTAGAACCAGTTAAGGTATGGAAAAACCCTAACCAAGTTCTGATACCACTTGTATAATCGAAAGTAGCGACTAGAGGGGGGCGAATGGGCGCCTAAAAAATCTTTTGAATCAATGGCCTTCTCCCAACACCCAATGCACCTCAATAGACAATCAGCAGAAGCAAAACAGATCACAAGTACTACAAATAATCTAGCCTAAAAACAATCGGTATCCTAATCGAAAAGACACCAACAAAGTGCTTAACGGCAGATTAAAGTCATTCACATAACATATGGCATCTCCACAAAGGTTTTACTAAAACACAGATAATTACTCAAACACATGCAAAATATTCAAGAAATTTTAGGCAGTCCACAGATATGTGCAAGCACAATATTCAATGTATTTAAATGCAGTAAAAATGTACTTGCAGATTTATTAATGTAAAAATAGATGCACGAGGATCGAGGAATATGAGTTACTATTTTGATGCTGATGCGTGTGGTTGGTGGCTTGGCCTTCTTCATCTTCATGCCTTGTGGGCCCCACACATCAATTAATGATGTATGCCTTGTTTTCATGTATGCGCATCAACCAAGAGCAAAAACACCAGCGTCTTCTGGATTCCTCACGCCAAGTCGCAGAACACAAAACCGAATGATGGCACAAGCAGATGAAGAAAAACAAAGAGTTGTGCGCTGGCTCTCCATGGCCAGATCGACTTAAATGCCTGCACACACCGAGCAGCAAACCAGCAACTAGTACTGGCTCCACACACCGCTAGTACTCACGCGCGTCAGACGTAGCTGCTCCCTACGCCTGACTAAGCGAACAGCACACAGCAGCATTGTGGCAAGAAAACTAGCGTGAAAAATAAGGAGAGAGCACTGGCAAAAAAACCTCACTCAAGGCACTTGTGCCACTCCTGATGTCGTGCTGACGCAGCTGTACGCCGAAACACGTGGCCCTGACATAGCCTTCTGCCGTGTGTGGATCCCAGCCTACGAGCTAGCCTCTGGCATGTGCATGCTATCTCACGCTGTAGAGCCTTCATGCTCCCTACCGAAAGCTGGCCCGTGCACCAAACTGGCTGGCGCCGAATCCAGCCAAGGCCGAAACAATGCGGCCAAATCAAACCGCCTCGGGACTTCACGCCGGCATGCGCCTCTAGTGTCACGCGCACTGCAGCGCCCTCAAGAGCCACGCCGAAGGTGCCAGCCACCACAGATTCCACCTTGCGCATGGCAGTCGACGCAGAGAGACGGCGTGCGGTGGAAGTGCTATAGGGACACTGGTGGAGAAACAGTTTGCGGTGGCTGGAAAATCATGGGTGAAAAAATTTAACTCGAATTTTTAATTGCAAGATGAATTAACCCTAACCCTAGGCGGTTGGGGCCTATTTATAGGCAGCCCAACAAAAGGGAAAAATACAAATTTACCCCTAGGGTAAATTATACAGACGTTGAAATAAACTGGAAAATTATTGAACTGCCCTTAGGGTTTTTTATAGACTCGATTAACATAGACTGTGGGCCTAAAGGCAAAATAGTAAAATCCTAAATAAAGATAACTTGTCCTGATGTGGAGCTTTCATAGCAGCTACGGCTTTGCCTCAGAACGGTCGGATCCATGATCAGCGGTCGTCAGTTTTGCGCCGAAACTGACAAAGCATCCACCGTCTTCGCACCAGTTACCCGGATTGGGTCGGCCCGATTCCGCGGCTCCCTCAGCCCAGCAATTGCTCACCGCCCGTGTACCTGAGTCAATCCCGGTCAATAGACCAGTGGATCCTCTGCCACTCCTAGCCCATGTACTCGGATTGGGCTGGCCAGATTGCATAGCCTCTCTGCCTAACAGTCGCTCGCCACCCATGTACCTGAGTCACACATGGCCTAGACACGGCAGGTCTCATCTTCTCTTCACGTCTCCTCTTTGACTTCGATTGACAATCACTCATCACATCTGGATCCATAAGGCCCATGCTCTTCAACATGGCTCCTCAATAGTAAGTGTTGATAGATTTCCGAGATAATCTTTAATGTCATCGAAGCTCTTCTGGCACTCCGGCGTCCACTTGAAACTTTCGGACCCCTTTAGAGCTTTAAAAATTGGGAGGCTTCGTTCAGCTGATTTGGCCAGGAATCTACTGAGGGCTGCAAGTCATCCTGTCAGCTTCTGGACCTGCTTTAGATTTTCTAGTGGAGCCATTCTTTGCAGTGCACTTATCTACATCGGGCTAGCTTCGATTCCTCTACTTGAAACTAAGTACCCTAGCAGTTTTCCTGCTTGTGCCCCGAATATACATTTTTCATGGTTGAGGCAAACTCCACATGCTCGGAGGCTCTCAAAAGTTTCAGCTAAGTCTAGGCTATGATGGTGCTTTACAGCACACGTTATTACAAGGTCATCCATATAGGCTTCAACATTTTGGCCTATCTGGTGACCTAGAGCCTTATCTATAAGACGTGAGAAGGTAGCTCCAGCATTCCGCAAGCCAAAAGGCATTCGAACATAACAAAATACTCCAGAAGGAGTTATAAAACTCGTCTTGGCTTCATCTTTGCGCTTTAGCCAGACCTGATCATAACCGGAGTATGTGTCCAGGAAGCTTAACAATTCAGAGCCAGCCATAGAATCCACAAGCTGATCTATTCGGAGCATAGGGTAGGGGTCTCGTGGGCATGTTTTATTTAATGACGTGAAGTCGATGCACATGTGCCACTTGCCGGAGCCATTTTTCTTGACAAAAACGGGGTTAGCCAACCACTTCATGTGGGCTGCTTCCAAGATAATTCCTGCCCTCAGCAACTTCTCCACCTCCACCTTGGCGAGGTCTGCCATTTCTGTTGATAACTTACCGAGCCTCTGGTGCACTGGCCTAGTCTTCGGGTTGACAAGCAAACTATGCTCGATGATGCTCTGATCAACTCTGGGGATTTCTTCGTTAGTCGAGGCGAAGATATCTATGTTTTCTTTAACTACTTCCTCCAGCGAAGTAGATATTTCCGAAGGTAGCCCCTTGCCAAATTGGATTGGATACTCCTTGCCATCTTTTAGGATCATCTTCGTGATCACATCACCTTCTGGGCTTGGCTTTAGGGAAGGGCCCTTCGAGGGGTCTGAAGACCCTGAAGCTTCCTCCGAGTGCTCCAACACACTATTCACCTGCCAAGGGTCTAGAGGTGGACCATGGCCATACTCTACTCTCTAGCCTGCAGCTTGGTCTCCTGAAATACTGAGAAATCCACCTTACGTGGGCATTTTGAGACACAAATAGTTATGATGTACTACAGCTCCGAATTGGTTTAGCATTCCCCCCGAAGATTGCATTGTAGGCGTACGGGGCATTGACAACATCGAAGATAACCTCCTCAACCCTGGCTAGGGGCCCCTCTCCGAAGGCAACCTCGAGACCTTGGAGTGGGCGAGCTGCCGGAAGTAGGTGTCTTCGGGGAATGCACATCTGGTCGAAGGCCTGGACGAAGAGTATGTCTGCAGATCTTCCACCGTCCACCAATATCCTTTGGACTTCAACTCCCGCTATATTAGCTGAAACAACAAGGGGCTCAATATGGGGGAATTTCACACCTGCAGCATCATTGGCAGTAAAAGAAATAGGTACGTGGGACCACTTAGGCATTTCTGCCGCCGAACTCGAGGTCCCTATGTGCCCTACTTCGCGGACATAGTCTCTTCCCTGCCATTTCGACATGTTACCGAGCGTCCCCCTCTGGAGATGGGCAGGACCACTCGCTTGCCACGATCTTGGTTTGGTGCCTGCCAGCCATTCTTTCCTAGGGCTTCGAGGTACTCTCCTTGTTAGCCTGCGCCTGTTGAAAGTTGAAAGGCATCTTTGGGATGGAGGTGCAATATTTAATACCTTGGAGTGGAAATGTTTCTTTCCCCGTCTATGATCATTGAAGCAGTTATCAAGGGGTGCTTGCGGAGGAGTCGGGACTTCTGGCTCCGTCTTCACTTCTCGAAGGACTGATGCAAGCACCACAATTCTTCGGAGGCAGCCTTCCTCTACCTTGGCATACTGTTCGAAGTATGCCATCAGCTGTGCTACCGACCACACCGGCTTCCGGTGAAGTTTGCTGAGGAGGTCTTTGTTCTACACCCCTTCGCGTGTCGCATCCACTACCGAAGAGGTAGACAAGCCTTTAATGTGATAATTGGTGTGGGCGAAGCGTGTAAAATACTCCCGAAGGGTTTCCCCTGCTTGTTGCTTCACCTGGATCAAACTTCCGGTTGACATTGGGGCTACGAACGTACCCTAGAAGTTACTTATGAACTTCCTCTTCGGCTGCTCCCATTACTTGATCGATCCTGGCTTTAGAGAACAGAACAATCAGAGAGCCACACCTTCCAGCGCGAGGGGGAAGCACTTCGCCATTGTGTTCCGCACCCCTCCGCTAGCTTCTATTGCCAAGGCATATGAACGAGAGAACTCTCTGGGGTCAGACCCACCAGAGTATTTGTGCAACTTCGAGGCCTTGAACCTAGGGTCGAAGGGCACTTTATGTAGGTCTGGATGCAGTGGAGACTCGTCGTCCAAGGATGCATTCTCGGCTTCCTCCGAGACTAGAAGAGCTTTGGGATAATTACTAGGACCATCATCTTGAGGCACCTCGAGAGCAGGAGTGAAGGCTTGAGGGTGAAGTCTATCTGCAACCTCTTGCCTCCACCTTGCTACCTCCTCCTGAAGTCGTGCTACCTGGGTAGCCGCGACCTCAGGAAGGTCTTCATCTCCTCCGGAGGGGATCTCTGGGTCTTGGGAACTGGTGTAATCAATTCGAAGTACCAAGGGAGCTGCTTGGGGACCTCTGGGTGCTCGAGGTCTGATGACCACTTTGGGAGTTGGTGGAATGACTGAGTGTCCTGCACCGTTGGTCCGAGGAGACCTTTGAGGAGGATCGGTAGCTAGGCTCCGCTTGGGAGGCATGGCTAACGAAGTTATGGTCTGAAGACCAAAGACTTCGAATGATTTGTGTTGGTGGAAAATGCTTCACTTTCAGGACTTAGAGAGTAACAGTTCAAAAGGACTTATCAGCTTCGGAGCTGATGGGCTCATACACGAAGGTGGAGGAGTCGTTAAGCCGAAGGGTGCTTCGATCTACGGTCCGAAGGAACCCTCCACAGGACATGAGGCTTCGCAATCAAACGACAGGATTGATAAGATGTTTGACTTATCTACTTACTTTGGGTAGATTTTACCATTTTAACCCTGTTCACGGTACCGAATAGTTTCCACTATGTCTGTTGTAATTGAGGGGTGAATAGGTCTTTTCCTTAGACTTTTTTGCCTATAAATACCCCCTCCTTCTTACCCTGTAAGGGCATCAAAGTCTCAGCTATTCCATACACATATTTGGACTACTTAAACTATTATCCAATTTGGAAGCTTGAGATAGTTCTTAAACACGAACTCACTGTTTGTCTGTTCTTAATCTCAGATAACTTGTTAGCGTAATCTTTTACGCCAACAGTTGGCACCGTCTGTGGGGAACTTTGTTCTAGAAGCTAGTTCTCTACTGTTGACTACACTTCGAAGAGCACTTACGGAGGGAGCCTCGGAGTCCCAAGATTCCGCGCACCCTTCAGTAAGGGGCTTGCTAGTGCGGTTCAAAGGCCTTCCCTCGCCTTCCCAGACCAATCGAAGTCCTCGGTCTTTGGACCTCTCCATTACTAGCTATGCCTCCCAAGCGAAGCCAAGCCTCGGGTCCTCTCCAAAGGTCCCCTCGGACCAACGGAGCCAGACCCTCAGCTATTCCAATGATTCCCGAGGGCGTCACTGGGCGTCGAGTGCCCAGAGTCCCTCGGGCTCCTCCTGTGATGCTCCAAACTGATTATGTCAGTTCCCGAGACCCGGAGCTACCATCTGATGAAGACGAAGACCTTCCTGAGGCCAAAGCTACTCAGATAGCACGGCTTCAGGAGGAAGTGGCTAGACAGAGGCAAGAGGCCGTTGATCGCCTCCGTTCCCAAGCCTCCACCGAAACTCCAAAAAGGCCCCAAGACGGTGGTGCTTGCAATCTTCCCGAAGTTGTTCAAGTCCCAGAGGAGGCTGAGAACGCATCTTTCGATGATGAGTCTCCGCCACATTCGTACTTGCAAAGGGTTCCCTTCTATCCCAGGTTCAAGGCCTCGAAGTTGCACAAGTATTCCGGTGGGTGCGCAACACTATGGCAAAGTGTTTTCCCCTCGCTCTCAAAGGTGTGGCTCTCCGATGGTTCTGGTCCTTGAAGCCAGGATTGATCAAATCTTGGGAGTAGTTGAAGAGGATGTTCGTAAGCAACTTCCAGAGTTTCTTTGTGGCTCCAATGTCAACAGGGAGCTTATTCCAGGTGAAGCAGCGAGCAGGGGAAACGCTTCGGGAATACTTCACACGCTTTGCCCACACCAAGTCGCAGATCAAGGGCTTGTCTACCTCTTCGGTAGTCGACGCCGCCCGCGAAGGGGTGCTGAACCCTGATCTCCTCAGCAAGCTCCATCGGAAGCCTGTGTCATCCGTGGCGCAGCTTATGGCATACTTTGAACAGTATGCCAAGGCGGAGGAGAGCTGCCTTCGACGAGACATAGCACCCGCACCAGCCCTCCGAGAAGTGAAGACAGAGCCCGAAGCCTCAGCTTCTCTACAACCCCCTCAAGACAATCGCTTTAGCGATCACAGGAGAGGAAAGAAGCATTTCCGCTCAGAGGTGTTAAGCATCGCACCCTCCATTCCGAAGGCACCTGCCAATTATCAGCAGGCACAAGGCTTCAAGGCTGGAGCACTGAAGCCTCAAGAAAGAGTACCTGGTAGGCGCCAGAGTTTTTTCTGCTGCGTGCATGGTGACAATAGAAGCCACGACACGAAGGACTGCAAAGCGGTGTTAGCCCTTCGGGGTGAATTCCTAGGACGAAGTACCAGGCGGGGTACTTCAGATCGAACCCCACCAGCGGCACGGTCGGAGCCTATGCAAATCGTGGCCCGAACCGGTGTCCTCGAAGCCCCCATGCGGCTACCGGTGGCCAACATAATGCACCACCGAAGCAGGAAGACCCCCAAGACCGCGGCAAGCGAGTAGTCCTGCCTATCTCCGGAGGGGGTACCCTCGGTAACATGTCCAAGAGGCAGCGGCGTTAATACGTCTGAGAAGTAGGGCACATTGGGACCTCGAGTTCCACGTAAGGAATGCCAGAATGGTCTCATGTGCCCATTTCTTTTACTGCCAGTGATGTCGCGGGGGTAAATTTCCCCCATGCTGACCCCTTGGTCATTTCCGTAGATATAGCAGGGGTGGAAGTCCGAAGGATCCTGGTGGACGGCGGGAGCTCCGCAGACATACTTTTTGTCTAGGCCTTCGACCAAATGTGCATACCTCAGAAGACCCTACTTCCAGCGGCCCGGCCACTTCAAGGTTTCGCAGGTCCACCTCTCGATGCCCTCGGCCAAATAGGCCTCGAGGTTGCTTTTGGAGAGAGGCCTTTGGCCAGGGTGGAGGAGGTGATCTTCGACGTCGTCGACGCCCCCTATGCTTACAACGCAATCTTCGGGCGAGGGATGCTAAACCAATTCAGAGCTATAGCGCATCACAACTATCTATGTCTCAAGATGCCCACGCAAGGGGGAGTTCTTACTATTTCGGGAGACCAGGCTATAGCCCGAAGAATGAAGTATGGTCACGGCCAGCCGTTGGACCCCCGGCAAGTACATAGTGTGACGGAGCACACCGAAGAGGTTCCGGAGGCTTCGAACTCTTTGAAGGGGCTCTCCCTTAAACCAAGCCCAGAAGGTGACATCATGACGAAGATAATTTTGAAGGATGGCAAAGAATACCCAATACAGTTCGGCAAGGGGCTATCCCAGAGATAGCTGCCTCGTTGGAAGAAGTCGTCAAGCAAAATTTGGACGTCTTTGCTTGGAGTGACGAAGACATCACCGGGGTTGATCGGAGTATCATCGAGCACAGCTTGCTCGTCAACCCGAAGGCTAGGCCAGTGCGCTAGGGGCTCCGTAAGCTATCTGCGGAAAGGGCAGGCCTCACCAAGATCAAAGTAGAAAATTGTTAAAAGCTGGCATCATCAGGGAGGTGGCCCATACCGAGTGGTTGGCAAACCTTGTTTTTGTAAGGAAAAAGGACTCGAGCAAGTGGCGCATGTGTATCGACTTTACTTCATTAAATAAAGCATGCCCGCGAGACCCCTACCCTATGCCCCGAATAGACCAGCTGGTGGATTCCACAGCCGGCTCCGAATTACTAACTTCCTCGATGCTTATTCCAGGTATCATCAAGTCTGGCTAAAGCGTGAAGACGAAGCCAAGACAAGTTTCATAACTCCATCCGGGGTATTTTGTTATGTAAGAATGCATTTTGGCTTGCGGAATGCCGGAGCCACATTTTCACGTTTAATAGCTAAGGCTCTAGGTCACCAAATAGGCTGAAATGTCGAAGCCTATATGGATGACATTGTAATAAAGAGTGCTCAAAAGCACCAGCATAGTCTAGACTTAGTTGAAACGTGATCAGCCATGCTGAATAGCGTGGGCCTCATGGCTCTAGATGTGATGAGTCATTGTCAATGATAGTCAAAGAGGACAGAAGAAGAGAGGAGATCTGCTGTGTCATGGGCCGCGTGTGACTCAGGTACACGGGCAGCGAGCGATTGTCGGGCAGAGGGGCCGCGAAGTCGGGCTGGCCCAATCCAGGTACATGGGCCAGAAGCAGCAGAAGACCCACTGGGCTGTTGACCAAGATTGACTCAGGTACACGGGCGGTGAGCGATTGCTGGGCTGAGAGAGCTGCAAAGTCGGGCCGGCCCAATCCGGGTACCTGGTGCAAAGCCGGTGGAGGCTTTGTCAGTTTCGGCGCAAAACTGACAACCATTGATCTTGTATCCGACTATCCAGAAGAGAAGCCGTAGTCGCTACGAAAGCTGATCTTTCGGATAAGTCATCTGTATCTCTAGGCCCATAGTCAGTCAGTCGAGTCTATAAAAAATCCTAAGGGCAGTTGAGTCTT
This sequence comes from Zizania palustris, assembly GCA_019279435.1. NCBI lineage: Eukaryota > Viridiplantae > Streptophyta > Magnoliopsida > Poales > Poaceae > Zizania > Zizania palustris. The sequence goes on along the minus strand of JAAALK010000285.1, from coordinate 65,375,473 downwards.
TTCCTTTTATTCCTGCGTCTATAAAAAACCCTAAGGGGCTGGTGGAATATTCTAGGTCATTGGGCAGCCTATAAATAGGGCCCCAATCCCTAGGGTTGGACTACACTTTCTAGAAATCACTTTTCATTCATTCCCTGGTTCATTTTTGGTTCCTGTGTTTGTGTCTCTCTCCTGTTGTGCACCGCCAGGCTCCTGTTCTTGATATTTTGCCTTGCATTTATTCAGTTTTTTCCTGATGCAGTGAAGCTTCTATTCTCTGATCGTGCACAACATATTTGCAGCAGTTTTTATGGCTTCATTTCACATGCACAGCAATTTTTTCCTGAGCATTTGTGCCTCGGTTGCTTCTGTTCTTCACGTGAGAGTACTAGTTCATGTGTACTCTAGCAACAGTACTCTAGTACTCTAGCTTACTTTTCTGCGTAGCTTTTTGATCGAATCAGATTGGGCTGAATATCTTTTCTGGCTGTTTTTGTCGAAGGCCCTTTCTTGTGTGAAACCAGCAGGCTTCGAATCTGCAGGCTTCAAACCAGCAGGCTTCGAACCAGCAGGCTTCGAATCAGCAGGCTTCGAACCAGCAGGCTTCGAACCAGCAGGCTTCGAATCAGTAGGCTTCGAATTTGCAAGCTTCGAACCAGCAGGCTTCGAACCAGTAGGCTTCGAATCAGCAGGCTTCGAACCAGCAGGCTTCGAACCAGCAGGCTTCGAATCAGCAGGCTTCGAACCAGCAGGCTTCGAATCAGCAGGTTTCGAATCTACAGGCTTCGAATCTGCAGGCTTCGAAGTAGGCTTCGACACTACAAGCTTCGACACTACAGGCTTCGCCAAGTTTCGAACAGGAGACAGATTTGGAACAGTAACTTCTCATCCCATTCCATGTGTACTTAAATTATTTTACTGAGAAGTTTTGATTTGCCATATCTTGAATATTTTGTTAATCTGCCTATTAGCATTGTACTGGTGTTCCTCTGTTTTCAACACCGATCTTTTCAAGGCTAGATACTTTTAGACTTAGGCAATCTGTTCTCGCTTTGCTCCTTAGTCTTTTGAGGTGCATTGGGTATTGGGACCAGGCCATTGATTCGAAAGAATTTTTAGGCACCCATTCACCCCCCCTCTGGTCGCTACTTTCGGTCCTACAAGTGGTATCAGAGTGAGGTTAGGGTTTTTCCATACCTTAATCGGTTCTAAACCCCAGTAGTGATCATGACGTCTCCTGGCAAGGTCCCATCCTTGGAAGCCTATGGCTATAACTATTGGAAGACTCGCATGCGAGCCTATCTCATGAGCCAGGGTTCGGACATATGGGACATTTGCGTTCACACCACGTTTGTCATATTGCCAGTCGTTGAGCATGGTACTGCTGGTATCATTGCCCAGCATCTGAGCAACAGTAAGGCTGTGAACATTCTCTTTTCTGGTTTAGGTCCCACTGAGTTTGAGCGTGTGAGCCATCTCTCCACTGCGAGAGAGATCTGGGCTACCCTCAAGGCACACCATGAGGGAACATCCCAGGTCAAGGCTCGGCTCTATCAGACCTACTCGCGTGAATATGAAAATTTCACACAGAAGCCGGGTGAATCTGTTGAGGCTTTGTTTGGTCGTTTTCAGTCGATCATAAACAAGCTTCGGGACAACAAGGCTGAGGATGCTCAGTTAGTCTCAGATCACGAGCAGGCGCTCAAGGTTCTCCATACCTTGGACCCAAAGATCTGGGAAATCAAGGTATCTTCTATCATTGAGAGTATTTCTTATGATACCTTGACCATTTCTGAGTTGTTTAGCAAGCTGAAGGCTACTGAGGTTGATCTCCAGCTGAGATCAAATCTCACTGGTTCTGGATCAAAATCTCTGGCCCTTGCTACACCTTCTGTTGATCCCTCTTCTGTGAGCTATGCTGGGTTCTCTTTGATGTCTATCACTGAGGACCAGCTTGAGTTGTTGGGAGATGATGATTTGTGTCTCTTTAACAACCGGGTGCGTCGTGTCTATGATAAGAGAATGTTCAAGAGACACGGCACAAAATCCGGGTGCTTTGAGTGTGGTGATCCAGGACACTTCATCGCCGACTGCCCCAAGCGCAATGGACACAAGAAGGGCACCGGTGGTGGCTTCCACGACTCCGGCAAGCACGACAGCTCCTCCTTCAACAAGGGCAAGCCGAAGACCAGATTCTTCAAGAAGGCCCTGAAGGACTACCGGCGAGAGAACAAGAAGCGCGACAAGGCCTTCTTCGCCGAGATGGAGAAGAGCTACTCCAAGCGGTCCACATCTTCTTCCTCTTCATCGAGCTCAAGCGATGAGGAGATCACCATCAAGAAGGGGAAGGACAAGGATGATCCAGCGGGCCTCTGCTTCATGGTTTTCGGGGATAAGCTGAAGAGCCGCTCACACTAGCGCCGAAGATCCCGCAAGAGCTTCTGTTCAATGGCTCATGAGGTTAAGGAAGAAAAGAGCTCCTCCGACGACTCCGACGACGACGACAACGAGAAGGTATCATCCTATGAATGTGAAATCGTTGATTTACTTGAGAGCAATCATCAGGAGTTGAAATATCGGGAAAAACTTCTTAGGGGGGCTAAGAAGAGGATAGATGAGTTAGAGAGTGAGCTTGCCGTGGCCAACGGCAGAATTGAGAGTCTATCTTCTTCCCCTTGCTTGTGAGGTGCTTCTGTGTGACCTGTCGACTCTGAAGTCCAGGTACACAGAAAGGGTTGATGAGAGGGACGCTTTGGCCACTAAGCTTGAAAGCGCTCAGCTGGAGCTGAAAGATGCTCAAGCCACTGTCGTCGCACCCTGTGCTGATTGCCCATCTCATCTAGCTATCTTAGCTGAGCTGAAAGCCAAGGGCGATGAGCATTTAGGGGATTTGGAGAGAGTGAGAGCTGAGCTAGCGTAGACTAGGCTAGAGCTTGAGACATTGTCAGTTCCACCCACTGTCTGTGAGAACTATTTGTCTCTTAGAATGGAATTGATCAAGCTGGAAGCCGAAAAGTCTGTTCAAGTAGAGAGTGAGTGTGAGACCTGCTTGTCTCAGGTGGAGGTTCTAGCTTCCTTGAGAGAGGAGCTAGCAGATTCTCAGAATGAGAACTTTTACCTCCGTTCTATCTTGAGTTGGATCAGTGCCAGAGAGCCACATCTCGGCATGATGATCCAGCAGTTCAAGAGGCAGGATGGGTTTGGGGTAGGTTACACCTACACCAAGGCTGACTTTGAGAGTGCCATTAGCCGAGCAGTGGATTGGAGTAAAATGTCTACTGAGCAGAGATTCCCCAAGACTCACTCCACTGAGACTTCCCTGGCTGGTCAGCCCAAGGATGGAGTGATCTAAGAACAGCCCAAAGCTCCACCCAAGAAGTCCATCTGGGTTCCAAAACCCAAACACCTCCGCACTTCTCTTGACTTTCTTCCTGGACCCTCTCAACCTAAGAAGACTACACCTAACACCACTAAGCCCAAGAATCCCAAGCCTCAACCACACCCCAAGAAGCCCACCTATCATTGTGAGTATTGTCAGAGAGAAGGGCATCTTGCGGAGTTTTGCTTCAGGCGAAAGCGGGTTGAGAAAGCTGAGAAAGCTCGTGGTGGTCAGGAGCAGTTTTACCAGCAGAGTGGTAGACTGCGTGTTCCTCTACACGGGGAGAGGTTGGAGGCCAGGCCGCGTCGTGTAGGTGGTGGTAGAGGAGACGGCTTTCTTGCTCGTGCTCCAGTTGGTGGTGGTCGTTCCGGCAGAGCTCCAGGCCGTTTTGGCAATGGTCCTGGACCTCGTGGCCGAGGCTTTAGGCAGAACCATGGACCGCTCTTTGAGCCGCGTTTTGGTCCAAATTCTTTTGATGGTTTTCGCCTTCCGTCTTTTGAGCAGATGACTCGACATTGGTTTAGCTTTTTTGCTAAACCTGGTGCCGGACCATTTGCTCCCCCTTACGACCACTGATTGTGCAGGATCGGGGACTGGAGGACGTTTGGAACATGGACTCAGGATGCTCCCGCCACACGACGGGACATCGCAGATGGTTCTCCAGTCTCACTCCCCCGAGCTCCAAAGAGTACATCACCTTCGGGAACAGTGGTCAAGGAAAGGTACACGGCATTGGCTCAATTCACATTTCAGATCATTTCTCTTTAAAGAATGTTGCCTTGGTTAAGAATTTGAACTTCAATTTGATTTCTGTTTCGCAACTTCTTGAGGATGGTTTGGAAGTGCGTTTTAAGAAGGGTAATTCTTCCGTGATTGATTCTAGAGGGTCTTTGATTTGCCAGATTTTGCCATTCGGTAAAGTTTTTCGAATTGACTTCTCTAGTTCTTTTGGCCCTTCTCGTTGTTTGATTGCTGGATCCTCCTCTGAGCTCTGGAAGTGGCATAGGAGGTTAGGTCATTTGAGTTTTGATCTGCTAGTCAGGTTAAGCTCCATGAACCTCATCCGAGGATTGCCCAAGCTTAAGATGGAGAAGGATCTAGTTTGCCATCCCTGTCGTCATAGGAAAATGGTTGCCGCTTCTCACTCACCTGTGACTCAGGTGATGACTTCGTATCCAGGCGAGCTTTTACATTTGGACACTGTTGGTCTAGCTCAGGTACGTTCAGTCGGTGGGAAGTGGTACGCGCTTGTCATTGTTGACGACTTTTCTCAATTTTCGTGGGTTTTCTTTTTGCAGTCTAAGGATGAAACTTTTTAGTTTGTTCATGACTTGATCTTGAAGCTGAAGAATGAGAACAATGGTCGAATGCGAGCAATTCGCTCCGACAACGGCTCCAAGTTCAAGAACTCTCAGTTCGTCAGCTTCTGTAGTGATTAGGGTCTTGACCATCAGTTCTCTTCTCCTTACACTCCCCCACAGAACGGCGTTGCGGAACGAAAGAACCGCACGCTAGTCGAGATGGCCAGGACGATGCTCGATGAGCACATGACTCCTAGGCATTTTTAGGCTGAAGCCATGAACACGGCTTGCTATCTGGCCAACCGCATTTTTCTTCGAGCTTACTTAGGAAAGACTTCGTATGAGTTGCGGTTTGGTAGACAGCCCAAGGTGAGCCACTTGCGAGCGTTTGGCTGCAAGTGCTTTGTGCTCAAGAAGGGAGGGCATTTGGACAAGTTTGAGTCTCGTTGTTGGGATGGTGTTTTTCTTGGTTACGCTTTGCATTCTCGAGGCTTCCGAGTTTGGAACCTCGACTCCCAGCAGCTTCTCGAGACTTGTGAGGTTTCGTTTGATGAGTCCTTGCCTTCTTTGACTCCTTCATTTGAGCTTTCTGGTGATGATGAGCTCGGAGAATCCATCTTCGAGGAAGATGACGATACTCCAACTGCTGATGAGGGTGGGCCTTCTGCGCCTCCTGCAGAGCCCACACCTTCTGAGACTTCGACTGAGAACGAGGGCGGACCTCTGATCACTTCTTCTACTTCGATCGAGCCCCCTCAGCCAAGTCCAGAGGTGCCAGCTGCTGACTCCGGTGAGGTGACTTCAGATCACCAGGGAACCCGAGCAGTTCAGCGTGATCACCCCTCAGAGCTCATCATTGGTGATTTGACCAAGAGAACTTTGCGTTCATCTGGTACCTCTATTGCTGTGTTTGCTGAATCTGCTTTTGTTGCATCTTTTGAGCCTAGAGATGTTTCTCATGCTCTTTCTGATTCAAATTGGATTAATACTATGCAAGAAGAGCTTGAGAATTTTGTCCGTAATCGGGTTTGGACACTAGTTGAGCCGCCATCAGGATGCAACCCCATAGGCACCAAATGGGTGTTCAAGAACAAGCAAGGTGAAGATGGGGTTGTGGTGCGCAACAAAGCTCGACTAGTTGCCCAGGGTTTTTGCCAGAAAGAGGGTATTGACTTTGAAGAAACTTTCGCCCCTGTTGCCTGTCTTGAGTCCATTCACATTCTTCTAGCTTTTGCCGTTTCGAAGGGTTTTAAGCTTTTTCAAATGGACGTCAAGAGTGCTTTTCTGAACGGGTATATAGAGGAGGAAGTGTATGTTAGGCAACCCCCCGGTTTTGAGAACCCTACGTTTCCTCGACATGTGTTTAAGCTGCACAAAGCTTTATACGGGTTGAAGCAAGCCCCTAGGGCTTGATACGACAGGTTGAAGCAGTTTTTGTTGGGGAAGGGCTTTGTGATGGGTTCTGTGGATAAGACTCTCTTTTTGCTCAGAGTTGCTTCAGATTTCTTGGTTGCTCAGATTTACGTGGACGATATTATTTTTGGCGGTACTACTGATTCTCTTGTGTCCATGTTTTCTGAGCAGATGCACGGTGAGTTTGAGATGAGCCTCATGGGTTAGCTCAAGTATTTTCTAGGGCTCTAGATCAAGCAGACCAAGGATGGCACCTTCATCCAATAAGGTAAGTACACTCGTGACATGCTTAAGAAATTTGACTTTGGTGGGGAATTGAAGCCGCAGATGACCCCGATGGGCACATCTGGGGGTCTGGACAAGGATGAGAGCGGCGTCAAGGTCAACGAGAGGGAGTTTCGGGGGATGATCAGTTCGCTACTGTACTTAACTGCAACAAGACCGGACATACAGTTTGCCGTGGGACTTTGTGCGCGTTTTCAGTCTTCACCCCGCGCGTCTCATCGGCAGGCTGTCAAGCGCATCTTCAGGTATCTCACTTATGCGCCTGATCTCGGTCTTTACTATTCAGCATCATCATCTCTTGATCTATCTGGCTTTTCGGACGCTGACTTTGGTGGGTGCCGGTTGGATCGCAAGTCGACTTCCGGTACTTGCCAGTTTCTTGGTTCTTCCCTTGTTTCTTGGTCTTCTCGAAAGCAATCTGGAGTTGCTCTTTCGACCACTGAGGTTGAGTATGTAGCTGCTGCTAGCTGCTGCTCACAGTTAGTTTGGATGATTTCCACTCTGCGAGATTTTGGGTTATTCTTTCCTACCAGGATTCCATTGTTTTGCGACAGCACCAGTGCTATTAGTGTAGGGAAAAACCCCTGTCTCCATTCAAAAACCAAACACATTGATGTGCGCTTTCATTTTCTGCGGGATCAATATGAGAAAGGTGTCATTGACCTTGTTCATGTTGATACCCATCATCAGTTGGCTGACATTTTCACCAAACCCCTAGATCAGTCTACCTTTGAGCGTTTACGAGGGGAGTTGGGTGTTGTGTATCCTTTCTAGGATATTTTGCGTCAGTTTTTCTTTACTCTTTTCTTGAGTCTTTTTTTTGGGTGTGTTCATATCTTGCATATTCACATATCACACTTTAGAGCTGCTTCTGTTATATGATTGAACTGTTTTACTTATTCTAGCTGGTACATGCTTTTGAATACTTGTCATTGATCATGCTTTGATTCAGTTCACTTGATATGTCTGATATCTGTCATATGCATGGCTTTTATGCTTTAAAAATTGAAAAATGATCACCATTGCTTCTGGTAACTAGCATGTGAAGGCTGAATGTTTTTGCTACCTGTTACATACCTTGTAGCTAGTTCCTAACTTAGGTGCAAACATGCAACTTGGACATCCTTCTACTTTAAAACATGGAAATGTGCTATAAAAATCAAGAAAAATGAAAATTCCATGCCTCTTTATGCATAACTTGCAAAGATCCAGGTGGGTTTGCTTTGTCGCATTTCATTGTTCTGGACTGCATACCATAGCACTTTGGTATAAACTAGGACAATGTAGTATATGCCAAGACCAATGTCTTAAGCTTCTAATGGTCCAGATCTGGCCTAAGCTTGACTTGGTCGGTTAGCATAAGGTTTGACATGCAAATAACCCCTGGCATAAATGGAAAAGAGAAAAGAAAAGGCATGAAAATTGAAATGATAACAAGTTTTGCTGGAGCACTTTGTTTTGGAAAATGCTTATCTTGGTAGATATTAGTTAGCTTTTGCATCTCATGCTTTACCTTGCTTGTTAACTGGAAAATGTGGTGATTCTTTTGTTTGCCAAAATTGAAAATGCGTGCTAATGACTTTCTTTAGATATCATCTGTTGCACTGATCATGCCATGTATCTTAGACAGTATGTCTTTTGCTGTATTTGTTAGATGTTGTAATTACAGTCAATCATATCTGAGAAGCATTCTTTCTACACTCCACCTGCACCCCAGTTGCATTCATGGCATATTTTGAGGGGGAGTTGCATTTCAGGGGGAGTCTGTGTCTCTTTTTCGAGTGCTTGATGAGTTCACTTGTCAACAAGGGGGAGAAATCTTGGGATATGAGTTTAAGGGGGAGTTTTTGTTCGGTTTTGTCCTTACTCTTTTGCTATCTGTTGGGGGAAAATATCTCATCTTCGGGGTTATTGCCGAAGCAACATTAAGGCAGTCATCAGGTTCGAAGGTTCTCAGAAGATCATCTTCGAAGACACCCGGAATCCCGTTCGAAGCACAAGATAGGCATTGGTTCGAAGTATGTCTTCGAACTAAAGCCCTTTAGGATCTTTCTGCCAGCTAAGATGGAAGACTTATCTTTTTTCTTATTAGATTAGTCTTTTACCATTTTAGCCCTATTAAGGAAACCGAATAGTTTCCTTAATGTCGGTTGTAATAGAGGGGTAAATAGGTCTTTTCCTTAATGTTTGGGCCTATAAATACCCCCCATTTTACCTTGTAATAGGGACCGAATACATGTTATTCAATACACACTTTCGAACTATTCTAAGTTATTATCCTTTCAGAGACTTAGAACAGTTTGCTTCACAAACACTTCGTTTGTTAGTTTCTTTTCTACAGAAACCTGTTAGCGTAATCTTTTACGCCAACAGTTGGCGCCGTCCGTGGGGAACCTAGTCCGAAAAACTTCGTTCTCTACCACTTCTTACATCATGCCTCCTAAGCGGAGCGCACCTCGTAATCCCACTCGGAGGTCCTCTCGGATCTCCGGAGAGATACCCTTCGACACAGTTGAAGTCGGAGGGTCTTCGACTCTCCCTCCACCTCAAACTCCGGAAGGGGCTTCTATCCCTCGAGGATACAAAACCTCTCCGCCAACCCCTTCCATACTCCGACCGCCCGGAGTCCCTTCTCCACCCTCCATTCCGATTCGAACTGATCCTACCAGTTCTCAAGACCCGGAAGGTCCTTCCGGAGGAGATGAAGATAGCCTTGGAGACATGGCCACTCAAATGGCCAACCTTCAAGCTGAGGTAGCGAGATGGCGACAAGAAGCTGCGGACAGGCTTCGCTCTCAAGCCATCCCAACTATCCCAGAAGTGCCCGAAGACGATGATCTTGATTATCCCGAAGCCCCGGAGAATGCCTCTTACGACAATGAATCTCCGTTGCATCCTGAGCTGCAGAAGGTTTGCTTTGATCCAAAGTTTAAAACTTCGAAGCTCTGCAAGTATGCCGGAGATGAAGATCCCGGAGAGTTCGCGCGTTCTTATGCCCTAGCGATTGAGGCTAGCGGCGGAGTCAGAGACACTATGGCGAAGTGCTTCCCGTTAGCTCTTCAAGGAGTGGCGTTGAGATGGTTCTGGTCTTTAAAGCCAGGATCAATCAATTCGTGGTCACAGTTGAAGAGGAAGTTTATAAGTAACTTTCAGGGCACCTTCGTGCCTCCTATGTCAACAGGAAGCCTATTCCAGGTGAAACAGCTCCCCGGAGAAACATTGAGGCAGTACTTCAAGCGCTTCGCTCATACGAAGTCGCAAATTCGGGGGCTGTCCACATCCTCAGTGGTTGATGCGGCTCGGGAAGGCGTAAGTAATCAAGGCCTTCTGGATAAACTGCATCGGAAGAGCATCTCCTTAGTGTCACAGTTGATGTCATATTTCGAGGAGTATGCGAGGTCAGAATAGGGTTGGCTTCGGAGGACTGCTGCTACTTCGACAGTATTGCAAGAAGTTAAAGCAGAAGTGAAGACTTCGGCACAGCCGCAGGAACCAGTCTTCGAAGTGCAACATGATCGAAGAAGAGGGCAAAAGCACCCTCGCTCTGAAGTCTTGAATATTGCACCCCCACAGAAGTTTGCACCAAGAGCTCCACAGTCTGCGGGAAACAAGGCCAGCGGCTGGAGGCCGCCAGGGAAAACGGCTGGCAAAGGCCAGACCCTTTTTTGCTGTATTCATGGAGAAAATCGAAGCCATGCAACTGACACTTGCAAGGCTATCCTTACCCTAAGGGGAGAGTACTTGGAGAGAACTTCGGGTCGAGGCAAGTACCGACCGAAGTCCAGCAGCAACGCGCCCAGACCCGGTCCAGGCTGTGGCGCGGATAGAAAATTTTGATGCTGCAAGGCACCCTCCGGTGGCCAATGTTATGCCACCTCCGAAGCAAGAGGAAGGGCAAGATAGAGGAAAAAGAGTAGTTCTCCCTATCTCCGGAGGAGGTACCCTCGGAAGCATGTCCAAGAGACAGCGAAGAGAGTACGTTCGGGAAGTAGGTCATATTGGGACTTCGTCATCTGCAGCTGCAATGCCAGAGTGGTCTCATGTTCCGATATCTTTCTCTGTGGAGGATGCAGCTGGTATTAAGTTCCCGCATGCAGATCCATTGGTTATCACTGCTGATATTGCAGGGACTGAAGTCCGAAGGGTGCTAATTGACGGAGGTAGTTCGGCAGATATCATTTTTGTGCAAGCCTTCGATCAGTTATGCATTTCCAGGAAGCATCTCCTCCCAGCGGCTCATCCTCTGCAAGGCTTCGCAGGACCTCCGCTTGATGCACTTGGCCAGATAGGCCTGGAAGTTACCTTCGGAGAAGGTTTATTAGCTCGAACTGAAGAAGTTATCTTTGATGTGGTAGATGCCCCGTATGCTTATAATGTCATCTTCGGATGGGGCATGTTGAATCAGTTCGGAGCTGTGGCGCATCACAACTACTTGTGCATGAAGATGCCCACACAAGCAGGAGTCCTAACAATCTTCGGAGATCAAGCCATTGCTCGGAGGGCAGAATATGGTCACGGTCCCCCTCTTGATCCGAGGCAAGTAAACAGTGTGCAGGATAATGAAGAAATTTTTTTCAGCCTCCTCCGAAGCTTCGAAGAAGTCTTTTCCGAGACCAAGTCCCGAAGGAGAGATTGCAACGAAGATCATTGTTAAAGATGGTAAAGAATACACTTTTCAATTGGTAAAGATTTACCTCCTGAAGTTGCAACCTCCTTGGAAAAGGTCGTGGAAGAAAATTGTGGATGTCTTCGCTTGGTCTGACGAAGATATCACCGGAGTCGATCGGGATATCATTGAGCACAGTTTACTTGTAAACCGAAGGCCCGGCCTGTTCGACAAGGACTCGGAAGATGTCCGCAGAGAGAGCTGCTCTAGCTAAGGACGAAGTTGAAAAACTGTTGAAGGCTGGGATTATCAGAGAAGTGGCTCACACAGAATGGTTAGCCAACCCAGTCATCGTCAGGAAGAAGTCTTCCGGGAAGTGGCGCATGTGCATTGATTTCACATCTCTGAATAAAGCGTGCTCACGTGACCCCTACCCCATGCCCCGAATTGATCAACTGGTTGACTCCACTGCAGGTTCGGAGTTATTAAGCTTCCTTGACGCGTATTCTGGT
>JAAALK010000285.1:65300513-65363898 GCA_019279435.1 Zizania palustris | reverse complement strand
AATGCGAATGGACTCAAGACGGGCAAATGGGCGAAAGTTTCTCAAAATCAATACCCTCTTTCTGGCAAAAACCCTGGGCAACTAATCGAGCCTTGTTGCGCACCACAACCCCATCTTCACTTGTTTGTTCTTGAACACCCACTTGGTGCCTATGGGTTTGCATCCCTGGTGGCGGCTCAACTAGTGTCCAAACCCCATTATGGACAAAATTTCTCAAGCTCTTCTTGCATCGCGTTAATCAATTAGAATCAGAAGAGCAATGAGAAACGTCTTTGGGCTCAAAAGATGCAACAAAAGCAGATTCAACAAACACAGCAAGAGAGTTACCAGATGAACGCAAACTCCTCTCAGTCAAATCACCGATGATGAGCTCTAGAGGGGGTGATCACGCTGAACTGCTCGGGTTCCCTGGTGATCTGAAGTCACCTCACAAGAGTCAGCAGTTGGCTACCTCTAGACTCGACAGAGGGGGCTCGATCGAAGTGAAGAAGTGATCAGAGGTCCGCCCCCATCCTCAGTCGAAGTCTCAGAAGGTGTGGGCTCTGCAGGAGGTGCAGAAGGCCCACCCTCATTAGCGGCTGGAGTATCCTCATCTTCTTCGAAGATGGACTCTCCAAGCTCACCATTAGAAGGCTCAAAAGAAGGAGTAAAAGATGGCAAGGACTCATCAAATGAAACGTCACAAGTCTCGACAAGCAGCTGGGATTCGAGGTCCAAACACGGAAGCCTCGAGAATGCAAAGCGTAGCCAAGAAAAACACCGTCCCAGCAACGAGACTCAAACTTGTCCAAATGCCCTCCCTTCTTGAGGACAAAGCACTTGCAGCCGAACGCTCGCAAGTGGCTCACCTTGGCTGTCTGCCAAACCGCAACTCATATGAGGTCTTACCTAGGTAAGCTCTAAGAAAAATGCGGTTGGCCAGATAGCAAGCCATGTTCATGGCTTCAGCCCAAAAATGCCTAGGAGTCCTGTGCTCATCGAGCATCATCCTGGCCATCTCGACTAGCGTGCGGTTCTTTCGTTCCACAACACCATTCTGTGGGGGAGTGTAAGGAGAAGAAAACTGATGGTCCAGACCCTGATCACTACAGAAGCTGACGAACTGAGAGTTCTTGAACTCAGAGCCTGTTGTCAGGAGCGAATTGCTCGCATCCGACCATTGTTCTCATTCTTCAGCTTCAAAATCAGGTCATGAACAAACTGAAACATTTCATCCTTAGACTCCAAAAGAAAACCCACGAGAATCGAGAAATGTCGTCAACAATCACAAGTGCGTACCACTTCCCACTGACTGAACGTACCCGGGCTGGACCAACAGTGTCCAAATGTAAAAGCTCGCCCGGATACGAAGTCATCACTGAGTCACAGGTGAGTGAGAAGCGGCAACCATTTTCCCATGATGACAGGGATGGCAAACTAGATCCTTCTCCATCTTAAGCTTGGGCAATCCTCGGATGAGGTCCATAGAGCTTAACCTGACTAGCAGATCAAAACTCAAATGACCTAACCTCCTATGCCACTTCCAGAGCTCAGAAGAAGATCCAGCAATCAAACAGCGAGAAGGGCCCAAAAGAACTAGAGAAGTCAATTCGAAAAACTTTACCGAATGGTAAGATCTGGAAAATCAAAGACCCTGTAGAATGAAACACAAAAGAATTGCCCTTCTTAAAATGCACTTCCAAACCATCCTCAAGAAGTGCGAAACAGAAATCAAGTTAAAGTTAAATTCTTAACCATGGCAACATTCTTCAAAGACGTAATGATCGAAATTTTGAATGAGCCAATGCCACTTACTTTCCCTTGACCACTGTTACCGAATGTGATGTACTCTTTGGAGCTCGGGGAGAGTGAGACTAGAGAACCATCTGCGATGTCCCGTCATGTGGCGAGAGCATCCTGAGTCCATGATCCAAACGTCCTCCAGTCCCCGATCCTGCACCAATCAGTGGCTGTAAGTGGGAGCAATGGTCCGGCACCAGGTTTAGCAAAAGAGCTAAACCCAGTGTCGAGCCGTCTGCTCAAAAGACGGAAAGCAGAAATCATTATGAGAGACCGGACCAAAACGCGGCTCAAAACGCGGTCCTCGGTTCTGTCTAAAGCCTCGTCCACGAGGTCCAGGACCGTAGCCAAAACGGCCTGGAGCTCTCCTAGAACGACCACCACCAACAAGAGCACGAGCAAGAAAGTTGTCTCCTCTACCACCACCTACACGACACGGCCTTGCCTCCAGCCTCTCCCCGCGTCGAGGAACACGCAGTCTACCACCCTGCTGGTAGAACTGCTCCTGACCACCACGAGCTCTCTCTGCTCTCTCAACCCACTTCCTCCTGAAGCAAAACTCCACAAGATGCCCGTCTCTCTGACAGTACTCATAATGATAGGTGGGCTTCTTGGGATGTGGTTGAGGCTTGGGATTCTTGGGCTTAGTGGTGTTAGGTGTAGTCTTCTTGGGTTGAGAGGGTCCAGGAAGAGAGTCAAGATAAGTGTGGAGGTGTTTGGGCTTTGGAACCAGATGGGCTTCTTGGGTGGAGCTTTGGGCTATTCATGGATCACTCCATCCTTGGGCTAACTAGCCAGGGAAGACTCAGTGGAGTGAGTCTTGGGGTATCTCTGCTCAGGAGTCATTTACTCCACTCCACTGGCCGGCTAATGGCACTCTCAAAGTCAGCCTTGGTGTAGGTGTAACCTACCCCAAACCCATCCTGCCTCTTGAACTGCTGGATCATCATGCCGAGTTGTGGCTCTCTAGCACTGATCCAACACAGATAGAACGGAGGTAAAAGTTCTCATTCTGAGAATCAGCTAGCTCCTCTCTCAAGGAAGCTAGAACCTCCACCTGAGACAAACAGGTCTCACACTCACTCTCTACTTGAACAGACTTTTTGGCTTTCAGCTTGATCAATTCCATTCTAAGAGACAGTGGGTGGAACTGACAGTGTCTCAAGCTCTAGCCTAGTCTGTGCAAGCTCAACTCTCACTCTCTCCAAATCCCTCAAATGCTCATCGCCCTTGGCTTTCAGCTGAGCTAAAACAGCTAGATGAGATGGGTAATCAGCACAGGGTGCGACGACAGTGGCTTGAGCCATCTTTCAGCTCCAGCTGAGCGCTTTCAAGCTCAGTGGCCAAAGCGTCCCTCTCATCAACCCTTTCTGTGTACCTGGACTTCAGAGTCGACAGGTCACACAGAAGCATCTCACACTTCGGGCACTCACTGCTATCACCCAAGTAGGGGGAAGAAGATAGACTCTCAATTCTGCCGTTGGCTACGGCAAGCTCACTCTCTAACTCATCTATCCTCTTCTTGGCCCCCCTAAGCAATTTTTCCCGATATTTTAACTCCTAACGATTGCTTTCAAGTAATTAAATGATTTCACGCTCATAAGATGATACCTTTTCATTGTCGTCATCGTCGGAGTCATCGGAGGAGCTCTTCTCTTCCTTAAACCCAAGAGCCATTAAGTAGAAGCTCTTGCGGGATCTTCGGCGCTGGTGTGAGCGGCTCTTTGGTCTGTCCCTGAAAGCCATGAAGCAAAGGCCCACCGGATCGTCCTTGTCCTTCCCCTTCCTAATGACGATCTCTTCATCGCTTGAGCTTGATGAAGAGGAAGAAGACGTGGACTGCTTGGAGTAGCTTTTCTCCATCTCGGCGAAGAAGGCCTTGTCGCGCTTCTTGTTCTCTCGTCGGTAGTCCTTCAGGGCCTTCTTGAAGAATCTGGTCTTCGGCTTGCCCTTGTTGAAGGAGGAGCTCTCGTGCTTGCCGGAGTCGTGGAAGCCACCACCGGTGCCCTTCTTGTGGCCATTGTGCTTGGGGTAGTCGGCGATGAAGTGTCCTAGGATCACCACACTTAAAGCACCCGAATTTCAGTGCCGTGTCTTTTGAACATTCTTTTGTCATAAACACGACGGACACGGTTGTTAAAAAGACACAAGTCATCATCTCCCAAAGACTCAAGCTAGTCCTCAGTGATAGACATCAAAGAGAACCCAGCTCAACTCACAGAAGTGGGATCAACAGAAGGTGTAGCAAGGGCCAGGGACTTTGATCCAGAACCAGTGAGATTTGATCTCAGCTGGATATCAACCTCAGTGGCCTTCAGCTTGCTAAACAACTCAGAAATAGTCAAGGTATCATAAGAAGTGCTCTCAACGATAGAGGACACCTTGATCTCCCAATCTTTGGGTCCAAGGTATGAAGAACCTTGAGCACCTGCTCGTGATCTGAGACTAACTGAGCACCCTCAGCCTTGTTGTCCCGAAGCTTGTTTATGATCGATTGAAAACGACCAAACAAAGCTTCAACATATTCACCCGGCTTTTGAGTAAAGTTTCATACTCATGCCGGTAGGTCTGATAGAGCCGAGCCTTGACCTGAGCTGTCCCCTCATGGTGTGCCTTGAGGGTAGTCCAGATCTCTCTCGCAGTGGAGAGATGGCTCAGACGCTCAAACTCAGTGGGACCTAAACCAGAAAACAGAATGTTCACAGCTTTACTATTGCTCAGATGTTGGCCAATGATACTAGGAGTACCATGCTTAGCAACCGGCAATATAACAAACGTATCGTGAAAACAAATGTCCCAGATATCCGAGCCTTGGCTCATAAGATAGGCTCGCATGCGAGTCTTCCAATAGTTATAGCCATAGGCTTCCAAGGACGGGACCTTGCCAGGAGAAGTCATGATCACTACTGGGGTTTAGAACCGGTTAAGGTATGGAAAAACCCTAACCAGGATCTGATACCACTTGTAGGACCGAAAGTAGAGACCAGAGGGGGGGTGAATGGGCGCCTAAAAATTCTTTCGAATCAATGGCCTGCTCCCAACACCCAACGCACATCAAAAGACTAAGCAGCAGAGTGTGAACAGAAAGCCTAAGTCTAAAAGTATCTAGACTAGAAAAAACAGGTGTCTAAAACTAAGAGCCACTAATACAGTGCTAAAAAGGCATATAAACAGAATATTCAAGACATGGCAGATCAAACTTCTCAGTAAAATAATCTAAGTACACATGGAATGAGATGAGAAGTTACTGTTCAAAATCTGTCTCCTGTTCGAAACTTGGCGAAGCCTGCTTGACTGGTCGAAGCCTGCTTCGAAGTTGCTTGACGAAGTTGAGCGAAGTTTATCGTAGACGTGCCGAAGGTTTGTTTGGTCCAGCCTAGTTCGAGTGTGTCAAAGTGCGAAGTATGCTTCGGAGCGAAGTATGTCAGAGTTGCAACTTGCTTCAAGCAGTATACTTCGAAGCTTAAACTTCGAACAGACAGCTTCGAACACGATACACAGAAAATCAACCTTCGAGAGAGAAGCGAAGTCAAACATGCAGCAGCAAGAACAACTCGAAGCCTACATGGCTACCTTCGAAGCTAGCAATATCGAGGTATGACATTCGAACCACAGACTAGCTTCGAATCGAAGTCTGCAGGTAATGACACACAAGAAGTCGAAGCCTACAACCACACTTCGAAAAACAAACTTCAAACTCACACACTTGAGACCTTCGGAAAAGACAGCAATAGAAAGATCTCAGAGACTACACGTCGAGCAAAGTATATCAGAGAGACAAGCTTCGAAGCTAACTTCGAAGCCTGTCGGAGTACACCTTCGCACAGACGGTCGAAGTATGTCAAGCTGTCAGAGCACAAAAAGTACTTCGAAGCAAGATTCACAGAACAAGGGCAAAGTTAAAGTTCTATCGAAGCCCTTGAAGATGTCAGATCGAAGCCTTCCTCACAGAGCTGAGGGGCTTCAAACAGAGATGGGGGCTTCGCCAGAAAATAGCCAGAAAAGTCACTTAGCCCTGTCTACTAGATCAAAAAGCTGTGCAGGAAAAAGCAAAGCTAGAGTACTATTGCTATAGAGAGTAGGTACTACTTGCAATAGCAAGAACTAGTACTACTCATAAAGAACAGAAGCAACAGAGACTCAAATGCTAGGGAATAAAATAGCTGCACACGTCAAACAAGACCATAAAACTCTGCAAACTGAATGACAAGAGTAGGGAAAAGAATCTCACAGATTCATGAAGAACAGATGGAATGCAGGAATTAAATCACAGTGAGTAAGAGCCTGGCGGCTGCACAAACAGGAGAGAGAACGCAGGAGACAAAATGACCCAATGGATTAAAAAGTGAATTCTAGAAGGGGTTTACCTAACCCTAGGGATTGGGGCCCTATTTATAGGCTGCCCAACACTTAGGAATATTCCACCAGCCCCTTAGGGTTTTTTACAGACGCTAAAATAAAGGAAAAGACTAAACTGCCCTTAGGATTTTTTACATACTCGATTGACTAACTGTGTGCCTAGAGATACAGATGACTTATCCGGAAGCTAAGCTTTCGTAGCGATTACGACTTCTCTTCTGACAGTCCGATACACGATCAACGGTTGTTAGTTTTGCGCCGAAACTGACAAAGCCTCCAGCCGACTTTGCACCAGGTACCTGGATTGGGCCGGCCCGACTCCGCAACTCTCTCAGCCCGGCAATCGCTTCACCGCCCGTGTACCTGAGTCAATCCTGGTCAATAGCCTAGTGGGTCTTCTGCTGCTCCTAGCCCATCGTACCCAGATTGGGCCAGCCCGAGTTCGCAGCTCTCTCAGCCCGACTAGTCGCTCGCTGCCCGTGTACCTTAGTCACACGCGGCCCATGAAAACAGCAGATCTTCACTCTTCTCAGTCCTCTTTCACTATCGTTGACAATGACTCATCACATTTGGAGCCATGAGGCCCACGCTATTCAGCATGGCTCCTTAGGGGCATGCTTTATTCAGAGATGTAAAATCAATACACATGCGCCACTTCCCGGAGGATTTCTTCCTAACGAAGACTGGGTTGGTTAACCACTCCGTATGAGCCACTTCTCTGATAATCCCAGCCTTCAACAGCTTTTCCACTTCATCTTTGGCAAGGGTAGCTCTCTTTGCAGACAGCTTCCAGAGTCCTTGCCGAATAGGTAGAGCCTTCGGGTTCACAAGTAGACTGTGTTCAATAATATCCCGACTGACTCCGGTGATGTCTTCATCAGACCAAGCAAAGACATCTAAATTCTCCTCAACTACTTTCTCTAACGAAGTAGCGACTTCTGGTGGCAAGTCTTTGCCAAATTGAAATGAATATTCCTTGTCATCATTGACAATAACCTTCGTTGCAATCTCTCCTTCGGGGCTTGGCCTTGGGAAGGATTTCTTCGAAGATTCGTTAGGAGCAGAGAAATCCTTCGGGTTATCTTGCACGCTGTTCACCTGTCTCGGGTCAAGAGGAGGGCCATGACCATACTCTGCTCTTCGCGCAGTGGCCTGATCTCTGAAAACAGTGAGCACTCCCACCTGTGTGGGCATCTTCATACACAGGTAATTATGATGCGCCACAACTCCGAATTGATTCAGCATGCCCCTTCCGAAGATGACATTGTATGCATATGGGGCATCCACAACATCGAAAATCACTTCCTCTGTCCTAGGCCAGTAGCCCCTCTCCAAAAGTAACTTCTAGGGCATCGAGAGGGGGTCCTGCGAAGCCTTGCAAAGGACGGGCTGCTGGAAGAAGATGCTTCCTAGAGATGCAGAGTTGATCAAAGGCTTGAACAAAGATAATATCTGTCAAACTCCCTCCATTGATTAGCACTCTGCAGACCTCAGACCCTGCTATGTCGGCAGTGATGACGAGTGGGTCTGCATGTGGAAACTTTATTCCAGCTGCATCATCTGTGGAAAAAGATATCGGCACATGGGACCATTCGGGCATAGCAGCTGCAGACGAAGAGGTTCCAATATGGCCCACTTCCCTAACATATTCTCTTCTCTACCTCTTCGACATACTTTCGAGGGTCCCTCCCCCGGAGATGGGGAGGACTACTCTTTTCCCTCGATCTTGTCCATCTTCTTGCTTCGGAGGTGGCATAACATTGACCACCGGAAGCCGTCTTGCAGGGTCGAAGTTCTCTAATCGTGCCACAGCCTGGACAGGCTCCGGACGCACTTCAGTCAGAACTCTGTAAGTAGTGCCTCGACCCGAAGTTCTTTGCACGCATCAGTTTCATGAATCCGATTCTTAGCATGGACACAGCAGAAAAAGGCTCGGGCTTTGCCAGCCGATTTCCCTGGCGGCCTCCAGCCGCTGGTCTTGCTTCCTGAAGGCTGCGAAGCCCTTGGGGCAAATTTCTGCGGGGGTGCAATGTTCAAAACTTCTGAACGAGGATGCTTTTTCCCCCGACGACTGTCGTGCTGAGCTTCAAAACTAGGCCCTTGCGGCTGCGTCATAGTCTTCACTTCCAACTTAACTTCTTGCAGTATTGACGGAGTTGCAGCAGTTCTCCGAAGCCACCCCTCTTCTAACCTTGCATATTCTTCGAAATAAGACATCAACTGAGCAACAGAAGATATCTTTTTCCTGTGAAGTTTATCTAGGAGGCCAGCATGAATAACTGCCTCTCGAGCTGCGTCAACTACAGAAGACGTACTTAACCCTCAAATTTGCGACTTCATATGAGCGAAGCGCTTGAAATACTGCCTTAAAGTCTCTCCGGGGAGCTGCTTCACCTGGAAAAGACTTCCTGTTGACGTTGGAGGTACGAAGGTACCTTGAAAGTTGCTCACGAACTTCTTCCTCAACTCCCCCCATGATCTGATTGATCCTGGCTTCAAAGACCAGAACCACCGTAGTGCCACTCCTTCGAGAGCTAGGGGAAAACATTTGGCCATAGTGTCTCGCACTCCCCCGCTGGCTTCAATTGCTAATGCATAAGAACGGGCGAACTCTCCAGGATCTTCATCTCCGGAATATTTGCAAAGCTTCAAAGTTTTGAACTTAGGGTCGAAGCACACTTTTTGCAATTCAGGATGCAGCGGAGATTCGGTGTCGAAGGAAGCGTTCTCCGGGGCTTCGGGATAAGGAAGTTCGTCGTCTTAGGGCACTTCGGGGATGACTCGGGTGGCCTGAGAACGAAGCCTATCTGCGGCTTCTTGCAGCCACCTTGGTACTTCAGCTTGGAGACTGGCCATTTGAGCGGCCATATCACCAAGACCATCTTCATCTCCTCCGGAAGGACCTTTCGGGTCTTGAGAACTGTACGCATCAGTTCAAAGTGGAACTTGAGGTGGAAGAGGCACTCCAGCTAGGCCGAAGTATGGATGGAGTTGGGGGAGGAACTCCGTATGCTCGAGGAAGGGAAGTCCCTTACGGACTCTGAGGTGGAGGAAACGTCGAAGGCCCTCCGACCTCAACTGTGTTTGAAGATCTTGCTCTGGAGGTCCGAGGGGACCTCCGAATAGGACTACCACCTGCGCTCCGCTTGGGAGGCATGGTTTGAGAACTTGGTAGAGAAAGAAGTTTTTTGGACTAGGTTCCCCACGGACGGCGCCAACTGTTGGCGTAAAAGAATACGCTAATAGGTTTCTGAAAGTTAGAAACTAACAAACGAAGTGTTTGCGAAGTAAACTATTTCAAGCCTCCGAAAGGATAATAGCTCAAAATAGTTCGAAGATGTATATTGAATAACTTGTATTCGGTCCTTATTACAGGGTAAAACGGGGGGTATTTATAGGCCCAAATATTAAGGATAAGACCATGTTATCCCTCTATTACAACCGACATAGTGGAAACTATTCGGTACCCTTAATAGGGCTAAAATAGTAAAAGACTAATCTAATGAGAAAGAAGATAAGTCTTCCATCCTAGCTGGCAAAAAGACTCTCTGAAGAGTCCACGTTCGAAGATAAACTTCGAACTAGTGTTCACCTTCATGCTTCGAATCCTATTCAAAGCGCTCCCGAAGTTAGACATCAAAAGCCCTTTATTAAATCTCATGCTTCTCTCTTGTTACAACAATGGCTCTGAGGATGAAGTATTTTCCCAAAACAGTACCCTGAATGGAGTGACTTCGAAGTATGGCGGACAATGTCCTCAGCAATGAGGCAAGGTGTTCGAAGTGTGCTCTAGAGAGAGGCACTCGAAGGTTTACCCTACGGAGGTCTCAGAAGTCGAGATGCATCGAAGGCAAGGTCTGGGTGAGGTTCGTCAAGGAGTGTGCTCGGGGAGAGACACTATGACAAAGTGTTCATGGAATGCTTCATGCGGAGGCCTTGGACGAAGGAGGGACTTCGAAGAGTGGTACTCCGAAGGTGGGGCTTTAGAGTGTGGTTGTCTTGAAGTACTTCGGCCATGCATGGCTTCGGTACATGGACTGACGGAGTTCGAGCTGGGAGTAGCTGTGAAGCTGTGGTGGTCCAGTCCGGAGGTGATGGCGTGAAGACTCAAGGGCTTTGACGGCTTCGGCTCAAAACCGTCACTGTATCGAAGGCTGACTTCGGTGAAGCGAAGGCGGTCAGGCTCAAGGCTTCTCACTAAAGCTACCGCACCCTTCGCGTGGGAAGGGGGGCTTAAAAAGAATCCAAAACTGCAAAGGTTGATCGTGTTTGCACTGCAAAAGCTGATGTTGTCTCCTCTGCGAAGCTGACAAAAGAAGCCTCCAAATAAAGTAGACTACCATCTGTACCCCTTGTTCTGATGAGACAAAAACAGTGTAAATCCTTGGGGTAAAGTAGTCTATTCACAGGGTTGTATAGTACCTATAAATAGTGGAGGCTAGCTAGGCAACAGTAAAACTTTGAGCAGCCATTATAGAACTCCTGTGCTAGCCGCCATTTCTTGTATTCAGTCTATGAGTTTATTTTGTGTTCCTTGTTCAAGCAATGAACCTTTGATTCTATTTTCATTTACTGTTTGAACTTGTATGCATACTTTGCACTGCATGTTTTGATCTCTTTGTGCCTCACCTCTTCCTATGTTGAGTTTATTGCACTGGAGTGTTTTTGGAGAAGTGTGTGAGTGGTCAGTGCGGGTGAAGTGTGTTTTTCAGTGTTTGTTTGCTCTATGTAAAATGGAGGCTAGTCCTCTCTGATTACTAGCGAAGCACTAGTCTTGGCTTAACTTGAAGCCTGTTTCTTCCCTTGCCGAAGTCCTTAGCGCAGTGTGCTCTGTGTGAGTTTAGACCTTCGAAATACAAAGCCTAGTACCAGTTGCTAGTGCAGAGTATCTGGTCGAAGTACTTAGAGGGAAGTCATCTCTTGCGAAGAGTGAAGTGTAAAGTCTGCTCGAAGGCACCCAGTATGCGGAGCCTGCACTGACTTAGCAGAGTTGAGTTTTTGGAGTTGTGGGTGGAGCGAAGTCTTCTTGACTTTGAACTTTTTTTCCTGCGAAGTCTGGTTTCGGAGCTGTGAAATACCTCGAACCAGAACTTCAAAGGGTGTGTTTGAAACCTGTTCCGCGGAAGACAGAACTAAACAGAACTAAAACAGAAGGCTATTTTTAGCCTGAAATTTAAAAAGCTCTCATTCACCTCCCCTCTAGTCGCCGTTTCCGGTCCAACAAACAACGATATCCTCAACAAAAAATGAAGATACAGAGGGTCCAACTAAAGTTGATATTATTGAAACACCGTTTAAGGTACCTGTTGATAGCAAAAAATGGCATCAATTGTCAAAATTGTCAAAATATCAATTTGATAATTTTGGGCCAAAAATATGCCAGACCTGGCACAGGTCGGTCCAACCATCCATGTAGGCCCGGTCTGACTGGCCAAATACTCCCAGTCATACCGGCCATGTGGGCTAGGTCAGACCGGCCCAATCTGAGTAAGAGAAGGATTTAATTGATTTCGGGATATTTTTATCTCTAAACAACTTTTAACGACTTGGACTCATACCTAAATCAAATTATAATAGAAATTAAGACAAGACACGTCATGTCCAAGCCCTATAAATATAGGGACAAGGCCGATTCGAGGGATCCCCTCTGAAACCCTAATAGATCCAATCTATTATTTACCTTGAATCGTTCTTTACTTTCAATCTACTTTCCTTGCCCTAGGATTAGCCAAGTAACATCCATCTTTGTTGGTTTGTGTTGGGGGAAAATATCCCATCCTCAGGGTTATTGCCGTAACAGCACAAAGGCAGATAATGGATTCGAAGGTTCCAGACGTTCATCTTCGAAGATACCCTGAGTCAAGCTCGAAGTACAAAGATAGGCATTGGTTCGGAGTATATCTTCGAACTAAGGCTCTTTGAGATCTTTATTGCCAGCTAAGATGGAAGACTTATCTTTTTTATTATTAGATTAGTATTTTACCATTTTAGCCCTATCAAGGGTACCGAATAGTTTCCACTATGTCGGTTGTAATAGAGGGGTAAATAGGTCTTTTCCTTAATATTTGGGCCTATAAATACCCCTCGTTTCACCCTGTAATAGGGACCGAATACAAGTTATTCAATACACACATTCGAACTACTCTAAGTTATTATCCTTTCGGAGGCTTAGAACAGTTCACTTCGCAAACACTTCGTTTGTTAGTTTCTAATCTACAGAAACCTGTTAGCGTAATCTTTTACGCCAACAGTTGGCGCCGTCCGTGGGGATCCTAGTCCAAAAAACTTCGTTCTCTACCAACTTCTTACATCATGCCTCCTAAGCGGAGCGCACCTCGTAATCCTGTTCGGAGGTCCTCTCGGATCTCCGGAGAGACACCATCCGACACGGTTGAGGTCGGAGGGCCTTCGACATTCCCTCCTCCTGAAACCCCGGAAGGAGTGTCCATCCCGCGACCATACGGAGTTCCTCCGCCAACTCCTTCCATACTTCGACCACCCGAAGTCCCTCTTCCACCTTCAATCCCACTTCGAACTGATCCCCTCAGTTCTCAAGACCCGGAAGATCCTTTCGGAGGAGATGAAGACAATCTTGAAGATATGGCCACTCAAATGGCCATCCTCCAAGCTGAAGTAGCAAGATGGCGGCAAGAAGCCGCGAACAGGCTTCGCTCTCAAGTCCGTCCCAACAATTCCAGAAGTGCCTGAAGATGACGAACTTGTTTATCCCGAAGCCCCGGAGAACGCCTCCTTCGATAATGAATCTCCGCTGCATCCTGAGCTGCAGAAAGTTTCGCTTTGATCCGAATTTTAAGACTTCGAAGCTCTGTAAGTATGCTGGAGATGAAGATCCCGGAGAGTTTGTTCGTTCTTATGCCCTAGCAATTGAAGCTAGCGGAGGAGTTCGAGACACCATGGCGAAGTGCTTCCCTTTAGCTCTTCAAGGAGTGGCATTAAGGTGGTTCTGGTCTTTGAAGCCAGGATCAATTAATTCATGGGGGCAGCTGAAGAAGAAGTTTGTAAGTAATTTTCAAGGCACCTTCGTGCCTCCAATGTCAACAGGAAGCCTTTTCCAGGTGAAGCAGCTCCCTGGAGAAACATTGAGGCAATATTTCAAGCGCTTCGCTCATACGAAGTCGCAGATCCGAGGGTTGTCTGCATCTTCGGTAGTTTATGCAGCTCGGGAAGGTGTCACTCATCAAGGCCTCCTGGATAAGCTCCATCGGAAAAGCATATCCTCGGTTTCTCAGTTGATGTCATACTTCGAGGAGTATGCGAGGTCGGAAGAGGGTTGGCTTCGAAGAACTGCACCTACTTCATCCATATTGCAAGAAGTAAAAGTAGAAGTAAAAACTTCGGCATAGCCGCAAGAACCAGTCTTCGAAGTTCAACATGATCGGAGAAGGGGGCAAAAGCACCCTAGTTCTGAAGTCTTGAACATTGCACCCCCACAAAAGTTCATGCAAAGAGCTCCACAGCCTTCGGGGAACAAGGTCACCGGCTGGAGGCCACCAGGGAAAACGGTTGGCAAAGGCCAGACCCTTTTCTGCTGTATTCATGGTGAAAATCGAAGCCATGCAACTGATACTTGCAAGGCTATACTCACTCTAAGAGGAGAATATCTAGAGAGAACTTCGAGTCGAGGTACTACCGACCGAGTTCCAGCTGCAGCGCGCCCGGAGCCGTTCCAGGCTGTGGCGCGAATAGAAAACTTTGAAGCCGCAAGACACCCTCCAGTGGCCAATGTTATGCCACCTCCGAAGCAAGAGGAAGGGAAAGACCAAGGGAAAAGAGTAGTCCTCCCCATCTCCGAAGGAGGTACCCTCGGAAGCATGTCAAAAAGACAGCGAAGAGATTACGTCAGAGAAGTGGGCCATATTGGGACTTCGTCGTCTACAGCTGCTATGCCGGAGTGGTCTTCATGTACCGATATCCTTTTCTGCGGAGGACGCTGCTGGCATTAAATTCCCGCATGCAGACCCACTTGTTATCACTGCTGATATTGCGGGCACTGAAGTTCGAAGGGTATTGATTGACGGAGGTAGTTCGGCAGACATCATTTTTGTTCAAGCCTTCGATCAAATGTGCATCTCCAGAATGCATCTCCTTCCAGCGGCTCATCCTTTGCAAGGCTTCGCAGGACCTCCGCTTGATGCACTCGGCCAAATAGGCCTGGAAGTTACCTTCGGAGAAGGTTTGTTGGCCCGAACTGAGGAAGTAATCTTCGATGTTGTAGATGCCCCGTATGCTTACAACGTCATCTTCGGAAGAGGCATGCTAAACCAGTTCAGAGCTGTGGCGCATCACAATTATTTGTGCATGAAGATGCCCACACAAGCAGGAGTCCTTACTGTCTTCGGAGATCAAGCTATCGCCCGGAGAGCGGAATATGGTCATGGCCCCCCTCTTGATCCAAGACAAGTAAACAATGTGCAAGATAATCAAGAAAATTTTTCAGCACCTTCCGAAGCTTCAACGAAATCTTTTCCGAGACCAAGTGCTGAATGAGAGATTGCAGCGAATGTCATTGTTAAAGATGGTAAAGAATTTACATTTCAATTTGGTAAAGATTTACCTCCAGAAGTTGCAACCTCCTTGGAAAAGGTGGTGGAAGAGAATTTAAATGTCTTCGCTTGGTCTGACGAAGATATCACTGGAGTCGATCGGGATATCATTGAGCATAGTTTTCTTGTAAACCTGAAGGCCCGGCCTGTTCGGCAAGGACTCCGGAAAATGTCTGCGGAAAGAGCTGTTCTAGCAAAAGACGAAGTTGAGAAATTGTTGAAGGCTGGGATTATCATAGAAGTGGCTCACCCAGAATGGTTAGCCAACCCAGTCTTCGTCAAAAAGAGGTCTTCCGGAAAGTGGCGCATGTGCATTGATTTCACATCCTTGAATAAAGCATGCCCTCGTGACCCCTACCCCATGCCCCGAATTGATCAATTGGTTGACTCCACCGCAGGTTCGGAGTTATTAAGCTTCCTTGACGCGTATTCTGGTTATCATCAAATATGGTTGAAAGCGCGAAGATGAGATCAAGACAAGCTTTGTAACTCCTTCGGGAGTCTTTTGTTATGTAAGAATGCCTTTTGGCTTAAGAAATGCCGGGGCTACTTTTTCGAGGTTAGTTGCTAAGGCTCTAGGTCATCAATTAGGTCGCAATGTGGAGGCCTATATGGATGATATTGTAATAAAGAGTGCTTTAAAGCACCAACATAGCCTAGACTTAGCAGAAACATTCAATAGCCTTCAGGCATGTGGGATCCGTCTTAACCCCGAAAAATGTATCTTTGGAGCTAAGGCTGGAAAGTTGTTAGGGTATTTAGTTTCAAGCAGGGGGATTGAAGCTAGCCCTACTCAAATAACTGCGCTACAAAAGATGGCTCCTCCCGAAAATTTAAAGCAAGTGCAAAAGCTGACTGGGCGTCTAGCAGCACTTAGCAGGTTTTTATCAAGGTCTGCGGAGAGAAGCTTGCCTATATTTAAAGCATTGAAAGGGTCCAAAGATTTTGCATGGACACCGGAGTGTCAGGAAAAGCTTCGAAGATATTAAAGAGTATCTCAGTAATCTTGCTATACTCACGGTGCCTACTGCGGACGAAACCCTACTCCTTTACCTTGCAGCTACAGGTCCTGCTGTCATTGCAGTCCTTGTCAGAGAAGTGGATTTCAATTGGAAGTTGGTACAAAATCCTGTTTATTTTGTATCCGAAGCATTATCAGGAGCGAAGACAAGATACTCCGAACTCGAGAAGTTCGTTTATGCTCTGATAATGGCTTCGAGGAAATTGAGACATTATTTTTTGGCACACAATGTAATTGTACCAACTTCGTATCCTTTGGGAGATATGCTTCGAAGTAAGGATTCCACTGGAAGACTTGGGAAGTGCGCAGTTGAGCTAGCACCCTTCGGCATATCTTTTCTGGAAAGGACATCAATCAAATCACAAGTCTTAGCAGATTTTGTAGCAGAATGGACTCCACCTGCAAATTTGGTTCCGGAGAAGTCAAGTGACGGAGTTTGGACTGTTTATTCTGATGGGGCTTTCCAAGCATCCAGAGTAGGCATTAGAGCAGTACTAATTTCGCCTTCAGGGCAAAGAGCAATGTACTCCGCAAGACTCAACTTTAAGTCTACCAATAATATAGCGGAGTATGAAGGGATTTTACTGGGACTCCGAAAAGCACGTGCTCTAGGGGCTACAAGAATTATTATAAAGACAGATTCTCAGATAGTAGCAGGGCACGTAGACAAAAGTTTTCAGGTTTGGCATCCACAGCTTGCAAAGTACTTAGAAGAAATCCGTAAGATCGAAGCACACTTCAAGGGTATTTCCATTCGGAGTATACCAAGAGCAGAAAATATGCAAGCAGACATCTTAGCAAAAGCTGCAGCCGGAGCTGTGGATGTACCAGAAGAAGCTTTCTATGAGGAGCTCAGTACACCTTCGATGCCACAAATTCCCTCTGCAGAGATTCTTTGCATTCCTAGTGCAGATTGGAAAAATTCAATCATGGAACTTTTACAGGGAGGAACAAATTTGCCCGAAGAGCCACAACTGTCAAGATTGAAGCTTAGGGCTAGAAATTATCAAATAATCAATGGTATTTTATATAAGGCCGGAGTATGTTCCCCTCTACTCCGACGTATATCTCAAGCCGAAGGTCAAGAAATTCTTCGAGAAATTCATGAAGGCCTTTGCGGTAGCCATTTAGCCCCTCGAGCTTTGGCAGGAAAAACACTTCGCCAGGGGCTTTACTGGCCTACAATAACAGTTGATGCGGAGAGCTTAGTCCGCACTTGTCAAGGATGTCAGTGGATGGGTCGACAAAGTCATCGCCCACCAACAGCTCTTCATGTTATTGCTCCAGTATGGCCTATGGCCAGATGGGGTATGGATTTAATTGGTCCCTTTCCAGTAGCCAAGGGAAATCTGAAGTTCGCAGTGGTAGCTATTAAGTATTTTTCCAAGTGGGTAGAAGCAGAACCCTTAACAGCTATCACTTCGAACAATGTACAGAAATTCTTCTGGAAGAATATCATTTGCCGGTTCGGAGTGCCTAGACAACTCACAGTTGATAACGGAACACAGTTCGATGCAGAACCTTTCAGGAAGTTTTGCAAAGATCTAGGCATTCAGCTATGTTTTGCTGCAGTGAGGCATCCTCAGTCTAATGGGGCCGTAGAAAGAGCCAATGGAAATATTTTGTCAGGCCTAAATCGAAGGATAGTAGGACTAGCAAAAGGATTGTGGACCGAAGAGCTTCCGAAGATTTTGTGGTCCATTCGGACTACGCAAACAAGGTCCACAGGTTTTACTATTCGGACTACTATTCGGAGATGAAGCTATGACTCCAATGGAGCTTAAAGGAGGATCACTTCGCAGCACCGAACCAGAGATTGAAGAAGAAAGACAAGCTTCGCTAGATTTATCAGAAGAAACAAGACTTCGAGCTGTGGCAAATTTATCAAAGTATCATCAGCAGACGAAGGCTTGGTTTGACCCGAAGGTTAAGCTCAATGAACTAAGACCGGGTCATCTTGTTCTACGAAGCATCATAGCACCAGGGAAGTTAGGAAATAAATGGGAAGGTCCGTACCTAATTGTCCGTTCAGGACGCCCTGGCTCTTTTAAATTAGCTAATTTAGAAGGTGAAGAGTTAGCACATACTTGGCATGCGGAGCACCTAAAGCGATACTTCGCATAAGGGCTCCTTGTAAGTCACTTGTAATCATCTTCTGAATTAATAAAGCATATGGTCCAGATAATGCCTTCCCCTCATAGACTTCCAGCTTCCGAGTGGACGCACTTGAACCGCGGGGTTGACCGAGAGGGAAGTGTCATGAAGCTGAATCATATTTTCGGACTTCGAATCATTGGTTCGAAGCTTCCAACGTGGGGGCTGACATAATCCGGAGTCCAAGCCACCGGCTTGTAAGCATCCGTAAAAGAGCCCAAAACCACATCATACGGAGTCCAAGCCATTGGCTGGTAGACTTCCGTAAAAAGAGCCGAAGGTGGCCAAAACATGCGAAGTCCAAGCCATTGGCTGGTAGACTTCCGCAAAAAGAGCCGAAGGTGGCCAAAACATGCGAAGTTCAAGCCATTGGCTGGTAGACTTCCGCAAAAAGAGCCGAAGGTGGCCAAAATATACGGAGTCCGAGCCATTGGTTGGTAGACATCCGTAAAAAGAGTCCAAAGAGACCATTGCAAACTCCGAACCATTGGTTCGACAGAATTCGCAAAAAGAGTCGAAGGTGGCTAAAGCAAAACAGAGTTTCAACTATAAGCTTCGAATATCTGTTAACATAGTCCAAAGTGACAAATTATTTAAGACATTAAGGTGTCTTGAAAGTTATCTCAAGTGATTTCTTTCAAAGAACAAGGGTACTAAGTTGCCATTCTTCAGACTACAAATAGTCGAAGACATTTTATAAGATTTTAAAAGATCTTTAAATTGCAGAGGGGCTCCGAACCCCAAAAAATTGTACTCCGAAGTTTTTCTTTGTGCATAACCATCTTTGAATACAGTTCGAAGTTGATTATACCCAAAGAGGGGCTAGTAAATATAGAGACAATTTTAAATCGGTATTCATTATTCGAACGAATATGTTTACAGGTTACATTATGAAAAATTGGTATCTATACCAAGAAGGAATCGAAGACCTCTTCGATCTCTAGAGCTAGGGTTGGAACGACTAGTTCCAGTGCCGGAAGTTCTAACAACTTTGCGTTTAACTCTCTTGCCTCCCTTCGAAGCTCTAAAGTCCTTCTGTTCTTGTTGAAGCTCGGCCCAAGTTCGAAGCCATTCGGGGCTCCTTTCCCAGCTTCCAAGTTCTTCAGGTTTTTTACTTCGAACTTCATCTTCGTCTTCAGACCATATAACGTCTTCAGAAGACGAAGTGTTCAAGTTAACCTCTTTTTCTTCCTCTTTAATATAAGACTGTATATCTTTGATTACTTCGGGCGCAATTACACCGGAGCTATCTCGAGGAACTAAAAATCGAGGAAGTTTATAAGCTTTTAGAAGATAGAAGGTGGTCCATAATGAGCGAAGTTCGTCGTTAAGGTCTAACACTTCGATATCTTCAGTATGAGGCAAAGCCTAAAAATATGATAAACAAATTTTCATTGATAAATGTTCATAAGCATAAAGCTTTACATAGCCAAAAATCCTAAGGTATTTCTAAACCTGCGGGTTTGGAGGAGGCTGACTGCTTGAAGCTTGGGTCCGACAAGCTCGGTCCCCGTAGTAGCGTGCTCCGCCCGCAATTTTTCAATTTCTGCTCGAAGCACAATTCTTTTTGCTTCGAGCTCTTTATTCGCAGCCTCCAAACCTTGTCTGGCCCTGCACTCCGTTGACACTATATTGTCCATCTGAACCACTCGGCTTTTGGAGATAGTAAGATTCCGTTGAAGGATATTATTTTCCTCCCGAAGACGAGCGATTTCTTCATCGTTTGATATATTCGCAGCTCAGGCCAAGACTGTTTGCTGCGAAAAGAAAAACCAAGGTAAATATTTATTTGTAGAGGAATTCTATGTTATTTCGTAGCTGCTTCGTACCTGGTAAGCTGCGCGTTCTATAGCAGCGTTAAGCTCCGACCTGTCCGCTTTGCTCAGAATGGCCGCTAAGTTGGTCTCCCCTATGTCACGGCTAGCTCGATCCAAAGATTCGAGCAATGTCCGAAGACCAGTTGTTTGCCCTAATAAAGGAGCTAGTAGGGGGAGCATACTTATCGCCTGTTGGTCATCTTCGTTCAGCGAAGGGCCGGAGTGTTGGCCTGTAGCCTTCGCATTCCTGCCCGTTACTTTTCTCCGAAATTAACACATTCTACAGTTTCTGTTAGAAGAAGGAAGCTAACGGCTATTTCTTCTAAGTCTAAAAGGCTTTCGAACTTCCTGAGTCAGTTCTAAGATAGCTCGAAAGTAATTGTCTTAAGACTGACTTAGAATTTTATATCTTCGTACATTTCAGAGATAAATTAAAATCTAATAACCCCTACGTCTGGTTATTTTTTCTTCCGTATACTGCTCTCCTAACATTACAGGATAACGGAGAAGCGTATTCGAGGGGCTACTGTTGGGGGGAAATATCCCATCCTCAGGGTTATTGCCGTAATAGCACAAAGGCAGATAATGGATTCGAAGGTTTCCAGACGTTCATCTTCGAAGATACCCTGAGTCAAGCTCGAAGTACGAAGATAGGCATTGGTTCGAAGTATATCTTCGAACTAAGGCTCTTTGAGATCTTTATTGCCAGCTAAGATGGAAGACTTATCTTTTTTATTATTAGATTAGTCTTTTACCATTTTAGCCCTATCAAGGGTACCGAATAGTTTCCACTATGTCGGTTGTAATAGAGGGGTAAATAGGTCTTTTCCTTAATATTTGGGCCTATAAATACCCCCCGTTTCACCCTGTAATAGGGACCGAATACAAGTTATTCAATACACACATTCGAACTACTCTAAGTTATTATCCTTTCGGAGGCTTAGAACAGTTCACTTCGCAAACACTTCGTTTGTTAGTTTCTAATCTACAGAAACCTGTTAGCGTAATATTTTACGCAAACAGTTTGCGTTGTAAACTATCTGTCCGCTGTGTCATAATCACAGTAAGCCGTGTTGATTCTCTCATGAATCACTCGTTTAATCCATGTAATCAATTTCTATCGGTTTTATAGGTTTTTATCGGCAATTCGGTCTCTAGGCCGAATTGCTCTTGATATTTTGGTGTTTTTGT
The DNA here is from genome assembly GCA_019279435.1 of Zizania palustris. Classification (NCBI taxonomy): domain Eukaryota; kingdom Viridiplantae; phylum Streptophyta; class Magnoliopsida; order Poales; family Poaceae; genus Zizania; species Zizania palustris. The sequence goes on along the minus strand of JAAALK010000285.1, from coordinate 65,343,013 downwards.
AGTATTTTTATCCCATCATCTTCGCCAAGAACTCTTGCATCCATATGTTATCAACAAGTCGATCGCTGGAGCCCAGAGATCAAATTCCAGGAGGCGTCAGTCTGACCGGCGGCTAACTCCCAGTCTGACCGGCCCATGCCGCACCATCATCTGACATGCCCACACGCTGCGGTCTGACTAACGGCATGAGGCCAATCTGACAGGGCTTCACAGAGGGCCCTGGGTACACCTCGTGACACCCTCTGGAGCCCCCCTTCCGAGTCTTTGCAGCCTTCTCGTCGGACTGAAGGACAACCTTCGGTCTGACCGACCGAAGGCCAGAGGAACCCCTTCGACTACCTTCACAACAAAAATGGATTCACCCTCCGGAACTCCCCTCGATCACTCTGATTTAATTGGTGATTTACCTTTGGTCTGACCAGCCGGAGGCCGGAGGCCACACCTTCAGCCACACTTCGGGCCCCTTCGTGCCGTATACGCCAGAGGTTACCCTTCGGTGGGACCCTTCCCATTGTCGGTCTGACCGATGGAGTATTTTCGGTCTGACCAGTCCCTATAGGTCGTTCTGATCGTCCTTTACACTTCGGTTGAATTGGCCCATATCTGGCCGGTTTGATTATTTGTTCCAACACTTCGGCCAATTGGGTTATAATCCTGTGATCTAATTGCCTGGCGACTCCACACTCCCTTGTCACTGTCAAGTGTCTTCAGAACACGACGTCAACGTCGTATCACGCTTAGGGCTACTCATAGGTATCCACATGCTTTTGGATCGTCGAATCGGCGTAAGTGTGTCGGTTCTTTGATCTACGTATTTTAGCTTCAATAGTACCTAAATTTTGATACACATCAAATGAGTTTAAATTGGATATGTCTCCATGTGTTTTTCCAAAAAAAGAAGAATAATTTCGTCGACCACTAATGAATTGGTGCGTGAATTACGCGCATACATCATGTCGACGGACAACAAATGCTTACAGTAAGTATTTTTCATTTAGTACAATGATATGTTAGTTCAAATTTATCACATATGAGCCTTCTTTAACGAGAGATATGTTAATCATTTAATAGTAAATAATGGATTCGAAGCAGCAAACCTTATCCAATTTCTATTAGTATTAAGAAAATCATGGACATATTAGATACAAATAAGCCTATGGATACAAATTGTTTTAGCCTGGATGTTCGGATTTTTGCATGTAATGAGGCCTTGCTGTGGTGTGAAGACAAATACCACTACATGCATGTTCATAATTATTTGATCAAAAATAGACCACATATGATTTTCCTCGAGATCCTCTCTGTAAACCAAAACTAGATGTTACTCGGCTTGCAAAATTGTTTGAATGTTGTCCTAACATTGAGTATGATATTTCAGATTACACCGATGTAAGTTATCATCCTTTGTTACATCCATTATAATCTTTTTATTGTATTTGCATTTATTTCCCTTATGGCACAATACAAAATATTGTTTTGTTGAGTCCAACCATTTGTAACTATATATCAATGATTTTTTTTTTTGCAGATTTCAATACCTTACTCTTTCATGCAATGTTACAAACTATTCATATTTAGAATGAAGGCTAGAAAGGCATTATAATGGATCCATCGCCTGTACCTACGGTGGTTAGGGTTTTTGGAACAACCATACACTATATCTACACACTACTAAATATTGCTAATAATATGAAACTCGGCAAGAATTTAGCCAATCCTGAAGAGAACGATGATGTATATAAATGGCATCGTGTATTACCACCATGTTTCCCGAAAACATTTCACCGGTAATTTCCTCTAAATTATAAACATCTAATTAATTTGACTACTTATGTTCAAATAACATGTAACATTAACATGTCTTTTCTAGTAAATTAAAAGGTATCTAGTTATCAATTATATGCGCTCATGGAATGGTATAAGATTACCATTAATTAGCACAGTCAGTGCCCATATTTTTATATTTGCCTCATGATATTCTATATTACAATTTTTCTTACAATTATATGTGAAATGCATTTACAGGATAAGAAAGTCCTAAAAGAAAGTTTCTTGTAGAAGTACTGAAGTACGATGAGAATGATTACAAAGAGAACATTGATGAAGTAATTCAATAAATTCTTATGCGTGTTAAAATATTTCAATTTGTATAGCACGTGAGTGCTTTTGAAGGGATTTACATATTTGTTTCGTGTTTAATCGGATATTAATAATATAATTATTTTTCTTTTTCTATACTCTGCAAATTCTTGTTATATCCCTGTGTATTTTTGCTTAGCCGAACCTAAGCTCTGGAGCCGCTGATCTGACACCCTCCATCGTGGACCCCGCACCCCTTTGTCATCGGCCTCACGGGGCTCTGACGCCGACCCTGAGCACCTCCGCCCAGGCCTCGCATGGCTATGCCGTCAGCTCTAAGCTCCCGCACCCGACCTCGCACTACTCCGACACCGGCCCCCGAGGCCTCGCATGGCTCTGCCGCTAGCCCTGAGGCCCTGCACCCTCTACGCCCGGCCTTGCATAGCTTCGCCTCAAACACCTAGCCCACAACCCCTCCACCACTATTAAATATTCAAAAGTCCCTAATTTAACTGTATAACAAATATTTGTTTTTTCATTTTTCCGTTGCATAGTAGAGGCACACTACTAGTAAGTTATTAAGGGACTTTGGCGGCAACTCGTCAGACACAATGGGAGTGTGAAGCATATGCCAAGAAAATTTCGTAGATTGGAAGTTCAGATATGTAGTATCGGAAGTTCCGATTATTATCTGTTCTCGATACAGAGGGAAAATGTTGCTTCAAAAGTTCCGATATGGTATCAGAAGTTCCGACGAGTCGGAAGTTCCGATTCAGAATCGGGGAATTTTTGTGCTGATCGGAAGTTCTGATATGGTATCGGAAGTTCTGAGGTAGGCGAAAACAGATTGGATCTGTTGCGTTTCATGCTGAATTTTGAGACCAGCAAAATACCTTGTCAGATGTTGTGATGTGGGGCATCAGATTGGATTTGTTACGAATACAGATTAGTTGTAACTAATTTGTGGGTTCCAAGATGTTCATGACATAGGGGGCTTTCAGCCCTATATAAGGAGAGGAGGAGGAGGTCTTGGAAGGATGAATAAGCCTTGATTAGACCTAGCCACCCAAGAGTCCTCTTCTACCTTTCTTGATCTCAAACATTAAGATCGAGGATTTCCCGTCTCTCACCTGCAGTGCTAGCATGTTGTCGTGGGAGGAACTCCATCCCTGTATGTGTGGACTCCGTCGAGGTGTTGATCCATAAGAGACGCTTGGGGCTGTCACCACGAGGAAACGCGACTTCTTCATCGATTGGATCGGAGAGGAATGGCCGGGATGAAGCGCGGTTAGGCTTGATGTGCTTCATCAACCTCTTCTTCCACTGCACCTAGCGCGTCAAATGCTAGAAGGTACCGATCTATGATCTCACACTGGCATGAACCTAGGGCCATATGGCAAAAATTTTGAATTTGCCGGCTAGCATAGCTCACCTATTCTCCAACAGTGGTATTAGAGCCTGCGTGCGTAGTGTTCGATCTGGATCCCTCATGTGTGGAGATACATGGTGGAAAAACAGATTAGATATGTTTCTGTCCGCGGCAGATCGGAATTTTTGATGGTGGATCGGATGTTACGATATCGAATAATGATTCGATACAGAAGGCAATTGTTGTGATGCGGGATTCCGATATTGATTGGAAGTTCCGAGATATCAGAAGTTCTGATGCCATATCAGAAGTTCTGACCCGTGCAATTTTGAAAAACCGAGCTTGCTGACCCTAGTTTTTCATATGCAAAATCCAGTCATTTGTAGATTGCTCGCCTAACTTTGTTTTTCAGAAAATGTCATGACTGGCATGGCCTTGGTTAAATGTGATCTATGAGATGCATGCAATGAATGTAAATTAAATATGGCCTGCGTGTCATGGTTATTTACAGCGCATGGCTGATGTAAAGTTATTATGGCTTGCATGTCGTTTCCACGGTGCTTCTGCCCATGAAATTATTATAGCCTATGCGAGATGGACTAGTACTCTTCATGGAGGCCGAGAGCATGCACTCGATGATGGGAGCCATGGAGATGGAGATCGCCATGTGAAGAAGGCCATGCTATTTCACAGTTAATATGATTGCTTGTGATGCTTTCTTATGTTCCTCATGCTGGAATAGTTTTCCCTCAGAAAATGAAGTGTTGATGCTCTTCCCAATAGCTGCACCCACCAAGGTCCGTGCTCATCGATAGCGGGTCTGCCAGAGTAGGGTGCTATCTTTTATCTCGACAAGTTGGAGTGGAAGTCGGACTTCTACACGCATATTGTTGGTTCACTTGACGAGGCTATCAAAACGGTTTTGGGCCTTGGAGCATAGGAGTTAGGGACGAGCATTGAATGCTTATCTAAGGACAAGAGTCACATATGATGTGATTAGCAAGGAGTTTCTTACCTATGTCAACTAGCTTCTAGCAGTGACACCAAAGCTCACTAGGAGATAGTGTGACCATAGATCTTGCGCCACTATTAGTCATGAGAGGGAAAGTGACTAGTGTTGAACCTTGTATTTAATCTTTTGTAGATCGTGGAAGTGACTGTTATGAACACTTTACTCTTTATTTTGTGATTGATTCTTTTTGGAACAACTTTTATTGATTGGTTTAGACACTTGAGAAGTGTTCTCAAGTAAGAGGAAAATGTTCTAGAGGAGCCCCACTTGGATGAATTAAAATAGATTGGATTTGTTTCTGTTAGCAATAATACAGAAGTTCCGATATTTGTCGGATTGGATGTTCCGATGGTTAATCGGAAGTTCCGATGCCGGACAAAATTTGCAACAGAGAAGTATAAATGTTATTGAAATTAATCTTGCGACTCGTCCAAGTGATTCATGGGTCATATAAGTGTTACGACTCAATGATTTGAATCCCACCAACGTTTGGCATTGTCGTTTGGGTCATATAAATGAGAAGCGTGTACAGAAGCTCCATAGCGATGGACTTTTGTAGTCATTTGATTTTGAATCGTATGACACATGTGAGTCTTGTTTACTTGGAAAAATGACAAAGATGCCTTTCACTGGATAGAGTGAGAGGGCGAGTGAGCTATTTGCCATAGTACATACTGATGTGTGTGGTCCAATGAGTCACACGACTAGAAAAGGATTTCAGAACTTTATTACTTTACCGATGACTTTAGTAGATATGGTTATGTATACTTGATGAGGCATAAGTAGGAATCCTTCGAAAAGTTCAAGGAGTTCTAGAATGAGGTACAAAATCATACGGTCAAGACAATTAAATTTCTACGATGAGATTGTGGGGGTGAATATTTGAGCCATGAGTTTAGTGATCGTGAAGCAGTGTGGAATTGTTCCACAGCTAACTCCACCCGGCACGCCTCAATGAAATGGGGTGTCCGAATGGAGAAACCGCACTTTGTTGGACATGGTGCGGTCCATGATGAGTCACACTGATCTTCCATTATCCTTTTGGGGTGATGCTCTAGAAACCACAACTTTCACGATTAATAGAGTTCCATCTAAGAGAAGATGCCATATGAGATGTGGTCTGGGAGGCGTCCTAGTTTGTCTTTTCTAAATATTTGGGGATATGAGGCGTGTGTCAAACATTTGATGTCTAACAAGCTTAGTCATAAGTCTGACAAGTGCTTCTTTGTGGGGTATCCTAGGGAAACCAAAGGATACTGTTTCTATAATAGAGAGGAGGGCAAATTGTTTGTCGCTCGAAATGGTGTGTTCCTTGAGAAAGATTTTCTCTCAAAAGGAGTTAGTGGGAAGACGGTGCATCTCGAAGAGGTTCGAGAGCCGCTAGAAAGTGTTCTAGATCCCACTGATCAACAATACGATGAGCAAAATTTTGCGGAGCCTGTTGAAGATGTGCCAGCCCAACAGAGGTTGGGAGAGTAGTCCATGTGCCAGAGGTACATGTTCTTGACCACTTGGCATCGCGATGTGTTGTTGTTCGACAACGATGATCCCAAGACCTATGCGGAAGCAATGATGGGACCAAATTATGAAAAATGGTTTGGAACCATTAAAATCTGAATTAAAATAGATTGGATATGTTTCTATTTGCAGAACTTCGGAAGTTTCGATATAGATTGGAAATTCTGATGTTTTTTAGGTCAGACGTTCCGATATCAATCGAAAGTTCCGATGCAGACAAAACATTGCGATAGAGGAGTCGGATCAGAAAATCCGATGCCAGATCGGAAGTTCCGATCTAGACAGATTAAAGTCCATAGAAGGAAACCAAGTTTAGAACATGGTGGATCCACCCGATGGCGTAAAAACTATTGAGTGAGGATGGATTTTAAGGAAAAAGGTGTTGATGGAAATGTTCACATCTATTGGTCACCATTGGAGGCAAAAGGTTTCAAAATATTCAAAGTGTTGATTATGATGAAATGGTTTTCGCTCATCGTTATGCTTACGTCTGTTCGGATTGTTGTAGCAATTGCCGCATTTTATGCTTATGAGATATGGCAAGCTTATCAGAGTTGGATTCTTTGTTTTGATGAGGTAGTCAAGTGTTTTACACCATCAAGATTAAAGAAGAGTCTTTTGTTTGTAGAAGGGCTAGTGGGAGCATACTTGTATTTCTGGTTCTATGTGTGGATGACATATAGGAGATCAGAAATGAAATTCCTTTGTGAAATGCTGTCAAGACCTTATTGAAAATGGTTTCTCAATGAAGGACCTTGGAGATAGATTGAAATGGCTAATTATATTAGGTACGGATGAAGTACATTGACAAGGTTTTGAAATGGTTTCAAAATGCTGAATATGAGTGTGATCTCGTATGCCTCCACGATCGGGTCACTGGGCAGTCATAAAAGAGATCCTCATGTGCTTGAGAAGAACTGAGGATATGTTCCTAGGAGACGGTAGCAAAGAGGAGCTCGATGTAAGGAGTTACACCAATATTAGCCTTTAGACCGATAAAAGATAATTCTTGATTGTAATCTGGGTGTGTGTTCTGCCTCAACAGAGGCGCAGTGAGTTGGAAAGGTTCCAAGCAATAGGTGGTGGTCGATTCTACAATAGTAGCTCAGTATATTGTAGCTTTGGAAACTACAAAGGAGGTTGTTTGGATCAGAAAGTTGTTTCTAAGATGTGCATGGTTTCTAGTGCGTCTAGTCCAGTGGACCTCTATTATGGTAATAGTGGTGCCATTGTGTAAGCCAAAGAGCCTAGATAACACCAGAAGTCCAAACGTGTACTTTGGTTGTATCTCTTGATCCGAGTGATCATAGAGAGAGGTGATGTGAAGATTTGCAAGGTGTACACGGATTTGAACATAGCAAATCCGTTGACAAAGCCGCTTCCACGCCCCAAAGTATGAGGCGCATGTGAGCTGCATGGGTATGGGATACTTGCATGAGTCATGTGTATGTGGGAGTTGCTAGTGATGTCTATGCTATTGTATGAGGATAATTGTTATCTTGTTCCTTGAATAAATATCGTTTGCATTTAATTAATGAGTACGACTTGATATGTGAAACTATTTTCTTTATGACGATGTTGTTCAAAGTGTCCCTAATCTTGTCATCAAGTGGGACAGTGATGATACATGGATTAGCACATCCGACTGATTGATGATTGTGTTTCATAGATCATAGACATAGAGATGTCAAATCTGTGATGTGGACACATGTTAGTGAACATGGTGTTGGACAGACCCACTTGAGATACTGCTAAGATAGGTACGTGCCAATAGTTGTCATCTCAACTGGTGTACCTGCAGAGTCCTTAGATCTGGGATCGTCATTTGATTCTAGAATGCGTAGTGACACACTTAGGTGCTTCCTAACGCTATTCCGTAAAAGGGTAGTAATAAGGGTTGTTTTCAGGTGTATTGTGAAACATGTCTTGGGATATAAGAGGTCAAGATGGAATTTACCCCTCCTAATAACGGGAGAGTCGTCTCTGGGCTCCTCATGGTATTGGATTGGAAAAGTGTATGGTCATGCCACTATGACTAAGGAGTTAGTCATGATTTGAATCCAATGCTTGATCGAGTGAAATGTTGAGCTAACCAACAAGGGTGACACGTATCTCACATCGAGCTTGACTAACGGTGTGTGGTAAAGGGACTGGTGCGTGAGTATATCAAGGTTCATGAAAATTTGATTTTGTACGCTTTCGGGGGGTCAATATGTGCTGCTAGGTACCGCTATTGATCAGTGAGTCAAAAACGGTTTCTAGTGAACAACCATTAGTGTATGAACCTATCGGGTCATACACTTAAGGGGATGGATTAAAAACTGGCAAAAAATTGGTTCTTGTGCAAGTGGGAGATTGAAGGATATGCCCAAGAAAATTCAATAGATCAAAAGTTTCAATTATTATCTGGTCTCGATACAGAGAGCAAATGTTGCTTCAGAAGTTCTGATATGGTATCGGAAGTTCCGATGAGCCGAAAGTTCCAATTCATAATATGGGAATTTTTGTACTGATCGGAAGTTCCGAGGTGGGCGAAAATAGATTGGATCTATTGCGTGTCGTGCTGAATTTTGAGACCAGAAAAATACCTTGTCGGAAGTTCCAATGTGGGGTATAATATTGGATCTGTTATGAATACGGGTTAGTTGTAACTAATTTGTGGGTTCCAAGATGTGCACGACCCAGGAGGTCTTGGAAGGATGAATAAGCCTAGATTAGACCTAGCCACCCAAGAGTCCTCTCCTCCCTTTCTTGATATCAAACAATGAGATCAAGGATTTCCCGTCTCTCACGTGCGGTGCTAGCACGCTACCGTGGGAGGAACTCCATCCCTGTATGTGTGGACTCCGTGGAGGCGTTGCTCCATAAGCGACGCTCGTGGCCGTCACCACGAGGAAAGGCAACTTATTCATCGATTGGATCGGTGAGGAACGACCGGGATAAAGCGAGGTTAGGCTTGACGCGCTACATCAACATATTCTTCCGCTGCACCTAGCACGTCAAGTGCTAGAAGGTACCGATCTATGATCTCACACACGCATGAACCTAGGGCCATAGGGCAGAAATGTTTAATTTGTCGGCTAGCGTAGCTCCCCTATCCCCCAATAGACTGTTGAATGCAAAACTGACGGTTGGGACCATGACAATGTTGACTACCTTCTTTGGTATAGAAAGAAAAGGATCTTACAGCCTATTGCTAGGGTGTGATTGTATATAGGAAAACTGCTATGTCCCCTCGACAATGCACCAGACCCAAGTACAGTGGGTTAGCGATCAGGTGGAAATCGTCCCCGCCGATAAATCAGTTAACATAGTGTTGGCGTAAAACATTACGCTAATAGGTTTAGAGAATGAAGTGTTTAACAAACAAAGTGTCTGTTTCAAAAAACTATTCCAAGCCTCCGAGATGGATAATAGCCTGAGATAGTTCAAAGTGTGTATTGAATATCTCAGTATTCGATACCCTTTACATAGTGAAGAGGGGTATTTATAGACCGAATATATAGGGAAAAGACTTCTTTACCCTCAAATTACAATCGACAAAGAAGATACTATTTAATATTCTTCACAGGGGTAAAATAGTAAAAGACTAGTCTAATCAGTGAGAAGATAAATCTTCTATCCTCGCTAGCAACACCCCTTCAGGTGAAGAGGCTTCGGAAGGCTCCGTTACGCCTAAGCCTCGATGGAGGTCTCCGCTGTAGAGGGCTCCGAATACTGTGAAGTCTTGATTCTCTATGAATCTTTGGAGATAAAGCTTTGGACTTTATTTCTTCTGCTTGAATTAATCATGGAAGTTACTTTGACCTCTGGAGGATGAAATATTTTCCCCCAATAGTAGCCCCTCAAATACTTATCTCTGAATATCCTATGAAGTGAAGAGGGCAGTATACGCAAGAAATAATTTCATGCTTAGAATTTAGAAAGGAGCTTGAAAAACTTTACCATCCTTAGAAATATTTGGAAGTGGAAAGTGTTCAGACCAAATCCTGTGCGGAGACGTTCATGAAGATGGCTACGGAGATAGATCCCTTACGGAGCCAATATAGCTGTTAGTTTTCAGAGCCGTTAGACTCTAGAGCTGTTAGACTCATAAATAGAGTTATTACTCTCTGAGGAAGCTAACGGTCATTCCAGCTCTGTCGGTTGTAACATATAATGAAACGTTTCTGCAAGTTATGATGGTATCAATTTTAAAGAAATGAATTAATCAAATGATATCTTATCTTTCAGCTCCGCATGTGACTTTGACTCCACAACAAATTGTCCGGGCTACGGAGAAGGTCCTCACAGCCCCTACACCCGTTGAAAAGGAGCGGAGGGTAAAATTGGTTGGGACTTGGGAGCGGTTCAATCGAGTATGGAGCATGCTCGGAGTTGAACCCCCCACCCTTCCAGACTGGTTTGCCTTGGACCAGGCTCCGATGAAAAGGAAGGTTGAAGCAGGGTCTTCGGGATTGGTGAAGACACTTGCAAAGAAAGTGGTCCGGAAGCCAAAGGCCCTTTCTCCTTTGAAATCTCCTGTCTCGTCGCCAGAGCAATCCGAAGAGGCAGAAGACATAGACGTGTAGATGGCAAAGCAGTTTGAGGCTCTTCTTGCTGAGGACGAAGGGTCTCATATAGGGACCAAGGCCTCCATTTGAGACGGCGCGGTGGCCGCACCGATGTTTGACAAAAACCTTGTTCGACTGAATGTGGCGACTAGAGGGGGGGTGAATGGGAGCTTTTCAAATTTCAGGCTAAAATAGCCTTCTATTTTGAAAACAGTCTCTTGCAGAACAGACTTCGAACACACCCTTGGAAGTTCTGGTTCAGATGTATTTTGCAGCTTCGAAACCAGACTTCGTGAAGAGTAAAAGTTCGAAGTCAAGAAGACTTCACTCACACCCACAAAATCAAAAACACAACTGCTAGGTTCGTGCAGGCTCCGCACACAAGGTGCCTTTGACCAGGCTTCACACTTCACCCTTCGCGGAAGGAGGTTTCCCACTGGGAACTTCGACTAGACACTTCGGAGTAGAAACTGGTGCTAGGCTTTGTATTTCAAAGGTCTAAATGCAACCAAAAAATGATTTTGCTAAGGGAAGAAAGTAGGCTTCGATCGCGCACTACTTAGTGCTTCGCTTGTAATAGTGAGGAGTTGCCTCAGTTTACAAAGAGCGAACCCACAATGAAAAACACACACTTCGCATGCATGGACCTCTCACACACTTCTCCAGAAGAGAACCAATGCACAAACTTAATGCAAAAGTAAATGTTGAAATCATGCAGTGTAAAATAGAATACAAGTTGAAGCAGAAAATAATGAACAAAATCAAAGTTTCATTGCAAGAACAGGGAACACAAAATGAACTCACAGGTCTGAATACATGGATGTGACGGCTAGCACAGGAGTTCTAAAATGGCTTCTCAAAGTGTTACCGATGCCTAGCCAGCCTTCACTATTTATAGGCACTATTCACCCCTGTGAATAGACTACTTTACCGCTAGGCTTTACATTGTTTTTGTCTCTCTCAGACAAGGGGGTACAGATGGTAGTCTACTTTATTTGGAGGCTTCTTTTGTTAGCTTCGTAGAGGAGACATCATTAGCTTTTGCAGAGCAGACACGATCAGCCTTTGTAGATTTGTAGTCTTCTGAAGCCCCCCTTCGCACGCGAGGGGTGTGGTAGCTTCAGTGAGAAGCCTTGAGCCAGACGGCCTTCGCTTCACCAAAGTCAGCATTCAATACAGTGACGGTTTTGAGCTGAAGCTGTCAAAGCTCTTGAGCCTTCGCGCCATCACCTCCGGAGTGGACCACCACAGCTTCACAGCTACTCTTAGCTTGAACTCCATCATTCCGTGTACCGAAGCCATGCATGGCCAAAGTACCTCAAGTCAGTCATACTACGAAGCCTCACCTTCAGAGTACCACCCTTCGAAGTCCCTCCTTCGTCCAAGGCCTCCGCGTGAAGCATTCCATGAGCACTTCATCACAGTCTCTCCCCGAGCACACTCCTCGACGAGCCTCCCTTGAACCATGCCTTCGATACACCTTGACTTCTGAGACCTTCGTTAGTAGACCATTCAAGTGCATCCATCCGAAGCACACTTCGAACACCTTGCCTCAATGCTGAGGACTTCGTCCACCATACTCTGAAGTCAATCCATTTGGAGTACCCTTCAAAGTGCCTCGCCTATGAGGACTTTACATCGGGGTACCTTCAGCCAGAGCCACCCTCCGCACTTTCTGCTTTCGCCTGGTTCACCTTGACCTGAGGACCAACCTCGACCCTGCGCAACCTTCGTGACTGAGCTCCCCGCTCGCCTAGCATCAAGCCTCTCACTTGACCCAGGTTCACTTGCTATGAATCGTCCGTCGCCTCCGAAGTCACCTGCGTACCACCGACAAACAGACAAGTGTTTCCAGTACCCCGGAGACCTCTCCGGATAAACAACCTTCGGTACACACTTCGGTGTACCACCGAAAGTACCGAACCCTTCGGTAAACAAGTCAACGTGTTCTGTCGGACCCCTCCGACAGACACACTCCGCTGCAATAGTTGCAGCAACCAGACCCACTGAACCCTTTGGTGAAACACCCTCCGAACCCCTTCAGAGAGACCCCTTCGCCAAGAGAAGGAACCTTGTCAATCACTCATCACACACTTGAAACCAAGGCACACTTCAACTTGGTTTCTCAATCTCCCCCATGATGTGTGCATTGACAACCAACTTTAAGTGCAAGAAAAATTTAAATAATTTGAGCACACAAGTGACCATTAAAAACTCAGAAAAGAACCAAATCATATCTCTTGACAAAAGAATTTCAATTGACTTGACTCATTAAAAGCCATTTTGCAAATATTCCTCTTTTTGGCAGTAAAATTTTCTCCCCTTTTTGTTTCAACAATTGTTCTCCCCCTTAATTAAGCAAACCAGACATCTTTTTCCCCCTTTGGCAATGCAAGAATCAATGAGCAAGAATTGATGCCAGACTTCGAGATGATGAAAAGTGTGAAAACATATGATGCAAAAATATGCCAAATCATAGTGTCAAGTTCAGATGCTCAGTTCAAGGTAATATAATCCAAGTTCAATGTGAGATGCATGAGTTTTGCAAATTTTAGAAAATAAAAACATCACCACTTAGACTAGTAATCTACACACGTGAAAGCGCTAATTGCGAAAGCTAATAAATTTCCACCTAGGAAAGCAAGTCCAAGCACCATGGTGCATTTAGCAAGCTTGATTAGCAATTGATTCCAACTTTGCAATTATTTTGATTTTGCCAGGGGTTATTTGCCCGTCTACCTTATGTTTTCCAACCATGCCAAGCCTAGGCCAAGAAAGACCATTAGAAGCTTAAGACGGTGATTTTGGCATAAACTAAATTATCCTAGTTCATACCAAAGTGCAATGGTAAGCAGTCTAGAATAAAAAAGTGCGACAAGCAAACCCACCTGGATCTTTTCATTTTTAGCACATAAATCATGGATATTTGATTTTTTTCATGTAACATTTGTTGTATGATTCCATGAGTAGCAAAATTATTTGCAAGCTACAATTTTGCATCCATAATAAAGGATTCTAGCTACCAAGCAGATAGAAGATAACTACAGCAATTATGTACTACACATGCTAGATTCAAGACTAAGTAGTGATCAAGTTTTGAATTTTGTAAATTAAAATCATGCTCATGTTGAAGTGAGATATATTAAACAGAACTGAGACATCATGAGAATGACAACCATGCGAAGGCATATAAAAGCAACAAATTGTCTCATCAAATCATCATAAGGAAGCCAATGCAACACACATAACACATGCCCCCCTCACAAAATGCCGTAAGGATGACAAATACCTAGTTCCCCATGCAAGTAGGCGAAACGCGAAGCATCGAGGGGTTTTGTGAAAATATCGGCTAGCTAGTGTTGGGTATCAACATACTGAAGTTCAGTATCACCCTTCTCATTGTGATCTCTGAGAAAATGGTATCACACATCAATATGTTTGGTTCTGGAATGCTGAACTGGGTTGTTTGCAATACAAATAGCACTAGTGTTATCACAGAAAAGTGGAACACTCTTATAATCTAACCCATAAACCCACAAAGTGGAAACCATCCACAAAATATGAGAGCAACAGCTAGCTGCAGCAACATATTTGGCCTCAGCTGTTGACTGTGCAACACTAGACTGTTTGCGATATGACAAGCAAACCAACGAAGTGCCCAGAAAATGACAAGTACCGGAGGTACTTTTCCTATCAATCCTACACCCAGCAAAATCCGCATCGGAATAACCTCGAAGACACAAAGTGAAAGACACAGAATAGCAAATGCCAAATTCAAGGGTATGCTTGAGATACCTGAGAATGCGCTTTACCGCTTGGCGGTGCGAAGCACGTGGCAAAGCCTAAAAATGAGCACATAGACATACTACGAAGTGTATGTCCGACCTCATAGCAGTTAAGTAGAGGAGGGAGCCGATCATGCTTCAGAACTCCTTCTGATCTACGGCTTCTCCATCCTCGTCAGGATCCAATGCTACAGATGTAGCCATTGGAGTGGCGAGTTTCTTCGCATCAGCCATGTCGAACTTCTTGAGCAGGTCCTTGGTGTACTTCGTTTGATGAACGAAAGTACCTTATTTGCTTTGCTTGATTTGCAAACCAAGGAAAAAGGTGAGTTCACCCATCATGGACATGTCAAATTCCTTGCTTATAATTTCTGCAAACTCAGCAACCAAAGCATGAGAAGAGCCACCAAAGATGATATCATCTACATAAATCTGAACTAGCAGAAACTCTCTTGCCATGCTTGAGAGTAAAAAGGGTTTTGTCGACTGGCCCCATCAAGTACCCTCGATCAAGCAAAAAAGATCGAAGTCTATCATACCATGCCCGAGGAGCCTGCTTGAGTCCATAAAGAGCCTTATGAAGTTTAAGGACTCTATGGGGGTATCTAGGGTTTTCAAAACTAGGGGGTTGTTTTACATAAACATCTTCGCCTATAAAGCCATTAAGGAAAGCACTTTTAACATCCATTTGATAAAGTTTGAAACATGGGATGCTGCAAATGCAAGTAAAATCTTAATGGCCTCAAGACGAGCAACAGATGCAAAAGTTTTAGTAAATTCAATCCCTTCTAATTGAGAATAACCCTAGGCCACGAGTCTATCTTTGTTTCTAACTACAGTCCCATCCTCCCCGTGTTTGTTTTTGAAAATACATTTTGTTCCAATAAAATGAACATTAGGTGGAGGATCTACAATAGTCCAGACTTGGTTTCTCTCAAAATTTTCAAGTTCGTCATGCATGGCATTGTTCCAACTAGAATTAGAAAGTGCATGACTCACATCTAAGGGCTCGAAAGAAGCAACAAAAGCAGAATCAATGAAATAAGCATGAAAACATGTTACCCTTTGATCAAGCGCACCGATAATCTGCTCCAGAGGATGCATCTTCTGGATGTAGTGTGGGGCCTCGTGATGAGATGCAGTGTCCCCCTTGACTTGTAGGTTGGAGTGGTACAAGATGACCGATGTCGAGGTAGTTGCTTTGGGACCTTGCGTCGAAGTGGTTGAAGCATGGTCGGCTTTGGGAATCGATGTTGAGAGAAGTAGGGGTTCATCCTCGAACTCTTTGGGATCTTCATCTTCCGAAGATGGTCTGTTCCATGTCGTGTTCATTTGCATGTTCAAAAGTATAACTAACAGAGGGGGTTGATTCATCAAAAGTCACATCACATGACTCCATGACAGTGTTAGTCTCCAAATTAAAAACACGATAAGAGTGATCATGAGTAGTGTATCCCAAAAAGATCCCGTCAGAAGATCGCGACTCAAATTTGTGTTATCTCCCAAAATGAGGAGCCATGCTGAATAGTGTGGTCCTCATGGCTCCAGATGTGATGAGTCATTGTCAACGATAGTCAAAGAGGACAGAAGAAGAGAGGAGATCTGCTGCGTCATGGGCCACGTGTGACTTAGGTACACGGGCAGCGAGCGACTGTCGGGCAGAGGGGCCACGAAGTCGGGCTGGCCCAATCCAAGGTACATGGGCTAGGAGCAGCAGAGGACCCACTGGGCTATTGACCAGGATTGACTCAGGTACACGGGCGGTGAGTGATTGCCAGGCTGAGAGAGCTGCGGAATCAGGCCAGCCCAATCCGGGTACCTGGTGCAAAGTCGGTGGAGGATTTGTCAGTTTCGGCGCAAAACTGACGACCGCTGATCTTGTATCGGACTGTCCAGAAGAGAAGCCATAGTCGCTACGAAATCTTAGCTTCCGAATAAGTCATCTGTAAATAGGAGTTTTTCTATTTTGTCCCTAGGCCCACAGTCAGTTAGTCGAGTCTGTAAAAAATCCTAAGGGCAGTTTAGTCTTTTCCTTTATTTTAGTGTCTGTAAAAAACCCTAAGGGGCTGGTGGAATATTCCTAGCTATTGGGCTGCCTATAAATAGGGCCCCAATCCCTAGGGTTAGGTCACCCTTCCAGAATTCACTTTTCAATCATTTGGGTCATTTTTGTTCTCTTTGTTCCCTGTTCGTTCTTGTTTGTGCGCCGCCAGGCTCCTGCTCACGCCATTTCCATCCCTGCTGTTCATAATGCTGAGATGAGTTATTCTCTGTTCAAGACATTTGGTGTGCAGTGATCTGTGTGGTTTTAATGCTTCGAACAACGTGTGGCTGTTTTTATTTCTTAGCGTTTTTGTGCTTCTGTTGCTTCAGTTCTTCTCATGAGAAGTACTAGTTCTTGCTTGTAGCAAGTAGTACTACTTCACCGTAGCAACAGTACTCTAGTACTCTAGGCTTGCTTTTTCTTGCGTAGATTTTTGATTGAGTTGACAGGGCCAAAGTCCCTTTTCTGGCTGTTTCGAGCGAAGCCCCTTCTCTCTGTTCGAAGTCCCTCAGCCCCTTCTCGCTTGAACTTCGACTTAACTTTGTGTACTGTGTTTCTAGCTTCGAAGTACGTTTTGTGCTGTCTGTCAGCTTAACATACTTCGACAGTCTTTGCGAAGGTGTTCTCTGTCTCGAGCTGTTCAAAGTCAATACTTCGACAGGCTTCGAAGTTAGCTTCGAAGCTAGTCTCTCTGGTAGACTTCGCTCGACGTGAGTTCCTTCTTGCTGTCATTTTCGAAGGTCGCAGCGTGTAAGTTCGGAGCTTGTCTTTCGAAGTTAACCCTCAGAGCGAAGGTCTCAACTTCGGGTGTCATACCTCGACCAACCTAGCTTCGAAGGTTGAGTGTAGACTTCGATTTCATCTTGCTGTCGTTTGTTTGGCTTCGCCTATCTTTCGGAGGTTGCCTTTCTGTGAGCTTGTTCGAACCTTTCTGTTCGAAGTCTAGGCTTTGAAGTACACTGTTCGAAGCAAGCTTCGATACTCTCATACTTCACTTCGAAGCATACTTCGCTCTTTGCCACACTCGAACTAGGCTAGACCAAACAAACCTTCGGCACGTCAACGATAACCTTCGCTCAACTTCGACAAGCAACTCCGAAGCAGGCTTCGACCAGCGAAGCAGGCTTCGCCAAGTTTCGAACAGGAGACAGATTTGGAACAGTAACTCCTCTTCCCACTCTTTGTGCACTTAGATTATTGTACTGAGAAGGTTTTCTTGCCACGTCTTGTGTATTCTATTAATCTGTCCATTAGCACTATTTTTGGGTGACTCTGTTGATTAAACATCAGTTGCTTCTAGGCTAGATACCTTTAGACTTAGGCAATCTGTTCATGCTTTGTTGTTGAGTTATTTGAGGTGCGTTGGGTGTTGGGAGCAGGCCATTGATTCGAAAGAATTTTTAGGCGCCCATTCACCCCCCCTCTGGTCGCTACTTTCGGTCCTTCACAAAACACAGCTCATAAGAAGTCAAGTTCAAAACTAAGCACAAGAAAATTCAGTTTGAGATGTAACAAGCAGTGTTGATGGCCTTAGCCCAGAATTTTATAGTAGTCCTGTGCTCATCGAGCATCATCCAAGCCATCTCAACCAAAGTGCGGTTTGTTCTCTCAACAACACCGTTCTGTTGAGGAACCCACGAAGTAGAGAATTAATGTTCTATGCCATGCTCCATGCAAAAATCAACAAAGAGACTGTTCTTGAACTCGATGTCATTATGACTTCGAATGAATTTTATTGCACCTGGGAGTTCAGTGAAAAGTATTAAAGCCAAGGTCCGAAAGTGTGAAAAAAACATCTGTTGGCGTAAAATATTACATTAACAGGTTCTCTAAGATTAAGAACTAACAAACAAAGAGTTTGTGAAGCGAACTATCTCAAGCCTCTGAGTAGGATAATAGCTCGAAGTAGTTCGAAGTTGTGTATTGAATATCTGAGTATTCGATGCCTATTATAGGGTGAGAAGGGGGTATTTATAGGTAAAAACTCTAAGGAAAAGATTTTTTTACCCCTCAATTAAAACTGGCATAGTGGAAACTATTCGGTACCCCGAATAGGGCTAAAATAGTAAAATATGTCTGAAGAAGATAGATAAGGCAGACGTCCTGTCATTCTTGATGTTTCCCACTATAGAGATGGAGCCTTCGGAGGGTATCTTCGAACCGGGGTTCGGACTAACCCTTCGGCTTAGAAACTTCATCAACTCAGAGACAAGTCTCTGTCTTAGAACTGCATGAGTTGTCTTTGTCTCTTGATCTTGAAGGTCCTGGGGATGAAGTATTTTCCCCCAACAGTAGCCCCTCAAATACACTTCTCCAATTTAACCTGTATAGTAGGAGAGCAGTATACGCAAGAAATATTTTCATGCTTAGGGACTTGGAAAAAATTGAAAGTATTGTAACCATTCGAAGTGTCTTCGGCATCGGAGGTATGTCTGATGGAAACTTCGAACTTGGACTCCCGTGTGAAATCTTCACAAGGAAATGAACCATTGCGGAGGTGAAGCATCGCAGAGAGCCGTTAATTTTTAGCCGTTACCCTTCAAGTAGCCGTTAGGCTTCCAGGAAAAAGTAATGAACATAATTTTAACCTTGAGTTCACACCTTTTTTTACTTTTTGGCCCACCCATCAGTGACCGAAGCCAGATCTGCAATGTGAATGCATACTCAAAGCGCAGTAACTGGAGGCGAAAGGGTTATAAAAGGGGGAGTCAAACCTCAGCAGAATTTTTTATAGAGCCTTGGTTTTAAGCCCTCTTTCTCCAATCTTCAAGCTTTCCCCAATCTCCTGAGCAATCAACTGATGGCTAGAACTAGTGCGACGGTGCCGACTACAGCAGGAACCTTGGCGTAGAGGCAAGCTTGGGCGGCCTTAGCAGTGGCGGCAATGGCAGGAGCCCCAGGGGTTCTTGGCCCAAGAACCCACGGGAACTCCGCCCACCGTCCACGAAGCCATTGAGGCAAAGTTTCCTCCTAGGGCAGTCGGCGAGTACGGCGGAGTCCATCGAGGAAGCGGTGAATGGGATGCTGGGCCCGGGGATGAGGACTCGGGTCCCCGGGACGGAAGTGACCCTAGCACCACGGAGCGGAGAAGTAGTGGTCTTCGAGGCCTTCTTCGAGGCTGGGTTAGGGCTGCCTGCAATCAATTTCTTAGCCGAGGTACTAGACATGTTTTATATCACCTTACCTCAGTTGTCACCGAATGCCATCGCAAGATTGGCCATCTTTGAATGCACCCTTCGAGCGGAAGGGTGCGAAGGGAGATCAGAAATCTTCGCAGCCACCCACGAGGCCTCCTGCCTGCCAAAGCCGTAAGACGGACCCTGGAGACACCAAAGTACTGGTAGCCTTCGGAAGTGTGAACTTCCAACATAGAAGGATTACTCGCAGCACTTCCTGGTGAAGGCCATCAACGATTGGTGATACACCAACTGGATACTCCGATGGTTCTACGCTGAAGTCTGAGAAGATTCCAGCCTCGTAGGCCCCCTACAAGAAATTTGGTACCGGAAGGAAGCCGAAGCCACTCCGAACCCTAGCCTGCTTTCGACGTGGCTGGGGTTGCTTTCTTCGGTGGTCAGCCGCATGAGCATGCGGGACCTTGCGGAGGAATTCATCTCCCTCTGAATCCCTCCCCTTAGAGCAGAGTGGCCGATAGCATTTTAGAATGCTTCGGAAGGAGAGCTTTGAAGCTTGGGTAAGCCTTCGCACTTCTGCATTAACGTTAATTAGAAATAGATAACATAATAGAATGCTACCTTTTTTCAAAGGCTATTTTGGCTCTAGGTCCGGAGCAGATAGCTAGAGCCACAGAATGGGTGCTCGGAGCTCCTACTGTGGCAGAGAAGCTAAGGAGAGTAGAATTGGTAGAAAGCTAGGAACGCTTCAACCGGGTGTGGAGTGCTCTTGGAATGGAGCCTCCTCCCCTACCGGACATCGACTCGACGGGAGCGGTCCTTCGTTAAAGGAAAATCACCGCCAAGACCTCCAAAAGGGCCGCTAAGACCCCCATCAAGAAGGGGAAGAAGACAGCGAAGCCTCCTCCTTCCGGCATCTCCGGCATCTTCACCTTCCTCCCTGGACATTCGAAGCTCCTCTTCGGAGGAAACAGAAGAGAAGGAATCGAACGCCCAGATGGGGAAAGCGCTCGAAGATTATCTACTACAAGATGATGAGGGTGAGTCCCAAGCCACAGCTGGAGACTCTCTCCAAGAGGTTGTAGAAGTTGTTGCAGTAGCCCCCTCTGGACCTGGCGTGGGTGACTTAGAGCCGGAGTTAGGAAATCCTAACTCGCCCGTGGCCGGAGTGGTAGCAACGGAGGTCAGGGCATCGATTGCGCCTGCTCTAGTGCAGACTTTGGGGGATGACCTCGAAGAATATATTCGAATGTATGAATTTATAGGGGACCCCGAAATTCTCCCTCAAAGTGCGGACGGAGGTAAATCTCAGAACTTTACCTTCGAATTTCCTAAAAAGACTTTACTGTGCAATAAGTATTTAACGAATACCTTGACTTTGTAGATGCTTCAAGGAGCGGCGTGGCTCCAGCCACTGGTGGGGCTTTGGCTTCACTAGGAGTTGAGGCAGTGGCTTCGATGAATGAAGTTGTCTCGGGCGAAGTGACTCCACCTGAGGTATCGACGATCGAAGGAGGATCCACGCCGGAATGGTCTCATGTACCAATATCTTTTTCTGCGAAGGACGCAGCTGGCATTAAATTTCCACATGCAGACCCACTTGTTATTACCGCTGATATTGCGGGCACTGAAGTTCGAAGAGTGTTGATTGACGGAGGCAGTTCGGCAGACATTATTTTTGTTCAAGCCTTCGATCAATTGTGCATCTCCAGGAAGCACCTCCTTCCAGCAGCTCGCCCTTTGCAAGGCTTCGCAGGACCTCCGCTTGATGCACTCGGCCAAATAGGCATGGAAGTTAACTTCGGAGAAGGTTTGTTGGCCCGAACTGAGGAAGTAATCTTTAATGTTGTAGATGCCCCATATGCTTACAACGTCATCTTCGGAAGAGGCATGCTAAACCAGTTCGGAGCTATGGCGCATCACAATTATTTATGTATGAAGATGCCCACGCAAGCAGGAGTTCTTACTGTCTTCGGAGACCAAGCTATCGCCCGAAGAGCGGAATATGGTCATGGTCCCCCTCTTGATCCAAGACAAGTAAACAATGTGCAAGATAATCAAGAAAATTTTTCAGCACCTTCCGAAGCTTCGAAGAAATCCTTCCCAAGACCAGGTCCTGAAGGAGAGATTGCAGCGAAGGTTATTGTTAAAGATGGTAAAGAATATACATTTCAATTTGGTAAAGATTTACCTCCAGAAGTTGCAACCTCTTTGGAAAAGGTGGTGGCAGAGAATTTAGATGTCTTCGCTTGGTCTGATGAAGATATCACCGGAGTCAATCGGGATATCATTGAACATAGTTTGCTTGTAAACCCGAAGGCCCGACCTGTTCGGCAAGGACTCCGAAAAATGTCTGCAGAAAGAGATGTTCTGGCGAAGGACGAAGTTGAGAAATTTTTGAAGGCTGGGATTATCAGAGAAGTGGCTCACACAGAATGGTTAGCCAACCCAGTCTTCGTCAAAAAGAAATCTTCCGGGAAGTGGCGCATGTGCATTGATTTCACATCCTTGAATAAAGCATGCCCTCGTGACCCCTACCCCATGCCCCGAATTGATCAATTGGTCGACTCCACCGCAGGTTCGGAGTTATTAAGATTCCTTGACGCGTATTCTGGTTATCATCAAATATGGTTGAAACGCGAAGATGAGATCAAGACAAGCTTCGTAACTCCTTCGGGAGTCTTTTGTTATGTAAAATGCCTTTCGGCTTAAGAAATGCCGGAGCTAATTTTTCGAGGTTAGTTGCTAAGGCTCTAGGTCATCAATTAGGTCGCAATGTGGAGGCCTATATGGATGATATTGTAATAAAGAGTGCTTTAAAGCACCAACATAGCCTAGACTTAGCAGAAACATTTAATAGCCTTCGGGCATGTGGGATCCGTCTTAACCCCGAAAAATGTATCTTCGGAGCTAAGGCCGGAAAGTTGTTAGGGTATTTAGTTTCAAGCAGGGGAATTGAAGCTAGCCCTACTCAAATAACTGCGCTACAAAAGATGGCTCCTCTGGAAAATTTAAAGCAAGTGCAAAAGCTGACTGGGCGTCTGGCAGCACTTAGCAGGTTTTTATCAAGGTCTGCGGAGAGAAGCTTGCCTATATTTAAAGCATTGAAAGGGTCCGAAGATTTTGCATGGACACCGGAGTGTCAAAAAAGCTTCGAAGATATTAAAGACTATCTCAGTAATCTCGCTACACTCACGGTGCCTACTGTGGAACGAAACCCTACTCCTTTACCTTGCAGCTACAGGTTCTGCTGTCAGTGCAGTCCTTGTCAGAGAAGTGGATTTCAATGGGAAGTTGGTACAAAATCCTGTTTATTTTGTGTCCGAAGCATTATCAGGAGCGAAGACAAGATACTCCGAACTCGAAAAGTTCGTTTATGCTCTAATAATGGCTTCGAGGAAATTAAGACATTACTTTTTGGCTCACAATGTAATTGTGCCAACTTCGTATCATTTGGGAGATATGCTCCGAAGTAAAGATTCCACAGGAAGAATTGGGAAATGGGCAGTTGAGCTAGCACCCTTCGGCATCCGGAGCAGGCATGCGGAGCACTTAAAGCGATATTTCGCATAAGGGCTCCTTGTAAATCATCTGTAATCATCTTCTGAATTAATAAAGCATATGGTTCAGATAGTGCCTTCCCCTCATAAACTTCCAGCTTCCGAGTGGACGCACTGGAACCGCGGGGTTGACCGAGAGGGAAGTGTCATAAAGCTGAATCATATTTTCGAACTTCGAATCATTGGTTCGAAGTTTCCGACGTGGGGGCTGACATAATCCGGAGTCCAAGCCACCGGCTTGTAGGCATCTGTAAAAGAGCCCAAAACCACATCATGCGGAGTCCAAGCCATTGGCTGGTAGACTTCCGTAAAAAGAGTCGAAGGTGGCCAAAATATGCGGAGTCCAAGCCATTGGCTGGTACACTTCCGTAAAAAGAGCCGAAGGTGGCCAAAATATGCGGAGTCCAAGCCATTGGCTGGTAGACTTCCGTAAAAAGAGCCGAAGGTGGCCAAAATATGCGGAGTCCAAGCCATTGGCTGGTAGACATCCGTAAAAAGAGTCCAAAGAGACCATTGCTAAGTTCGAACCATTGGTTTGACAAAGTTCGCAAAAAAAAGCCGAAGGTGGCCAAAGCAAAACAGAGTTTGAGCCATGAGCTTCGAATGTCTGTTAACATAGTCCAAAGTGACAAATTATCTAAGACACTAAGGTATTCTGAAAGTTATCTCAAGCGATTTCTTTCAAAAAACAAAGGATACTAAGTTGCCATTCTTCAGACTACAAATAGTCGAAGACATTTTATAAGATTTTAAAAGATCTTTAAATTGCAGAGGGGCTCCGAACCCCAAAAAATTGTACTCCGAAGTTTTTCTTTGCACATAACCATCTTTGAATACAGTTCGAAGTTGCTTATACCCAAAGAGGGGCTAGTAAATAGGGAGACAATTTTAAATCAGTATTCATTATTTGAACGAATATGTTTACAGATTACATCATGAAAAATTGGTATCTATACCAAGAAGGAATCGAAGACCTCTTCGATCTCTAGAGCTAGGGTTGGAACGACTAGTTCCAGTGCCGGGAGTTCTAACAACTTTACGTTTAACTCTCTTGCCTCCCTTCGAAGCTCTAAAGTCCTTCTGTTCTTGTTGAAGCTCGGCCCAAGTTCGAAGCCGTTCGGGGCTCCTTTCCCAGCTTCCAAGTTCTTCAGGTTTTTTACTTCGAACTTCATCTTCGTTTTCAGACCATATAACGTCTTCAGAAGATGAAGTGTCCAAGTTAACCTCTTTTTCTTCCTCTTTAATATAAGATAGTATATCTTTGCTTATTTCGGACATAATTACACCGGAGCTATCTCGAGGAACTAAAAATCGAAGACGCCTGTAAGCTTTTAGAAGATCGAAGGTAGCCCATAATGAGCGAAGTTCGTCATTAATGTCTAACACTTCGATATCTTCCATATGAGGCAAAGCCTAAAAATATGATAAACAAATTTTCATTGATAAATGTACATAAGCACAAAGCTTTACATAGTCAAAAATCCTAAGATATATCTAAACCTACGGGTTCGGAGGAGGCTGACTACTCGAAGCTTGGAACCGAGCTTGCTTCTGGCGTTGACCTTCGTCGATCCAAGCCTTGATCGCAGAGCGACCTTCGGCTCTCCATGAAGTTTGGAAGGCTTGCCAGGCAGCGGCCACACCTTCGGAAGGAGTCAGAAGCCGCTCGTCGTCGAAGGTAATTGGGCCCTCTCCTGCGCCCGGAGTTATCGATCGGCCCAGATTCTCGTAATAACGAAGTAGGCCAACAACAGCCACTTGTCCGGAGAGTTCTCCATAGCGAATGCCTGCTATCTTCATCTGCTTCGCTACACCTTGAATCCTTTTCAATCGGCGCAGAAGAGAAATGTTATCATGAGAAGGAAGTGTTCCAGTAGTACCGAAGTACTCCAGAACACCTAGGAGTTGATCCATAACCTCCGCAGCTACCTTCTCGGACTTCAGCTTATCTTCGATCAATGCGTCCTTCACCGAAGTTACCTCTCTCAGAACTCCAGAAAGTCTAGCAGTTTCGGTAGTCAAGGAATTTTTTTGGTTCAAAAGCTGGCTAGCTTCCTCTTGGAGTCTGACAAGCTCGGTCCCCGCAGTAGCGTGCTCCGCCCGCATTCTTTCAATTTCTGCTC
Source organism: Zizania palustris (assembly GCA_019279435.1). NCBI lineage: Eukaryota > Viridiplantae > Streptophyta > Magnoliopsida > Poales > Poaceae > Zizania > Zizania palustris. The sequence goes on along the minus strand of JAAALK010000285.1, from coordinate 65,317,836 downwards.
GAAGCACAATTCTTTCTGCTTCGAGCTCCTTATTCGTAGCCTCCAAACCTTGTCTGGCCCTGCGCTCAGTTGACACTATACTATCCATCTGAACCACTCGGCCTTCAGAGATAGTGAGATTCTGTTGAAGAGTTTCATTTTCCTCTAGAAGGCGAGCGATTTCTCGTTCATTCAATATATTTGCAGCTCGGGCCAAGACTGTTTGCTGCGAAAATAAAAAATCAAGGTAAGAAATTATTTGCATGTAAACTTAATATTATTTCACAGATGCTTCGTACCTGATAGGCTGCGCGCTCCATAGCAGCGTTAAGCTCCGAGCTCTTCGCCTCACTCAGAATGGCCACCAAGTTTGTCTCCCCAATGTCGCGACTAGCTCGATCCAAAGGCTCGAGCAAAGTCCGAAAACCAGTTCTTTGCTCTAAGAAAGGAGCTAGAAGGGGGAGCATACTTATCGCTTGTTGGTCATCTTCGTTTAACGAAGGGCCAGAGTGTTGGCCTGTAGTCTTCGGAGACTGTGGAGACTGACCCCCTCGGTAGATTGACTCTCGTCTGTTGACTCAGACGGAGTTGATCCAGAGCTCGCAGCAGGGAGGGAGTCTATATTTCTTTTGCCTCTTACTAGGCCCCATTTGAGTGGCTCTTTGGATTGGCTCCGAAGTCGTCGAAGGTCCAGGGATTATATCTTCTTGGCGGACCTCAGCACAGAAGTGGACTCTGTAAAAACAAAAGTATTATACATCGTATAAATACGCAAATAAACATAAAAGAATTTTTCGAAGTTTACCTTCGACATTCTAGCGAGGAGTAATCATTGGACTGTTTGGTGGATCGAAGGCGAGATCTTCGTCCGAATCAGCCGTCAAATCTTCGACTGCAGGAACATTTTCCTGGACAGTCCTTGTTGCCTCTTCAGGAATCGAAGCCATAGTGACTTTGACTCCACTTTCATCCACAGGAACTTCGTCCTGAGGTAAATCCTCTTGAACTGCCGAAGTCCTTGGTTGCTCAAGGTTATCTTGGGACTTCCGGCACGTTCGCAGGTACTTCGGCTTGTGCAGTCCTTTGAGATTCATCTTCGTCTATCAGACGCACAAGCAACCTCCCTTCATCCTCTTGGGAGTCAGAGACAGAAGCCCTTGGGCTCGAAGGTGCTGGATTCTTTGGTTTCCGAGCCACCTTCTTGACCGGAGTCTTGGCAGAGCTCGAAGTCCCAGCTTCGACTTTCCTCTTTTTAGGTCCTTTCTCCGAAGGCACCCAATCCATCAAAGGGGGCGGAGTGATTTCCAGCATTCCCCACACTCTGTTAAATCTTTCCCAACTCCCGACCAACTTGATTCTCCATTCTTTTTCGGTCGGAGTTGGAGCGCCCAAAATCTTCTCCGAAGCCCGTACGATTTGCTCCAAAGTAATAAGGGCTGAAGAAGCTAAAAAATTAATTATGTTAGTTACTTCTTTGAATGAATATGCATAATATATGTTGTTTTCGAAGTTACCTGCAGGGCTTGAAGTCGAAGTGATTTTTCGGAGACCGCCTTCCGAATCCTCTTCGAAGATGATAGGCCAGTTAGCCATCAGCGGAGGCATCTGTAACCCGAGGAACTCTTCGGCTAAGTCTCGCATGCTCAACCTTCGACTGATCTTTTGAAGTAGGCTGAGGCAAGCTTCGAGCTGACCTTGGTCTGGATGCACTAGGGCTTCCTTCCGGAATTGGATGTCTTTCAGAGGTCCGGCTAGAGGATTGCTCGCCCCAACTTCGGCGTAAAACCATCTCATGACCCAGTCGGTATACCATCTTGCATTGATGGCCTTAGCAGGAAAATGAAGGGCGTATTCATCCCGAAGTCTGAAGTTAATACTTCCGAAGGCTACTACTACTTTTTCACCTCCGGGGCCTACGAAGGTTTTTGGCTGGCACAAAGCTCTGTGCAGCGCAGCGAAGATCTCTGCCCTCCCCTCACAGCCTTCGGCTCTCAACGCCCATTCGAAGATAGCTAAACGAGCTACTGCGTTCAGAGAAAGTTGAGGAAGAGTGACATGAAACAAATCAAGTACCTTGGCCAAGAAGTCCACTGCCGGAAGGCCTAAGCCAGCTTCGAAGATGACCACTTCACCGGGCCTTGGCGACGGGATAAGTTCCTTTCCTAGTTTGCGGATCATGACTCCAGTACTAATCTTCCCTTCTACTGCGACCGCCAGTGATTCTCTTTTGCAGGTAGAAGGTCCCAGTTGGAAGGATTGATCTAAGTATTTCGTTGATGGCGGGCAGAGACCTTGATCACCAACATTTTGGGGATTTCCCCCTCCTGCCGCCATGGATGCCGTTGCGGGTGTTGGAGGAGCCGTCGCCAATGCCGCAGCCGCTGCTGCTGCAGCCGCCTGCTGTCGAGCCATGGCCGAAGGGGCTCCAGTACTCTTGGTTTTCGCCATTGAAGCTACTAGGTCGCTTTGGGGGAAGAATGGAGGCTAGGGCTCAAAAGGTGTTTGTTTGCAAGAGAGCGATGGAAAGGTACTCAGGAAAGTTCTAGGCCCTCTATTTATAGCCTAGACTTTACATTCTTTACCGGTAGTCCATGCCGTTTCGCATTCTTGCTCGTTACTTTTCTCCGAAATTAACGCACTCCGTAACTTCCGTTAGAAGAAGGAAGCTAACGGCTATTTTTTCTAAGTCTAAAAGGCTTTCGATCTTCTTGAGTCAGTTCTAAGATAGTTCGAAGGTAATTGTCTTAAAACTGATTCGAAGTTTTATATCTACATACAATTCGGAGATAAGTTAAAATCTAATAACCCCTACGCCTTGTTATTTTTTCTTTCGTATACTGCTTTCCTAACATTATAGGCTTAACGAAGAAGCGTATTCGAGGTGCTACTGTTGGGGGAAAATATTCCATCCTCAGGGTATTGCAGCAACAGCACAAAAGCAGATAGTGGATTCGAAGGTTTCCGAGCAAGCATCTTCGGAGATGTACTGAGTCAAGCTCGAAGCCTGAAGATAGACCTTAGTTCGGAGTATATCTTCGAACTAAAGCTCTTTGAGATCTTTTTTGCCATCTAAGATGGAAGACTTATCTTTTTTCTCATTAGATTAGTCTTTTACCGTTTTAGCCCTATTAAGGGTACCGAATAGTTTCCACTATGTCGGTTGTAATAGAGGGGTAAATAGGTCTTTTCCTTAATGTTTGGGCCTATATATACCCCCCATTTCACCCTGTAATAAGGACTGAATACAAGTTATTCAATACACACATTCGAACTATTCTAAGTTGTTATCCTTTCAGAGGCTTAGAACAGTTCATTTCGCAAACACTTCGTTTGTTAGTTTCTAATCTACAGAAACCTGTTAGCGTAATCTTTTATCCCAACAAGTAGCAACTCTGGTTTTCGTACCAGGGAGGGGCAAGAGCATGATAGGCTTTGGCCCTCTTCCTTTGATGACGATGCCTTCCTTCAACGACCCTTCAGCGAGTGCTTCAGAGGAAGTCCACACCGTGGATGACCGACGGGCCCTCTCCTGGCTTCCTCTGCTGACTCTATTCCTGGAGCAGAGGACAGGGCTCTGAACGCTCCTCGAACCCTTGGTAAATAAGTGCCAAGAGGTTGGGAGCTCGGAGTTGGTTTCCATCTTGAGTGAAGCCAGGGCACCGGAGGTCGATTTGGCCCTCGAAAGGGCTGCTCTTCAGGTATGCAACATATAGCAAATGTATTTAATTAATGAAATTACTTTGTACTCACTTTGCTTTTTGCAGCAATTTGTCCTCGCTAGAGCGGCAACGAATTCCAATGAGCTCAAAACTAATCAGCTCAAGAGGAAGGTTACCACCCTCCCCCTCCAGACTATCCTCAAATGCTCCGAAGACAAAACATTGCAACTGGAGGAGGAGCTCCTCGAGGAGCGGAGGGCCAAGGCCATTACGGACGAAGCACTCCGGGCCGAGTAACAGAGCAGCGCTACACTCAAGGCTCCGGTCCAAGAAATCGAAGCCGAGCGTGTGGTGCTTAGGGCTGAAGTTGAGATGCTTTGGTGAGCAGAGGCAGACTCCAGCGCACAGCTTGTAGAGCTTAAAGACTCAATCAAACAAGCGCTGGCTCTAAAGAATTATTTGCTATCAAGGATAGCCAAAGTTTCTGCCTTTGCTTATGAGCTGACAAAGGCCGAGACGAAGCATATCGCCATTGCTGATCAGACTATGGATACCCTTCGGGGTGTCCTAGAATACTTTCGTACGATGTTCCCTTCATCTTCAGCTACGGCGAGCGAGCCCCTCGAGCGAAAGCTGAAGATGATCCAGATGGTGACGAAGATGATGAAGGGCTCCGGGATTCGCTACGAAGAGATCTCTAGGTAGGTAGCCGGAATCGGAGTCCTTCGACATCTCGAAACCCTCGGGATTTCTGTTTCTCTAGTGGGGGGTTCGACGCATGTAGGCTTCGCCGACGAAGACTTGTTGCGTCCTTCTTTGAATGTGGCTTCTGCTTGGGAAGCCTTCTGGATGACCTAGAAAACAAATCACAAAGCTACGGCCAAGATCTGGATTGATGAGGCTCGCCGGCAGAAGCAAGCTCAGACGAAGCCTCTAGCTTCGACTCCACTGGCTCCACCAACCAACCCGTAGGTTTAGCTTCATAGGGCGTTTAAGCATGTACAAGAAATCTTGTAAAGCCTTTTATCTTAATGAATGAAAAGTTTATAAATGGGAAGTCTTTGTTTGGATGCTTATTTTTAGGTTTTGTTATGCACTTCGAAGCCGACTTTGAAGTATTGGAACCTAACGAAGGGCTTCGCCAGTAGTGGGCTATCCTCGAGAGCTTGAGTTCTTACCGGTGCTCGCGCTTTTCTGTTCCTCGAGGGGAGCGAGGGGAAATAGCACCTGATGATCAACGCGAATTCGTAGCTTATATTAAAGAAGCGGATAAGGAAGTAGAATCTTCATCCTCGGAATATGTAAATTGGTCTGACTCGGAGTACCAAGTCGAAGGCCCAATGGACGCTAGCTCTGAAAGACTTCTATCCTGGGCTGAACTTCAAGAAGAGCAGAAAAAGCTGCAAGCTTCGAAGAAGAAAAGCACTCGAACTAAAATGAAAGCTTTGAAAACTCCGGGCTCTGAAGACTGAGGCAGTCCTAGAAATAGCTCTAGAGGTCGGAGGGGTCTCCACTTTTATCTAGGTTTAGACCAAAAGTTTTCTTAATGTAATGTAATATGATTACCTAATTAATGTAATCTGTTTTAGAAGCATCACTTCACTGTTCCTTATTCCCTTGCCCCTCCTTGTGGGTGGGGGACCATACGCATTGCGATAGGGTCCATCGAACACAATGATTAATATAACAACCTGATGCTTTGCATAACACTTTGTAATTATGATTTACTCTTTTGTAGAGTTCTTCGAACTGTACATTCATATTGCAATGTTTATAAATTTCGGAAGTAAGTTTATACATGCAAGCTCCGATAATAGTCGCTTAGGACTTTAAAAAGTGTTTCATTGGGCCGGAGCCATGAAACCTTATTGCTTAGTCTCATATGACTCTTTTACAGATGCTTTGAACCCGGAGTTCAGAAATCTGCTCTTTTAAAGTCCTTAGACTCTTCTAAGGATCCTAACAAGCCTGAGCCTGGAATCCGTAGGCTGGCCACCTACGGCTCTTTAACAAATGCTTCGAACCCAGAGGACGGAAATCTGTTATTTTAAAGTCCTTAGACTCTTCTACGGATCCTAACAAGCCGAAACCTAGAATTTGTAGGGTTTGGCCACCTATGACTCTTTTACAGATGCTTCGAACCCGGATGCCGGAAATCTGTTCTGTTAAAGTCCTTAGACTCTTCTACGGATCCTAACAAGCCGAAGCCTAGAATCTGTAGGGTTTGGCCACCTACGGCTCTTTTACAGATGCTTCGAACCTGGACGCCGGAAATATGTTCTTTTAAAGTCCTAAGACTCTTCTACTCATCCTAACATGACAGAGCCTGGAATCCGTAGGGTTTGGCCACCTATGGATCTTTTATGGAATCCTTGAACCGATGGTTCAAAGGCCATTTGATAGGTTTCAAAGAAAGATGCTTACCTCCGCAAGCATATCCGTTCCCATGATGCGTCCACCAGTGGTAAGGAATATTTGAAGAGGAAGCATAATTGGAAACTCCATCTTTATTTAACTTAGAAAGGTACTTTTAGAATTGTTTACAAGGAGCCCCTAAGCGTAATAATGTTTAAGGTGCTCTGCATGCCATGCATGCTTCAACTCTTCCCCTTCTAAATTAGCTAACTTAAACGATCTGGGGCGCCCTGAGCGTAGGATAATATATGGTCCTTCCCATTTGTTTCCTAGCTTACCCGGAGCTAATACACTTCGAAGCACCAAATGACCTGGTCTAAGCTCATTCACTTTTATCTTTGTGTCATACCATGTCTTCGTTTGGTCTTGGTACTTCGTCAGATTGGTGACAGCTTGAAGCCTTTTCTCTTCTGACAAGTCCAGTGAAGTGTTTCTTTCATCATCATTCCAAGCTCCGCTACGCGAAGGGATCCACCTTTAAGCTCCGTAGGATTCATGGCCTCGTCTCCAAATAACAGCCTAAATGGGTGAAGCCCGTGGACCTAGCTTGAGTGGTCCGAATGAACCATAAAATCTTAGGGAGCTCTTTGGTCCACAGACCCTTAGCTAACCCGACTATCCTTCGATTCAAACTGAAGAGAATATTTCCATTTGCTCGCTCAACGGCTCCATTGGATTGGCGGTTACGAACAGCTGCAAAGCATAACTTGATGCCCAGGCCTTCGCAAAACTCTTTAAAGGGCTCAGCATCAAATTGAGTGTCGTTATCAATAGTTAACTCCCTCGGCACTGCGAACCTGCAAATGATATTCTTCCAAAAGAATTTTTGCACATTTCTTGATGTGATAGTAGTTAGGGGTTCAGCTTCGACCCATTTAGAAAAATATTCGATTGCTACCACCACAAACTTCAAGCTGCCTTTTTCCATTGGAAAAGGGCCAATGAGATCCATTCCCCATCATGACATTGGCCACACCAGAGCAATAAATTGAAGAGGTGTCGGTGGATGATGACTGTTGGCGTAAAAGATTACGCTAACAGGTTTCTGTAGAAAAGAAACTAACAAACGAAGTGTTTGCGAAGAGAACTGTTCTAAGCCTCCGAAAGGATAACAACTTAGAATAGTTCGAATGTGTGTATTGAATAACTTGTATTCGGTCCATATTACAGGGTGAAATTGGGGGTATTTATAGGCCCAAATATTAAAGAAAAGACCTATTTACCCCTCCATTACAACCGACATAGTGGAAACTATTCGGTAACCTTGATAGGGCTAAAATGGTAAAAGACTAATCTAATAATATAAAAGATAAATCTTCCATCTTAGCTGGCAATAAAGATCTTGAATTGCCTTAGTTCGAAGATGTACTTCGAACCAATGCCTATCTTCGTGCTTTGCTTGACTCAGGGTATCTTCGAAGATGGACATCTCGAAACCTTCGAATCCACTATCTGCTTTCATGCTGTTGCTGCAATAACCCCGAAGATGAGATATTTTCCCCCAACAGTAGCCCCTCGAATACGCTTCTCCGTTCAACCTGTAATGTTAGGAGAGCAGTATACGGAAGGAAAAAATAACCAGACATAGGGGTTATTAAATTTCAATTCATCTCCGAAATGTACGAAGATGTAAACTCCGAATTAGTCTTAAGATAACTACTTTTCGAACTATCTTAGAACCGACTCAGGAAGTTTGAAAGTCTTTTAGACTTAGAGGAAATAGCCGTTAGTTTTCTGTTTCTAACGGAAACTGTAGAAAGCGTTAATTTCGGAGAAAAGTAACGGGCAGGAATGCAAAACAGCATGGACTAATGGTAACAATGTAAAGTTTAGGCTATAAATAGATAGCCTAGAACTTACCCGATTACCTTTTCACTACTCTCTCGCAATCAAACACCTTTTAAGCCCCTTGAGTTCTTTGAGCCCTAGCCTCCATTTCCCCCAAAGCAACCCAGCGACTGCAATGGTGAAGACCAAGGGTTCGGGAGCCCCATCGGCCTTGGCTCGGCAGCAAGCGGCTGTGGCAGCAGCGGCCGCGACATTGGTGACAGCGCCTCCAGCATCTGCAGCAACATCCATGGCGGCAGGAGGGAGAAATCCCCAGAATATTGATGATCAAAGTCTCTGCCCGCCATCAACGAAGTATCTGGACCAATCTTTCCAATTGGGATCTTCTACCTGCAAGAGGGAATAGCTGGCGATCGCAGTAGAAGGAAAGATCAGTACTGGAGTGATGATTCGCAAGCCCGGAAAAGAACTAATTCCATCACCAAGGCCCAGAGAAGTGGTTGTCTTCGAAGCCTTCTTCGAAGCTGGCTTGGGTCTCCCAGCAGTTGACTTCCTGGCGGAGGTACTCGATTTATTTCATGTCACCCTCCCTCAACTATCTCCGAACGCAGTAACTAGACTGGCTATCTTCGAATGGGAGTTGAGAGCCGAAGGCTGTGAAGGGAGGGCAGAGATCTTCGCTGCGCTACATAGGGCTTCATGCAAACCTAAAACCTTCGTAGGCCCCGGAGGTGAAAAAGTAGTGGTAGCCTTCGGAAGCATCAATTTTAGGCTTCGGGACGAATATGCCCTACAATTTCCTGCTAAGGCCATCAATGCAAGATGGTACACTGACTGGGTTATGAGGTGGTTCTATGCCAAAGTTGGGGCGAGAAATCCTTTGGTCGGACCTTTGAAAGAGATCCAATTCCGGAAGGAATCCTTAGTGCATCCCGGCCAAGGTCAGCTCGAAGCTCGTCTCAACCTGCTTCAAAGGATCAGTCGAAGGTTAAGCATGCGAGACTTAGCCGAAGAATACCTCGGGTTGCAAATCTCTCCACTGATGGCCAACTGGCCTATCGTCTTCGAGGAGGATTCGAAAGGCGGTCTCCGAAAGATCACCTTGACTTCGAGCCCTGCAGGTAACTTCGAAGACAACATGTATTATGCATATTCACTTCGAAGAAATACTAACTTGATTTATTTATTTTTTTTAGCTTCTTCAGCCCCTGTTACTTCGGAGCAAATCATAAGGGCTTCGGAGAAGATTTTGGGCGCTCCAACTCCGACTGAAAAAGAATGGAGAATCAAGTTGGTCGGGAGTTGGGAGAGATTTAACAGAGTATGGGGAATGCTGGAAATCACTCCGCCCCCTTTGATGGATTGGGTGCCTTCGGAGAAAGGACCCAAGAAGAGGAAAGCCGAAGCTGGGACTTGAGCTCCGCAAAGACTCCGGTGAAGAAGGTGGCTCGGAAGCCAAAAAATCTTGCACCTTCGAATCCTGCACCTTCGAGCTCAAGAGCTTCAGTTTCCGACTCCCAGGAGGATGAAGGGAGATTGCTTGTGCGTCTAATAGAAGAGAGTGAAACTCAAAGGACTGCACAAGCCGAAGTACCTGCGAACGTGCCGGAGTCCCAAGATAATCTTGATCAACCAAGGACTTCGGCAGTTCAGGAAGACGTGTCTCAGGACGAAGTTCCTGTAAATGAAAGTGGGGTCGAAGTTACCATAGCTTCGATTCCCGAAGAAGCAACGAGGACTGCTCAGGACGATGCTCCTGCAGTCCAAGACTTAACGGCTGATTCGGATGAAGAACTAGCCTTCGATCCACCGAATAGTCCGACGATGACTCCTCTGCAAAATGTCGAAGGTAGACTTCGAATAACTTTTTCATGTTTATTTTGAGTATTTATACAATGTATAATACTTTTCATTATTTTTTATAGAGTCCACTCCTATGGAAGAAGTCCGACAGGAAGAAATAATTCCTGGACCTTCGACAACTTTGGAGCCAGCCCAGAGAGTTACTCAAATGGGACCTGGAAGAGGCAAAAGACATATAGAGCCCCTCCCTGCTGCGAGTTCTGGATCAACTCCGTCTGATTCAACAGACGAGGGTCAATCTTTCGGGGAGAGCCAGTCTCCAGTGGCTCCGAAGACCACAGGCCAAAGCTCCGGTCCTTCGCTGAACGAAGATGACCAACAGGCAATAAGCATGCTCCCCTTGCTGGCACCTTTCTTAGGGCAAACAACTGGTCTTCGGACTTTGCTCGAACCTTTGGATCGAGCTAGCCGTGACATAGGGGAGACCAATTTAGTGGCCATCCTGAGCAAGGCTGACAGGACGGAGCTTAATGCCGCTATTGAACGTGCAGCCTATCAGGTACGGAGCATCTGCGAAATAACATAAAATTCATTTACGAATAAATATTTACCTTAGTTTTTATTTTTGCAGCAAACTGTCTTGGCCCGAGCTGCGAATATATGCAATGACGAAGAGATCGCTCGTCTTCGGGAGGAAAATAGTGTCCTTCAAAGGAATTTTAACATCTCCGAAAGTCGAGTGGCTCAAATGGATAATATAGTGTCAACAGAGCGAAGGGCCAGGCAATGTTTGGAGGCTGCGAAAAAAGAGCTCGAAGCAGAAAGAATTGTGCTTCGAGCAGAAGTTGAAAAGCTGCGGGCGGAGCACGCTACTGCGGGGTCCGAGCTCGTCCAACTCCAAGAGGAAGCTAGCCAGCTGTTAAACCAAAAGAATATTTTGACCACTGAAAATGCTAGACTTTCTGTGGTTTTGGGCGAAGTCACTTCGACGAAGGACGCGTTGATCGAAGACAAGCTGAAGTCTGAAAAGGTGGCTGTGGAAGTTATGAGTCAGTTGTTAGATGTCCTGGAGTACTTCGGTACTACTGGAATACTTCCTTCTGATGATAACATCACTCTTCTGTGCCGGTTAAAAAGGATCCAAGGAGTGGCGAAGCAGATGAAGACAGCGGGCATTAGATATGGAGAACTCTCCGGACAAGTGTCTGTTGTTGGCCTACTTCGCTACTACGAAGATCTGGGCCGATCGATAACTCCGGACGCAAGAGGGGGCCCAATCACCTTCGACAATGAGCGACTTCTGAAACCTTCCGAAGGTGTGGCTGCTGCCTGGCGAGCCTTCCAAACTTCATGGAGAGCCGAAGGTCATTCCGCGATCAAGGCTTGGATCGACGAAGGCCAACGCCAGAAGCAAGTTCGGACTCAAGCTTCGAGCAGTCAGCCTCCTCCGAACTCGTAGGTCTAGAAATACCTTAGGATTTTTTGTCCATGTAAAGCTTTATGCTTATAAACATTTATCAATGAAAAGTTGTTTGTCATATTTTTAGGCTTTGCCTCTTACGGAAGATATTGAAGTGTTAGACCTTAACGACGAAGTTCGCTCATTATGGACCACCTTCGATCTTCTAAAAGCTTATAAACGTCCTCGATTTCTAATTCCTCGAGATGACTCCGGTGTAATTGCGCCCGAAGTAATCAAGATATACTCTCTTATATTAAAGAGGAAGAAAAAGAGGTTAACGTAAACACTTCGTCTTCTGAAGACGTTATATGGTCTGAAGACGAAGATGAAGCTCAAAATAAAAAGCCTGAAGAACTTGGAAGCCGGGAAAGGAGCCCCGAACGGCTTCGAACTTGGGCTGAGCTTCAACAAGAAGAGAAGGATTTTAGAGCTTCGAAGGGGAGAAAGAGAGTTAAACGTAAAGTTATTAGAACTCCCGGCGCTGGAACTAGTCGTTCCACCCCTAGCTCTAAGGACCGAAGAGGTCTTCGATTCCTTCTTGGTATAGATACCAATTTTTCATAATGTAATCTGTAAACACATTTGTTTGAATAATGAATACCGATTTAAAATTGTCTCCATATTTACTAGCCCCTCTTTGGGTATAAGCAACTTCGAAGTGTATTCAAAGATGGTTATGCGCAAAGGAAAAAACTTCGGAGTACAATTTTTGGGGGTTCGGAGCCCCTCTGCAATTTAAAGATCTTTTAAAATCTTATAAAATGTCTTCAACTATTTGCAGTCGGAAGAATGGCAACTTAGTACCTTTGTTTTTTAAAAGAAATCACTTGAGATAACTTTCAAGATACTTTAGTATCTTAGATAATTTGTCACTTTGGACTGTGTTAACAGACATTCGAAGCTCATGGCTCAAATTCTGTTTTGCTTTACCCACCTTCGGCTTATTCTTGCGATCTCTGTCGAACCAATGGTTCGGAGTTTGCAATGGTCTCTTTGGACTCTTTTTACCGATGTCTACCAGCCAATGGCTTGGACTCCGCATATTTTGGCCACCTTCGGCTCTTTTTACGGAAGTCTACCAGCCAATGGCTTGGACTCCGTATGTTTTGGCCACCTTCGGCTCTTTTTACGGAAGTCTACCAGCCAATGGCTTGGACTCCGTATGATGTGGTTTTGGGCTCTTTTACGGATGCCTACAAGCCAGTGGCTTGGACTCCGGATTATGTCAGCCCCCACGTCGGAAGCTTCGAACCAATGGTTCGAAGTCCGAAAATACAACCCAGCTTCATGACACTTCCCTCTCGGTCGACCCCGCGGTTCCAGTGCGTCCACTCGGAAGCTGGAAGTCTATGAGGGGAAGGCACTATCAGGATCATATGCTTTATTAATATGGAAGATGATTACAAGTGAGTTACAAGGAGCCCTTATGCGAAGTATCGCTTTAGGTGCTCCGCATGCCAAGTATGCGCTAACTCTTCACCTTCTAAATTAGCTAGCTTAAAAGAGCCAGGGCGTCCTGAACGAACAATTAGGTATGGACCTTCCCATTTATTCCCTAACTTCCCTGGCGCTATAACGCTTCGCAGAACAAGATGACCCGGTCTTAGTTCATTGAGCTTAACCTTCGGGTCAAACCAAGCCTTCGTTTGCTGATGATACTTTGATAAATTCGCCACAGCTCGAAGTCTTGTTTCTTCGGATAAATCTAGCGAAGCTTGTATTTCTTCTTCAATCTCCGGTTCGGTGCTGCGAAATGATCCTCCTTTGAGCTCCATTGGAGTCATAGCTTCATCTCCGAATAGTAGTCTGAATGGAGTAAAACATGTGGACCTTGTTTGCGTAGTCCGAATGGACCACAAATCTTCAGAAGCTCTTCGGTCCAGAGTCCCTTTGCTAATCCTACTATCCTTCGATTTAGCCCTGACAAAATATTTCCATTGGCTCGTTCTACGGCTCCATTGGACTGAGGATGTCTCACTGCAGCAAAACATAAATGAATGCCTAGATCTTCGCAAAACTTCCTGAAGGGTTCTGCATCGAACTGTGTTCCATTATCAACTGTAAGTTGTCTAGGCACTCCGAACCGGTAGATGATATTCTTCCAGAAGAATTTCTGTACATTGTTCGAAGTGATAGCTGTTAAGGGTTCTGCTTCCACCCACTTAGAAAAATATTCAATAGCTACCACTACGAACTTCAGATTTCCCTTGGCTACCGGAAAGGGGCCAATTAAATCCATACCCCATCTGGCCATAGGCCATACCGGAGCAATGACTTGAAGAGCTGTTGGTGGGCGATGACTCCGTCGACCCATCGACTGGCATCCTTGACAAGTGCGGACTAAGCTCTCCGCATCAGCTGTTATTGTAGGCCAATAAAGCCCTTGACGGAGTGTTTTTCCTGCCAAAGCTCTAGGGGCTAAATGGCTACCGCAAAGGCCTTCATGAATTTCTCGAAGAATTTCTTGGCCTTCGGCTTCGGATATACATCAGAGTAGAGGGGAAAATACTCCGGCCTTGTATAAAATACCGTTGATTATTTGATAATTTCTAGATCTAAGCTTTAATCTTGACAGCTGTGGCTCTTCGGGCAAATTTGTTCCTCCCTGTAAAAGTTCCATGATTGAATTTTTCCAATCTGCACTAGGAATGCAAAGAATCTCTGCAGAGGGAATTTGTGGCACCGAAGGTATATTGAGCTCCTCATAGAAAGCTTCTTCTGGCACATCCACAGCTCCGGCTGCAGCTTTTGCTAAGATGTCCACTTGCACATTTTCTGCTCTTGGTATACTCCGAATGGAAATACCCTTGAAGTGTGCTTCGATTTTACAGATTTCTTCTAAGTACTTTGCAAGCTGTGGATGCCAAACTTGGAAACTTTTTTCCACGTGCCCTGCTACTATCTAAGAATCTGTTTTTATAATAATTCTTGTAGCCCCTAGAGCACGTGCTTTTCGGAGTCCCAATAAAATCCCTTCATACTCCGCTATATTATTGGTAGACTTAAAGTTGAGTCTTGCGGAGTACATTGCTCTTTGCCCTGAAGGTGAAATTAACACTGCTCCAATGCCTGCTCCGGATGCTTGGAAAGCCCCATCGGAGTAAACAGTCCAAACTCCGTCACTTGACTTCTCCGGAACCAAATTTGCAGGTGGAGTCCATTCTGCTACAAAATCTGCTAGGACTTGCGATTTGATTGCTGTCCTTGCCAAGAAAGATATGCCGAAGGGTGCTAGCTCAACTGCCCACTTCCCAATCCTTCCAGTGGAATCCTTACTTCGAAGCATATCTCCTAAAGGATATGAAGTTGGTACAATTACATTGTGTGCCAAAAAATAATGTCTTAATTTCCTCGAAGCCATTATCAGAGCATAAACGAACTTCTCAAGTTCGGAGTATCTTGTCTTCGCTCCTGATAATGCTTCGGATACAAAATAAACAGGATTTTGGACCAACTTCCCATTAAAATCCACTTCTCTGACAAGGACTGCACTGACAGCAGAACCTGTAGCTGCAAGGTAAAGGAGTAGGGTTTCGTCCGCATTAGGCACCGTGAGTGTAGCAAGATTACTGAGATACTCTTTAATATCTTCGAAGCTTTTCTGACACTCCGGTGTCCATGCAAAATCTTCGGACCCTTTCAATGCTTTAAATATAGGCAAGCTTCTCTCCGCAGACCTTGATAAAAACCTGCTAAGTGCTGCCAGACGCCCAGTCAGCTTTTGCACTTGCTTTAAATTTTCCGGAGGAGCCATCTTTTGTAGCGCAGTTATTTGAGTAGGGCTAGCTTCAATTCCCCTGCTTGAAACTAATACCCTAACAACTTTCCAGCCTTAGCTCCGAAGATACATTTTTCGGGGTTAAGACGGATCCCACATGCCCGAAGGCTATTGAATGTTTCTGCTAAGTCTAGGCTATGCTGGTGCTTTAAAGCACTCTTTATTACAATATCATCCATATAGGCCTCCACATTGCGACCTAGTTGATGACCTAGAGCCTTAGCAACTAACCTCGAAAAAGTAGCCCCGGCATTTCTTAAGCCGAAGGGCATTCTTACATAACAGAAGACTCCCGAAGGAGTTACGAAGCTTGTCTTGATCTCATCTTCGCGCTTCAACCATATTTGATGATAACCAGAATACGCGTCAAGGAAGCTTAATAACTCCGAACCTGCTGTGGAGTCAACCAATTGATCAATTCGGGGCATGGGGTAGGGGTCACGAGGGCATGCTTTATTCAAGGATGTGAAATCAATGCACATGCGCCACTTCCCGGAAGACTTCTTTCTGACGAAAACTGGGTTGGCTAACCATTCTGTGTGAGCCACTTCTCTGATAATCCCAGCCTTCAACAATTTCTCAACTTCATCCTTCGCTAGAGCAGCTCTTTCTGCAGACATTTTCCGGAGTCCTTGCCGAACAGGTCGGGCCTTCGGGTTTACAAGTAAACTATGTTCAATGATATCCCGATCGACTCCGGTGATATCTTCGTCAGACCAAGCGAAGACATCCAAATTCTCTTCTACCACCTTTTCCAAGGAGGTTGCAACTTCTGGAGGTAATCTTTACCAAATTGAAATGTATACTCTTTACCATCTTTAACAATGACCTTCGTTGCAATTTCTCCCTCAGGACTTTGTCTCAGAAAGGACTTCTTCGAAGCTTCGGAGGAGGCTGAAAAATTTCTTCATTATCTTGTACATTGTTTACTTGTCTTGGATCAAGAGGGGGACCATGACCATATTCCGCTCTCCGAGCAATAGCTTGATCTCCGAAGACAGTAAGGACTCCTGCTTGTGTGGGCATCTTCATGCACAAATAATTATGATGCGCCACGGCTCCGAACTGGTTCAGCATGCCTCTTCCGAAGATGACGTTGTAAGCATACGGGGCATCTACAACATCGAAGATTATTTCCTCAGTTCGGGCCAACAAACCTTCTCCGAAGGTAACTTCCAGGCCTATTTGGCCAAGTGCATCGAGCGGAGGTCCTGCGAAGCCTTGCAAAGGATGAGCTGCTGGAAGGAGATGCTTCCTGGAGATGCACAATTGATCGAAGGCTTGAACAAAAATGATGTCTGCCGAACTACCTCCATCAATCAACACTCTTCGAACTTTAGTGCCTGCAATATCAGCAGTGATAACCAGTGGGTATGCATGCAGGAACTTAATACCAGCTGCATCCTCCGTAGAAAAAGATATCGGTACATGAGACCACTCCGGCATTGCAGCTGCAGATGATGAAGTTCCAATATGGCCTACTTCTCTGACGTAGTCCCTTCGCTGTCTCTTGGACATGCTTCCGAGGGTACCTCCTCCGGAGATGGGGAGGACTACTCTTTTTCCTCGATCTTGCCCTTCCTCTTGCTTCGGAGGTGGCATAACATTGGCCACTAGAGGGTGTCTTGCAGCATCAAAGTTTTCTATCCGCGCCACAGCCTGGACGGCTCTGGGCGCGTTGCAGCTAGAACTCGGTCGGTAGTACCTCGACCCGAAGTTCTTTCTAGATACTCTCCCCTTAGGGTAAGTATAGCCTTGCAAGTATCAGTTGCATGGCTTCGATTTTCTCCATGGATGCAGCAGAAAAGGGTCTGGCCCTTGCCAACCGTTTTCCCTGGCGGCCTCCAGCCGCTGGCCTTGTTCCCCGAAGACTGTGGAGCTCTCTGTGTAAACTTCTGTGGGGGTGCAATATTCATGACTTCAGAACGAGGGTGCTTTTGCCCTCTTCTCCGATCATGTTGAACTTCGAAGACTGGTTCTTGCGGCGGTGCCGAAGTTTTCACTTCTACTTTAACTTCTTGCAATATGGATGAAGTAGCAGCAGTTCTTCGGAGCCAACCCTCTTCTGACCTCGCATACTCCTCGAAGTATGACATCAACTGAGAGACCGAGGAGATTCTTTTCCGATGAAGCTTATCCAGGAGGCCTTGATGAATGACGCCTTCCCGAGCTGCATCAACTACCAAAGATGCAGACAACCCCCGGATTTGCGACTTCGTATGAGCGAAGCGCTTAAAATATTGCCTCAATGTCTCTCCGGGGAGCTGTTTCACCTGGAAAAGGCTTCCTGTAGACATGGGAGGCACGAAGGTGCCTTGAAAATTGCTTATAAACTTCTTCTTCAGCTGCCCCCGTGAATTAATTGATCCTGGCCTCAAAGACCAGAACCACCTTAATGTCACTCCTTGAAGAGCTAAGGGGAAGCACTTCGCCATGGTG
>JAAALK010000285.1:65236397-65299513 GCA_019279435.1 Zizania palustris | reverse complement strand
ATTAATAACTCCTTAGGCAAAAGGTAATGTTGCCAAGTTTCAAGCACACGCACTAAGACATATAATTCCTTATCATAGGTAGAATAGTTCAACTGTGGACCATGTAATTTCTCACTAAAATAGGCCACAGGTTTACCTCCTTGCAGCAGCACACCTCCTAATCCAAACCCACTAGCATCACATTCTAACTCAAAAGGCTTACTGAAGTCGGGTAGCTGAAGTAGAGGTGCATGTGTAAGACGTTCTTTGAGTGTGGCAAAAGCTTGTTCATGTGCTGGCTCCCAAGTAAAAGTAACTGCCTTCTTGGTCAACTCATGCAAAGGACCGGCTATGGTGCTGAAATCTTTCACAAAACGCCGGTAGAAACCTGCAAGACCAAGAAAACTACGTACCTGTGTGATAGTTTGGGGATGCGGCCAGCTGTTGATTGCTTCTACCTTTGCCGCGTCAACCTCAATACCCTGTGAAGTGACAACATATCCAAGAAACACAACTCGATCCGTGCAAAACGTGCACTTCTCAAGGTTACCAAACATTCTAGCCTCACGGAGGACAGAAAAAATAGCACGTAGGTGTTCAACATGTTCAGTGAGAGACTTGCTATAAACCAAGATATCATCAAAGTATACAACCACAAAGCATCCTATAAAGTGTCGTAGGACTTCATTCATCAAGCGCATGAAGGTACTAGGTGCATTAGTAAGTCCAAAAGGCATGACAAGCCACTCATATAATCCAAACTTTGTTTTAAAAGCAGTTTTCCATTCATCACCTAGTTTCATGCGAATTTGGTGGTAGCCACTACGGAGATCGATCTTAGAAAAGATAATGGCACCACTAAGCTCATCAAGCATGTCATCCAATCTAGGAATAGGGTGTCGATATCGAATGGTGATATTATTAATAGCACGACAATCAACACACATGTGCCAACTACCATCTTTCTTAGGTACCAAAAGAACGGGTACTGCACAAGGACTAAGGCTTTCACGGACGTACCCACGATCAAGAAGGTCCTGTACTTGGCGCTCAATTTCTTTTTTCTCCTCTGGATTGGTGCGGTACGCTGCACGATTAGGAAGAGACGCCCCCGGGATTAAATCAATTTGGTGCTCGATGCCGCGTATCGGTGGCAGCCCGGGTGGTATCTCAGCAGGAAAAACATCGTTAAACTCCTGCAAAAGGTCAGTGACTGCAACAGGAACAGAGCTAGGAATGTTTGCAAGTGAAAACAACACGTTTGTGCAAATCAAGCCGTACAGCAAAGGAGTATCATCACAAATTTCAGCAAGGTCAGTTTAGTTGCAAGCATGACATGTCCTTTCAGATTAATAACTTGTGATGAAGAAGGAGAAGCAATTTTACCTTTCTGTTGCCTCAAAAGCGTCTTAGCTACTTGTTGATTTTCAGAAGGTTGTTTGCTCTTTTGTGCATCCCTAGCATGTTTTTCTTGTTCAAATTTTACAATTTCAGCAGGAGTCATAGGAAGCAATGTAACTTTCTTTCCTTTATACATAAATGTGTACTTATTGCTCCTACCATGGTGTGTAGCATCAGTATCATACTCCCAAGGTCTACCAAGTAACAGAGAACATGCTTGCATTGGTACTACATCAAAATCAGCAGCTCCGAAGTATGTACCAATGGAAAATTTGATGTGAGCAGTTTGTGTTACCTTGACCTTACCGCTATTGTTGAACCATTGCACATGGTAAGGGTGTGGATGCGCACGTGTGGGAAGTTGAAGCTTCGTTACCATGTCGTGGCTCACCAAATTGTTGCAACTACCGCTGTCGATGATGACACGTACACGACGGTCATTGACGCCGAAGAAGGTCTGAAACAGATTGTTCCGTTGTGCCCTGTCGTCCTGCTCCATGTGAGTGCTCAAGACGCGTTGTACAATAAGTGCTTCAAGGTAGGCAAAGGCATCCGGCGCAATAACAGCAGTCATCGTCGAATGTATCATCATCTCCTGCAATGTTAGCAGCAAGTGCAGATTCATCTTCAACATCACTAGCACTTACGTAACCACCGTCTTCTGTAGCAATATAGGCCCGCTGACTAGGGAAGTCCTTCATAACGTGGCCAAATCCTTTGCATCTGTGACACTGGATCGCTGCAGAACGTGCAGTAGAGGCCGCCGAGGAGGTGGTCTTGGCTGGCGCCTTGGATAGCTACAGCCTTGGAGCTCTCAGCCTGGGCTGTAGATGTAGAAGGGGCTGATGTAACCATCGGTCGAGAAGGTGGTGGTGGTGGTCGTTGCTGCTGCCCACTTGAGCGTGAAGTAGCACCAACAATGTTGGTCCTCATGCTACGTTGTGGTTGTTGGCGACCCTGTAATTCTTTCTCTGCAAGCATAGCAAGGTGGAAAAGACGAGTGATAGTATTGTATTCTTTATAATCAATGATATCCTGAATTTCACGTCTTAAACCACCATAAAAACGGGCCATTTTATCCTCATTGTCCTCCTCAATTGCAGCACGCATGCAACCTATTTGCAACTCCTGATAATACTCCTCTACCGATTTGTTTCCTTGGTTTAGGCGCTGCAATTTTTTTCTCAAATCACGTTTATATGAAGGAGGGACCCATCTACCACGCATTTGCCGTTTTAACATATCCCAATTTTGTGGTTCATTGCCAACCTGAACTATTTCAGTCCACCAAAGAAGAGCATATCCAGTGAAGTCACTAGTAGATAAGCGCACGCGGTGGATAGCAGGAACCATGTGAGCATTAAATTTTTGTTCGACTGACATCTCCCAATCTAAATATGCATCTGGATCATAGGTGCCAGCAAAAGGAGGTACTTAAAATTTTACCTTGGAGTAGGGATCATCGTTCATGCGGTTGTCATTGTTACCTCGCGGTTGGCGGTTGCGGTGGCCGTCCATACCTTGACGGTTGAACTGAAAACGATGATGTGCAGCCTCATCAGGTCCAATGCCATTGTTTCCAGCATAGGATAGGTCGTCTTCCTCTTCAATATGGTCGTCTTGCTCTTCAACATGGTCATTGTAGGCTCGTGCAGCAGGCAGGCGTGTTTCCAAGGCAGTCATCCGGTCTACTAGGTCAGCCACAGTACGTGCGAGACGTTCGATGGAATGTTGGGTCTGCCGCTGAGACTCTAGTAGAGCACGTCGTGAGACACATTCATTAAAATCAGATGGAGGGGTACCGCTGTTATCTGCCATGTTAGTGAAAGACAAAACAACAAAGAATAATCCTGATGGAAAACAGCTAGGTGTGGTGGTGGGTGTGGGGTGGAAGCAATCCGTCAAGCACCTTACCCACGCTTGCAAGTGTTCTTACCACGCCGCAGTGAGGTCACCGGCCTACAGGTGATGAACCAAGTGGAGGTGGTGTGCAATTGCAAGAATTGAACCTGTCCTGACCAAGAGAAAGGTGTAGCTTGGAAGGCAAAGTGAGTAGCAAGGAATAGCAATATTAATAACAGTTAAACCAAGTTCAATAAGTATTCCCTAGTACTCGTCAAAGTTGCTGGCCTTAGTGCTCCCAAGGTGAAAAATAGAGGGAAACTATGTGCCCAAAACTCAAATGGAAGCAACACAGGCCAAATTCGGCTCTCTGCAGATCGGACAAGAGATCGGACAAGGGATTGGACAAGCAGAAACTGCCACTGCCTGCCACTGATCGGACAAGAGATCGGACAAGAGTTCGGACAAGAGTTCGGACAAGCAACTAACAGGACCGTTTCTCTTTTTTTATATATATTTTTTTTCTCCCTTTTTTTTCACTCTATTTTTTTTTGAACAGGGATGACCAGAGATGCAACCACAAAAATTGGCACCTACAACTGAGGTGGGATGTGGCTCACAAAAATTCAAACAAGTTCGCTGTCCGGCGAGCAAAAACTTTGACCAATTTTTTTCTTTATCTTCCTTATTTTTTTTGGCGATTTTGGTGAGGGCTAACTGGAGTACCAGTTAGAGTACCCCCCAAATTTGGTCAGGAACACGCTCAAAAAATTTCAGATTTTTCTGCCAAACGAGCAAAAAGTTATGCCTATTTTACTGAAGGGGGGTCACAAAGACTCGATGTGGAAAACAAATAGGGTTGCGGAAGGGGGGGTTTTTCAGTGGGGAATTTTTTTTGAGACACAAGAACAACTACTACTCAAACGACACAGAGGGATGACTAAACCAGCAACAAGACTCGACCAAGAACACAAACTCAACAAGGTTAAAACTGAAATTAAAATCGCAAGGCACAAAGGGGTTCTCGGTGGGGAATTTTTTTGGTGCGGTTTTCTGGACTCTAGGTAAAAACAAAAGCAGATCGAGATTACCTAACGGGAAATCTGAGCTCTGATACCAACTGATGGGGGAGTGGTCCCGATCTTCCGTTAGGTAAAGGATAAACTTGGGTTGGTGGAGAATCTCGACGTTGGCGATCCAAGGCTCCGGTCCGGCGGATCAAAACCTTGCAATCGTTACACCACTATCTCCGTTGGTTATCAACCACGCAGAACGCGATTGCCCTCGCCACGAAGGCTAATTCCTTGCAAGCGAACCCAAGAACACAAGCAAGAACAGGAAGGATACAAGTCGAATGCCAAATCACAGACAAACGATGATAAGGTGAGGTTTCACAAACGCCAATGCAGCAGCCAATCGGTCCGGTGCAAGAGGCGGGATCTAAACACAACAGTGTAGATGCAAACAAAGCAAAACCTAACCCTAGAGGCGGCTGGCGTGATAATATATAGGGCGGCGGCCTATGGAAGGCGAACAGACACAGGCTGTGGGCTAGAAGACGTACAGACTCAGACTATGGGCCAACATGGCCCAGTTCTGTCACGCAGGACTGTTTTAAATACACAGGACGACTCGAGACTCCAAATGAGGTGAAACCAACGGCAAACGATCCGTCTTCTCCTCAGCTTTCCAAAAAGTCAAAGAACGCGCCAATCGGACTTCGTATGAGGAAGTTATGCCCATTTTGGTGCAGGGTGGTTAATGTAGTCCGAACCAGCGAATTCTTGACTTCAAATCATCCGTGCGACTCCGTCTTCAACTTCAATTCTTCTATTCCATCTCCCATGTTCCTAAGCAACAAAATATCGCTAGTATTCAGTAGCATCCCGTCCAAACAAATATTAACATAGTTGCTAAGGAAAGAATTAACCTCATGGTTCAAGCGACGGGCACGGGCGCGTGTGATTGGTCCTTGTAGTTGAATTGTAGGTGGAGGCTCCATGTGTGTATCATGTGAAGTGATGTCCTCATCAACAGCTCCCGCTCTGGCACTAGATGCCTGATAGGCTTCGGTAGAAAATATTGTCCACGGACCTTCGTAGGTTTCAACCAGAGCCCAAACTGTGGATGGAGTCCACTCGGCCACGAAGTCAGCTATGACTTGGGACTTGATAGTTGTTCTTGCCGTGAAGGAAATACCAAAGGCGGCTATCTCGACAGCCTATTTTCCAATCCTACCCGTGGAGTCTTTGCTCCGAAGCATATCATCAAGGGGATACGAGGTAGGAACGATGAGATTATGTGCTAAGAAGTAATGCCTTAACTTCTGTGAGGCCATTACCAAAGCATACACAAATTTTTCGAGCTCGGAGTATCTTGTCTTTGCTCTGGACAAAGCTTCTGAGACGAAGTATACTTGGTTCTACATCAGTTTTCCTTTAAGCTCTATCTCCCTAACCAACACTACACTTACTGCGGAGCCTGTTGCTGCAAGATAAAGGAGGAGAGTTTCTTCTGGGAGGGGCACAATAAGCGTTGAAAGATTTCCAACATAATCTTTAATATCATCAAAGCTCTTCTAGCACTCGAGCGTCCACATGAATCTTTCGGACCCCTTTAGAGCTTTAAAAATCGGGAGGCTTCATTCTGTTGATCTAGCCAGGAATCTACTAAGGGCTGCGAGCCGTCCTGTCAGCTTCTGGACTTGCTTCAGATTTTCAGGTGGAGCCATTCTTTGTAGTGCACTTATCTGCGTAGGGCTAGCTTCGATTCCTCTACTCGAAACTAAGTACCCTAGCAATTTTCCTGCTTGCTCCCCGAATATACATTTTTTAGGGTTGTGGTGAACTCCACATGCTCGGAGGCTCTCAAAAGTTTCTGCTAAGTCTAGGCTATGGTGCTGCTTTACAACACCTGTTATTACAATGTCATCCATATAGGCTTCGACATTTCAGCCTATCTGGTGACCTAGAGCCTTAGCAATAAGACGTGAGAATGTAGCCCCGGCATTCCGCAAGCCAAACGACATTCGAACATAACGAAATACTCTGGAAGGAGTTATGAAACTCATCTTGGCTTCATCTCCGCGCTTTAGCTAGACCTGATGATAACCAGAGTATGCATCCAGGAAACTTAGTAGTTCGGAGCCAGCCGTAGAATCCACAAGCTGATCTATATGGGGCATAGGGTAGGGGTACCACGGGCATGCTTTATTTAGTGACGTGAAGTCGATGCACATGCACCACTTGTCGGAGCCTTTTTTCTTGACAAAAACAGGGTTAGCCAACCACTCTGTGTGGGCTACTTCCTTGATAATTCCCGCCCTCAGCAACTTCTCCACCTCCACCTTGGCGAAGTCTGCCCTTTCTATGGATAACTTACGGTGCCCCTGGCACATTGGCCTAGCTTTCGGATTGACAAGTAAACTTTGTTCAATGATGCTGCGGTCAACACTGGGGATATCTTCATCAGTCCATGCGAAGATATCTATGTTTTCTTTAACTACATCCTCCAGCGAAGTAGATATTTCCGAAGGTAGCCCCTTGCCGAATTGGATTGGATATTCCTT
Source organism: Zizania palustris (assembly GCA_019279435.1). Lineage (NCBI taxonomy): Eukaryota > Viridiplantae > Streptophyta > Magnoliopsida > Poales > Poaceae > Zizania > Zizania palustris. Next base: position 65,292,723 of record JAAALK010000285.1, on the reverse strand, counting down.
CCATATTTTAGGATCATCTTTGTGATCACATCACCCTCTGGGCTTGGCTTTAGGGAAGGGCCCTTCGAGGGGTCTGAGGACCCCGAAGCTTCCCCCGTGTGCTCCAGCACACTATTCACCTGCTGAGGGTCCAGAGGTGGACCATGGCCATAATCCTCTCTTCGAGCAGCAGCTTGGTCTCCTGAAATAGTGAGGACTCCACCTTGCGTGGGCATTTTGAGACACAAATAGTTATGATGTGCTATAGGTCCAAATTAGTTTAGCATTCCCCTCCCGAAGATTGCATTATAGGCATATGGGGCATCGACGACATCAAAGATAACCTCCTCAACCCTAGACAGGGGCCCCTCTCCGAAGGCAACCTCAAGACTTATCTAGTCGAGAGCATCGAGAGGAGGACCTGCGAAACCTTGGAGTGGGCGAGCCGCCGGAAGTAAGTGCCTTCGGGGAATGCACATCTGGTCGAAGGCCTTGATGAAGAGTATATCTGCAGAGCTTCCACCGTCCACCAATATCCTTCAGACTTCAATTCACGCTATATCGGCTGAAATAACAAGGGGGTCAGAATGGGGGAATTTCACCCCTGCAGCATCATTGGCAGTAAAAGAAATAGGTACATGGGACCACTTAGGCATTTCTGCCGCCGAACTCGAGGTCCCTATGTGCCCTACTTCATGGACATAGTCTCTTCGCTGCTGCTTTGACATGTTACCGAGGGTCACCCTCCAGAGATGGGTAGGACCACTCGCTTGCCGTGATGTTGGGGATCCTCCTGCTTCGGTGGTGGCATAATGTTGTCCACAGGGAGTTGCATCGGTGCTTCAGGATTACTGGCCCGAGCCACAGCCTGCATAGGCTACGAACGCACTGCTAGAGGGGCCCGGTCCGAAGTACCTCACCCTTAGTTTCACCCTAAATACTCGCCCCGAAGGGTCAACACGGACATACAATCTTTCATGACATGGCTTCTATTTTCGCCATGCACATAAGAGAAGAATATCTAGCGCCTGCCAGCCATCTTCTCTTGGGGCTTTGAGGTACTCGCCTTGTTGCTTGTGCCTATTGAAAGTTGAAAGGCATCTTCGGGGCGGAGGGTGAAATATTTAATACCTCAGAGCAGAAGTGCTTCTTTCCCCGTCTATGATCATTGAAGCGATTATCAAGATGGGCTTGCGGAGAAGTCAGGACTTCTGGCTCCATCTTCACTTCTCGAAGGACTGGTGCAGGCACCACAATTCTTCGGAGGCAGCCTTCCTTTGTCTTTGCATACTATTCGAAGTATGCAATCAGCTATGCTACAGATGACACCGGCTTCCGATGAAGTTTGCTGAGGAGGTCTGGGTTCAACACCCCTTTGCGCGCCGCATCCACTACCGAAGAGGTAGACAAGCCTTTAATCTAAGAATTAGTGTGGGTGAAGCGTGTAAAATACTCCCGGACGGTCTCCCCTGCTTGCTGCTTCACCTGGAACAAACTTCCCATGGACATTGGGGCTACAAACGTACCCTGGAAGTTACTCACGAACTTCCTCTTCAGCTGCTCCTATGACTTGATCGATCCTGGCTTTAGAGAGCCACACCTTCCAACATGAGGGGGAAGCACTTCTCCATTGTGTTCCGCACCGCTACGCTGGATTTTATTACAAAGACATACAAACGAGAGAACTCTCCGAGGTCGGACCAACCGGAGTATTGTGCAACTTCGAGGCTTTGAACCTGGGGTCAAAAGGCACTTTCTACAAGTCCAGAAGCAGTGGAGACTCGTCGTTGAAGGATGCATTCTCAGCTTTCTCCGGGACTCAAAGAGCTTCGAGATAATTACTAGGACCATCGTTTTTAGGCACCTCTGGAGCAGGAGTGAAGGCTTGAGGGTGAAGTATATCGACAGCCTCTTTCCTCCACCTTGCTACTTCCTCCTGAAGTCGCACTACCTGGGTAGCCGTGTCATCAGGAAGGTCTTCATCTCCTCCAGAGGGGATCTCTGGGTCGTGGGAACTGGGGTAATCAGTTCGAAGCACCGAGGGAGTTTCTTGGGGACCTCTGGGTGCTCGAGGTCTGATGACCACTTCGGGAGTTGGTGGAATGACTGAGAGTCCTGCACCGTTGGTCCGAGGGGACATTCGGGGAGGATCAGTGGCTAGGCTCTGCTTGGGAGGCATGGCTAACAAAGTTAAGGTCCGAAGATCAAAGACTTCGAATGATTTGGGAAGTCGAGAAGAGGCCTTCGAGCTACACTAGGAAGCACCTTACCGAAGGGTGCGCGGAATGTTCATACTCTGAAACACCCTCCGCAAGTGCTCTTCGAAGTGCCGTCAGCGGCGGAGAACTAGATTTTAGAACTAAGTTCCCCACGGACGGCACCAACTGTTGGCGTAAAAGATTACGCCAACAGTTCTCTAAGGTTAAGAACTAACAAACAAAGAGTTTGTGAAGCAAACTATCTCAAGCCTCCAAGTAGGATAATTGCTCGAAGTAGTTCGAAGTTGTGTATTGAATATCTGAGTATTCGATGCCTATTATAGGGTGACAAGGGGGTATTTATAGGTAAAAACTCTAAGTAAAAGACATTTTTACCCCTCAATTACAACCGACATAGTGGAAACTATTCGGTACCCCGAATAGGGCTAAATTGTAAAATATGTCCGAAGAAGATAGATAAGGCAAACGTCCCGTCAGTCTTGCTGTTTCCCACTATAGAGATGGAGCCTTCAGATGGTATCTTCGAACTGGGGTTCAGACAAATCCTTCGGCTTAGAAACTTCATCAACTCGGGGACAAGTCTTTGTCTTAGAACTTCATGAGTTATCTTTGTCTCTTGATCTTGAATGTCCTGGGGATGAAGTATTTCCCCCAAAAAACTTCATCCTTGCTGGCTAGAAAGAAGACCCAAGAGTAGCGAGAGAAATTGTTGACAATGACTAGCACATACCATTTGCCGTCTGAAGAACTAACCTGAGAAGGACCTGCAGTGTCCATATGGAGAAGTTCTCTAGGTTGTTCAGTCATCACCATGGTGACTGGCGAGTGCGAAGCGGCAATCATCTTTCCATGTCGACAAGGAGAGCAAACTAAATTGTTTTCAAATTTGAGCTTGGGCAATCCTCGGATCATACCTAGGGCACTCAATCGAGTGAGCAACTCAAAACTCATATGCCCTAATCTCATATTCCACTTCCAAAGCTCAGAAGTCAAATGTGCAACAAGGCAGTGAGAAGAACCAGATGACTCAGAAAAGTCAGCTCCAAAAACTCTCCCAACTCTAAAGATCTTACAAACCACACTGCCATCAGAATTGAGTACTTGTGAAGTATCGCGATGAAATCGCACTTCGAAGCCCTCATCAAGCAGTTGAGATACAGAAAGCAAATTGTATCCTAAATTTTCAACTAAAGCAATATCTTTGAGAGTGAAATTTGAGTTGATTCTTACCACACCTTTACCTTTCACTCTACTCCTTCGATTGTTGCCAAAGGTGATATGTTCCTTTTGCTTGGTTGTGGTGAGGTTGGAGAACCATGCCACATCTCCGGTCATATGGCACGAACAACCAGAGTCCATGATCCAAGTGGTCTCCAAACCTCAATCTGGTGCCTACAGATGAAAGCCCAAGACTCATGCGCGTGCGAAATCATGGATCATTACCTTCTAGCATGAGACGCACTAGGTGCAGTAGAAGAAGATGTCAGAGTACCGCGTCTAGCCTATCCTCACTTCTTCCTTGTCGTCCCTCACCGATCCGATCGATGAAGATGACGTAGTTGTTCGCATGAAGATGTCCACGAGCATCACTCTTGGAGCAATGCCTCCACGAAGTCCACACGTACAGGGCTAGCACTGCATGTGAGAGATAGAGATCCCTGACCTCAACGATTGAGATCAAGAGAGGGAGGAAAGGATTCTTTGGTGGCTAGGTCTAATCTAGGCTTATTCCTTGTTGCAAGACGTCCTCCTCCTCTCCTTTTATAGGGCTGAGAGCCCCTTGGTCAAGCTCATCTCGAAACCCTCAAAACCGTAACAGATCCAATCTATTGACCCTGTCAGAACTTCCGACAAGGCATTTTAGGTCTCCTTATACAGTATGATGTGCAACGAATCCAATCTATTTTCGCCCACCTTGGAACTTCCGATACCATATCGGAACTTCTGATCAGTACAAAATTCCACGATTCCAAATCGGAACTTCTAGCTCGTTGGAACTTCCGATACCATATCGGAACTTCTGAAGCAACATTTGCTCTCTGTATCGAGACAAAAAGTAACCAGAACTTCCGATACTACCTATCGGAACTTCTGATACACAAAATTTTCTTGGGCATATCATTCAATCTCCCACTTGCACAAGAACCAATTATTTGCATGTTTCTCAATCCATCCCCTTAAGTGTGTGACCCGATAGGATCATAAACTAATGGTTGTTCACCAGAAACTGTTTACGACTCACTGATCAATAACGGTACCTAGCAGCACATATTGACCCCTAAATGTGTACAAACTCAATTTTCACTGAACCTTGATATACGCAAGCACCAGTCCCTTTACCACACATTGTCAGTCAAGCTCAAGGAGAGATACGTGCCACCCTTGTTGGTTAGCTCGACATTTCACTCAATCAAGTATCAGATTCAAATCATGACTAACTCGTTAGTCATAGTGGCATGGCCATGCACTTTTCCAATCCAATACTTCGAGGGGCCTAGACACAACTCTCCCATTATTAGGAGGGGTAAATTCCATCTTGACCGCTCATATCCCAAGACATGTTTCACAACACACCAGAAAACAACCGTTATTACAACCCTGTTACAGAATAGCGTTAGAAAGCATCTAAGTGTGTCACTACGGACTTTGGAATCAAATGACGATCTCAGGTCCAAGGACTCTATAGGTACACCATTTGAGATGACAACTGATGGCACATTACAATAACAATCCTAGCAGTATCTCAAGTGGGTCTGTCCAATACCATGTTCACCAACATGTGTCCACATCGCTGATTTGACATCTGTATGTCTATGATCTGTGAAACACAATCATCAATCAGTCGGATGTGCCAATCCATGTATCAACTCTATCCCACTTGATGATAAGATCAGGGACCCTTTTGAACAACATCATCATAAAGAAAATAGTTTCACGTAACAAGTCATACTCATTAATTAAATACAAACGACATTTATTCAAGGAACAAGATAACAATTATCCTCACACATTAACATAGACTCTGCTAGCATCTTCCACATACAGATGACTCACTCACGCAAGTATCTAATACCCATGGAACTCAAGTGCGCCTCATGCTTGGGCTATGGAAGAGGCTTCGTCAATGGATCCACCATTTTCAAATCCGTGTGCAGCTTGCAAATCTTCTCATCACCTCTCTTAATGATCTCACGGATCAGGTGATATCACCAAAGTATATGTTTGGATTTCTGGTGCGATCTAGGCTCCTTGGCTCGTGCAATGGCACCACTATTATCACAAACTTTCTGATCCAAACGGCCTCCTTCACAGCTTCTGAAGTGGCGATATACTCGGCTTCTGTTGTAGAATCGTCACCGTCTCTTACTTGGTAGTCTTCCAACTCACTACGCCTCCATTGAGGAAAAACACAAAGCCAGATTATGATCGAGAATCATCTTTATCGGTCTAAAAGCTAGAATCCATGTAACCACTTACAACAAGCTCCTCTTCACCACCGTATACTAGGAACATTTCATCAGTCCTTCTCAAGTACTTGAGGATACTCTTTACTACAGCCCAGTGACTTTCACCCGGGTTCGATTGGTACCTACTCGTAACACTTAGAGCATATGACACATCTGGGTGTGTACATAGCATGGCATACATGATGGATCCAATTGCGGAGGAATGAGATCACACTCATCTTCTCAAGCTCATTAGGTATCGCAGCACATTGAGTCTTACTAAGAGAATACCATGTGACGTTGGAAGAAAACCCTTCTTAGAATTCTGCATTTTGAACCGTTACAAAACCATGTCAATGTGCATACTTTGGCTTAATCCAATTAACCGCTTGGATCTCTCTATAGATCTTTATGCCTAGAATGTATGCTGCCTCTCCAAGATCTTTCATCGAAAAACTATTTTTTAGCGAAGTCATGATAGCATTCAAGAAAGAAATGTCATTTCTGATCAACAATATGTCATCCACATTTAAGACTAGAAATACAAGTGAGCTCCCACTAGCCTTTTTGTAAACACAAGGCTCTTCTTCGTTCTTGATGAAGCCAAACACTTTGACTACCTCATCAAAGCGAAGATTCCAACTCCAAGAAGCTTGCTTCAATCCATAAATGGACTTTAGCAACTTGCAAACTTTCCCAGCATTACTCGGACCGTCAAGACCTTCAGGTTGTGTCATGTACACATCCTCACTTAAGTTTCCATTCAGGAAAGTCGTCGTGACATCCATTTGCCATATCTCATAATCATAAAATGTGGCAATTTCTAGGATGATCTGAATAAACTTAAGCATGGCGACAAGTGAAAACATTTCATCATAATCAACACCTTGAATCTATCTGAAACCTTTCGCCACTAATCGTGCCTTATAGATGTGAACATTTCCATCAATGTCTATCTTTTTCTTGAAGATCCATTTACACTCAATAGTTTTTACACCATCAGGTGGATCGACCAAGTTCAAAACTTTGTTCTCTCGCATGGACTCCAACTCGGATCCAATGGCTCCAAGCCATTTCTCAGAGTCTGGTCCCATCATTGCTTCTGCATAGGTCTTGGGCTCATCGTTGTCCAACAACAACAATTCTCAAATTTCGATACCAATCCATAAAGTTCTTTCTAGATAATTTATCACGTTCAAGAATAGATGGCAAATTAAAAACTAGAGTGCTCAGAACAATCAAAGAAATATTTGCGCTCTGTATCGAGACTAGAAAATAACCGGAACTTCTCATACGACCTATCGGAACTTGTAATACATGGAATTTTCTTAGGCATATCCTTTACCTCCCACTAGGGAGCGGATGCGCCCGAGTGGTGTGACACCAATGGTTGGCCCAGGGCAATCTGCCCAATGGTTATCTCCAATCAATGCCGATGGTTATCTCCAATCAATGCCTACGCCTCAATGATAGTCATTAGCGCCAATTAAAGGCAGTTCTGCAGGTAGTTATGGGTCTGTTTCCAAGTGCTATCAATGTTATGGTTAATTCTAGTAACTCCCCAGTCCTTCTCATATAAAAGGATTAGGGGAGGCCCTAATGGAGGGCACACAATCACGCATCTGGCATCTCAACCTTGAGCAAGACATTCACATCCTAAAGCATCATACACGACTCATGAGACAACCCCCATTCATCCACACACACACAGGAGTAGGGTTGTTATCCTCTAAGACGCCTGAACCTATCTAAAAATCTCCCGTGCCCGTCTCCTCATTGTTTTTTACCCCTTTCTTTCCCCTTTCAATCGGGGTAACCATTGAATCCATAGTCGTGACTCCTCCTTTCTGCCTACACAAATCACACTACGGGTACCCCCTATAGGCTTGCCATTCCCACGCAACGACAGCTGGCATGCTAGGTAGGGGGAGGAGTTTTGTGTCCTGCTGATGGGATCGATAGCCGTCATCCGCAAGTTCAACACTAAGGTTGCCCAGGGCACCGTGTGCACTTCTGGAAGATTGACTTTCATCAGTGACTGCATGAACCAACTGGTTCCCACCACTGCTTTGCTGAGGACGAACACTTCATCCATGCCATTGGCGAAGACTTCGCCCATGCCATCGGCGACACCTTCTTCATCGACAATTCAGTTGTCGCGACAGACCACTCCACCAAAGACACTCTCCAAATGTCATCTACCGGGGACATCCGACACCCCCACAGACTTTGTCATCTTTGCCAACTCTAGAGGATGCATCGTCCATTGCCGATGGTTCCTCACGGTCAACAACGACTAACGCCGTCGACCAACTCCACCGACCTACCGAGCTCCTCCCACGTTGCTATCATGGTAGTTGTCAGGGGTGTCTCAAGGACGAACCTTCTGGCAATGCTGAGTGTAGCGCCCATCACCGAGAGCGCTGGAGGTGGAACTCCGCCAGATGCGATCGGCACGCCAGGGCCCAAGAAGGAGCAAGAGTCCCTCTACAATATTGACCTGCTGCGTACACCGTGTTGGGGAATAAGGGAGCTATGCTAGTCGGAAAATTCAAAATTTTCGCCCTAAAACCAATGACCCATGCACGTGTGAGATCATAGATCGGAAGAAGAGGTTGAGGAAGCGCATCAAGCCTATCCTCGCTTTGTCTCAGCCGTTCCTTGCCGATCCAATCGATGAAGAAATAGCCTTCCTCATGGTGACGACCACGAGCATCGCTTTTGTAGCAACGCCTCCACGAAGTCCACACATACATAGATGAGATCAATCTCACGCTGGCATGCTAGCACCGGTGGTGAGATGCTGGAGAGATCTCAATCTCAACTCTTGAGATCAAGAGGAGGGTGGAGAGGCTTTTGGTGGCTAGGGCTTAGAACTCTTCTAAGGCTCCAAAGGTCTGATTAATAGAGCCTCCTCCACCCCTCTTTATATAGTGCTAATAGACTTAGTCCCAAAGTAACCTTGGGCCCAATAGATCAGATCTATTTTCTCCCACATCGGAACTTCCGATACTGTATCGAAACTTCTAATCGGGTATGTTCGGACTCCTATTATGACATGACAACGCAACACATACAATCTGTTTTGCCCACCTCGAAACTTCCGATACCCTATCAGAACATCTGAACAGTACAATATTGCCCAATTCCAAATCGGAACTTTCGGCTCGTCGGAACTTCTGATGCAATATCAAAACTTCTGAAGCAACATTTGCTCTCTGACTTGAGACCAGAAAATAATCAAAACTTATGATACTACCTATCGGAACTTCCAATACATGGAATTTTCTCGGGCATATCCAACAATCTCCCACTTGCACAAGAACCAATTCTTTGCATGTTTCTCAATCCATCCCCATAATTGTGTGACCCGATATGTTCATACACTAACGATTGTTCACTGGAAAACCATTTCTGACTCACTTATGAATAGGAATATCTAGCAGCACATATTGACCCGTGAAAGCATACAAAATTAAATTTTCATTGTTGGCATAAAGGATTAGACTGACAGGTTTGAGTGGAAAGGATTTCTTTGGGCAGAGCCCTCGGAAGGATATTGACCCTGCCGCAAAACTGTATTTCTTGCCTGAAAAATATGATCCTTGTACAATACAGGGGCGATGGTATTTATAGGAAGGACCCTTGTAGGGCAAATACCCTTTTACCCCCATCTTATATGCGTCATTATAGACCCTGTATTCCTACCTTAGTTGGGGTACGACGGTACCAATTCTATACACTTGTCTGAGTAGAACTTGTGTATGGTTGGTGTGATGATGTGCACATAGTCCTGTCGTACGCCTAGCCATGATCATATTGCTATAGGGCCTTTATGTCCCATTCAATAGGATTCGCTTGGCACAGTAGCCATCACGTCCTTACAATAGTGGTTGTCGTTTGGAGGCCACTAGGGTCCTGAGGATCCCACACCGGACTATTGACGAAGTTGTCTTAGAGTCACCTTCGGAGGCTTTAGGCCTCCGAGGGCCTTTGTTCGGTCTTCGGTGGTGTTCCCCATGCGGATACCTTCAGCTTGCCCACAGAGATACCAGACCCTGATGGACCCATCATCTGGTGGAGGGAACTTCCCATATCATGGGGGCGACCGTTCTTCAACACGGGATCGGCGGCGGGGGACTTCGTAAGCATGGCCTTCGCAACCATCCTTGGTATCCATGATCCCGCCACTACTGTTGACGGGTTTATTTCCCCCAACAGTAGCCCTTCGCATGCGCCCATTTGAATGACCTACAAGTGAGAAAGGCGGATGCGCCAGGAATAATGCCGTAAAGAAATTTTCAAAGGATGAGCGGACCTCTCATATGACTTTGGAATGAATTGGTAGCCAGGAGACTTGAATCGATGAGATTTGGCGACGAGGCACCTCGCCGCTTGGGTTTTCGCTCATAGTCTCGGGTTTCCAAAGCACCCTTCTGGACATGCCCCACCGTGGCCCCACTCGTCGGCCTTAGGAGAATGAAAATCTGCGGACAGAGGCGTACCGCGTAAGCTTCAAGCTTCTATAAAAGGTGACTGGTCCACATCGCCGTCAGGCCCCCTACTCATCTTCACTCTCTTCACTCCCGATTGCTTGTTCGCATCAAGATCCTGCCTCTGGTTTCCAATCTCCTTTCCCAGACGGTCCTGCATTCTAGGGAAGTTGACGACGACGAAGAGCATTGTTCCCACCATAGATTCCCACTTCATCTAGTAGCAGACAACGACAGTGGTAGTGGCAGTGGCTGCAGCCACCCGGGTGTTGAGTTCCACGAAGGCCTGTGGTCCTCGAGACCTCCGATCGCCCTTCGAGAAGTTTACTGAGCAGACCTTAGTCTTGGGGAGATCGATCTAGAAGGCAGAGTCGATGAAGAACATGGTCCATGACCGCCTTGATCCTAGTGCTGAGGAGATGCTTCCCGGAGAGGAGCCCACCCCGGTGCCATGCAAAGGGGAGGTTGTCGTATTCGACGCCTTCTTCGACGCAGAGCTTGGGTTCCCCGCTTCAGGGCTCCTAGCGGAGGTCCTTCGCTTCTTCAACCTAGACCTGCCTCACCTATCCCCGAATGTCGTTGCTCGTCTGGCCATCTTTGAGTGGGCCATGAGGGCGAAGGGCTACGAAGGGAGGGACGAGGTCTTCGTGAAGATGCATGAGGCCAACTGCCAGCCTAAGAAGCGGTACAAGATGGACGGTACTACTATGCTTCTGGCATACATGAGCATCAACTTCTAGATCCAAAAGGAGTATGCTAGATTTTGTACCGGAGGGAGGCCGACGTCTCAATAGACGTAGGCTCGGCCCAAGCACGCATCCGGATCCTACACATCGTAGCTCAATGGATGAGCATGTTAGATATGGCGGAGGAGTTCGTCTCACTCCAGATCCTGCCTCTGAAGGTGACGTGGCCCCTCGCCTTCAGGAGCGTCGAGGATAGGACGATTCTAGAGATGCCCTCTGGCCTATTGGGTATGCTCTGGCTTCTTCGCTCCTGCAAGGGTTAGTATTGTTTTTCTTAGATGATGAGAATTTACTAAGAGTACCTCCAAATTTACAGGGTCACGCATATCCATGACCCTAGAACAAGTGATCTGGGGGGTTGAGAAGGTCTTCGGGGCCCCCTCTCCGACTGAGAAGAATCAGAGAATGGAGTTGGTGGGGGCCTAGGAGCGATGCAACCGCATCTGGAGTGGCTTAGGGGTCAAGCTCCCAATGCTCTCAGACATCGACATCTCTGACCTATCTTTAAAGAAGAGGAAGGCACAGGCAGGCCTGGTTGTCCCCCCCCCCCCCGAGACCTCCTTCGAAGAAGACGACCCATAGGCCTAAAGGCCTTTCCATCGCCACCACTCGCGTCGAACGAAGGAGAGGACTTCGAGCGGAGAGATGGCTGTCGAACCTGAGGCCTCGGTTATGGACCCTATCATAGATAGGGACACGGCCGGGGGTGCGGTGGCGGGCGAAGTGTCATCCGCCCCTCGATGGACGCAATCACTAAGGAAGTGGATGAGGGGGTCTCAGCTAACCCATTGGTCGCCTTGACTCTAGGTGAGGCGGTCGAAGAAACATCGGCTGACTATCGGGTGAGCCCAGCAAGGTACACCATGGCCCTAGGGGGCTAGCCGACTCACTAGTGGAAGTGGTTGGGAGCGCCAACATGATGGCCGAGCTGACTACCGTGTTGCGTGCATCTTCGGTGAACTCTCTAGGGGGTTCTTCTGAATGCTGGAGGTCGTACGGTCCCTGGATTCCTTACAGGGCGCAACCAGGGCCAGTAAGCCACTTCACGCAAACCTGCACTCTTAGCTTCTACCACCTGCATTTGCCTGCATTGTCTCACAAGTACTTGCTTACCTCGTAGGTACATTGGAAAGAAATGCTTCCTCCGGCCCTCCGCTCTCCCAAGAAGGCGTCGAGGTGAGGGTGGAGGCTAGCGTGGAGGTGGTCAAGGTGTCGGAGTCGAACAAGGAGGTTGACTCGGGGAAGACTTTGAGGGGGACTTCTCCACACCCTCGGTTTCTCCAAAGGTGGGGACCTGTTATGTGCATGGGGGTGTTCCTTTGCTGGCCCTATTAATAACCTTTGAGTCAGACCTCACAATGAAGACAAAACCTTTGTACTAGTCCTATCTAGCCTTGAGACATAATGACCTAGTCTCCAAGGTTGGTCAGGCGGATGAGGCTGACTTGAACTTTGCCAGACAGCGCGCGGCCTGGTAGGTACGCTTTCCCAAGCGCCTCGGATCACATCTTCTTTTCCCTTCTTCTCTTCACCTTCGTTCACTTTCTTCTTCTCTCTTTTTTGTAGATCATTGTTCTGGCCCAGGGGTCCTCAACTTCCCTTTTTGTTTAGCACAGCTGACATGGCTGTGAAATTGCGAGGCTCTATGAGCGCATCGACGCCACCGAGGGGGAGGCGCGGGGTCTTCGGGTCGAACGGGATGCTTTGGCCACTGAAGCCATAAAGCTTCGAGAGTATGCAGCCGAGGTCGCGGGGCTCCGAGCCCTAGAGGCTGAAGTCGACACGCTTTGGACACGGGTGGCCGAGGTCAATGAACTCTGAGCTCGGGCGGCCGAGGTCAATGAGCCCTGAGTGCGAGTGGTTGAGATCAACAGGCTCTGAGCTTGAGTGTCTAAAGTCGATGAGCTCCGAGTGCAGGTGGCTGAGATCGACGGGCTCTGAGCTCAGGTGGCCGAAGCTGAGGCCATTAAGGCTCAAAGGGCATCGCTAACAAAGGACGAGGAGGTAGCGACCGACACCATAGGCACCCTCTGGGACATCATGGAGCGCTTTGGGATGTCCTGCTCTTCGGCTTTTGATGTCACGTGGGAGCCCCTGAGCCGCTGACTGAGATTTATTCAGGCCACCGCGAAGAGCATGGATGTCACCATAGACAAATACGATGAAGTCTCCACGATCCAAAAGCGCGCGGATACTTAGGGATAAACCTAAGCGTGACACGGTGACGACGTCGCGTTCCAACAAATCCTTAATGGTTGTAAGGGTAACGGAGTTGCTAGGTAATCAGACAGATATTAAGAAATAAAGTTTGATTAGCCGATGTATGAGAAAATAACTAAAAATAATAAAACCTGAACAAACCGGCCAGAATAGGGTCAATTCTGATCTATAATAAAATGGCGGTCGAACTGAAGGTATACTCCCTGGTCGGACCCATGATGTGAAGTATCGCCGAATAGGGGCCTCGGTGCTCTGTTGCGAAGTATTGCAGAAGGGGGGCCTCAGTGTTCTGGTGCGAAGGGGTCACCAAAGGTGGCTTCAGCGTTCTAGTGCGAAGCGGTCTCCGGGCGGTCAAACCGACAAAGGATACCCAATCAGACCGACAGCGGGGGTTCGGTCAGACTGGGGCTTCGGCACCGCAGAGTCTGTTGCGGAGTAGTTTACTGTGGAGGGTTCTCGCCGAAGAGGGCTTCGCGTGATGGCAAAGGTTGTCGAAGACTATGCCGACAACAGCGTGACAGCCCGGCGAAGCCCTGTCGGTCGGACCAACAGGCTCTGATCTAATCACCTAAGGGCTCTGACGACTTTGTAGATGAATTGCAATCACACCGAAACTCTTTGGCGATGACTTTGAAGGTAACTCCCCTGCAAAACTGTAAAAGATCAAGTGCAATCTGGCCTAGATGCCAAACTCCCAAGAGTAGCAGAAGAAAACCGATAAAACGATAAAAATCTATTTCGTGGATTAAACGGGAGATTCAGAAGCGAATCAGCAAGGGTTACTGTGATTTCGACATGGCGGACGGAGGGCTTACGGTGCAAACCCACGAAGATGGACGTTCCTGTGCTAATCCTAGGGCAAGGAAAGTAGATTGGAAAATAAAATAATGATTCAAAGCGAGGGCTTTGTGTTGATATGAAAGCAGGGGTCCTCTTGAATCGGCCTCACCCCTATATTTATAAGGGCTGGTCTCACCTAATTTGAGTAGGATTCGACTAGGTGGTTAAGATTGGGATAAGAGATCTCACCTAATCTTAGTAGGATTCAGCCAGGTTGTTAAGATTGGGATAAGAGATCTCACCTAATCTGAGTAAGATTCAGCTATGTTGGGGGAATATATTTCCCTTGAACAGGGGCCAAATGACGTCAGCCTCCGACAGCCTTCGGCCCAGAGCCCTGCACTGTCGTAGCCTGTTTTCTCTCTAAGTGTTGTTTTCAGGTCCCAGGGTGCCTTTCGGGGCCTGTAGCTTCAGGGCCCTCAGATCGGGAGGTCCAGCTCGGAGCCCCCAGTACGGGCCCTGGCGCAGGACGCCGGAGGCCACCCTCCGGAGCCAAGTCCGGAGGCCACCCTTCGGGAGCCAAGTCCGGAGGCCACCTTTCAGAGCCAAGTCCGAAGGCCACCTTCCAGAGCCATGTCCGGAGGCCACCCTCCGGGAGTCGAGTCCGGAGGCCACCCTCCGGGAGCCGAGTCCGGAGGCCACCCTCCGGGAGCCCAGTCCGGAGGCCACCCTCCGGGAGCCTAGTTCGGAGGCCGCCTTCCGGAGCATGCTTCGAAGCCCCCCTCCGGGGTGCACTTCGAAGCCTTCCCCCTAGCCTCCACCTTCGGTGTGTCTTTTAGCTGGTCAAAGCCTGGCATGGCCTGACACGTCTGTAAAGCTGTAAAGTTGTCTGGTACTTTGTACAGTAGCTAGCTCCCTTTCCCTGTCTAGCCCTATAAGCCTAGGGGCTTGTAGATGGTATCTTGGTCTTTTCCTTAAGGCCTGCGTGCCTATAAAAGCAGGGCCAAGCCCTTGTAGCAGGACACACGCTGGAGGGGGCCAAGAAACCCTGGAATTATTACTCCATACTAGGGCATACCATGCCAAATCCACTACAACTGGACGTAGGGTTATTATCTCCCAGGAGAGGCCCGAACCAGTATAAACCTTTTTCTCCCTCTGCTAGAGTCCTTCGAGGCTCATTCTCCACATCACACTCCACCACACAAAAACCTGCTGGAACTAACACAATTGTTCCAACAGTTGGCGCCGTCCGTGGGGATCTTAGTCCTAGAAGCTAAGTTCTCTACCACTGTCTGCAACTTGAAGTACGCTTGAGGGGGGCTTCGAGGCTTCGTGCTTCGCGCACCCTTCGGCAAGGGGCTTCAGGTCCAGTCCGAAGGCCATCTTCGCCTTCCCTTATCCTTCACATACCGGAGCTCACCCTCCGACAAGGGGCTCCGCTCCGCGCGTCAAAGGTCGTCGAAGCCCCAGGGGCTACGAGGCCAACCTTCAGTCACCTTACGAGGTATGTCCACTATCCGAAGTACCACTTCGGTGTACAATTTCGCAGTCACTTTGATATTCGAAGCCCTGCTTCGCTTTGATATTCGAAGCCCTGCTTCGCCTTAAAATTCGAAGCCCTGCTTCGCCTTAAAATTTGAAGCCTAGCTTCGCCCTTACAGCAAGTTTTTGCCCCATCTTATTTAAAAAATCGAAGCCTCGCTTCACCTTATCAAAAACCCGAAGCCTCGCTTCACTTTGTTTAAAAACTCGAAGCCCCGCTTCACTTTATAAAATCCGGAGTACCCCTCCGAAGGCTACACAGTGCCCCCGGGCCCGTAGCAGTGGGCTAAAAGGACTCCGGGCCACTGGCCCAACGCGTCCAGGGATTCCGGGCTCCGCACCCGAAGCATCCCAGGGATTCCGGGTTCCGCACCCGAAGCATCCCAGGGTCGAAGGTGACCCAGAGTCGAAGGTGGCTTAGAGTCGAAGGTGGCTCACACTATCACAGGTTCGGTGAATCCACACCAAATATCCTTCTCATTACAGGACCAAGTTCTGAAGCCTTGCTTCATTATCCAAACACGCTCCGAAGCCTTGCTTCGCGTGTTAATGTAATATACGCCTAAGCATCTCGAAGTCATACTTCGCTAAAACCTAAGTGCGTTTCGGAGCCTCGCTCACGCACATCATTCAAATCCTAGCATGCCGAAACATGCTTCGATTAACTTGGTTGTGCTGAAGCCTTGCTTCGCACCAAGTTAGCACGATCGAAGCCCAAAAGAGGCCTTCGCTCAGTGAAATTCTGAGCAGCTGAAGCCCTGCTTCGCACCAAATTAAAGCATTCGAAGCCCAAAAGAGGCCTTTGCTTAAATAAAATTCATGCGTCAAAGCCGCCGAAAGGCGCACCCTTCGCATCTTTTATTTCTTGCCCGCACCAGCAACGGCTAAGTCCCTAGCTGCCACGAGCAAAGCGAGGAAGCACGTATGCGAGGTGTGCGATGTAATACGCAGCACGAGCGTGAAAAGCTAAAACGTTTGAAGCCAAACAATGCGAAGCATACAGACGAAGTATGCAAAAACAAACTCCATTCATTGTATATTGAGAAGTGTGTTACAAACATACTTCGAGAGCAAACTACGTGTAATCTGTATCTAAACCTAAGAAGAACCGTGTGCGAGGCCCCAACCCTCGGTTGCCCCTTTTTCGGCGAGGGCCACCTCGGCTGGACGTTGCCTCGTCGGAGCCCGCTCTCCCTCGACCAGCCCGTCCAGGCTCTGAAGCCCGTAGGCTTCGTCTTCCACTTTGCAGGTCGCTCCAAGTTAGCGAAGCAGGCGGTGCCGTATCAAAGGCAGAAAAGTCTAGGGCTTCGTCGCCTGCTAAGGCCGTTCGCGAAGGCAAAGACAAAGGGCCCTGAAGGGACTCCGTCTTCACAGTGGCTAATAAATCCTGAGCTACTTCGGAGATGGCTTCGCCGCTAGGCCCCCTCGGAAGCTTAAACCGAGGGGGGCCTTTGGACCTAGCTACTTCGAGGATCGCCCACAGCTGTTGAAGCTCTTCGGAGTCCTCGAGGACTTTGAGGTCTACGCTCGGAGTCTGAGCCTGTGCAGGTATAAAAAACACCCGCATTCATATTAATAAGCTGATAGAGTTTTTACAAGCCTGCAGCTAAGTATTACAAAAGTCCTAAGGAGATCTACACCTTCGGAGGCGGAGGTGCCGAAGTCGAAGGCAGATCAGGCGCAGCAGGCGCTTTGGCTCAGCGGTGTCGAAGGGCCTTCTGGAGGTCGAGGACTGCTTCGCAGCTTTGCTCCTTCCAGGGATCCTGCAGCCGCAGCCAGGCTCCGCGAACTTCGGCCGGAGGCGTCACCAAGTGCGGGCCCCCGAAGGCCACTGGGGTCACGGAGGTTGCCGCCCGAAGGTGGTCACACCCCGCGGCATGGAGCATCTGCAACACCCCTTGGCCCGCGACGCGACCGGCCATAAGAGCGAAGCCCGTCAGCACTTCGTCTGCTATCGAAGCCACAGTCTTCAAGAAATCGGCGCGGTCCCCAATCGGGTCCTGATCGCCAAAGTCCGGAGCCCGGCACTCGGTCCTTATTTTCTCAAGGACCTCGATCAGGCTCTGGGTGGCCTCGCCAAGATTGGCCACGACAAAGCTCTCAAGATCCCGAGCCCGTTGGCGGAGCTCCTGGTTCATCTTCGCTTGTCGGGCCTCGGCATCCTTCGAAGCCTGGAGCTCCGCGCGGAGCCAGGCCGTCTCCAAGGCCAAGGCCTCCTTCGCCTCAGCAGCCGAAGCCTCAGCCCGCCTACGCTTCTCGGCTTCCTCTGAGACCTCGCGGCTAAGGGCCTCCTTCTCCTCTGCGAGGCGCTCCATCCGCCTGTCGGCAGCAGTCGAAGCTGCTGCATTCAGTGCGAAGGCCTGCAGAAATTCAAGAAGTCATAAGTACCAATGAAAGGCTAAAATATAGTTTGAAGCTGCAAGGGGCTTCGCTCACCCGCATGAGGACTTCGTTCGAGCTAACAAAAAGATCCGTGGGGTCTCGGTGGCTAAGCTGGGCCACCAAGTCCCCCTCCTCCGCAGAAGCACAAGCCTGGCGGAAACCGTGGATCGCTGCCACCGTCACGCCCCCCCTCGGCTTGAAAGGGTGAATCACGGCCACGGTCGCCTCCGCGGGCTTCGGCGAGGCGGGGCTCAAGCCCACCACGTCCATGTCTTCTTCGCCTCGAGGGACCTCACGGCCTCCGCTGCCTTCGTCGTCGGACGAAGTACCCTCGGACTCCGAATCACTGCTGCTACTGCTCGAAGCTTCTGTGGGCTTCGCATCGGCGGGCTTCGATCCACCTTCGCCTACCGGCTTCGCCACGGTGGGCCTCGCATCATCTTCGTCCTCTGCAGGGAGCCAAGTCAAAATCCGCATATTGAAGCAAAGCATGCAGAAAGGGTTTACCGTCATCGGAGATTTCTTGGAACGAAGGTGGGGCTAAGTGTGCCCTCCAGCTCCCTCGCTGCGAAGATGGCGCATCCACCTCCGTGCCCAAGGTTGGTTCCGCCGGGGCATCCGTGGCCTCCTTGGCAGCCGGAGTATGCGCATCGGCCTCCGCCGCCGAAGACCTCGCCGCCAGGGGCTTCACTGCCTTCGTGGAGGTCGGAGTAGCTGCGGGCTTCACCGCAACCTCCCCCGAGTTAGAGACTTCAGCCGCAGGGACCTCCGGCCGAGGTCCTGAGGCATCCGGTTCGTCCTCGGCCCCCCCCCTCTTCCTCTTGGCTCCGGCCAACGAGGTGGTCAGGTGGGCGAAGTCCGGCAGAGCAGGGAGCCCTCCGAGGTCGAGCGTGGTCCATACCCTGTTCCAGCGCTCCCAGGACCCCACCAGTGCAAGGCGCTGGTTCTGCTCCTCGGGGGTCGGAGTCCCGACGACTCGATCCGCCGCCGCGACGGCCTCCTCCGGGGTCCTCATTTCGAGGTCGGCTTCATGAAAAGTTTGAGTTAGAAGTGAAATCTACGAAGTATTAAAAGCAAAGAGACTGCGAAGCCTTACAGAAGCGGTCGAAGGCTAACTCGCTAAGTTCACCTCGACCCAAAGCCTGAAAGAGGCCCTCCGGCCAGGAGCGCGCGAGGGGACTGAGCCGGAGGGTGATAAACTCCTCCGCGAGGTCCCTCATACTCATCTTCACCGCCACCCTCCGGAGCAGCAAGATCCTCGAGCGAAGGATGTCTTCGCTGGTCTTCACCACCCCTTCACGCCGGTAAAGAATGTAGGTGTTGGTACTCCGAAGGGGGGAGTTCGCGCCGACGGAGGCGTAGAACCACTCCTGGTCCCACCTCGAGTACCACTTGTTGTTTACGGCCCTCGCCGGGAAGGCGTCTTGGTACTCCTTCCGGAGCTGGAAGTTGGCGCTGCCGAAGGCCAGTGCCCTCTTGACGCGGTCCGTCCCCTCCCTCGGCTTCGGTTGGCAGTTGGCGTCATGGAGGGCGACTGTTGGGGAAATATGCTTCCCTTAAACAGAGGCCAAATGACGTCAGCCTCCGGCCCAGAGTCAGGTACTGTCGGAGCCTGCTTTCTCCCTAAGTATTGTTTGCAGGTCCCAGTGTACCCTCCGGAAGCAAAGTCCGGAGGCCACCCTCCGGGAGCCAAGCCCGGAGGCCACCCTCCGGAGTCCAGTTCGGAGGCCATCCTCCGGGAGCCAAGCCCGGAGGCCACCCTCCGGGAGCCAAGTCCGAAGGCCACCCTCCGGGAGCCAAGCCCGGAGGCCACCCTCCGGAGTCCAGTCCGGAGGCCGCCCTCCGGAAGCCAAGTCCGGAGGCCACCCTCCGGAGTCCAGTTCGGAGGCCACCCTCTGGGAGCCGAGCCCGGAGGCCACCCTCCGGAGTCCAGTCCGGAGGCCGCCCTCCGGAGCCAAGTCCATACCGGGGGCCCCCCGCCCCTGGAATGTCGTTTAGCTGGTCAAAGCCTGGCGCAGCCTGACACGCCAGTAAAGCTGTAAAGCTGTCTGGCACCTTTTGTACCGTAGCTAAGCTCCTTTCCCCCTCTCTGCCCCTATGAACCAAGGGCTCATAGGGGGGCATTCCAGTCCTTTCCTCTGGCCTGCGTGCCTATAAAAGCAGGGCCAAGCCCTTGTAACGGGACACATGCTCCAGGGGGCCATGAGACCCTGGAGTTATCCTCTCCACATCAAGGCACACCATGCCAAATCCACTACGAACTGGACGTAGGGTTATTATCCCTTAGGGGAGGCCCGAACCAGTATAAACCCTATCTCTCCCTGTGGGAACCCATCGAGGTTCATTCTCCATATCATACTCCACCATAGAAAAACCTGCTGGAACTAATGCAATTGTTCCAACAGTTGGCGCCATCCGTGGGGAACTTAGTCCTAGAAGCTAAGTTCTCTACCACTGCCTGCAACCCGAAGTGCGCCCGAGGGGGGAGCATCGAGGCTTTCTCGCTTCGCGGACCCTCCGGCAAGGGGCTTCGAGGGCAGATCGAAGGCCACCTTTGCCTTCCTCCATCCTTCGCATACCGGAGCCCACTCTCCGGCAAGGGGCTCCGCTCCACGTTTCAAAGGTCATCGGAGCCCGAAGGCTACAAGGTAAGTACCGCCCGAAGCCTTACTTCGATGCACCAATCTGTAGTTACATTAACATAAGCTCGAAGCCATGCTTCGCTTTACTTAAAAACCGAAGCCATGCTTCGCCGTGTTCAAAAACCGAAGCCACGCTTCGCCTTGTTCAAAACCGAAGCCACGCTTCGCCTTGTTCAAAAACCGAAGCCATGCTTCGTCTTATTTAAACCCGAAGCCACGCTTCGCCTTATTTAAAACCAAAGCCTTGCTTCGCTTTATAAAACCCGGAGTACCCCTCCGAAGGCTACACAGTGCCCCCGGGCCCGTAGCAGTGGGCTAAAAGGACTCCGGGCCACTGGCCCGACGCGTCCAGGGATTCCGGGCTCCGCGCCCGAAGCATCCCAGGGATTCCGGGCTCCGCACCCGAAGCATCCCAAGGTCGAAGGTGACCCAGGGTCGAAGGTGGCTCAGAGTCGAAGGTGGCTCACATTATCACAGGTTCGGTGAATCCACACCAAATATCCTTCTCATTACAGGACCAAGTTCTGAAGCCTTGCTTCGGTATTTAAACACGCTCCGAAGCCTGGCTTCGCGTGCTCATATACTATACGCCTAAGCGTCTCGAAGTCATACTTCGCCATAATCTAAGTGCGTTTCAGAGCCCCGCTCACGCACAGCATCCAAACCCCGGCATGCCGAAGCATGCTTCGCTCGAATTGGGTATGCAGAAGCATTGCTTCGCACCAAATTGATGCGTTCGGAGCCCGTAAGAGGCCCTCGCTCGGTACAAATCCAAATATCCGAAGCCGCCGAAAAGGCGCACCCCTTCGCATGTTTATTTTTTGCCCGCACCAGCAACGGTTGAGTCCCTAACTGCCACGAGCAAAAGGGGGGAAGAATGTATGCGAGGTGTGCGAGTGTAATGCGCAGTACGAGCGTAGCAAGCTAAAACGTTCGAAGCCAAACAACACGAAGCATACAGGCAAAGTGTGCAAAGATAACAAGCTCAATTCATTGTATGTTGAGAAGTGTGTTACAAACATACTTCGGAAACCAAACTACGTATAATCTGTATCTAAGCCTAAGAAGAACCGTGTGCGAGCCCCCGACCCTCGCTTGCCCCTTCTTCGGCCAGGGCCACCTCGGCTGGACGTTGCCTCGTCGGAGCCCGCTCTCCCTCGACCGGCCCGTCCAGGCTCCGAAGCCCACAGGCTTCGACTTCCGCTTTGCAGGTTGCTCCAAGTTCGCGAAGCAGGCGGGGCCGTGCCGAAGGCAGAAAAGTCTAGGGCTTCGTCGCTCGCTAACACCGTTCGCGAAGGCAAAGGTAAGGGGTTCTGAAGGGGCTCCGCCTTCACAGCGGCTAGCAAGTCCTGAGCTATTTCGGAGATGGCTTCGCCCCTAGGCCCCCTCGGAAGCTTAAACCGAGGGGGACCTTCGGACCTAGCTACTTCAAGAATCGCCCATAGTTGTCGAAGCCCTTCAGAGTCCTCGAGGACTTCGAGGTCTATGCTCGAAGGTTGAGCCTGGGCAGGTATAAAAAACCCCCGCATTCATATTAATAAACTGATAAGTTTTTACAAAGCCTACAGCTAGGTATTACAAAATCCTAAGGAGATCTACACCTTCGGAGGCGGAGTCGTCGAGGTCGAAGGCTTGACCGAGTCGACGGGCCCCTTGAACCGGCGTTGTCGAAAGGCCTTCATAAGGTCAAGGACTGCCTCGCAGCCTTGCTCCTTCCAAGGCTCCTGCAGCCGCCGCCAGGCCCCGTGGACTTCGCCCGGAGGCGTCACCAAGTGCGGACCCCCGAAGACCACTGGGGTCACGGAGGTCGCAGCCCGAAGATGATCGCACCCCGCGGCATGAAGCATATGCAGCACCCCCTGGCCCGCGACGCGACCGGCCATAAGTGCGAAGCCCGTCAGCGCTTCGTCCGCTACCGAAGCCGCAGTCTTCAAGAAATCAGCGCGGTCCCCAATCGGGTCCTGATCGCCAAATTCCGGAGTCCGGCACTCGGTCCCTATCTTCTCAAGGACCTCGGTCAGGCTCTGGGTGGCCTCACCGAGGTTAGCCACAACGAAGCTCTCAAGATCCCGAGCCCGCTGGCGGAGCTCCTCGTTCTCCTTCGCCTGACGAGCCTCGGCGTCCTTCGAAGCTTGGAGTTCCGCGCGGAGCCGAGCCGTCTCCGAGGCCAAGGCTTCCTTCGCCTCAGCAGCCGAAGCCTCGGCCCGCCTCCGCTTCTCGGCTTCCTTCAAGACCTCGCGGCGAAGGGCCTCCTTCTCTTCTGCAAGGCGCTCCATCCGTTGGTCGGCAGCAGTCGAAGCTGCCGCGTTCAGTGCGAGGGCCTGCAGGAATTCAAGAAACCTTAAGTATGAACCAAGGGACAAAGTACAGCTCGAAGCTGCAAGGGGCTCCGCTCACCCGCATAAGGACTTCATTTGAGCTAACGAAGAGCTCCGTGGGATCTCGGTGGCTAAGCTGGGCCACCAAGTCCCCCTCCTCCGCAGAAGCGCAGGCCTCGCGGAAGCCGAGGATCGCCGCCGCCGTCACGCCCCCCCTCGGCTTGAAGGGGTGAATCACCGCCACGGTGGTCTCCGCGGGCTCCGGCAAGGCGGGGCTCAGGCCCACCACGTCGACATCTTCTTCGCCTCGAGGGTCCGCACGGTCTCCGCCGCCCTCACCATCAGACGAAGTGCTCTCGGACTCCGACCCACTGCCGCTGCCGCTGCTGCTGCTACTCGAAGCCTCCGAGGGCTTCGCTTCGGCGGACTTCGACCCACCTTCGTCTGCCGGCTTCGCCACAGTGGGCCTCGCATCATCTTCGTCCTCTGCGAAAAGCCAAGTCAAAACCTGCATATTGAAGAGAAGCACGCAAAAAGAAAAAGGGGTTTTTACCGTCATCAGAGATCTCTTGGAAGGAACCAGGGGCTAAGTGCGTCCTCCAGCCCCCTCGCTGCGAAGCCGGCGCATCCACCTCCGCGCCCGAAGCTGGTTCCGCCGGGGCATCCGTGGCCTCCTTGGCAGCAGGAGTGCGCGCGTCGGCCTCCGCCTCCGAAGCCCTCACCGCCAGGGGCTTCGCGGCCTTCTTGGGAGTCGGAGTAGCTGCGGGCTTCGCCGCAGCCTCCCCCGAAGCATCCGCTTCGTCCTCGTCCCCCCTCTTCCTCTTGGCTCCGGCCGACGAGGTAGCCAGGTGGGCGAAGTCCGGCAGAGCGGGGAGCCCCCCGAGGCCGAGCGCGGTCCACACTCTGTTCCAGCGCTCCCAGGACCCCACCAGGGCAAGGCGCTGATTCTGCTCCTCGGGGGTCGGAGTCCCGACGACTCGGTCCGCCGCCGCGATGGTCTCCTCCGGAGTCCTCATGTCGAGGTCGGCTACACGAAAAGGTCGAGTTAGGGCCAAAGTGTTCAAGTGTTAAAAAGCAAGTAGAGCGCGAAGACTTACAGAAGCGGTCGAAGGCCAGCTCGCTGAGTTCTCCTTGACCCGAAGCCTGTGGAGACCCTCCGGCCAGGAGCGCGCGAGGGGGCTAAGCCGAAGGGTAATAAACTCCTCGGCGAGGTCCCTCATGCTCATCTTCGCTGCCACCCTTCGGAGCAGCGAGATCCTCGATTGAAGAAGGCCTTCGCTGGTCTTCACCACCCCTTCACGCCGGTACAGTATGTGAGCGTTGGTACTCCGAAGGGGTGAGTTCGCACCGACGGAGGCATAGAACCATTCTTGGTCCCACCTCGAATACCACTTGTTGTTTACAGCCCTCGCAGGGAAGGCGTCCTGGAACTCCTTCCGGAGCTGGAAGTTGGCGCTGCCGAAGGCCAGCGCCCTCTTGACGCGGTCCGTCCCCTCCCTGGGCTTCGGCTGGCAGTTGGCGTCATGAAGAGCAACGAAGACGTCCGCGCGGCCCTCACAGCCTTCGGCCCTCATGGCCCACTCAAAAACAGCTAGCCTCGCCACTGCGTTGGGCGAAAGCTGAGGGAGCTCAAGGTTGTAGGCCTTGAGGACTTCGCTCAGCATCCCCACCGCAGGCAGTCCGAGGCCGGCCTCGAAGAAGGCTTCGAACACCACCACTTCATCAGCACGGGGCTTCGGTACGGCCTCCGACTTCTCTGGGACCCTTAACTGGATTTTCGCTGCAATCTTCCCCTCGCAGGCTCTCCGGACAGACTCCTCCGTAGAAATCGAAGCCCTCATCTCCAGGGTCTGCTCAAACCTGTCGGAGGGCGTCCGAAGGTCCCTCGGCCCCAGTCGCCTAGCTGCGGGCTTCGCTGCCGCGGCCGCTGCCGCCGCCGCCTGCACTTGGGCGGAGCCCGAGCTCGAGCCCAAAACCAGGGGCTTCGCCACTCCCTTCTTCGGCATTCTGATCGGACTTCGGCTCGAAGGACTAAAGGATGGCGAAGGGCTAGAAGCTCGCGAAGGTCGCTCTGCGAGGCTAGGAGGAAGAAGAGAGCGAAGGTGGTAAGGCGGTAAGAAGAAGTGAATGAAAGTGTGCCGGAGCCGCACGCGGTAAGTCTCTATTTATAGGCGCGGTAAGAATCCCAACCGTCATGGGCCGAGCCCACCGTCAGATGGGCCTCCGGCGGAAGCAAATCAAGCCCAAGCAAGGTAACGGTAACTTTTCTGACCGTTGCGGAGCCGTTCGGGCTCCCCGAAGCCGCTCTGGCACAAGCATTTATTACCCCCAGGAATCGAGGTCTCCTTCGGTCCTGGCTCCGGAGGTATGTCTCCTCCGAAGTGTTTTCAGGTCATTTGCCCTAAGGGCGCGTGCACCCCTTCGTTCCGAAGGCCTACACGCGAGGGGGCTACTGTTGGGGAAATATGCTTCCCTTAAACAGAGGCCAAATGACGTCAGCCTCCGACAGCCTCCGGCCCAGAGTCAGGTACTGTCGGAGCCTGCTTTCTCCCTAAGTATTGTTTGCAGGTCCCAGTGTACCCTCCGGAAGCAAAGTCCGGAGGCCACCCTCCGGGAGCCAAGCCCGGAGGCCACCCTCCGGAGTCCAGTTCGGAGGCCATCCTCCGGGAGCCAAGCCCGGAGGCCACCCTCCGGAGTCCAGTCCGGAGGCCACCCTCCGGGAGCCAAGTCCGGAGGCCACCCTCCGGGAGCCAAGCCCGGAGGCCACCCTACGGAGTCCAGTCCGGAGGCCGCCCTCCGGAAGCCAAGTCCGGAGGCCACCCTCCGGAGTCCAGTTCGGAGGCCACCCTCCGGGAGCCGAGCCCGGAGGCCACCCTCCGGAGTCCAGTCCGGAGGCCGCCCTCCGGAGCCAAGTCCATACCGGGGGCCCCCCGCCCCTGGAATGTCGTTTAGCTGGTCAAAGCCTGGTGCAGCCTGACACGCCAGTAAAGCTGTAAAGCTGTCTGGCACCTTTTGTACCGTAGCTAAGCTCCTTTCCCCCTCTCTGCCCCTATGAACCAAGGGCTCATAGGGGGGCATTCCAGTCCTTTCCTCTGGCCCGCGTGCCTATAAAAGCAGGGCCAAGCCCTTGTAACGGGACACATGCTCCAGGGGGCCATGAGACCCTGGAGTTATCCTCTCCACATCAAGGCACACCATGCCAAATCCACTACGAACTGGACGTAGGGTTATTATCCCTTAGGGGAGGCCCGAACCAGTATAAACCCTATCTCTCCCTGTGGGAACCCATCGAGGTTCATTCTCCATATCATACTCCACCACAGAAAAACCTGCTGGAACTAATGCAATTGTTCCAACAACGACGAAGACATCTGCGCGGCCCTCGCAGCCCTCGGCCCTCATGGCCCACTCGAAGACAGCTAACCTCACCACTGCGTTGGGCGAAAGCTGAGGGAGCTCGAGGTTGTAAGCCTTGAGGACTTCGCTCAGCATCCCCACTGCTGGCAGTCCGAGGCCGGCTTCGAAGAAGGCCTCGAACACCACCACCTCGTCAGCACGAGGCCTCGGGACCCGAAGCTGGATCTTCGCCGCAATCTTCCCTTCGCAGGCCCTCCGGACCGACTCCTCCGTAGAGATCGAGGCCCTCATCTCCAGGGTCTGCTCGAACTTGTCGGAGGGCGTCCGAAGGTCCCTTGGCCCCAGCCGCCTAGGCGCAGTCTTCACCGCCGCCGCCGCCGTTGCCTGCACCTGGGCGGAGCCCGAGCTCGAGCCCAAGGCCAGAGGCTTCGCCACCGCCTTCTTCGGCATGTTGATGGGGCTTCGCCGCGAGGGGCTAAAACTAGCGAAGGGAGCTCAGCGCGAAGCTGGGAAGAAGAGGAGAGTGAAGGCTGTAAGACAGTAAGACGGGAGCGAATGAAGGTGTGCCGGAGCCGCACGCGGTAAGCCCTATTTATAGGCGCGGTAAGATTTCCAACCGTCGTGGGCCGAACCCACCGCCAGGTGGGCCTCCAGCGAAGGCAAATCGGCCCAAAGCAAGGTAACGGTAACTTTTTGACCGTTGCGGATCCGTTCGGGCTCCCCGAGGGCCGTTCTAGCAGCTAGCGCGGGCATTTATTACCCCCAGGTATCGAGGTCACCTTCGGTCCAGGCCCCGAAGGTATGTTTTCTCAGAAGTTGTGTTTTTAGGTCATTTGTCCTAAGGGCGCGTGCACCCCTTCGTCCAGAAGGCCTACACGTGAGGGGCTACTGTTGGGGGAATATATTTCCCTTGAACAGGGGCCAAATGACGTCAGCCTCCGACAGCCTTCGGCCCAGAGCCCTGCACTGTCGGAGCCTGTTTTCTCTCTATGTGTTGTTTTCAGGTCCCAGGGTGCCTTTCGGGGCCTGTAGCTTCGGGGCCCTCAGATCGGGAGGTCCAGCTCGGAGCCCCCAGTACGGGCCCTGGCGCAGGACGCCGGAGGCCACCCTCCGGAGCCAAGTCTGGCCACCCTCCGGGAGCCAAGTCCAGAGGCCACCCTCCGGGAGCCGAGTCCGGAGGCCACCCTCCGGGAGCCAAGTCCGGAGGCCACCCTCCGGGAGCCTAGTCCGGAGGCCGCCTTCCGGAGCATGCTTCGAAGCCCCCCTCCGGGGTGCACTTCGAAGCCTTCCCCCCAGCCTCCACCTTCGGTGTGTCTTTTAGCTGGTCAAAGCCTGGCATGGCCTGACACGTATGTAAAGCTGTAAAGTTGTCTGGTACTTTGTACAGTAGCTAGCTCCCTTTCCCTGTCTACCCCTATAAGCCTAGGGGCTTGAAGAGGGTATCTTGGTCTTTTCCTTAAGGCCTGCGTGCCTATAAAAGCAGGGCCAAGCCCTTGTAGCAGGACACACGCTGAAGGGGGCCAAGAAACCCTGGAATTATTACTCCATACTAGGGCATACCATGCCAAATCCACTACAACTGACGTAGGGTTATTATCTCCCAGGAGAGGCCCGAACCAATATAAACCTTTTTCTCCCTCTGCTAGAGTCCTTCGAGGCTCATTCTCCACATCACACTCCACCACACAAAAACCTGCTGGAACTAACGCAATTGTTCCAACAAGCTAGGTGTTTAAGATTTAGATAAGAGATAAAAAACAGGTCGTAGGCCTCACCGAAGCTAGTCTGCCTAGCCGAAGCCCACAGGCCACCGAAGGGGCCCACTGGGCCGAAGCCTGCTTTCAAGCAGGCCTCCGAGGGTGCTACCGAAGCCCAATGCAGGACGAGCCTTTGGCACTTCAGGGCTTCGGCCTCTGTCGGAGATGGTATATTTTCAGACCAAATTACCAAAATTGATATTTAGACAATTTCGACCATTAATGCCAAATTTGAGTGTCAACAGTGAAGACTTGGACGGATTAGGCTCATCGCAAGAGTCAACCGTGAGCGTAGTCCCTTCCGAAGCCTTCCTCCGATGCTCCCCATTTGGACCCAAAGGTGTAGTTCCCTTATGGCTTTTCCTATAAAGTTATTATTGTAAACAAGGATCTACGACTTTATGAATGAAAACTCCATTTGGAAATTGCACGGGGTTTGGTCGGCGCCTTGAACCACGAGGTCGAAGTGCTTGAAGCGATGGAAGCTCTTCACCATTGGTGGGCTATATTTGAAGCCCTTAGGCCTAGTAGACACACTCGTTTCACCATACCTCGTGATAGTCGAGGAAACATTATTTCTAAAATTATACACGAAGTGCTCGCTTTCATAAAAGAGGAAGGGAAGGAAGCGGAGGCTTCATTCTCATCATCCGAGTTTGTGGACTGGTCTGACATGGAAGAGGATCCTGACAAGGCGGAGTCAGGAAGCCACTCTCTGCGGACTTGGGCGCGGCTTTAGTAGATCAGATGTCTTAGGGGGCTTCAAAGAAGGTGAGGCGGGCTCAAGCTAAGTCTAAGGGGAAGGCACTTGTAGACCCTAGGGCTCCGAGATCACCGGGGGCAAGAGAGTGTTCGCGGAGTCGAGGTAGTTTACAAGAGCGAAGGATTTCCGATTTTCCTTGGGTTGGACACTGATTTCTCATAGGGTCCTAGATATTGCCCTTTTTTCTTCGGTGCTCCAAATGTATTATTATCCCCTACCCCTCCTTGCGGGTGGGTGGCTTGCCGGCTTCACGCAATGATTATCGCTATGATTCAGAGTGTATATTTCATGGCAGATAAGCTTTGGTGATTCATACTTTACTCTTGTGGAAAGGTTTCGAGCCGTTAGGTTTTGTGGGTGCTTTGACTCATGGCTCGGAACGTAGAACGTCGACGCTTCAAGGGAGTGGCTCAGAGTATATTTTAGGGGTGCTTCGAGTCTGTGGCTCGAAATCCATAATAAGGATGCTTCGAGCCTATGTCTCAAAATCCATTGTAGGGGTGCTTCAAGCCGTGACTCAGAATCTGTTTTAGGGATGCTTTGAGTGAGTGGCTTGAAATCCGTATCAAGGATGCTTTGCTTGGAATTCGTTGTAGGGATGCTTCGAGCCGGTGGCTCAGAATCTGTTTTAGGGATGCTTTGAGCTGGTGGCTCAAAATCCATATTAGGGATGCTTCGAGCCGGTGGCTCGGAATCCATTGTAGGGATGCTTCGAGATGGTGGCTTGGAATCTAATTTAGGGATGCTTTGAGCTGGTGGCTCGTAATCCATTTTAGGGACGCTTTGAGCCAGTGGCTCGGAATCTGTTTTAGGGATGCTTCGAGTAGGTGGCTCGGAATCCATATTAGGGATGCTTTGAGCCAGTGGGTCAGAATCCATTGTAGGGATGCTTTGAGCCGGTGGCTCGGAATCTGTTTTAGGGACGCTTTGAGCCAGTGTCTTGGAATCCATATTAGGGATGCTTCGAGCTGGTGGCTCAAAATCCGTTGTAGTGATGCTTTGAGCCGGTGGTTCGGAATCCATTGTAGGGATGCTTCGAGCCAGTGGCTTAGAATCTGTTGTAGGGCTGCTTTGAGCCGGTGGCTGAGAATCCATTGTAGGGATGCTTCGAGCTGATCCGAAACAATTCTTGTACTGTAGTGCGTTCACTTTGGTAAAGGTTGTTTCGGGGGAGCATCGCTCAAAGGGATGGTTTCTATTGCAAAATAATACATCAGTTGCGATTACAAAGATTTTACGTGAAGTATCATTTTAGATGCTCCACATGCGAGGTGTGTTTTAGCTCTTCTCCTTCTAAGGTGGCTTATTGAACGAACCAGGTCGACCAGAGCGGAGGATGATGAACGGCCTTCCCATTTGTTACCAAGCTTCCTGGGGTAATCACGCTTCAGAGGACGAGGTGTCCTGCTCTAATTCTTTAGCTTCACCCTAGGGTAGTACAAGGCTTTCGTCTGGTTGTGATCTTTGGTGAGGTTGGCGACGGCTCGGATTCTTGTTTCTTTAGAGAGATCGACCGAGATGCTCCTCTCTTGCTCATCTTCGGGCTCCGTTGCTCGCAAAGAGCCTCCCTTGAGGTCAGTTGGAATCATTGCTTCGTCTCTGAATAGCAGTCAGAATGGCGTGAATCCGGTTGCCCGAGTTTGAGTGGTTCGGATGGACCACATGATCTTTGGCAATTCCTCCGTACATAGTCCTTCGGCGAGGCCTACAATCCATCGGTTTAGGCCGAACAGTATGTTTCCGTTGGCTCGCTCGACGGTTCCATTGGAATGTGGGTGTCTGACAGCGGTGAAGCATAATTGGATTCCCAGCTCTTTGCATAATTGCCTGAATTGTTTGGTGTTAAATTGGGTACCGTTGTCGATCGTTAGTTGTCTTGGTACTCCGAACCTACAGATGACATTTTGCTAGAATAAATTTTGGACATTCTTCAATGTAATGGTAGTTAGGGGTTCGGCTTCGACCCACTTCGAGAAATACTCGATCGTGACCATGGTGAACCTAAAATTTCCTCTTGCCCTTGGGAATGGTCCTATTAGATCCATCTCCCACCGGTCCAAGGGCCAAACTGGAGTGATGACTTGGAGTAGGGTGGGGGTCAGTGGCTCTGTCGCCCCATCCATTAGCATACTTGGAAAGTGCGCACTAGGGCTTTTGCATCGGACATGATAGTGGACCAGTATAGACCTTGACGAAGTGTCTTTCCTACTAAGGCCTGAGGTGCTAGGTGCCTGCCGCATAGGCCTTCATGGATGTCTCGTAATATTTTTTGCTCCTCGGTCCGGGAGATGCGTCAGAGTAACGGTGAGCATACACCGGACTTGTACAACGCCCCGTTGATGATGTAGTAGTCCTGCACTCTATGCTAATGTCTTGAAAGCTCGAGGCCTGCGGGGAGCCCTTTTTCGCTCCGAAGCAAGCTGAATATTTTATCTCACCAGTCTTCGGGGGATGGAGAGGACCTTAGTAGGTTCCAGAGATGGCACCGAGGGCCTGTACACCTCCTCGAAAAAGCCCCTAGGAGTACGTCTTGACCTCTGATTGCTACATTAGCGAGGACGTCTGCTTGCTAGTTGTCAGCTCTTGGAATGCTTCGAACGGAGATTCCCTTGAATGCTACTTCGATCATGTGGATTGCTTCTAGGTAGGCAGCGAGTTACGGGTGCCGCAATTGAAAACTCTTATCTATGTGCCGAGCAACAATCTGGGAATATATATTTACAATAACTCGGGCGGCTCCTAGCGCGCTCTTTCCGAAGGCCTAACAACATGCGTTCGTACTCATCTATATTGTTTGTGTCTTTGAAATTTAGCCTTACAGAATACAATGCTTTTTGCCATGAGGGTGAAATAATAACCGCTCCAGCACCAGCTCCGGATGCTTCATAAGCCCCGTTGGAATAGAACATCCATACCCCTTCGCTAGCCTCTTCTGGAGCCCATGTCATTGGTGGAGTCCACTCCGTGAAGAAATCAACGAGGATTTGAGATTTGATGCCAGTCCAAGCGACGAACGTGATGTCGAAGGGGACGAGCTCCACTGCCCACTTTCCTATTCTTTTGGTGGCATCTCTACTTTTAAACATGTCCCCGAGGGGGTATGAAGCTATTTTCTCCAGCTCGGTGTACCTCATTTTGGCTCCCGAAAGTGCTTCGGACACAAAGTACACTGTCCTCTGGATCAACTTCCCTTTGGATTCCTGTTCACGTATGAGCACGTTGCTTACTGTCGAGGGTCTCTTTGTTGAGGGGGTGGTGAGAGTGGCTAAGTTGGTGAGGTATTCTTTGATTTCGTCGAAACACTTATGGCATTTGGGGTCCAAGCGAAGTCTGTTGATCCTATCAACGTTTTGAAGATCGGAAGGCTTCACTCAGAAGACCTGGTGAGGAAGCGTCTGAGGGTGGCTAGATGGCCAACCAGCTTCTAGGCCTGTTTTAGATTCTCCGGAGGGGCCACTAGCTCTAGGGCGCTGATTTGAGTGGGGCTAGCTTCGAGGCCACGGCTCGAAACTAGGTATCCTAACAGTTTGCCAACCTATGCCCCGAAGACACATTTCTCGGGGTTTAGGTCGATCCCGCAGGCTCAGAGGCTATCAAATGTTTCTGCTATGTCTAGGCTATGCTAGTGCTTTCGTGCACTCTTAATTACAATGTCGTCCATGTATGCCTCGATGTTATGACTTATCTGATGACCTAGAGCCTTATATATTAACCTAGAGAAAGTAGCCTCGGCATTTCTCAAGCCGAAGGGCATTCTTACATAGCAGAAGACTCCAGAGGAAGTGATAAAATTAGTCTTAGCTTCATCTTCGTGTTTCAACCATATCTGATGGTAGCCAGAGTAGGCATCAAGAAAACTAAGGAGCTTGGAGCCAGCTGCGGGGATTCTTCGTCGAAGGAGGCGTTCTGCTCCTCCTTCCGAGCTTCTTTGTCTTCTACGTCACTTATCATGACAACCTCGGCTTCTGGTGCCCTCATCGTGCAAGGAGGCTGGTTCATGGCTGCCTACTACCACCGTATGAGCTCGGCCCTGATTTGGGCATTCTCAGCGGCCAACATATCAGCCCGGGTCCCGCTGCCCCCATAGTGGTTCTCCGGGTCTCGTGACCAGACGAAGTCCGTCCGGAGGATTGTAGCGAGGAGGTCTCCCTACGAGCGGAGGCCTATGAGCCCTTGTGCCGTGGGGGCTTGGAAGTCCGTAGACAGATTTGCGTAATCAGATGGGTCTCCAGCTCTCGGCGCCATGTCTGGGTTTCGAACCAGGGCGGCTTCGGCCGCCATGGCGGTGTTTGCTTGTAGGGTTCTTGTCGTGAGGTCCGTGCTGACCTTCGAAGAGGAAGCGTACCCTCGCTTTTCTTGGGAGGCATGTTTTTTGTGGGTGTGTAGTGGAAGGGATGCTAGCTTTTAGGACTAAAATCCCGACGGACGATGCCAATTGTTAGCTTAAAGGATTACGCCGATGGGTTTGAGTGGAAAGGCTTTATTTGGGCAGAGCCCTGGGAAGGATATTAATCCTACCGCAAAGCTATATTTCTTGCCTGGAAAAGATGATCCTTGTACAATACAGGGCGATGGTATTTATAGGAAGGACCCTCCTAGGGCAAATACTCTTTTACCCCCAAGTTATATGTGTCATTACAAACCTTGTATTTCTTCCTTAGTAGGGGTATGACGGTATCAATTCTATACACTCGTCTGAATAGAACTAGTGTATGGTTGGTGTGA
This sequence comes from Zizania palustris, assembly GCA_019279435.1. NCBI lineage: Eukaryota > Viridiplantae > Streptophyta > Magnoliopsida > Poales > Poaceae > Zizania > Zizania palustris. Next base: position 65,259,351 of record JAAALK010000285.1, on the reverse strand, counting down.
TGACGCGCGCATAGTCGTGTTGTACGCCTAGTCATGATCATATTGCTACATGGCCCTTATGTCCTATTCAATAGGAGTCGCTTGGCACTATAGCCATGACATCCTTACTTTAGTGGTTGCCGTTTGGAGGCTACTAGGATCCGAAGGATCCCGTGCCAGGCCCCCGATGAAGTTGTCTTCGGAGTCACCTTCGGAGGCTTTAGGCCTCTAGGGGCCTTCGTTCGGTCTTCAGTGGTGTTCCCCACGCAGCTACCTTCATCTTGCTCATAGAGATCCCACAACCTAACAGGCCCGTCATCTAGTGGAGGGCACTTCCCATATCGTGGGGGCGACCGTTCCACGACACATCTTCGGCGGCGAGGTACTTCATAAGCATGGGCTTCGCAACCGTCTTGGGGATTCGTGATCCCGCCACTACTGCTGACGGCATTATTTCCCCCCAACATTCATGAACCTTGATGTATGCATGCACCAGTCCCTTTACAACACGCCGTTAGTCAAGGTCAAGGCGAGATACATGCCATCCTTGTTGGTTAGCTCGACATTTCACTCGATCAAGCATTGGATTCAAATCATGACTAGCTCCTTATTCATAGTGGCATGGCCATGCACTTTTCCAATCCAATACCTCGAGGGGCCCAGAGATGACTCTGCCGTTATTAGGAGGGGTAAGTTCCATCTTGACCACTCACATCCCAAGACATGTTTTACGACACACCAGAAAACAACCCTTATTACTACCCAGTTACGTAATAGCGTTAGGAAGCATCTAAGTGTGTCATTACGCATTCTGGAATCAAATGATGATCTCAGATATAAGGACTCTACAAGTACACCATTGAGATGACAACTGATGGCACTTTACAATAACAATCCCAGTAGTATCTCAAGGGGTTCTGTCCAACACCATGTTCACCAACATGTGTCCACATCACTGATTTGACATCTCTATGTCTATGATCTATGAAACATGATCACCAATAAATCGGATTTGCTAATCCGTGTATCATCACTATCCCACATGATGACAAGATTAGAGACCCGTTTGAACAACATTGTAACAAAGCAAATAGTTTCACATAACAAGTCATACTCATTAATTAAATGCAAACGACATTTATTCAAGGACAAGATAACAATTATCTCCTACATTAGCATAGATATCACTAGCGACTCCCACATACACATGACTCACTCTCACAAGTATCTCATACCCATGGAGGTCAGGTGCGCCTCATGCTTGGGTTGTGGAAGAGGCTTTGTCAATGGATCCGCTATGTTCAAATCCGTGTGCACCTTGCCAATATTCACATCACCTCTCTCAATGATCTCACGGATCAGGTGATATTGCTGAAGTACACGTTTGGACTTCTTGTGTTATCTAGGCTCCTTGGCTTATGAAATGGCACCACTATTACCATAATAGAGGTCCATTAGACTAGACGCGCTAGGAACAACACTCAGCTCAGAAACAAACTTTCTGATCCAAATAGCCTCCTTCGCAGCTTCCAAAGTTGCAATATACTCAACTACTATTGTAGAATCAGCCACGCCTATTGCTTAGAACCATCCAACTCACTACGCCTCCATTGAGGCAGAACACAAACCCATACTATGATTGAGAATTATCTTTTATTGGTCTGAACATATCCTCAGTTATTCTCAAGTACATGAGTATCCCTTTTATGACTGCCTAGTGACTCTCACCTGGGTTTGACTGGTACCTGCATATTTGGGCATGTACATGGCACATATGATGGACCCGATCACGGAGGCATACAAGATTGCACTCATATTCAGCATTTTGAAACCGTTTAAAAACCTTGCCAATGTACTTTATTCTGGCCTAATCAAATTAGCCATTTCGATCTATCTCTATAGATCTTCATGCCCGAAGTGTATGTTGTGTCTCCAAGATCCTTCATTGAGAAACCATTTTTCAATAAGGTCTTGACAGCATTCTACAAAGGAATGTTATTTCCGATCACCTATATGTCATCCACATATTGAACCGAAATACAAGTGTGCTCCCACTAGCCCTTTTGCAAACAAAAGACTCTTCTTTATTCTTGATGGAGTCAAACATTTTGACTACCTCATCAAAAGAAATATTCCAACTCCGATAAGCTTTCCATATCTCATAAACATAAAATGCAGCAATTGCTACAACAATCCGAATAGACGTAAGTATAACGATGGGCGAAGATCGTTTCATCATAATAAACACTTTAAATATTTTGAAACCTTTCGCCTCCAATCGTGCATAATAGATGTGAACTTTTCCATCAACGTATTTTTCCTTAAAATCCATCTTCACTCAATAGTTTTTATGCCATCGGGTGGATCCACCGAGTTCCAAACTTGGTTTCCTTGTATGGACTCCAATCTGTCTGGTTCAGAACTTTTGATCTGGCATCGGAAATTTCGATCTGACTCCTCAGTCACAAACTTTGTCCGGCATCGGAACTTCTGAACCAACAAATATCAGAGCTTCCGACCCGACAAATATCGAAACTTTCGAAGTTCTCCAAACAGAAACATATCCAAATTGTTTTAATTTGGATCTTAATGGTTCCAAACCATTTTTTAGAGTTTGGTCCCATCACTCTCTTAGATGGAACTCTATTTCAAGTAAGAGCGTCAGTTTCTAGAGCGTTACCTCAAAAGGATGATGAAAGATCAGAGCGTCAACTTATGGCTCAAATATTCATCTCCACGATCGGATCGTAGAAATTTTATTGTCTTGCCCGTATGATTTTGTACTTATGAGCTCCTTTGAACTTTTCGAAGGACTCCCACTTACTCCTCATCAAGTAGACACATCTACTAAACTCGTTGGAAAAAGTGATAAAGTACTAGAACCCATTCCTAGCTGTGCAGCTCATTGGACCGTACACATCAGTATGTGCTATGGCCAATAGCTCATTCGCCTTCTCAGTTAGACCTAGTGAAAAGCGTCTTTGTCATCTTGCCAAATAAACAAGATTCACACGCGTCATATGATTTAAAATCAAATGACTCCAAAAGTCTATCACTATGAAGCTTCTGTGTGCGCCTCTCATTTATATGACCTAAGCGATAATGCTAGACGCAGTTAGGATTCAATTCATTGAGTCGTCGTTTCTTAGTACAAATGTTATAAACATGTGCATCCTCAAGACTTATAATGTATAATCCATTCACCAATGAACAAACATCATAGACAATACCATTTCAGAATATCAAACAACATTTGTTCTTTATCATGAACTCATAACCTTCTTCCTCCAAACACGAGGAAGTGATGATGTTTTTGCCCAATGCTGGAACATAATAAAATTATTCAATTTCAGAACTAATCCTAAGGGTATTGACAAAGAGTAAATGCCAACGCCAACTCTGCAACCTTTGCACCATTGCCGACACGAATATCCAGTTCACCTACTGCAAACTTTCTTGACCTACTCAGTCCTTGCAACGATTTGCATGTGTGAATCATCGAACCGGTATCAAATACCCATGAATCAATTAGACAAGTCACTGAGATTAATTTCAATAACATTTATACTTGAAGTCGAAGCGGAAGTCCTACCTCCCTTCTGCTTCGAATTTGCCTGGATCGGAACTTCCGATCTGGCATCGGAAATTCGAATCTGACTTCTCTGTTGCAAATTTTGTCCAGCATCAGAACTTCCAATCCGACAAATATAGGAGCTTCCGATTAGGCATCGGAACTTCCGAATCCTGCAAATAGAAATAGATCCAATTTGTTTTAATTCATCCAAGTGGGCCTTCTCTACAACATTTTCCTAGTTGCTTGAGAACACTTCTCAAGTGTCTAAACCAATCAATAAAAGTTGTTCCAAAAAGAATTGATCGCAAAATAAAGAGTAAAGTGTTCATAACAGTCGATGCCATGATCTACAAAAGATTAAATGCAAGGTTCAGCACTATGCAATGTTTATCTTTTATCCAATAAAAGATGTCACACTATCTAAACTAGTCACTTTCCCTCTCATGACTAATAGTGGCACAAGATCCATGGTCACGCTATCTCCTAGTGAGCTTTGGCATCACTGCTAGAAGCTAGTTGACATAGGTAAGCAACTTTTTGCTAATCACATCATATGTGACTCTTGTCGTTATAGAATCATCCAATGCTCGACCCCAACTTCTATGCTCCAAGGCCCAAAACCGTTTTGATAGCCTTGTTAAGTGAACCAATACTATGCATGCAGAAGTACGACTTCCGCCCCAACTTGCCAAGATAAAAGATATCACCCTACTTGAGCAGACCCACTATCAATGATCGAAAACCTTTGTTGGTGCAACTATTGGGAAGAGCATCAACACTTAATTTTCTGAGGGAAACCTATTCTAGCACGATAATGGTCCTAGCGCACACAAAACATGCAAGAACAGAATAACTAGGAACATAAGAAAGCATCACAGGAAATCATATTAACTGTGACATAACATGACCTTCTTCACATGGCGATCTCCATCTCCATGGCTCCCGTCATTGAGTGCATGCTCCCGGTCTCCCTGAAGAGTACTAGTCTATCTCGCATATCTATACAAATTACATGGGCCGAAGCACCGTGGAAACGACATGCAAGTCATAATAAATTTTACATCAACCTTGGGCTATAAATAACCATGACACGCATGCCATATTAATTTACATTCATCGCATGCATCTCATACATCAGATTTATCCAAGGCCATGCTAGTCACATTATTCTTCTGCAAAACAAAGTTAGGCGAGCAATCTACAAGTGATTGGATTCTGGATCTGAAAAACCCAGATCAACGGGCTCGGAATTTCAACTTAGGGTGGGTCGGAACTTTCGATCTGGTATCAGAACTTCCGAATCAATATCGGAATCCCAAACCGCAACAATTGTATTTTGTATCGAATCATTATTCAGTATCAGAACATATGATCACTATCAGAACATCTGATCCGTCATCGAAACTTCCAACCAATATCTGAACTTCCTGATTTGCTACGGACAGAAAGATATCTAATCTATTTTTTCACCATGTATCTCCATACATGAGGGATCTAGATCGAACACTACGCACGTAGGCTCTGATACCACTGTTGGGGAATAGGGGAGCTACGCTAGCCAGCAAATTCAAAATTTCCATCCTAAACCGCAAGGCCCATGCGCGTGTGAGATCATAGATTGGTACCTTTTAGCACTTGACGTGCTAGGTGCAGCGGAAGAAGATGTTGATGAAGCACGTCAAGTATATCCTCGCTTTGTCCTAACCGTTCCTAATAGATCCAATCGATGAAGAAATCACCTTCCTCGTAGTGTCGGCCACGAGCATCGCTTTTGGGGCAACACCTCTACGGAGTCCACACATACAGGGATGAGATCAATCTCACGCCGGCGTGCTAGCATCGCCGATAGCCCGTGGCCCGCCGGTCACCCGCGACCAACCGATCACCCACCCTAGAAGATCGCGCCGACCATGGTTTGCCATGCCTTCCAGACAAGAAGAGGAAGGAGAAAGAAATAATGATTGCGGACTACGACGCTTGGTCACGAGACCAAGATGACGTGGCCTTGCGGGAACTGCAAGATAAGCACCACGGTTTTTAAAGGCAGATTAAAAATCATTTAACTCACATGCATTTCAATCAGCACATGTATAACCATCAATTGTACACAAGAATTTAATTAGAGAAAATAAATGCAGATGATGAACTGTGCTTAGAGACGATTCAAAAAAGCACTAAAAAATAGAGATATATCAATAAAAAATCATAGTGCAATCTAAAAAATAAAATATTAGAAGCAATTTAATCTAGCACATGAAAAGTAATTTTTGTCTGTTCCTGCTCACCCTGATCTTTGGGGCTTCATGTTCCTGCCGCACCTGCAGACCCCCACCATGTGGAACACCATGCATAGGGAAGCTACGCGCGGGACCCACTCACCTTGAGTGCTCCGTCAAATAGAGATCCCACGCGTCCAATAGAGATCTCATGCGTCCAATAGAGATCCCATGCGCCAAGACTACTTCACGCGCGTGCCACAGGAAGCACCGATGCCTTCCCCAAAGCCGTACGTCTCCCTGCGCCTGCACCGACCTCCACGTCGAGTGCGTGCCGCACTGTGCTAAACACTCCCGAGGAAAAACCGGCAACAGTGGTTTCTTCGATTTCAATGGATGAAAACACTAAAGGGAGGAAGAAGCACAAAAAGTAAATTCAGAATTGAATGAGTTAAGAAACTATAGGGGATTGGGGGCCAATTTATAAGCAGCCCAATAAATTAGAAAAAAATCCAATATACCTTTAGAATATTTTACAGATACAGAAATAAACTGAAAAATACTAAAACGCCCTTAGGATTTTTAAAGACTCAACTAACAGAGACTGTGGATCTAAAAGGCAAAAAATAATATCCTAAATAAAGGTAACTCGTCCTAATGCGGAGCTTTTATAGCATCTACGACTTCACTTTAAGACTGTATGATCTTTGATGGATGTTCCAGATTGGGTGTGTTAGTTTTGCGCCGAATCTGACAAAGCGCTCATCGCCTCTACACCGAGTACCCGAATTGGGCCGACTGGACTCTACGGCCCCATCGGCCAAGCAGTCGATCACTACCTATTTACTTGAGTCAAACTATATCAAACCACAACGAGTACCCTACCGATCCTGGCCCATGGACTCGGATTGGGTCGGCCCGACTCCATGGCTCCCTCTACCCGATAGTTGCTCGCCGCTCGTGTATCTGAGTCACATGCGATCAAAACACGTACTACAACAAAATGATAAAATTCCGTTGGCTATTTTATCTTCTGTCGGCATTTCGGAAAGCCGAGCGAAGTTATTTAACTTCTATCGGCTGGAAGTAGCCAACAAAAGTTAATTTAACTTTCGTCGGCTTTTGACCGTGGCCGACGGAAATTAAAGGGCAATTTTCCCTGCCCGGTAAAAGAGCCTTAACTTCCGTTGTCCAACATTAAAGCCAATGGAAGTTATGTAACTTTCGTCGGCTTTAAGGCTGGCCGACAGAAGTTAAGAGAGGTATTTTTTCTACCCCCGTGCGCATACAGGGAAACCTAACTTCCCTGCACGCGCGCCCACTCTACCGCCTGAGAAGCCACCGCCACCGCCCGAGCTCACCGCAGCCCTGCTCGCCGCCCTGCCGCGGCCCTTGCCCGTGCGCGCGTCGCCACCAGAGTGCCCTTCCCGGATGCCGGCCGTCCGAGGTCCCCACCGTCGGCCATCCGAGCTCCCCGCCGTTGGTCACCGCCGTCCGTCACCCGCCAATCATCATCGTCCACCATGTAATTTTTACCCCTCTCGATCCTCTATCTAGTTTCCTCACTTGCATTGTGATTGAATTATTGTTTACTTTGTGAATTGTGAATATATGGTGTGAATTAAATTGAATTGTGAATTTAGTTATATTTTGCAATGTCAATATATGTTGTGATGTTTATATGCAATATATGTTGGGTTGTTAAAAAATGTTCATGTATTAATATGTTTCATATGTGATGTTCAGCCGACCGCTGCCCATCGCCGTCCGTTGTCCTTCGATCCGCCCCTGTCAAGTAATTTTTCTGCTTTAAGAATTTCCTTCACTTTTGATTTGTGATTTTTGTCATAGTGGATTGCATTGATTGCTCTAAGTTATATTAGCAACAATTTTGTCGCATTGGCCGGACCGAGATTGATTGTATGATAGACACTTAAATTTTGTTGTAGTATGTGATATAATGAATAATTGATTCTTTTTCTAATGCACGTCAAGTGGAAATTGATTGTATGATACACCTGATTTTTGTTGAAGTATATGATATAATGAATAATTGATTCATTTGCTAATGCATGTCAAGTGGAAATTGATTGATTATGTTGACTATTTATGCTATTACAAGTGTTTCGTATGTGATGTGCTATTATATATGGTATTAATTAAATTCTTGTAATAATTTGTGGTTTGTTGATGATATCATTATGGTGATTAGTATTACACATACATATATATACTTTCTTATATATATATTCTTTCGTATGCATTTCTTTATTTGACAACAACATAAATAGTATAACGAAACCTATGCGTCACTCATTTCGGACCAACATGTCTCATACGTGTCATGCATGTGAGATGTGTAGGTCCGGAATTTTCCTTTTTTGGACAGCCTCAGAGTGGGCGACAAAGCGTGGTATTTATTATGAGTCATGATTCCGAACGAGATTTCAGTGTCATAACCTTGTTGTTCTCCATTGCACCACTATCAGGCGTGCAATTGGAGAACAGTGGGGTTATGCTGCTGAAATTTCATTCAGACTCATGACTCATCATAAATACCACATTCTGTCGGTCACTCTTGGGTGGATTTAGAACGTATCTTTTCTTATAGACATAGGGTTGTGGTATGTACATAGAAACGTCTAGAACTTATGATGCATTCACGATTGAATGAATGTTTTGCCTCTAGAATGGCTGAGAACGACCGACAGTGGATGTATAGTGGTTGGATGAAAACTGGAGCTCACATGAGGGAGTGGGTAATCAACGTTTAGAAATTTACTGAGCGTGCATTCGCTTTGCAAAAAACTCTAGCGTGAGGTGCCCATGCATGAAGTCCAGAAATTCTTGTTGGCAAGACAAGAGAACGTTGTCATTGCACATTTGCAAATATGGTTTCTTGCCAGGTTATGAAGTTTGGGTGCACCATGGCGAGACAGGCCATGAAAAAACGGTATTAGTAGAGGAAGAATAAGATGATAGCACGACAGATGATAGTATGGATGAGATGTTTGATGCTATAAGGCCAGAGTTTGAAACAAACCCTGAGGATCCTCCTACACCAGAGGTTCAAAAGTTTTTCGACATCCTTCGAGCTTCAGAAGAGCCATTGCATGAGCACACCACGGTAAGCGTTCTCTCTTTCGAGACCCGTCTTATGGCCATTAAGTCGAAGTTCGCATTCTCCAGCAATTGTTATAAGGAGCTCGTGAACCTGATCAGTGATATCCTTCATATGAACCATAAGATGCTAAAAGACATCTACCAGTCAAAGAAAATGCTTTCTGCTCTCGCTATGGAATATGAGAAGATTGACGTGTGCCAAGATAATTGTATGCTTTTTTGGAAAGAACATAAGAATGAGATGAAATGCTTAAAATGTGGCAAACTGAGATTCGTATAGGTCATAAATGAAGACGGTGAAAAGGTGATGACAGAGGTTGCTCATAAGAAACTTCGTTACATGCCTCTTACACCTCGGGTGAAATGATTGTTTCTCTCGTAGAAACTGCTAGGCATATGAGATGGCATAAGGAAGGCGTACGTGAGAATAACCAAGTAATGGTGCACCCATCTGATGGTGAGGCATGGAAGGCTCTAGATGATTTTGATGCAGACTTTGCTAGGGATGAAAGGAATGTTCGCGTCGGGTTGGCAACAGATGGATTCATGCCATTCAATGTAACCACATCATCGTACTCTTGTTGGCTTGTCTTTGCAGTTCCATACAACCTTCCACATTCATTTTGTATGAATATGAATTTATGTTTCTGTGTCTCATTATACCTGGTCTAAAGCATCCTGGAACACGCCTCAATATGATGTTGAAGCCCTTAATTGAAGAGTTGAAATAATTGTGGAAAGGAGTTGAAGATTATGACTAGGACCAGAAGCAAAAATTCAATCTTCTAGTTGCGTATATGTGGTCGGTCCACAATTTTCCGACATACGGTATTTTTTCTGGTTGGAGTTGTCATGGAAGGTTGACATGTCCGATATGTGCGAAGGACATAGATTGTTTTCGTCTTAACTTCGGGGGAAAGATTTGTTACTTTGACTATCATAGATGCTTTTTGCCCATGAATCACCCATTTAGGTTACAGAGGAACAGTTTCAAGAAGGACAATATTGTTGTAAAGGGACCACCAAGGTGTTTAAATGGTACAGAAATCGCTGATATGCTGAATGAGTCGGTCTTTAATAAAAATGGGCATGGATTTGTAGGATTTGGAACCGAACATAATTGGACCCATATATGTGGCTTATGGAAATTGTCGTATGTCAAATCATTGATTCTGATGCACAACATTGGCGTTATGCATGAGGAACATAATGTTGGTGAAAGCATTATAAGCACATGTATGGATTTAGCGATCAGGAAAAAATATAATGTAAAGGCGAGAAGAGATTTAGCTGATATTTGTAATCGACCAACCCTTGAGTTGACAAATAATAGTGGCAAGCCACATGCCCATTTTATTTAAAACATAAAGAAAAAACAAGTAATGAGGTGGTTGAAAAAATTGAAATTCCTAGATGGTTACGCCGCGGGATTTATAAGAGCTGTGAATTTGAAAACATGGAAGTTAGATGGATTGAAAAAGTCATGATTGCCACATAATAATGGAAGGACTCCTTCCTGTAATGTTTCGTGGGTACATCAATGATGATGTGTGGAAGGCTTTAGCTGAGCTGAGTCATTTTTATAGACAACTTTGTGCTAAAGAAATTAAGAAAGATATGATGGAGAAGTTGGAGAAAGAGATACCGGTGCTTTTATGTAAATTGGAAAAAATATTCCCTCCAGGATTCCTCAATCCAATGCAACATTTACTTGTTCATCTTACATATGAAGCTAAGGTAGGTGGTCCTGTGCAATATAGTTGGATGTATCACATTGAAAGGTCCCTAAAGAAGCTTAGAGCGATGGTTGGCAATAAGGCCAGAGTTGAAGGTTGCATCGTAGAAGAATTTAAATTGAAAGAGATAGCATACATCACTAGTGTATACTTCACTGAGCATCACAATGCCAACACACCTACTATGCGGTATCATGTGGATGCAGACAATCCTTGTAGTGGCCTTCAATTTTTCAGTAGATGGGCATAATTGTTGGTGTCTCCACAACATATTATGTAACTCAGAAAGAACAGACATATGCCTTGCTCTACATGTACTCAAATATGGAAGAGATGGAACAATATTTCGCGTAAGTGAATGCTTTTTAGTTTTATAATTTACCGACGATGTTTTATATCTATTTGTTTACCTATTCATTATAATATTGACAGTATGTTTGATTCGAAATACGTGACGTCTGGTCGTCAACCAATAGAGAAGTAATTAGATAAGTTGCGTCGGGAAGGAATAAATGGAGGGCCTAGTTTCCTCACATGGTTTAGAGAACATGTAAATCCTTACCTTTTGTGACACGTATTATTTTACTCTATTAGGTTAATTATCTTATAAACTCGTATGATTTGCAGTGCATGCTCACCGGCAATGTACATATAGACTTGCGGCAGCTCTCTTACGGAAGTATTACTGCCAAAAGTTATTGTCGATATGATGTGAACGGTTTTCACTTCCGTTCAACTATTTTTGAAGTGTATCGATCTCTAGCGGCAACAACTAATATTCGTGTTGTTACAAGGGTCGTTGATGGCCAAGGACACAAAACTAAGTATTATGGAATCATTAAAAATATAATCGAGTACAACTTTGTCGGGAATAAAGAGCTTAAAGTAGTCTTCTTCGATTGTGATTGGTTTGACCCCAAATAAGGTAATCGAGAAAACCAATTTGGGATGGTTGAAGTCAAACACACAGAACGACTATGTGGTTGCGATAATTTTGTCCTTGCTCACCAAGTCGAGCAGGTGTATTATATGTCGTACCCATGTGAAAAATTAAGTGCTTGGTGGGTAGTCTGCAAAGTGAATCCTCGGGAACGTCTACAAACCCCTAGTGATAGTGCTTATTAATTGGAGGTTGAAGAGGTCGATGAGATTTATCAAGATGATGAATTGCCGACTTCATTTAATGTAGAGCCAGACTCGCCAGTAGATTCTTTTCTTGGTGATGCTAATGATGTAGCAGTTCACGAGAAAAGGAAACAACAACATAAGAAGAAAAAAGTAACATGGCGTGCTTTGGGGAGATAGGGACAAATTGATCCTGATTTTGATGATAATTGACAAGTAATTGTTTTTATACATGCATTTTGTATGTTAAATATACTTCATATTACATGCTTTTTCATAAGTTCTAACTTTTCGTACTAATAAATGCTCATTTGTGTTTGTTTTGAATAGGATGTCGAAAAAGGTGAAGATTGTCACGAGGAAGCTTTTCGGCTTGAAGAGTACACCGGTGAGTACAGCGGCAAGACAAAAGGACAACATATTCTAGGGTAGCTCCTCTTCTTCAAACAGACGTCATCAAGAGCAGCTCTTGAGATGCATAGACCCAGCATTGTAGAATCGACCTATTGCATTTCTAAGAGATGATGAGGTAACCTTCAAATTGTTTTTATTCTAGTTATAAACTATTACTAATTGTTTTCATACTATTTTGTAGGATGAAGAGCATGACCTGGAGGGTGTGGGTCAGGAGGATGTCCCAGAGGGTGGGGGCAAGAGGGCGATGACCCAGAGGGTGCGGGGCAGGAGGATGCCCCGGAGGGTGTGAGGCAGGGGGCTGACCCAGAGGGTGCAGGGTAGGAGGATGGTGCGGGTCAGGAGGACGAGGCTGAGGCTTCAGGGTCATCCTCACATTCTTTCAGGATGAGCCACCTGGTCGCCCCACCTATAGCCCCTTCAAGTGCAAACAAGATCGAGATCATGCCTGTAGGTGACGGGTAAGTCTCATACTCTGGTGTTTTGCTTTACTTCAAAAAATTTCTTTCGGTTTACTAACTTTTTTATTATGTATTTCTAGATCTTGGATTGACACTCGGTTTGACGGCACATCGAGGGACAGGTAGGTTAACCAGATATTGGGTAACATGTGTCGTCTGCGCTACCCAGGGGTGCTGACAATGCCGACCGGTGAGCGGGTATTATGCACGACATGAGACCAATACCAGTTTGCACCTGACGGCACCCACGGAACTGCCCAGGGGCCGGTGTCTCATGACTTTTGGGTATGTGTTTTTTTCATGCATTGTTTCGTTTTAACGCAAAACTTTTGGAGTTATAATAGTTTACTAATCATGACTTTTGCAGTTACGTTTCTGCTTGCCAGAATCGGGAAATCACCATAATCATGCCCTTGCTGTCTTCAACAACAACGCACACAAGGTGGTGAAGGACACAATTTCATATGCCCGCATTCAAGTGAACAATGCGTACTACAAGGAGAAGCTAGGGCAACGAATGAGCAGGGCGATGGGTTCTTCAGCAATATACTTGACTGAGGAGCAATATTGTTCGGTAAACAATTCTAACTCTTTTAAATCTTCGATTTTTGAGATTTATTTTCATCTAATGTAGAAGCTTAAAATCTCTGTTCAGGTGAGGATTCCATGGTTTGCAAACCGTGAAGATGCCTACTTTGAATTCTGCAAGATTTGGTCTTCAAATGAATTCAACAATGTTTCTGAGAAGAAAAGGCAATGTCGTGGCACAGATCCGAAGCACATATATGAGGCCGATGGACATATCTGCTTGGCTAAATGCATGGTAAGACCTACACTTGTCATTTTATATATATATATACATTGTAATGTGACTAACTCATATCTACTGTACAGGAAGCTAAAACTGGTGTTGTGCCAAGTGACATCGAGGTTTATGCTTCTAGTCATAAAGGAGCAGATCCTGCACAGCCAGATATCTTGTGTAGTTAGTCAGCCACGGATTATTTGGTGAGATGTTAACAACTTTAAGAGTTTGTGTCATTTTTCTGCCTCTAATCGGTAATGTTGGTTTTTGCAGACGCAATATGGTCAACACATGGCTCAACTCCTTGGAGAGGAGTATGATTGGCGGAGACAACCTGTCGACCCAATGGTCGTGTACCCCAGCGGAGATGGAAAAAGCCACGGACGGTGAGATGATGTTTTTCTCAATGCTTTGTGTATGGTACTATCCTGGTAACTAACTTATTCAATGTTGCAGGTACTCCATGTTCAAAGGAGTTATTGACTCAAGGGCGGTGAGAGCTCAGAAGTCCGCTCAGTCGTCGCAGGGCTCCTCAGGAGTTAGCTCCAATCATCGCCACTTAGAAGGAAATCAGGAGGTTGTTCAGCTGACGGAGAAACTGAGGCAGTCACGCGAGCAGATGATGTAGTCATAGGAGCACATGCGGCAGTATCAAGACCATTATGCTACCTAGTATGTTTAGTTTGCCACATTACAACTATATAGCAATTAGGAATAGGTTTAAAACTAACGGGTTGCATTACAACAAGTATAGCACATTGCCCAACTGCAAGGAATTGACATATCGCAGTTCAAACCAATGCCTCCCCCACCACCACCATTGTTTCCAGTTGGTGCTCCTGTTGCAGCTGAGGTACCCTCCTGTCGTTCGTTCAGATACTTAAGTTAGCGTTTAGATGATTATTTGAGTTCGTTCTCTAATTTATCTATTGCTTTAGACTGTCCATATGCCTGGTCAAGATGGACCCTCGGCTTCAAATGTGGATGAACCGAGAGAAAATGGCAGCGCCCACAACTCCAACCAACCAAATGAGGGCGATGAGTGAGTATGGATTGTCCCTTAATGGATTTCAATGTGATTTGTGTACTTGGATGTGATTGTATTGCATAATTGTGGATGTGATACTATTGTTGGATGTGGATGTGTACTTGGAATGTTATGGATGTTGATGTGAGTTTGAATGTGAAATGTGTACGTGATTTTGTTGTTGGATGTGGAATTGTGTGAATGTGGAATGTTTTGGATGTGGATGTGGATATGTTATTGTGTATTGTTTTGGATATGTGAATTTGGATAGGATTGTGTATGTGGATATGAAAATGTGGTTGAATGTGAGTGGGAATGGAGAACCAGAAAAAACAAAAAAAATCCAGCTAACTTCCGTCGGCTTTACCATAACCTACGAAAGTTAGCTGTTTTCAGCCACGTCACCAGAAATAGCTAACTTCCATCGGCCATGGTCAAAGCCGATGGATGTTATGGAAGTTTGCCACGTTAGCAGAACCCCCGTAACTTTGTCGGCCAAAGCTGGCCGATGGAAGTTATGGGAGTTCTACTGACGTGGCAAAATACCACGACAATTTTCGTCGGCCGCATGGAGCCGACCGTCGGTGGCCGACGGAAGTTAGCCAATTTCCGTCGAACCGCTTTCGTCGGCCAGATGCCGATGAAAGTTAGGATTTTGCCGACGGAAGTTGGCTTCTTCTGTTGGGAAAAGCCTAACTTTCGTCGTCTTTGGCCGATGAAAGTTTGCTAGATTCTTGTAGTGATGGTAGGTTTTTTCTTCTTCTCTCATCTTCTTCCTTTGACTTCCATTGATAATCACTCATCACATCTTAGAACCATGAGGTCCATGATTTTCAACATGACAATTCACTCTGGTAGTGAATAAATTAGGAGAAGCAACTCGAAGGCACTGTGAAGGCTGTCATAGGAACATCACCCGAAAAGAATCTGCATATGTATATAGTGAAGAAATCAAACAAAAGTAGTACAATACTTGCGTGTAGCTCCATGCAACTCGGGTACAAATACATACACGTCCTGACAGCTTTATCGGTGAAAAGAAAATTTAACGAAAACTCTTGAGCGATTTCTAGAGGCGGAAGACACATCCGTTTTTGTTGGTTTGCGTTGTAAACCATCCGTTCGCCGCATCGTAATCATGGTAAGCCTTGTTGATTCGCCTATGAATCACCCGTTTAATCCACGTAACAAATTTTTATTGTTTTATATGTTTTATAGGTAATTCAGTCTCTTGGCCGAATTGCCTCTAGTTTCTTGGTGTTTTGTAGAGTTTCTTCTTCATACTAATTGCCAACAAGTTTTAGATCCATCCAATATCTCTAAGTTGGTTGCCGGAGCCCAGAAATCACTTTCCAGGGCCTGTCAGTCTCATTGGAGGCACTACCCTAGTCTGACCGGCCTATGCCGCGCCATCATCTGATGTGCCATCACGCCACGGTCTGACCAATGGCACGAGGCCGGTCTGATCGGGCTTCGCATAGTGGTTTGGGACGCCTCGCATCGGATGCCAGAGCCCTACCTTCGGAGCCCTTGCACCCTTCAGTCTGACTGGAGTCTTGACACCGGTCTGACCAGCAGAAGGCTGGAGCCCTCTTCAGACATCTTCGCACGATACGCCGGAGCACCCTTTGGACCCCCGTCGGCCACTGTTTTGGTCTGACCGAAGAATCACCTTCGGTCCGAGTGACCGAAGGACTGACGGAACCCTTCGGCCACCCATACACAATATACACCAGAGGACCTCTTTGACAATATCCTCACACTGTCGATCTGACCAGCAGTGTGCCTTCGGTTTGACCATTCCCTTTAGGCCGGTTTGACCGACCCTAGTATTTCGGTCTAACCGACCCTAGTTTGATCGGTTGATTGCTATTTTCCACACTTCGGCTTATTTTGTTATTTCTTGTAATCTAATTGCCTTGCGACTCCACCCCCTTTTCACTCTCAAGGGTCATCGGAACACGATGTCGGCGTCATGTTACGCTTAGGGGTATCTCTAAGTATCCACGCTCTTTTAGATCGTCGAATTGGCATTGGTGTGTTTGGCATTTTGACCGTTAGGTTTTTGTGTCAACGCACTTTTTGGCAACTTTATTGGGGCAAGCATGCCAAGCACTACTACATCGGTGACATGTACATCGACTACGTCTACATCAATAGGACCCTCGACGCCGATGGACCCGGTGGGGAGCATGGAGATCGATGATAGCAATATCATCCTCCCCACCCTCGACGACCTCTCTGAGAAAGATATGGTAGAGATCGAGGCCAAGACAGAGGGGTTGCACGCTCTTCTGCTTGGGCGCTTCACCAAGACCCGCGGTGGCTTCATCTAGCGCGACATCGAATCCCCGACCTCTTGGGAGCAAGGTAACACCGTCGTCCCCTTGACTATCCTCTCCAGACATCGAGCAAAAGATAGCCACCACAGTAGATTAAGTCGTTAATGCTTCTTTTGCAAATCGCATAGAAACCATGGTCGACTCTAGAATGGAGGCGATGTTTAAGAGATTCGGCTTTTCCGAGGCTGCTTCACCAACTCCGATTCGCATATACAATAGAACCGATGGGAGTACCGGAAATGTCGTCACATCTCTGGCCACATCATCCATGGCAGAGACCGCGTATGGCCCTATTGGTCAGACTGGCCCTTAGGCAGGTCTGACCGACTACTATACCCCGGTCAGACCGGCCCTATAGCTAGTCCGACCACCCTGCCACCTATTATGCATCGCCACCACCCGTGCCTATGCTACCTTTTACCCACGTTGCCCGCACCTCCTGCTCCGGCGCACCTGTATAGACCCGAGCACATCCCTCATCACGAGCCAACACGATAGGAGGATCTGCACGGCCAACACATTGATATACCACAGCGTGTTGCGCCCCGCACGAGAGACACGCACAAGCGGGAGGCGTAGATGACATCGAGTAGCGAATTCGTGCACTGTTTAGAGAATTTGCGCGTTTGACACCTAGGGGTCGAGTTAGGGTTTACCACAAGCCCTACCCAGACCACTTCGACACTATCATGTACCTTGTGGCTTTAGGGTTCTCGAATTCACTAAATTTGACGATGAAGGTAGTAAAAACCACCCTAGAGCACATATGCTAATTCCTAGCGCAGTGTGGTTGAGCTAGTGGGTCGGACGCGCTAAAGCTTAGGTTATTTTCCCTATTGTTTTACTGCACCACTTTCACTTGGTTTTCGGTGTTACCGCCGAACTCCATGCAAACTTGGGCCCAGCTAGAGCAGAAGTTCCATGGCTACTTCTATACCAAGGAAACTGAACTTAGGCTCTCGCATTTAACATCGGTTAGGCAGATGGCTAGAAAAAGTGTCTCCGAGTACATTAAGCATTTTAGAGACACTATAAATCGACGTTTTACCTTGAACATTCCTTTTAGGGACTTGGTCGACCTAGATTTTAACGTTTTACACTCCGAACGTAAGGAGAAACTAGATGGCCATGATTTCTTTGAAGTTAGTCAAGTTCTGCATAAGGCTCTTGTTGGGGGAAAATATTTCATCCTCCAAAAATTAAGGAAGCCTCAACATCAACACAATTAGAAGAAACGAAGTCAGAAGCTTTGGTCTCCGAAGATCCTAAAAGCATCAAGGCTTGTTGTATTCGGAGCTCTCTACAGTGAAGGCCTCCATCAAGACCCCGGTGTGACGAAGCCTCCCTGAGCCTCTTTACCAGAAGGGGTACTGCCAGCGAGGATTGAAGAATTATTTTCTTACTGATTAGATTAATCTTTTACTCTTTTAACCCTACAAAGAATATTAAACAGTATCTTCTAAGTCGGTTGTATTAGAGGGTAAAGGAGTCTTTTCCCAATGTATTTCGTCTATAAATACCCCTCTTCCCTCTGTAAAGGGCATCAAATACTCAGATATTCAATACACACTTCGAACTATCTCAAGCTATTATCCAACCCGGAGGCTTGGAATAGTCCTCTTAAACAAACACTTCGTTTGTTAGTCTTTCAAGTTCTTTAAACCTGTTAGCGTAATCTTTTACGCCAACAGTTGGCGCTATCTGTGGGGAACCTAGTACAAAAAGTTCGTTCTCTACCAATCCTTCCTAGAGCCATGCCTCCTAAACGGAGCCTAGGCACTGGTCCCCTCCGGAGGTCCTCTCGGACCAATAGACGTTGAGTCGAGGATGACTCCAAATCAAGAAGAGGAGGATGATGAGGATAACCCTACCAATGATACAACCATACATGAATACCAAGATCCAATTATTCAAGTTCGAGCACAACGATTAAATCTTTAGGTCAACTCGTTTCTAAGTATCTTAGTATATTATCTTGGGAATAAATTACTACCTAATATTATTATTATTGTTAGGAACCATGGAGATGATGAAAATCACTTGGAGATAAACAAAGAGTTCGAGAAGAACCAGGAAGGACGTCCAAGCCAATTTGAGAGTCCAATCTAACTACAATTCGTGTCCAACTCGGATTCCAGGAGCAGCATGCACTAAAATCATCGCCCAGGCCGCATACGGACTCCGTTTTTAACGTTTCACCCAGCCACAGAAAGATAACTTAATAACCTTTCCAATGCCATGGTTGCATCTCAAAATTCGTTCTATATCAATGGGAATCGTCAAAATAAGATAGAGTCCAGAATATGTCAGCATGTTGTTTTCTGCATTATTGGGCCTTTAGGTCGTGTATCCAGTTGAGCGCATTAGGGTGCGTCCCAAACTACTATATAAGGTGTTTCTACAGCCATCTAGGGTTTTTGGGTTTAATTTACACATTGCTTTGATAGCCGCCACTTCGCCGGATTTGTAAGTAAACCCCAATTCGCAGATTCCAATAGAATTTTCAATTCGATTGCGTTTTCTGCGTTCTTGCTTGTGTTCTTCGATTCGCAGGCAAGGATTAGCCTTCTTGGTGAGTTCATTCATGCTGTGCTTGATTGATAACCAACGGAGCAGTGGTGTAGCGATTGCAAGGGCCGATCTCATGGATCGGAAGCCGGATCGTCAATGTTGAGTTCTCCACAAATCGTTGTTTATCCCCCACCTGACGGAATATCGGGCACCCCCTCCTCCCTCAAGTGGTATCAGAGCTTGGTTTACTGTCAGGTTCGTGTATCTTAGATTAGATTGATTTCATATTCATCCCTTTCCAAATTCCAGCCCTGAAGTTTCTTGCGCGGATTTTTCAGCTCATTTTTATTTATCTACATAGCACTTCTTTGCAGCAAAATTGTATCACATCTTCTTGGTTTGTCTTGTTTGTGCTCCTAGTCAAAAAAAAGAAATGCAAAAAAAAGAGTTCAAAAAAAGAGTTCAAAAATATCAAAAAAAGAAGAATATCGAAAAAAGAGGAGCACTTAGGGATAAATTTGGAAGATATTAGTTTTGTGTGGTGCTATTTTCGGTACTGTTTTGTGGTGATTTTATCAATCTAATTGCCAGCCTTTGAGCCTCAACCACTCTCTCATTTAATCCTTATTGTCATAGGGATCACATTCAGACCAGCAATTAGTACAAGTACTCTGGACATTTATTTAATATTACTATTTTTTCTGAATCATGTTCCACCATATAGATTACTCTTATTTAACCACCTAGACTCCACATATATACTTCTGATCAGTGCAGCTTGAGTCTTTGCAATCATATACCACTCTCTTTGGAAGTCACCAACCAGTCAAGAATTGTGCCACGACCAAGATTGTGCCATCCACTGCCCTGCGATGGTAAGAACCTTGTAAGATTGTGGTAAGATGCTTGAGTGTGATCGAGAATACATTCCACTACCTAATAGTTGATAGGGCTAATATTTTTTTTCTACTATTTTTCCTTTTCTACTAACCATGGCAGGTATGGGAGGTACGACAAATCATAATCATGGTAACAATGTTTCTTCTATCAAAAGTAGGTTTACCATCACAACTTTTTGTGGTGAATATGATGCTGAAGAATATCTAGATTGGGAGATGACCGTAGAGCATAAATTTAACTTATATCTAGTTCCTGAACAACATAGAGTTAAACAAGCAACTAGTATGTTTAAAAATCGTGCTTTAATCTGGTGGGAAGATATAAGTGAACTTCAATTACAACCTGATACATAGGGTCATTTAAAAAGAGCTATGCGTTGTAAATTTGTCTCTTCTTCTTATCATCGTGAATTGTGTAAGAAACTACAACACTTAGTTCAACGTAACATGTCTGTGAGAGAGTATTATGTTGAGCTTCATGAGAGCATGACCCGTTGTGGTGTTGTGGAGCACTCGGAGGAAACAATGTGGCGCTTCTATGATGGATTGAGGCATGAGATTCAAGATATCATTTATTATAAAGAATTTAGTACTCTAGTCGTTTGTTTAATCTTGCCATCATTGCAGAGAAAGAATCGCAGGAACAACAATACACGGCAAGAGACTCCTCTTCACCGCGAGTGACGAGCGCACCAGTACTAACCA
Organism: Zizania palustris; assembly: GCA_019279435.1. Taxonomy (NCBI): domain Eukaryota; kingdom Viridiplantae; phylum Streptophyta; class Magnoliopsida; order Poales; family Poaceae; genus Zizania; species Zizania palustris. The sequence goes on along the minus strand of JAAALK010000285.1, from coordinate 65,238,434 downwards.
AGCCTTTCTCTTCTTCAAGTGTTCGTCATGCACCTTCACATGTACCTACACAAACATTACAAGCATATGGCCTTCCATCTCTGAACGAGTTGAGCTATCAGGTAAAAAGTCCTTATAGGTACCCATTGAGGTTGCTTCATCAGCTGAAATAATAGAACACCCTTTGCAATTTGATAATGATGCACTTCACCATGATAGGACTAATAACTATACCATTGTGGATGAGAATGTGAAATCTACTTGTTACTTTCAACTTCTGATGAAATTGTTAAAGATGATATTGAGATGGCAACTAATGAGAGCAAACAACTTGATATTAGATCTGAAATTCAGCATGAAATCGAATTAAAAGATTCTTCTATCCTTGCACATAAAACTGATCAAACTAAAATTCATAGTCAGATGTGTGCTATGTTGTGATTTATGAAACTCCTTATTATTCTCTTACTAATATAGTTTATACTTTGCCCCCAGTTATCACTAAGTATTTATCTCATATTGAGCTACATAGTATAAATTTGATATGCCTTCCTGAGTTTTTATCTTATGTTGATTACATAAATATAACATATCTTGCCATGCCATTTTGGGATACTTCCACATTAAACGTGTAGATGAAACCAACCATGGGAGCCAAAAGAGGAGTATGAGTTGACGACGACTCTAGTTCAAGAGGAGGAGAAATGATGGAAGACATCCTAGTTGGGATAGGATCATGATTGTGAGGAAACAAGTTAAGGTGCATGCTTTCTATGTTAGATTTAATTTTATATATTTGAACTCAGATACTAACAAACCATGAGATCTGTTCATTTTCAATTTCAAAAATACTTTCTTGGATCAATAGAAGGATGCATGTAGATGGAACTCTTGTATTACATGGAAGTTGATGGGGACCAATAGACGTTTGAGTCAAGGACGACTCCAAATCAAGAAGGAGAGGAGGATTAGGACAACCCTACCAATGATACAGACCATACAGAATACCAAGATCCATTATTCGAGTTCGAGCACACGATTAAATCTTCAGGTCAACTCATTTCTAATTATCTTAGTATATTATCTTGGGAATAAATTACTAACTAATATTATTATTATTGTTAGGAACCATGGAGATGATAAAAAATCACTTGGAGATAAACAAAGAGTTGGAGAAAACCAGGTAGGACGTCCAAGCCAATTGAGAGTCCAATCCAACTACAATTCGTGTCCAACTCGGATTCCAGGAGTATGCGGCTTGGGGCGATGATTTTAGTGCACGCTGCTCCTAGAATCCGAGTTGGACACGAATTGTAGTTGGATTGGACTTTCAAATTGGTTTGAACGTCCTTCCTGGTTCTTCTCCAACTCTTTGTTTATCTCTAATGATTTTCATCATCTCTATGGTTCCTAACAATAATAATAATAGGTAGTAATTTATTCCAAAGATAATATACTAAGATACTTAGAAACGAGTTGACCTAAAGATTTAATCGTTGTGCTCGAACTCAAATAATTGGATCTTGGTATTCATGTATGGTTGTATCATTGGTAGGGTTGTCCTCATCATCCTCCCCTTCTTGATTTGGAGTCGTCCTCGACTCAACGTCTATTGGGTCCCCAATCAACTTCCATGTTAATACAAGAGTTCCATATACATGCATCTCTTCAATTGATCCAAGAAAAGTATTTCTGAAATTGAAATGAACAGATCTCATGGTGTAGCATCTGAGGTCAAATATATAAAAATTAAATCTAACATAGAAAGCATGCACCTTAACTTGGTTTCCTGACAATCATGATCCTATCCCAACAGGTTGATGTTCTTATCACCCCTCCGAAGGAAATGAAGGACATTCGAATGACATGCCAGCCCAGATGGACTGCCATCATGGCAGAGGTTGAAAGATGGGAGGCAGGAAGCTGCCAATAGACTTCACCCTTAGGCTAGCCCTGTCATCCCAGAGGTGCCTAAAGATGATGACCCCATTCACCATCCTGAAGCCTCCGAAGTTTAAAGAAGCCCGAGAATGCTTCTTTCGATAATGAATCTCCGCT
>JAAALK010000285.1:65206690-65235397 GCA_019279435.1 Zizania palustris | reverse complement strand
TGGACCGGGTCCTGCGAGGGGTAGAATGCCCCGGTCGGAGGACCGCGACCGGACTGGCGCTCGAGGTAGTCACTGCGAAGAGCGAGGATGGTGCGGCAGGAGTCGGTGTCGTGGCTCCGGTTCTCTCCATGGACGCTGCAGTAAAAGGTTCCCCTGGCAGGCGCTCGGGGTGGAGGCTTGGGCCCGCCTGGCGACTTCCGCCGGGCGTGTGCAGGTGCTTGGCGGGCGCTTGAGGGGTGATGCTAAGGACTTCTCCCCGAAAGTGCTTCCGGTTCCGCCGAGAATCTTGATGAACAAGGTCCGGGCGAGCGGGCTCCGAGCGCCGGAAGTCAGGGCGCGACGTGGGCCCCGGCTGGGCTCCGGAGGCACTTCGTACGCTCGGGCGTTCGGAGCCGGACAGGGACTACCATCGCCTGTCGGCGTATCTGGCCCTCTTCGGACGGGCGTACTCTTCGAAGTACGTCATGAGCTGCGCCACCGAAGAGATGGGCTTCCGGTGGAGCTTGTCGAGGAGACCTGGGTGGGTGACGCCTTCCCGGGCCGCGTCGATGACTGAAGAAGCCGAAAGCCCCTTGATCTGAGCTTTGGTGTGCGCAAAGCGCTGGGAGTACTGCCGCAGGGTCTCTCCGGGTTGCTGCTTCACTTGAAAAAGGCTCCCGGTGGACATGGGGGCCACGAAAGGTCCCCTGGAAGTTGTTGACGAACTTCTTTTTCAGCTGCTCCCACGAGTGGATGGTCCCTGGCCGGAGGGGACCAGAACCATCGAAGGGCGATCCCTTCGAGCGCCAGAGGGAAGCATTTGGCCATGGCGTCCCGGCTCCCCCCGGACGCTTCTATTGCCAGAGCGTAAGAGCGAGAGAACTCGCCGGGGTCGGAGTCCCCGGAGTACTTGGGGAGCTTGGCGGCGCGAAAGCTCGAACTGAAGCGCACCCGTTGGAGGTCCGGGTGCAGGGGAGAGTCCTCGTCGTATGATGCGTTCTCCTCTTCCGGGGGGTTCTCGTCGTCGCTCAGGTCCGTGACCGCAGCTCTCGCGGCGCGGAAGGCTGCCGGGGGGGCCGGGGGCCGGAGCGACGCTTCCTGACGCCACAAAGCCAGCTCCGCTTTAGCCTGGCGTTCTCGGCAGCCAGGGCATCGGCCTGGCTCCCGCTTCCCCCGGAAGTTGTGTCGGGTCCCGCGAGCGGACGTAGTCCGTCTGAAGGGACACTACTACCGGAGGTCCACCTGGGAGGTGCTGCTCCGGCGGCCCGCCCGGCGACCCGGCCAGGTTGGCGGAGGTCGGCTCGGGCAGGCCGTCGGTGCCTTGAGCTCCGGGTGTCTCTTCTTGCAACTGGGTGGAGCCTGCTGGGGGCGCCGCTCCGACGGTGGTGGTGATGGGAGCTGAAGGATTGGGGTCGATGGTCGGGGCGGGCTCGCCCCCAGCGGTTCGGGTCGACCTGCGCAGGGGGGCCGTGCTCGCTCCTTTCCGGCTCGACATGCTTTGGGTGGATGGGTGTAGAGGACACTAGCTTTTCGGACTAGGATCCCCACGGACGGCGCCAACTGTTGGGACGACGTATCGAACCAGCAGGTTTTAGTGGAAAACAAGAGTAGTGTATTCAATGCCTTGGTCAGCTTGCCCGTTACAACTGTAGTGAGGGGTATTTATAGGGCGTCCCGCTCAGAGGACTAAGCGCCTCCGGGCTGCCAACGGCCACCCGACCAACCCTGACCGGTAGTACAGACAAAGAGAGACATAGTACAGACAAGAAGATTCGACTCTGACAGCGTATCGGCCGTGTCGGACGCTTCCTGCGCCGCCCGACACGGCTCAGAAGATCGCGATCCTGTCCTTTCGTAAGACCGCCTAGTCCTTTTCCCGCCACGGCTCTCTTCGGGCCCGTCTCGCCGGGTCGGCCGAGGGCCCCGGGCCTTCAGCCTCCGGAAGACGAGCTCCCGTGTCCTACGCCGAAGGGCGACCTCCGGCTTCCTTCCACCGGAAGGTGGCCTCCGGCTTTGCTCCTCCGGAAGGTGGCCTCCGGCTTTGCTCCTCCGGAAGGTGACCTCCGGCCACGCTCCTCTGGACGGTGACCCCCGGCCACGCTCCTCCGGAAGGTGACTTCCGGCCCCGCTTCTCCGGAAGGTGGCCTCCGGCCACCGCTCCTCCGGAAGGTGACCTCCGGCCACGCTCCTCCGGAAGGTGGCCTCCGTCATCAAGCCTGGGCCCTCCGGCTGGGGGCCCACCCCGTCGACTCCAGGGATTATCTCCCCCAACACAGATGATGAACTGTGCTTAGAGACGATTCAAAAAAGCACTAAAAATAGAGATATATCAATAACAATCATAGTGCAATCTAAAAAATAAAATATTAGAAGCAATTTAATCTAGCACATGAAAAGTAATTTTGTCTGTTCCTGCTCACCCTGATCTTTGGGGCTTCATGTTCCTGCCGCACCTACAGACCCCCACCATGTGGAACACCATGCATAGGGAAGCTACGCGCGGGACCCACTCACCTTGAGTGCTCCGTCAAATAGAGATCCCACGCGTCCAATAGAGATCTCATGCGTCCAATAGAGATCCCATGCGCTAAGACTACTTCACGCGCGTGCCACAGGAAGCACCGATGCCTTCCCCAAAGCCGTACGTCTCCCTGCGCCTGCACCGACCTCCACGTCGAGTGCGTGCCGCACTGTGCTAAACACTCCCGAGGAAAAACTGGCAACAGTGGTTTCTTCGATTTCAATGGATGAAAACACTAAAGGGAGGAAGAAGCACAAAAAGTAAATTCAGAATTGAATGAGTTAAGAAACTATAGGGGATTGGGGGCCAATTTATAAGCAGCCCAATAAATTAGAAAAAAAAATCCAATATACCTTTAGAATATTTTACAGATACAGAAATAAACTGAAAAATACTAAAACACCCTTAGGATTTTTAAAGACTCAACTAACAGAGACTGTGGATCTAAAAGGCAAAAAATAATATCCTAAATAAAGGTAACTCGTCCTAATGCGGAGCTTTTATAGCATCTACGACTTCACTTTAAGACTGTATGGTCTTTGATGGATGTTCCAGATTGGGTGTGTTAGTTTTGCGCCGAATCTGACAAAGTGCTCGTCGCCTCTACACCGAGTACCCGAATTGGGCCGACTGGACTCTACGGCCCCATCGGCCAAGCAGTCGATCACTACCTATTTACTTGAGTCAAACTCTATCAAACCACAATGAGTACCCTACCGTTCCTGGCCCATGGACTTGGATTGGGTCGGCCCGACTCCATGGCTCCCTCTACCCGATAGTCGCTCGCCGCTCGTGTATCTGAGTCACATGCGATCAAAACACGTACTACAACAAAATGATAAAATTCCGTTGGCTATTTTATCTTCCGTTGGCATTTCGGAAAGCCGAGCGAAGTTATTTAACTTCTATCGCCGGAAGTAGCCAACAAAAGTTAATTTAACTTTCGTCGGCTTTTGACCGTGGCCGACGGAAATTAAAGGGCAATTTTCCCCACCCGGTAAAAGAGCCTTAACTTCCGTTGGCCAACATTAAAGCCGATGGATGTTATGTAACTTTCGTCGGCTTTAAGGCTGGCCGACAGAAGTTAAGAGAGGTATTTTTTTCTACCCCCGTGCGCATATAGGGAAACCTAACTTCCCTGCACGCGCGCCCACGCTACCGCCTGAGAAGCCACCGCCACCGCCCGAGCTCACCGCAGCCCTGCTCGCCGCCCTGCCGCGGCCCTTGCCCGTGCGCGCGTCGCCACCAGAGTGCCCTTCCCGGACGCCGGCCGTCCGAGGTCCCACCGTCGGCCATCCGAGCTCCCCGCCGTTGGTCACCGCCGTCCGTCACCCGCCAATCATCATCGTCCACCATGTAATTTTTACCCCTCTCGATCCTCTATCTAGTTTCCTCACTTGCATTGTGATTGAATTATTGTTTACTTTGTGAATTGTGAATATATGGTGTGAATTAAATTGAATTGTGAATTTAATTATATTTTGCAATGTCAATATATGTTGTGATGTTTATATGCAATATATGTTGGGTTGTTAAAAAATGTTCATGTATTAATATGTTTCATATGTGATGTTCAGCCGACCGCTGCCCATCGCCGTCCGTTGTCCTTCGATCCGCCCCTGTCAAGTAATTTTTCTGCTTTAAGAATTTCCTTCACTTTTGATTTGTGATTTTTGTCATAGTGGATTGCATTGATTGCTCTAAGTTATATTAGCAACAATTTTGTCGCATTGGCCGGACCGAGATTGATTGTATGATAGACACTTAAATTTTGTTGTAGTATGTGATATAATGAATAATTGATTCTTTTTCTAATGCACGTCAAGTGGAAATTGATTGTATGATACACCTGATTTTGTTGAAGTATATGATATAATGAATAATTGATTCATTTACTAATGCATGTCAAGTGGAAATTGATTGATTATGTTGACTATTTATGCTATTACAAGTGTTTCGTATGTGATGTGCTATTATATATGGTATTAATTAAATTCTTGTAATAATTTGTGGTTTGTTGATGATATCATTATGGTGATTAGTATTACACATACATATATATACTTTCTTATATATATATTCTTTCGTATGCATTTCTTTATTTGACAACAACGTAAATAGTATAACGAAACCTATGTGTCACTCGTTTCGGACCAACATGTCTCATACGTGTCATGCATGTGAGATGTGTAGGTCCGGAATTTTCCTTTTTTGGACAGCCTCAGAGTGGGCGACAAAGCGTGGTATTTATTATGAGTCATGATTCCGAACGAGATTTCAGTGTCATAACCTTGTTGTTCTCGATTGCACCACTATCAGGCGTGCAATTGGAGAACAGTGGGGTTATGCTGCTGAAATTTCATTCAGACTCATGACTCATCATAAATACCACATTCTGTCGGTCACTCTTGGGTGGATTTAGAACCTATCTTTTCTTATAGACATAGGGTTGTGGTATGTACATAGAAACGTCTAGTACTTATGATGCATTCACGATTGAATGAATGTTTTGCCTCTAGAATGGCTGAGAACGACCGACAGTGGATGTATAGTGGTTGGATGAAAACTGGAGCTCACATGAGGGAGAGGGTAATCAACGTTTAGAAATTTACTGAGCATGCATTCGCTTTGCAAAAAACTCTGGCGTGAGGTGCCCATGCATGAAGTCCAGAAATTCGCGTTGGCAAGACAAGAGAACGTTGTCATTGCACATTTGCAAATATGGTTTCTTGCCAGGTTATGAAGTTTGGGTGCACCATGGCGAGACAGGCCATGAAAAAACGGTATTAGTAGAGGAAGAATAAGATGATAGCACGACCGATGATAGTATGGATGAGATGTTTGATGCTATAAGGCCGGAGTTTGAAACAAACCCTAAGGATCCTCCTACACCAGAGGTTCAAAGTTTTTCGACATCCTTCGAGCTTCAGAAGAGCCATTGCATGAGCACACCACGGTAAGCGTTCTCTCTTTCGAGACCCGTCTTATGGCCATTAAGTCGAAGTTCGCATTCTCCAACAATTGTTATAAGGAGCTCGTGAACCTGATCAGTGATATCCTTCATATGAACCATAAGATGCTAAAAGACATCTACCAGTCAAAGAAAATGCTTTCTGCTCTCGCTATGGAATATGAGAAGATTGACGTGTGCCAAGATAATTGTATGCTTTTTTGGAAAGAACATAAGAATGAGATGAAATGCTTAAAATGTGGCAAACTGAGATTCGTATAGGTCATAAATGAAGACGGTGAAAAGGTGATGACAGAGGTTGCTCATAAGAAACTTCGTTACATGCCTCTTACACCTCGGGTGAAATGATTGTTTCTCTCAAAGAAACTGCTAGGCATATGAGATGGCATAAGGAAGGCGTACGTGAGAATAACCAAGTAATGGTGCACCCATCTGATGGTGAGGCATGGAAGGCTCTAGATGATTTTGATGCAGACTTTGCTAGGGATGCAAGGAATGTTCGCGTCGGGTTGGCAACAGATGGATTCATGCCATTCAATGTAACCACATCACCGTACTCTTGTTGGCTTGTCTTTGCAGTTCCATACAACCTTCCACATTCATTTTGTATGAAATATGAATTTATGTTTCTGTGTCTCATTATACCTGGTCTAAAGCATCCTGGAACACGCCTCAATATGATGTTGAAGCCCTTAATTGAAGAGTTGAAATAATTGTGGAAGGAGTTGAAGATTATGACTAGGACCAGAAGCAAAATTTCAATCTTCTAGTTGCGTATATGTGGTCGGTCCACAATTTTCCGACATACGGTATTTTTTCTGGTTGGAGTTGTCATGGAAGGTTGACATGTCCGATATGTGCGAAGGACATAGATTGTTTTCGTCTTAACTTCGGGGGAAAGATTTGTTACTTTGACTATCATAGATGCTTTTTGCCCATGAATCACCCATTTAGGTTACAGAGGAACAGTTTCAAGAAGGACAATATTGTTGTAAAGGGACCACCAAGGTGTTTAAATGGTACAGAAATCGCTGATATGTTGAATGAGTCGGTCTTTAATAAAAATGGGCATGGATTTGTAGGATTTGGAACCGAACATAATTGGACCCATATATGTGGCTTATGGAAATTGTCGTATGTCAAATCATTGATTCTGATGCACAACATTGGCGTTATGCATGAGGAACATAATGTTGGTGAAAGCATTATAAGCACATGTATGGATTTAGCGATCAGGAAAAAATATAATGTAAAGGCGAGAAGAGATTTAGCTGATATTTGTAATCGACCAACCCTTGAGTTGACAAATAATAGTGGCAAGCCACATGCCCATTTTATTTAAAACATAAAGAAAAAACAAGTAATGATGTGGTTGAAAAAATTGAAATTCCTAGATGGTTACGCCGCGGGATTTATAAGAGCTGTGAATTTGAAAACATGGAAGTTAGATGGATTGAAAAGTCACGATTGCCACATAATAATGGAAGGACTCCTTCCTGTAATGTTTCGTGGGTACATCAATGATGATGTGTGGAAGGCTTTAGCTGAGCTGAGTCATTTTTATAGACAACTTTGTGCTAAAGAAATTAAGAAAGATATGATGGAGAAGTTGGAGAAAGAGATACCGGTGCTTTTATGTAAATTGGAAAAAATATTCCCTCCAAGATTCCTCAATCCAATGCAACATTTACTTGTTCATCTTACATATGAAGCTAAGGTAGGTGGTCCTGTGCAATATAGTTGGATGTATCACATTGAAAGGTCCCTAAAGAAGCTTAGAGCGATGGTTGGCAATAAGGCCAGAGTTGAAGGTTGCATCGTAGAAGAATTTAAATTGAAAGAGATAGCATACATCACTAGTGTATACTTCACTGAGCATCACAATGCCAACACACCTACTATGCGGTATCATGTGGATGCAGACATTCCTTGTAGTGGCCTTCAAATTTTTCAGTAGAAGGGCATAATTGTTGGTGTCTCCACAACATATTATGTAACTAAGAAAGAACGGACATATGCCTTGCTCTACATGTACTCAAATATGGAAGAGATGGAGCAATATTTCGCGTAAGTGAATGCTTTTTAGTTTTATATTTTACCGATGATGTTTTATATCTATTTGTTTACCTATTCATTATAATATTGACAGTATGTTTGATTCGAAATACGTGACGTCTGGTCGTCAACCAATAGAGAAGTAATTAGATAAGTTGTGTCGGGAAGGAATAAATGGAGGGCCTAGTTTCCTCACATTGTTTAGAGAACATGTAAATCCTTACCTTTTGTGACACATATTATTTTACTCTATTAGGTTAATTATCTTATAAACTCGTATGATTTGCAGTGCATGCTCACCGGCAATGTACATATAGACTTGCGGCAGCTCTCTTACGGAAGTATTACTGCCAAAAGTTATTGTAGATATGATGTGAACGGTTTTCGCTTCCGTTCAACTATTTTTGAAGTGTATCGATCTCTAGCGGCAACAACTAATATTCGTGTTGTTACAAGGGTCGTTGATGGCCAAGGACACAAAACTAAGTATTATGGAATCATTAAAAATATAATCGAGTACAACTTTGTCGGGAATAAGGAGCTTAAAGTAGTCTTCTTCGATTGTGATTGGTTTGACCCCAAATAAGGTAATCGAGAAAACCAATTTGGGATGGTTGAAGTCAAACACACAGAACGACTATGTGGTTGCGATAATTTTGTCCTTGCTCACCAAGTCGAGCAGGTGTATTATATGTCGTACCCATGTGAAAAATTAAGTGCTTGGTGGGTAGTCTGCAAAGTGAATCCTCGGGAACGTCTACAAACCCCTAGTGATAGTGCTTATTAATTGGAGGTTGAAGAGGTCGATGAGATTTATCAAGATGATGAATTGCCGACTTCATTTAATGTAGAGCCAGACTCGCCAGTAGATTCTTTTCTTGGTGATGCTAATGATGTAGCAGTTCACGAGAAAAGGAAACAACAACATAAGAAGAAAAAAAGTAACATGGCGTGCTTTGGGGAGAAAGGGACAAATTGATCCTGATTTTGATGATAATTGACAAGTAATTGTTTTTATACATGCATTTTGTATGTTAAATATACTTCATATTACATGCTTTTTCATAAGTTCTAACTTTTCGTACTAATAAATGCTCATTTGTGTTTGTTTTGAATAGGATGTCGAAAAAGGTGAAGATTGTCACGAGGAAGATTTTCGGCTTGAAGAGTACACCGGTGAGTACAGCGGCAAGACAAAAGGACAACATATTCTAGGGTAGCTCCTCTTCTTCAAACATACGTCATCAAGAGCAGCTCTTGAGATGCATAGACCCAGCATTGTAGAATCGACCTATTGCATTTCTAAGAGATGATGAGGTAACCTTCAAATTGTTTTTTATTCTAGTTATAAACTATTACTAATTGTTTTCATACTATTTTTTAGGATGAAGAGCATGACCTGGAGGGTGTGGGTCAGGAGGATGTCCGAGAGGGTGGGGGCAAGAGGGCGATGACCCGGAGGGTGCGGGGCAGGGGGATGCCCCGGAGGGTGTGAGGCAGGGGGCTGACCCAGTGGGTGCAGGGTAGGAGGATGGTGCGGGTCAGGAGGACGAGGCTGAGGCTTCAGGGTCATCCTCACATTCTTTCAGGATGAGCCACCTGGTCGCCCCACCTATAGCCCCTTCAAGTGCAAACAAGATCGAGATCATGCCTGTAGGTGATGGGTAAGTCTCATACTCTGGTGTTTTGCTTTACTTCAAAAAATTTCTTTCGGTTTACTAACTTTTTTTATTATGTATTTCTAGATCTTGGATTGACACTCGGTTTGACGGCACATCGAGGGTCAGGTAGGTTAACCAGATATTGGGTAACATGTGTCGTCTGCGCTACCCAGGGGTGCTGACAATGCCGACCGGTGAGCGGGTATTATGCACGACATGGGACCAATACCAGTTTGCACCTGATGGGGCCCACGGAACTGCCCAGGGACCGGTGTCTCATGACTTTTGGGTATGTGTTTTTTCATGCATTGTTTCGTTTTAACGCAAAACTTTTGGAGTTATAATAGTTTACTAATCATGACTTTTGCAGTTACGTTTCTGCTTGCCAGAATCGGGAAATCACCATAATCATGCCCTTGCTGTCTTCAACAACAACGCACACAAGGTGGTGAAGGACACAATTTCATATGCCCGCATTCAAGTGAACAATGCGTACTACAAGGAGAAGCTAGGGCAACGAATGAGCAGGGCGATGGGTTCTTCAGCAATATACTTGACTGAGGAGCAATATTGTTCGGTAAACAATTCTAACTCTTTTAAATCTTCGATTTTTGAGATTTATTTTCATCTAATGTAGAAGCTTAAAATCTCTGTTCAGGTGAGGATTCCATGGTTTGCAAACCGTGAGGATGCCTACTTTGAATTCTGCAAGATTTGGTCTTCAGATGAATTCAACAATGTTTCTGAGAAGAAAAGGCAATGTCGTGGCACAGATCCGAAGCACATATATGAGGCCGATGGACATATCCGCTTGGCTAAATGCATGGTAAGACCTACACTTGTCATTTATATATATATACATTGTAATGTGACTAACTCATATCTACTATACAGGAAGCTAAAACTGGTGTTGTGCCAAGTGACATCGAGGTTTATGCTTCTAGTCATAAAGGAGCAGATCCTGCACAGCCAGATATCTTGTGTAGTTAGTCAGCCACGGATTATTTGGTGAGATGTTAACAACTTTAAGAGTTTGTGTCATTTTTCTGCCTCTAATCGGTAATGTTGGTTTTTGCAGACGCAATATGGTCAACACATGGCTCAACTCCTTGGAGAGGAGTATGATTGGCGGAGACAACCTGTCGACCCAATGGTCGTGTACCCCAGCGGAGATGGAAAAAGCCATGGACGGTGAGATGATGTTTTTCTCAATGCTTTGTGTATGGTACTATCCTGGTAACTAACTTATTCAATGTTGCAGGTACTCCATGTTCAAAGGAGTTATTGACTCAAGGGCGGTGAGAGCTCAGAAGTCCGCTCAGTCGTCGCAGGGCTCCTTAGGAGTTAGCTCCAATCATCGCCACTTAGAAGCAAATCAGGAGGTTGTTCAGCTGACGGAGAAACTGAGGCAGTCATGCGAGCAGATGATGTAGTCATAGGAGCACATGCGGCAGTATCAAGACCATTATGCTACCTAGTATGTTCAGTTTGCCACATTACAACTATATAGCAATTAGGAATAGGTTTAAAACTAACGGGTTGCATTACAACAAGTATAGCACATTGCCCAACTGCAAGGATTTGACATATCGCAGTTCAAACCAATGCCTCCCCCACCACCACCATTGTTTCCAGTTGGTGCTCCTGTTGCAGCTGAGATACCCTCCTGTCGTTCGTTCAGATACTTAAGTTAGCGTTTAGATGATTATTTGAGTTCGTTCTCTAATTTATCTATTGCTTTAGACTGTCCATATGCCTGATCAGGATGGACCCTCGGCTTCAAATGTGGATGAACCGAGAGAAAATGGCGGCGCCCACAACTCCAACCAACCAAATGAGGGCGATGAGTGAGTATGGATTGTCCCTTAATGGATTTCAATGTGATTTGTGTACTTGGATGTGATTGTATTGCATAATTGTGGATGTGATACTATTGTTGGACGTGGATGTGTACTTGGAATGTTTGGATGTTGATGTGAGTTTGAATGTGAAATGTGTACGTGATTTTGTTGTTGGATGTGGAATTGTGTGAATGTGGAATGTTTTGGATGTGGATGTGGATATGTGATTGTGTATTGTTTTGGATATGTGAATTTGGATAGGATTGTGTATGTGGATATGAAAATGTGGTTGAATGTGAGTGGGAATGGGAGAACCAGAAAAAACAAAAAAATCCAGCTAACTTCCGTCGACTTTACCATAACCTACGAAAGTTAGCTGTTTTCAGCCACGTCACCAGAAATAGCTAACTTCCATCGGCCATGGTCAAAGCCGATGGATGTTATGGAAGTTTGCCACGTTAGCAGAACCCCCGTAACTTTGTCGGCCAAAGCTGGCCGATGGAAGTTATGGGAGTTCTACTGACGTGGCAAAATACCACGACAATTTTCGTCGGCCGCATGGAGCCGACCGTCGGTGGCCGACGGAAGTTAGCCAATTTCCGTCGAACCGCTTTCGTCAGCCAGATGCCGATGAAAGTTAGGATTTTGCCGACGGAAGTTGGCTTCTTCCGTTGGGAAAAGCCTAACTTTCGTCGTCTTTGGCCGATGAAAGTTTGCTAGATTCTTGTAGTGATGGTAGGTTTTTTCTTCTTCTCTCATCTTCTTCCTTTGACTTCCATTGATAATCACTCATCACATCTTAGAACCATGAGGTCCATGATTTTCAACATGACAATTCACTCTGGTAGTGAATAAATTAGGAGAAGCAACTCGAAGGCACTGTGCAGGCTGTCATAGGAACATCACCCGAAAAGAATCTGCATATGTATATAGTGAAGAAATCAAACAAAAGTAGTACAATACTTGCGTGTAGCTCCATGCAACTTGGGTACAAATACATACACGTCCTGACAGCTTTTATCGGTGAAAAGAAAATTTAACGAAAACTCTTGAGCGATTTCTAGAGGCGGAAGACACATCCGTTTTTGTTGGTTTGCATTGTAAACCATCCGTTCGCCGCATTGTAATCATGGTAAGCCTTGTTGATTCGCCTATGAATCACCCGTTTAATCCACGTAACAGATTTTTATTGTTTTATATGTTTTTATAGGTAATTCAGTCTCTTGGCCGAATTGCCTCTAGTTTCTTGGTGTTTTGCAGAGTTTTCTTCTTCATACTAATTGCCAACAAGTTTTAGATCCATCCAATATCTCTAAGTTGGTTGCCGGAGCCCGGAAATCACTTTCCAGGGCCTGTCAGTCTCATTGGAGGCACTACCCTAGTCTGACCGGCCTATGACGCGCCATCATCTAATGTGCCATCACGCCACGGTCTGACCGATGGCACGAGGCCGGTCTGATCGGGCTTCGCATAGTGGTTTGGGACGCCTCGCATCGGATGCCAGAGCCCTACCTTCGGAGCCCTTGCACCCTTCAATCTGACTGGAGTCTTGACACCGGTCTGACCAGCAGAAGGCTGGAGCCCTCTTCAGACATCTTCGCACGATACGCCGGAGCACTTTTTGGACCCCCATCGGCCACTGTTTGGTCTGACCGAAGAATCACCTTCGGTCCGAGTGACCGAAGGACTGACGGAACCCTTCGGCCACCCATACACAATATACACCAGAGGACCTCTTTGACAATATCCTCGCACTGTCGATATGACCAGCAGTGTGCCTTCGGTTTGACCATTCCCTTTAGGCCGGTTGACCGACCCTAGTATTTCGGTCTAACCGACCCTAGTTTGATCGGTTGATTGCTATTTTCCACACTTCGGCTTATTTTGTTATTTCTTGTAATCTAATTGCCTTGCGACTCCACCCCCTTTTCACTCTCAAGGGTCATCGGAACACAATGTCGGCGTCATGTTACGCTTAGGGGTATCTCTAAGTATCCACGCTCTTTTAGATCGTCGAATTGGCATTGGTGTGTTTGGCATTTTGATCGTTAGGTTTTTGTGTCAACGCACTTTTTGGCGACTTTATTGGGGCAAGCATGCCAAGCACTACTACATCGGTGACATGTACATCGACTACGTCTACATCAATAGGACCCTCGACGCCGATGGACCCGGTGGGGAGCATGGAGATCGATGATAGCAATATCATCCTCCCCACCCTCGACGACCTCTCTGAGAAAGATATGGTAGAGATCGAGGCCAAGACAGAGGGGTTGCACGCTCTTCTGCTTGGGCGCTTCACCAAGACCCGCGGTGGCTTCATCTAGCGTGACATCGAATCCCCGACCTCTTTGGGAGCAAGGTAACACCGTCGTCCCCTTGACTATCCTCTCCAGACATCGAGCAAAAGATAGCCACCACAGTAGATTAAGTCGTTAATGCTTCTTTTGCAAATCGCATAGAAACCATGGTCGACTCTAGAATGGAGGCGATGTTTAAGAGATTCGGCTTTTCCGAGGCTGCTTCACCAACTCCGATTCGCATATACAATAGAACCGATGGGAGTACCGGAAATGTCGTCACATCTCTGGCCACATCATCCATGGCAGAGACCGCGTATGGCCCTATTGGTCAGACTGGCCCTTAGGCAGGTCTGACCGACTACTATACCCCCGGTCAGACCGGCCCTATGGCTAGTCCGACCACCCTGCCACCTATTATGCATCGCCACCACCCATGCCTATGCTACCTTTTACCCACGTTGCCCGCACCTCCTGCTCCGGCGCACCTGTATAGACCCGAGCACATCCCTCATCACGAGCCAACACGATAGGAGGATCTGCACGGCCGACACATTGATATACCACAGCGTGTTGCGCCCCGCACGAGAGACACGCACAAGAGGGAGGCGTAGATGACATCGAGTAGCGAATTCGTGCACTGTTTAGAGAATTTGCGCGTTTGACACCTAGGGGTCGAGTTAGGGTTTACCACAAGCCCTACCCAGACCACTTCGACACTATCATGTACCCTTGTGGCTTTAGGGTTCTCGAATTCACTAAATTTGACGGTGAAGGTAGTAAAACCACCCTAGAGCACATATGCTAATTCCTAGCACAGTGTGGTGGAGCTAGTGGGTCGGACGCGCTAAAGATTAGGTTATTTTCCCTATTGTTTTACTGCACCACTTTCACTTGGTTTTCGGTGTTACCACCGAACTCCATGCAAACTTGGGCCCAGCTAGAGCAGAAGTTCCATGGCTACTTCTATACAAAGGAAACTGAACTTAGGCTCTCGCATTTAACATCGGTTAGGCAGATGGCTAGAAAAAGTGTCTCCGAGTACATTAAGCATTTTAGAGACACTATAAATCGATGTTTTACCTTGAACATTCCTTTTAGGGACTTGGTCGACCTAGATTTTAACGTTTTACACTCCGAACGTAAGGAGAAACTAGATGGCCATGATTTCTTTGAAGTTAGTCGAGTTCTGCATAAG
The DNA here is from genome assembly GCA_019279435.1 of Zizania palustris. NCBI lineage: Eukaryota > Viridiplantae > Streptophyta > Magnoliopsida > Poales > Poaceae > Zizania > Zizania palustris. The sequence continues at coordinate 65,220,871 of JAAALK010000285.1, read as the reverse complement.
GCTCTTGTTGGGGGAAAATATTTCATCCTCCAAAAATTAAGGAAGCCTCAACATCAACACAATTAGAAGAAACGAAGTCAGAAGCTTTGGTCTCCGAAGATCCTAAAAGCATCAAGGCTTTGTTGTATTCGGAGCTCTCTACAGTGAAGGCCTCCATCAAGACCCCGGTGTGACGAAGCCTCCCTAAGCCTCTTTACCAGAAGGGGTACTGCCAGCGAGGATTGAAGAATTATTTTCTTACTGATTAGATTAATCTTTTACTCTTTTAACCCTACAAAGAATATTAAACAGTATCTTCTAAGTCGGTTGTAATTAGAGGGTAAAGGAGTCTTTTCCCAATGTATTTCGTCTATAAATACCCCTCTTCCCTCTGTAAAGGGCATCAAATACTCAGATATTCAATACACACTTCGAACTATCTCAAGCTATTATCCAACCCGGAGGCTTGGAATAGTCCTCTTAAACAAACACTTCGTTTGTTAGTCTTTCAAGTTCTTTAAACCTGTTAGCGTAATCTTTTACGCCAACAGTTGGCGCTATCTGTGGGGAACCTAGTACAAAAAGTTCGTTCTCTACCAATCCTTCCTAGAGCCATGCCTCCTAAACGGAGCCTAGGCACTGGTCCCCTCCGGAGGTCCTCTCGGACCAATAGACGTTGAGTCGAGGATGACTCCAAATCAAGAAGAGGAGGATGATGAGGACAACCCTACCAATGATACAACCATGCATGAATACCAAGATCCAATTATTCAAGTTCGAGCACAACGATTAAATCTTCAGGTCAACTCGTTTCTAAGTATCTTAGTATATTATCTTGGGAATAAATTACTACCTAATATTATTATTATTGTTAGGAACCATGGAGATGATGAAAATCACTTGGAGATAAACAAAGAGTTGGAGAAGAACCAGGAAGGACGTCCAAGCCAATTTGAGAGTCCAATCCAACTACAATTCGTGTCCAACTCGGATTCCAGGAGTATGCGGCTTGGGCGATGATTTTAGTGCACGCTGCTCCTAGAATCCGAGTTGGACACGAATTGTAGTTGGATTGGACTTTCAAATTGGTTTGAACGTCCTTCCTGGTTCTTCTCCAACTCTTTGTTTATCTCCAAATGATTTTCATCATCTCTATGGTTCCTAACAATAATAATAATAATAGGTAGTAATTTATTCCAAAGATAATATACTAAGATAATTAGAAACGAGTTGACCTAAAGATTTAATCGTTGTGCTCGAACTCAAATAATTGGATCTTGGTATTCATGTATGGTTGTATCATTGGTAGGGTTGCCCTCATCATCCTCCCCTTCTTGATTTGGAGTCGTCCTCGACTCAACGTCTATTGGTCCCCAATCAACTTCCATGTTAATACAAGAGTTCCATATACATGCATCTCTTCTATTGATCCAAGAAAGTATTTCTGAAATTGAAAATGAACAGATCTCATGGTGTAGCATCTGAGGTTCAAATATATAAAAATTAAATCTAACATAGAAAGCATGCACCTTAACTTGTTTCCTCACAATCATGATCCTATCCCAACAGGTGATGTTCTTATCACCCCTCCGAAGGAAATGAAGGACATTCGAATGACATGGCAGCCCAGATGGCTCGACATCAGGCCGAGGTTGAAAGATGGAGGCAGGAAGCTGCCAATAGACTTCACCCTTAGGCTAGCCCTGTCATCCCAGAGGTGCCTAAAGATGATGACCCCATTCACCATCCTAAAGCCTCCGAAGTTTACAGAAGCACCGAGAATGCTTCTTTCGATAATGAATCTCCACTGCACCCAGACTTGCAAAAGGTGTGCTTTGACCCCAAATTCAGGACTTCGAAGCTGAGCAAGTATTCTAGAGAGGAAGACCCTAGGAATTCTCCCGCTCTTACACTCTAGCAATTAAAGCCAACGGAGGGGTTCGAGACACAATGGCGAAGTGTTTCCCCCTTGTGCTCGAAGGAGTTGCTCTGCATTGGTTCTGGTCTTTGAAACCAGGATCGATTAAATCCGGGGAGCAGTTGAGGAAGAAGTTTGTGAGTAATTTCCGAGGGACCTTCATGTCCCCTATGTCTACAGGGAGTCTTTTCTAGTTGAAGCAGCAACCTAGAGAAACTCTACGACAATTTTTCAAGCGCTTCGCTCATACGAAGTCGCAGATAAGAGGGTTGTCTGCATCATCTGTTGTTGATGTAGCATGAGAAGGAGTCATGAACATAGGCCTCCTTGACAAGCTACACCAGAAGTATATTTCTTCAGTAGCTCAACTAATGACCAACTTCGAAGAATATGCTAAATTGGAAGAAGGATGGCTCTAAAGGATGGCTTCGTCTTCACCAACCGTACTCCAAGAAATCAAGCTTGAACTGAAGACTTCAAGTCCACAAGCATTATTCTTCAACAACAACTAGCATGATGGACGAAGAGGACGAAAGTATCCTTGCTCCGAGGTTTTCAACATCGCCCCCTCTTCTTAGAAATTTCCCCCTAAAAATCCACAGGCTCAGGGAAACAAGGTCAGAGGCTGGAGGCTGCTAGGGAAACTGGCTAGCGGAGGCCAGGCCTTCTTCTGCTGTGTACATGGCAAAAACCGAAGCCATGCTACCGACACATAGAAGTCCATATTAGCTCTGCGGAGGGAGTATCTCGAGAGGAACTCCGGTCGAGGCACTACTGACCAAGCCCCTCCCACGTCCAGAGCCAGTGCAAACTGTCGGACATGTGGACAACTTTGAAGCCCCAAGACAGCCTTCGGTGGCCAGTGTTATGCCACCTCTGAAGTAAGAGGACAATCAAGACCACGGTAAACGGGTAGTCCTTCCCATTTCTGGAGGAGGAACCCTGGGCAGCTTGTCGAAGTATCAGCGGCGAGAATACGTCCGTGAATTAGGGCATATTGGGACCTCCTCATCGGCTGCTAAAATGCCCAAGTGCTCTCACGTGCCCGTATCCTTCTCCACAGTTGATGCAGCTGGAATTAAATTCCCTCATGTAGACCATCTTGTTATTACAGCTGACAATGCAGACCAGAGGTCTGAAGAGTGTTTGTTGATGGCGGAAGCTCCGTAGACATTATTTTCGTCCAGGTCTTCGATCAATTGTGCATTCCATGGAGGCATTTACTTCCAGCAGCTCGTCTGCTTCAATGCTTCGTAGGCCCTCCTCCCGATGCCCTCGGCCAAATAGGCCTCGAGGTCGCCTTCGGAGAGGGGCTCCTAGCTAGATCGGAGGAGGTGATTTTTGACGTTGTTGACGCCCCTTACGCTTATAATATTATCTTTGGAAGGGGAATGCTAAATCAATTCGGAGTTGTGGTGCATCACAATTATTTGTGCTTGAAAATGCCTACGCAATGAGGAGTACTTGCGGTCCTTGGCGACCAAGCTGCGGCGCGGAGGGCGGAGTATGGCCATGGTCCACCTCTTGATCCTAGGCAGATAAATAATTTACATGATCATTCAGAGGATGCCTCCACATCAAGTGACCCCTTGAAGATGTCCTCCCTCAAGCCAAGCCCCGAAGGTGAAATTATAACGAATATCATTGTCAAAGACGGCAAAGACTATCCCATCCATTTTGGCAAGGAACTGCTGTTGGGGGAAATTACTTCATTTTCAGGACTTAAAGGTTAACCCTCCGAAGGCTCTAAGAAGGTCCCGAAGATGACTGACTAATGCTCGATGATACGTCAGCACGGTCGAAGGGTGTCACGATGCGAAGTCTCGGAGGATCCTCCGAAGGGAGAGAGGAGGCTTCGAAGCAGGAAGACGTGACTGATTGGATGCCTTGCTTATCCATCTACCCTGCAGCACTTTACCGTGTATAACCTTGTTTATAATACTGAAGGTCATTTGTAATATAAGGGTAAATAGGTCTATTCCTTAAGCCTTTCTCCCTATAAATACCCCCCATTGTACCTTGTAAGAAGGATCCAGAACCAGTGGTTCAAACACATATATTCGGACCTCTTGAGTTGTTATCCTTTACGGAGGCTCAAGTTTGTCCTAAAAACACAAACCTCTTGTTTGTTTGTTCTTAACTACTAAGAACCTGTTGGTGTAACTTTTACGCCAACAGTTGGCGCCGTCCGTGGGGATCCAAGTTCTAAAAGCTTGTTCTCTACTGCTGACTGCACTCTGAAGAAAACTTACGGAGGGAGCCTCGGAATCCTGAGATTCCGCGCACCCTTCAGTTAAGGGCTTCTTAGTGCAGCCCGAAGGCCTTCCCTCGACCCCCTCGAGTCGTTCGAAGCCTTCCATTTCCAAGACACCTCATCGACTAACCATGCCTCCGAAGCGTGGTCAAGCTGCAGGTCCCCTTCGAAGGTCCCCTCGGACCAACGGAGCCGGACCCTCAGCTAATCCGACGGTTCCTGCCGGAACCGATGGGCGTCGAGCGCCCCGGGGCCCTCTACCCCCCCTACAATGCTTCAGACCGACTACGCAGCAAGCCAAGACCCTGAAGTTCCCTCCGACGAAGACGAAGGCCCTCCCGAAACCGAGGCTACGCAGCTAGCCAGGCTTTAGGAGGAGGTGTCCAGATGGAGGCAGGAAGCCGCCGACAGACTCCGCACTCAAGCTTCCACTGAAACTCCAAGGGGGCCTCCAGACGATGGAGGCCGCAACCCCCCAGAAGTTATACAAGTCCAAGAAGAGGCCGAGAATGCGTCCTTCGACAATGAGTCTCCATTGCACCCTGATCTGCAGAGAGTGCCTTTCGACCCCAAGTTCAAGGCCTCGAAGCTGCACAAGTACTCCGGGGGGTCGGACCCCGGAGAGTTCGCCCGCTCGTACGCCCTAGCTATAGAAGCAAGCGGAGGGGTACGAAGCACCATGGCAAAATGCTTCCCACTTGCTCTCGAAGGTGTGGCGCTCCGGTGGTTCTGGTCCCTAAAACCAGGATCGATCAAGTCATGGGAACTACTCAAAAAGAAGTTCGTGAGCAACTTCCAAGGCACTTTCGTGGCCCCAATGTCCACGGGAAGTTTGTTCCAAGTAAAGCAGCGGGAGGGAGAAACCCTCCGAGAGTACTTCACACGCTTCGCCCACACCAAGTCACAGATCAAGGGCCTTACTACCTCTTCGGTAGTTGATGCTGCCCGAGAAGGGGTGCTGAACCCCGACCTCCTCAGCAAACTCCATCGGAAGCCGGTAACATCCGTAGCACAGCTCATGGCATACTTCGAGCAATATGCCAAGGCAGAGGAAGGATTCCTTCGGCGAGCTGAGGCAGCACTACCCACCCTCCGGGAAGTCAAAAGGGAGCCAGAGGCCACCGCTCCACCACAACCTCCACAAGACAGCCGCCCTAGCGAGTATAGGCGAGGAAAAAAGCATTTCCGTTCGGAAGTACTAAACATTGCACCTTCAGCTTCGAAGGCACCGGCCAGTTTCCAGCAGGTAAAAAATTTTAAGGCTGGGCCGTCAGTACCTCAAGAAAGGGTGCCTGGAAGGCGCCAGAGTCATTTTTGCTGCGTGCATGGCGATAATAGAAGCCATGACACGAAGGACTGCAAGACGATATTAACCCTTCGGGGTGAATACATTGACCGAAATACCAGGAGGGGTACTTCGGACCGGGCTCCACCTACGGCACGATCGGAGCTTGTTCAAGCTGTGGCCCGAGCCGGTGCCCTCGAAGCCCCCATACGGCTACCGGTGGCCAGTATTATGCCACCACCAAGGCACGAAGATCCGCAAGACCGCGGCAAGAGAGTGGTCCTACCCATCTCCGGAGGAGGGACCCTCGGCAGCATGTCCAAGAGACAGCGCCGTGAGTACGTCCGTGAAGTTGGGCACATTGGGACTTCAAGTTCCGCTGAAGGGATGCCAGAATGGTCCAGTGTACCCATCTCATTCACAGCCAGCGATGCAGTAGGGGTGAAGTTTCCCCATGCTGACCCATTAGTCATCTCTGCCGATATAGCAGGGGCTGATGTTCGGAGGATCCTGGTGGACGGTGGAAGCTCCGCAGACATACTCTTCGTTCAAGCCTTCGACCAGATGTGTATACCCCGGAAGCATCTACTCCCTGCAGCTCGGCCACTTCAAGGGTTCTCAGGACCGCCTCTCGATGCCATCGGCCAAATAGGCCTCGAGGTTGCCTTCGGAGAGGGGCCGCTGGCCCGAGTAGAGGAGGTGATTTTCGACGTGGTGGATGCCCCCTACGCCTACAATGCTATCTTCGGACGAGGGATGTTAAACCAATTCGGGGCTATAGCGCATCACAACTACCTTTGTCTCAAAATGCCCACACAAGGTGGAGCACTCACTATTTCAGGAGACCAAGCTGTAGCCAGAAGGACAGAATATGGCCACGGGCAGCCATTGGACCCTCGACAAGTGCACAATGTGGCGGAGAGCGCCAAAGAAGTACCAGAAGCCTTGAGCCCCCCGAAGGGATCCTCGCTCAAACCAAGCTCGGAGGGTGATGTCGAGACAAGAATAATCTCAGAAGACGGCAAAGAGTACCCAATAAAATTCGGCAAGGGGCTATCTCCGGAGATAACCGCCTCATTAGAAGAAGTCGTCAAGAAGAATCTAGACATGTTTGCTTGGACCGACGAAGATATCACGGGGTCGACCGAAGCATCATCGAGCACAGTCTGCTCGTCAACCCGAAGGCCAAGCCAGTGCGCCAGGGGCTCCGAAAGCTATCAACAGAAAGAGCAAATTTAGCCAAGGCCGAAGTGGAAAAATTGTTAAAAGCTGGCATTATCAGGGAAGTGGCCCATACCGAGTGGTTGGCCAACCCTGTTTTTGTAAGAAAGAAGGATTCCAGCAAATGGCGCATGGGTATTGACTTCACATCACTAAATAAAGCATGCCCGCGAGACCCCTACCCAATGCCCCGAATAGATCAATTAATAGATTCCACAGCCGGCTCCGAACTATTAAGCTTCCTCGATGCATACTCCGGGTACCATCAAGTATGGCTGAAGCAAGAAGACGAGGCCAAGACAAGTTTCATAACTCCTTCAGGAGTATTCTGCTATGTAAGAATGCCTTTTGGTTTACGGAATGCCGGAGCCACATTTTCTCGCTTAATAGCTAAAGCTTTAGGCCATCAGATAGACCGCAATGTCGAGGCCTACATGGACGATATTGTAATAAAAAGTGCTCAAAAGCATCAGCATAGCATAGATTTAGATGAAACTTTGAGAGCCTCCGAACATGTGGAGTACGCCTCAATCCCGAAAAATGTATATTCGGGGCACAAGCAGGGAAGCTGCTAGGTACTTAGTTTCGAGCAGGGGGATCGAAGCCAGTCCAACGCAAATAAGTGCACTGCAAAGAATGGCTCCACCCGAGAATTTGAAGCAAGTACAGAAGCTAGCAGGAAGGCTAGCAGCACTCAGCAGGTTCCTGTCCAGATCGGCAGAGCGAAGCCTCCCAATTTTCAAGGCACTCAAAGGCTCCGAAGCTTAAGCTGGACGCCGGAGTGCCAAAAGAGCTTCGAAGAGATAAAAGCCTACCTTGGAACATTATCAACCTTAACTGTTCCTCTTCCAGGGGAAACATTGCTTTTATACCTTGCAGCGACAGGGTCAGCAGTAAGCGCAGTACTGGTCCGAGAAGTCGAGCTCAAAGACAAGCTAGTACAAAACCCAGTTTATTTGTCTCGGAGGCATTATCAGGAGCCAAGATCAGATACTCCGAGCTTGAAAAGTTTGCTTATGCTTTAGTAATGGCCTCGCGAAAGCTAAGGCATTATTTCTTGGCGCATAACCTTATTGTCCCTACATCGTATCCTCTTGGAGATATGCTCCGAAACAAAGATTCCACAGGCAGGGTTGGAAAGTGGGCAGTCGAGCTAGCACCCTTCGAAATCTCCTTCACAGCAAGGACGGCCGTTAAATCTCAAATTATAGCAGATTTCGTAGCAGAGTGGACTCCATCTGCAGTATGGACTCCGGAAGAACCCTCCGACGGTTTCTGGACAATATTCTCCGACGGAGCCTATCAAGCATCAGGTGCCGGAGCAGGGGCAGTAATCTTGTCACCATCAGGACAAAAGGCAATGTACTATGCAAGGCTTAACTTTCGAACCACTAATAACGTCGCCGAGTATGAAGGAATCTTGCTAGGCCTCCGAAAGGCTAAAGCACTCGGAGCTACAAGGATAATGATCAAGACAGATTCCCAAGTCGTCGCGGGGCATATTGATAAAAGCTTCCAAGCAAAAAACCCACATCTCGCGCAATACCTTCAAGAAATCCGCAAGGCAGAAGCAGCATTCAAAGGGTTTACAGTTCGAAGCATACCGCGAGCAAAAAATCAACTTGCAGATATTCTTGCAAAGGCCGCAGCAGGAGCAGTAGACCTCCCGGAGGGCGCTTTCTATGAAGAGTTAGAGCAGCCAGCAGCTGACCAAATACCCTCGTCAGAAGTAATGTGTATTGAAGCTACGGATTGGCGAACTCCAATAATAACTATGTTGCAAGGTAGCAATGACCCTCCGGAAGGCCCAGAAGCTCGAAGAGTGCAAACGAGAGCTCGAAATTACAAACTTATTGGGGAAGTACTATATAAAGCCGGAGTATGCTCACCACTGCTTCGATGCATCTCTCAACCTGAAGGACAAGACATACTTCAAGGCATCCACGAGGGGCTGTGCGGAGGTCATCTAGCTCCTAGAGCATAGCAGGCAAGACGCTCCGGCAAGGTTTTTATTGGCCGACGATCGTCAGAGACGCCGAAGACCTAGTTCGGACATGCCAAGGCTGCCAATGGATGGGCCGAAGGAGCCATCGCCCACCAGCTCAACTTCAAGTTATTGCCCCGGTATGGCCGATGGCTAGATGGGGCATGGACCTCATAGGCCCTTTCCCACCAGCAAAAGGCGGATTGAAATTTGCGGTCGTAGCGATAGAATACTTCTCAAAATGGGTGGAAGCAGAGCCGCTAACAGCCATCACATCAAAGAATGTGCAAAGGTTCTTCTGGCAGAATATTATATGCAGGTTCGGAGTCCCCAGAGAATTAACGGTGGATAATGGAACCCAGTTCGAAGCTGATACCTTCCAAACATTCTGTGAAGAACTGGGCATTAAGCTATGCTTCGCAGAAGTGCGACATCCGCAATCCAACGGAGCCGTCGAATGAGCCAACGGGAATATCCTCTCCGGGTTAAATCGCCGAATCGTCGGATTGGCCAAGGGCCTATGGGTTGAAGAGCTACCCAAAATTTTATGGTCTATCCGAACCACGCAAACTAGATCAACCGGCTTCACGCCATTCAGGTTGCTCTTCGGAGACGAAGCCATGACCCCTACGGAGCTCAAAGGGGAGTCACTTCGCGTAATTCAACACGAAGACGAAGATGATCGGAGTGCTTCAATAGACTTGTCGGAAGAAACAAGGCTTCGAGCTGTCGCCAACCTGACGAAGTACCAAGAGCACACAAAGACATGGTATGACCCGAAGGTCAAATTAACTGAGTTAAAACCAGGTCATCTAGTATTACGAAATGTAATAGCTCCGGGGAAGCTAGGAAACAAATGGGAAGGACCATATGTTATCTTACGCTCAGGACGCCCCGGCTCGTTTAAATTAGCTAATTTAGAAGGAGAAGAGTTGAAACATGCGTGGCATGCGGAGCACCTTAAGAGATATTATGCTTAAGGCTTCCTTGTAATCACTAGTAACACTCCTTTTATAAATAAAGCTAAAGGGTTGAGATTGTTTTGCCCTTCGAACATCCCACCCTCCGGATGGACGCATTCGAAGGTCGGTGATGCTAGCAGAGCCAAGCATTTTTTTCGGAAAAACCCAAGGGGCTTGCTACGAACCATTGGTTCAGTGGCTCCGCCAACCTACGGATTCCAGGCTCCGGCTTGTTAGGATCCGTAGAAGAGTCTAAGGACTTTAAACAAGATAGAATTTCAAGCCTCCGGGTGCGAAGTATCTGTAAAAGAGCCGTAGGTGGCCAACCTACGGATTCCAGGCTCCGGCTTGTTAGGATCCGTAGAAGAGTCTAAGGACTTTAAACAAGACAGAATTTCAAGCCTCCGGGTGCGAAGTATCTGTAAAAGAGCCGTAGGTGGCCAACCTACGGATTCCAGGCTCCGGCTTGTTAGGATCCGTAGAAGAGTCTAAGGACTTTAAACAAGACAGAATTTCAAGCCTCCGGGTGCGAAGTATCTGTAAAAGAGCCGTAGGTGGCCAACCTACGGATTCCAGGCTCCGGCTTGTTAGGATCCGTAGAAGAGTCTAAGGACTTTAAACAAGACAGAATTTCAAGCCTCCGGGTGCGAAGTATCTGTAAAAGAGCCGTAGGTGGCCAACCTACGGATTCCAGGCTCCGGCTTGTTAGGATCCGTAGAAGAGTCTAAGGACTTTAAACAAGACAGAATTTCAAGCCTCCGGGTGCGAAGTATCTGTAAAAGAGCCGTAGGTGGCCAACCTACGGATTCCAGGCTCCGGCTTGTTAGGATCCGTAGAAAAGTCTAAGGACTTAAAATTTTTTGTCTACTTATCGATGGTGACATGTGCAAAAATTCGAAGCATGCAGGTGCTCGAGCAATCATTGTGCCTAGCGAACCCTTATATAAGATAAAAGCTCCGCCACCCACAAGGGGGTAGGAGGATAGGAGTCACACAGCATGCTGTCGAAGCATTCCACATTAAAATATTATATTCATACATCAGGAAAATTGTTATCTAAACCCAAATAAAAACGGAGACCCTTTCGACCCCTAGAGCTACCCCTGCGGCTACTTTGCCCTTCGGAGCTTGAAGTCTTTTTAGGCCGGGAACTTCTCTTTTTCTTCGAGGCTCGCAGTTTCTTCTGCTCCTCCTGAAGTTCGGCCCACGTCAAGAGCCTTTCGGAGCCAGCCTCGGCAAGGTTTTCGGCTTGATACTCCGAGTCAGACCAGTCGACGGGCTCGGAAGACGAAGACCCCTCTTCCTTTTCTTCCTCTTTAATATAAGATAAAACATCCCTTCGTACTTCAAGGGTAACTTCCCCCCCGTCTCCGCGAGGAACAGAAAAGCGAGAGCGGCGATAAGGCCTCAAACTCTCAAGAACTGCCCACTCCTTTCGAAGCTCGGCAGTAGTTTCCAAAAGTACGAAGTCAGGGCTCGAAGGGCATGACAGAACCTAAAAAAGAGCAGAACACCCAAGACAAGTACTGTTTATAACTTTCTCATTAATTAAACAAAGCTTACAAGACCACAGGTACACAACAACCCTAAGCGGCTAGACCTGCGGGTCGGTTGGCAGAGCTGGGACCGAAGGCGCTGGCGAAGTCGGGAGCGGTGGCTTCGCTTGAGCTTGCTTTTGCCGGCGGGCCTCGTCGATCCAAGCCTTAGCAGCAACCTTATGATCGGCCTTCCATACTGACCGGAAAGCTTCCCAAGCCGAAGCCACCCCCGAAGATGGCCGCAGCAGGTCATCATCCGCGAAGCCTCCAGGAGACGAACCACTAACCGAATCGAAGGGAACCCGAAGAGATTCGAGGTGGCGAAGGACCCCGATGCCAGCGCACTGTCCGGAGATCTCTCCGTACCGGACTCCGGAATTCTTCATCAGCGACGAAGCCACCTGGATCCTCGTCAGCTTCCGATCGAGCGGCTCGGAGGTTGCAGCAGAGGTCGAAGGGCACATGGTGCCAAAGTACTCTAACGTACCCTGAAGAGCTTCCAAGGTACGGTCGGCAAGTACTGGAATTCTTTTTCTCTACTGCTTCCAGGTTTGCTACAGTTGCATCCAACGCGGCCACCCGAAGCATCATGGAACTCTTCTGAGCCATTACCTAGCTGAGAGCCCCTTGAAGTTCACCAGGCGACCGTTCGAAGTAGCCGCATCCTGGCGAAGCTTTTCGACCTCCGCGCGGAGGACACTCGTTCAGCCTCGGCTTCTTCGGAGTAAGAGCGAAGGGCTTCGTCGGACGCTGCCTTAGCCTTCCGTTCTTCCAAAAGCTCTTCATTCAGCCTGAGGGATCTCCCGGTGAAGTCATCAAGAGCGTTTGAAGAGCTGTAACCTTCCGGTTAAGTCGGTTAATTTCGACCTCGCTAGAAGTCGCTGCCGCTCTAGCAAGGGCGAATTGCTGCAAGGAAAACAGGTAAGTGCTAAAAAAATTTTGACCATTAAAATACAGCAACTATGGTATCTTTTTCATACCTGAAGGGCAGCCCTTTCGAGGGCCGTGTTGAGGCTCGAAGCCCTAACTTCGCTCAAAGCGAAGATCAACTCCGAATTGGCAATATCCTGGCTTTTCTCAGCCAGGGGCTCTAGGAGCCTTCGAAGGCCGCTCCGATGCTCCAGGAAAGGAGCCAGAAGAGGGAGCCAAGACAAGGCCCAGGCGTCGTCCTCTGCAAGCCTCGTCTTCTGAGTTGCCAACGGAAGGTGCTGCTTGGTCAACCCGAAGGCCCAGGCTGGAAATACTCTTACCCCTCCCCGGCACGAAAGGGGGAGAAGCAAGGAACATTCCGATCCTCAGCCGCCACATCCGGCCGGAGCCACGTTGTCGGAGGCGCCTTCAGTAGTCGAAGTCGCCACGGCCGGAGCCAACTCTGTCCCAGGGAGCACATCGTCCGCCCCGAAGGATACGTTCTCCACCACCGGGCTCGAAGCCCCTCAGGGGAGCCGGAGAGTCCGCTCCGGTGACCGTCTCCGAAGAAGCAGGGACGTCGGGCGCCACCAAGGCTTCAGTACCTGAAGAGGTACCTATGTCAAATACTAAGATTAATTAACATATTCTACAGATAGCAAGCGAATGCCGACGAAAAAGAAAGAGCTCCGGGAAAATACCTCCAAAAGCCGCTTGAGGAAGGATCGCCGGATCCTCCAGGACTTCGTACATCCGGAGGATGTTGTCGAAGTCGTCCCCCGAAGCCCTAACCCTCGGTTTCGTCCGCCGGGGCCACGACCTCCGCAGGAAACCCCTTCGGGTGCAGGCGAGTCGGAGGTAGGGTTTGGCTCCACTTGCACGTTGGCAGGTGCAGGAGGAGTCAGTGGAGTTACACTAACACCCTCCCTCTCGGGGAGGTTTGTAGGGACCTCCCCCATATCTTCGTCAATCAGAAGATAGTCTTCGAAAGCCTTCGCTGTGGCGCCTCCGGAGTCTTCTGTCTCTTCGGGAGTTGGGCTCCGCTCGTCCGGCGACGAAGAAGACGAAGCGGGCGTCAAGTGAGAAGGCTGCTTCACCGCCCTCTTCTGAGCAGGTTGCCGCTGCTTTCCTCTTGCGAGCCGCCGCTCCAGCTGGGGCGAAGTCGGGAAGCTGCGGGGGCTCCATGCCGAGGGCTCTCCACACCCTGTTCGAGCGCTCCCAACTCCCCACCAGTTCCCAGCCTCCTCTGCCTCTCGGCTACCGAAGGGGCTCCGAGAATTCGCTCGGTAGCCCGGACTATGTCGTCCGGAGCTAAGGCCAGAGGCGCCGCTGAAAAGAAAAAGTATAAGAAGCATAAGTATAATTAATGTGTTCATATAAACTAATGCCGCAGGAGAAAGGCGTACCTATGTTTCGGAGGTCCCCCTCCGAGGCTTGCGGGATGGAGATTGGCCAACTGGCTCCGAGGGGAGAGATCCGAAGGCCGACGAACTCTTCGGCCAGGTCGCGCATACTCATGCGACGAGCCACTGAAGCCAGCAACCCTAGTCTCGTCGTGAGCAGGCTAGGGTTCGGAGAAATTATCCGCTTCCTTCCGGAACCAGATTTCTTGAAGAGGGCCCGAAAGGGGGGAGTCTTCTCCTACTCGGCGTAAAACCACGAAGTATCCCATTTGTTATACCATCGATCGTTTATGGCCCTTCGCAGGGAAATGAAGAGCGGTGCTCTCGCTGAAGACTGGAAATTAACACTGCCGAAGGCCACTGTCACCTTCGAGTCTCCAGGCCCGTCTTGAGGCTTCGGCTGGCAGATGGCCTCATGGTCGCTGCGAAGATCTCGGAGCGCCCTTCACACCCCTCCGCTCGAAGAGCCCACTCAAAGATGGCCAGTGCGAGCGATTGCGTTGGTGGACAATTGAGGCAGGGTAATGTGGAACAGGTCCAGTACCTCCGCCGAAAATCCACGGCTGGTAGCCCCAGACCTGCTTCGAAGAAAGCCTCGAAGACTACCAACTCTCCACTCCGAGGCCGGGGAGTCGATCTGTCCCGGTGACCCGCGTCCTCATTCCGGCTCCCAGCTTCCCGTCTACTGCTTCTTCAATAGACTCGCGGTGCTCACAGACTGACCGATG
>JAAALK010000285.1:65097547-65206590 GCA_019279435.1 Zizania palustris | reverse complement strand
CCCCAGTATGACCATGACGTCTCCTGGCAAGGTCCCTCCTTGGAAGCCTATGGCTATAACTATTGGAAGACTCGCATCGAGCCTATCTCATGAGCCAGGGTTCGGACATTTGGGACATTTGCGTTCACACCACATTTGTCATATTGCTTAGTCGCTGAGCAACAGTACGGCTGTGAACATTCTTTTCTCTGGTTTAGGTCCCACTGAGTTTGAGCGTGTGAGCCATCTCTCCACTGCGAGAGAGATCTGGGCTACCCTCAAGGCACACCATGAGGGAAAAGCCCAGGTCAAGGCTCGGCTCTATCAGACCTACCGGCGTGAATATGAAAATTTCACACAGAAGCCGGGTGAATCTGTTGAGGGCTTTGTTTGGTCGTTTTTAGTCGATCATAAACAAGCTTCGGGACAACAAGGCTGAGGGTGCTCAGTTAGTCTCAGATCATGAGCAGGCGCTCAAGGTTCTCCATACCTTGGACCCAAAGATCTGGGAGATCAAGGTATCTTCTATCATTGAGAGTACTTCTTATGATACCTTGACCATTTCTGAGTTGTTTAGCAAGCTGAAGGCTACTGAGGTTGATCTCCAGCTGAGATCAAATCTCACTGGTTCTGGATCAAAATCTCTGGCCCTTGCTACACCTTCTGTTGATCCTTCTTCTGTGAGCTGTGTTGGGTTCTCTTTGATGTCTATCACTGAGGACCAGCTTGAGTTGTTGGGAGATGATGATTTGTGTCTTTTTAACAACCGGGTGTGTCCATGTCTATGACAAGAGAATGTTCAAAAGACATGGCACAAAATCCAGATGCTTTGAGTGTGGTGATCCAGGACACTTCATCGCTGACTGCCCCAAGCGCAATGGACACAAGAAGGGCACCAGTGGCAGCCTCCATGACTCCGGCAAGCACGACAGCTCTTCCTTCAACAAGGGCAAGCCGAAGACCAGATTCTTCAAGAAGGCCCTGAAGGACTACCGGCGAGAGAACAAGAAGCGTGACAAGGCCTTCTTCGCTGAGATGGAGAAGAGCTACTCCAAGCGGTCCATGTCTTCTTCCTCTTCATCGAGCTCAAGCGATGAGGAGATCGCCATCAGGAAGGGGAAGGACAAGGACTGATCCGGCGGGCCTCTACTGCATTGCTTTCGGGGACAAGCCGAAGAGCCGATCACACCAGTGCCGAAGATCCCGCAAGAGCTTCTGCTCAATGGCTCTTGGGGATAAGGGAGAAAACAGCTCCTCCGACGACTCCGACGACGACGACAACGAAAAGGTATCATCATATGAGCGCGAAATCGTTGATTTACTTGAGAGCAATTGTCAGGAGTTAAAGTATCGGGAAAAACTGCTTAGGGGGGCCAAGAAGAGGATAGATGAGTTAGAGAGTGAGCTTGCCATAGCCAATGGCAGAATTGAGAGTCTATCTTCTTCCCCTTGCTTGGGTGATAGCAGTGAGTGCCCGAAGTGTGAGGTGCTTCTGTGTGACTTGTCGACTCTGAAGTCCAAGTACACAGAAAGAGTTGATGAGAGGGACTGCTTTGGCCACTGAGCTTGAAAGCACTCAGCTAGAGCTGAAAGATGCTCAAGCCACTGTCGTCGCACCCTGTGTTGATTGCCCATCTCATCTAGCTACCATAGCTGAGCTAAATCCAAGGGCGATGAGCATTTGGGTGTTTTGGAGAAGTTGAGAGCTGAGCTTGCGCAGACTAGGCTAGAGCTTGAGACACTGTCAGTTCCACCCACTGTCTGTGAGAACTGCCTGTCTCTTAGAATGGAATTAATTAAGCTGAAAGCCGAAAAGTCTGTTCAAGTAGAGAGTGAGTGTGAGACTTGCTTGTCTCAGGTGGAGGTTCTAGCTTCCTTGAGAGAGGAGCTAGCAGATTCCCAGAATGAGAACTTTTACCTCCGTTCTATCCTGAGTTGGATCAGTGCCATAGAGCCACAGCTCGGCATAATGATCCAGCAGTTCAAGAGGCAGGATGGGTTTGGAGTAGGTTACACCTACACCAAGGCTGACTTTGAGAGTGCCATTAGCCGGGCAGTGGAGTGGAGTAAAATGACTCCTGAGCAGAGATATCCTAAGACTCACTCCACTGAGTCTTCCCAGGCTTGTCAGCCCAAGGATGGAGTAATTCATGAACCACCAAAAGCTCCACCCAAGAAGCCTATCTGGGTTCCAAAGCCCAAACACCTCCACTCTTCTCTAGACTCTCTTCCTGGACCTTCTCAACCCAAGAAGACTACACCTAACACCACCAAGCCCAAACATCCCAAGCCTCAACCACATCCCAAGAAGCCCACCTATCATTGTGAGTACTGTCAGAGAGATGGGCATCTTGCGGAGTTTTGCTTCAGGAGGAAGCGGGTTGAGAGAGAAGAGAGAGCTTATGTGGTTCAGGAGCAGTTCTACCAACAGGGTGGTAGACTGCGTGTTCCTCGACGCGGGGAGAGGCTGGAGGCCAGGCCGCGTTGTGTAGGTGGTGGTAGAGGAGACGGTTTTCGTGCCCGTGCTCCAGTTGGTGGTGTCCGTTCCGGCAGAGTTCCAGGCCGTGTTGGCTACGGTCATGGACCTCGTGGCCGCAGGATTAGGCAGAACCGAGGACCACGTTTTGAGACGCAGTTTTGGTCCAAATTCTCTTGATGGTTTTCACTTTCCATCTTTTGAGCAGATGGCTCGACATTGGTTTAGCTTTTTTGCTAAACCTGGTGCCGGACCATTTGCTCACACTTACAAGCCACTGACTGTGCAGGATCGGGGACTGGAGGATGTTTGGATCATGGACTCAGGATGTTCTCACCACATGACGGGACATCGCAGATGGTTCTCTAGTCTCACTCCCCCGAGCTCCAAGGAGTACATCACATTCGGGAACAATGGTCAAGGGAAGGTAAGTGGCATTGGCTCAATTCGCATTTCAGATTATTTCTCTTTGAAGAATGTTGCTTTGGTTAAGAATTTGAACTTCAATTTGATTTCTGTTGTGCAACTTCTTGAGGAAGGTTTGGAAGTGCGTTTTAAGAAGGGCAGTTCTTCTGTGTTTGATTCTAGAGGGTCTTTAATTTGCCAGATCTTACCATTTGGTAAAGTTTTTCGAATTGACTTCTCTAGTTCTTTTGGCCCTTCTCGCTGTTTGATTGCTGGATCTTCTTCTGAGCTCTGGAAGTGGCATAGGAGATTAGGTCATTTGAGTTTTGATCTGCTAGTCAGGTTAATCTCTATGGACCTCATCCGAGGATTGCCCAAGCTTAAAATGGAGAAAGATCTAGTTTGTCATCCCTGTCATCATGGGAAAATGGTTGCCGCTTCTCACTCACCTGTGACTCAGGTGATGACTTCGTATCCAGGCGAGCTTTTACATTTGGACACTGTTGGTCCAGCTCGGGTACATTCAGTCGGTGGGAAGTGGTACGCACTTGTCATTGTTGACGATTTTTCCTGTTTCTCGTGGGTTTTCTTTTTGGAGTCTAAGGATGAGACGTTTCAGTTTGTTCATGACTTGATTTTGAAGTTGAAGAATTAGAACAATGGTCGGATGCGAGCAATTCGCTCCGACAATGGCTCTGAGTTCAAGAACTCTCAGTTCATCAGCTTCTGTAGTGATCAGGGTCTTGACCATCAGTTTTCTTCTCCTTACACTCCCCCACAAAACGGCGTTGTGGAACGAAAGAACCGCACGCTAGTCGAGATGGCCAGGACGATGCTCGATGAGCACATGACTCCTAGGCATTTTTGGGCTGAAGCCATGAACACGGCTTGCTATCTGGCTAACTGCATTTTTCTTAGAGCTTACCTAGGTAAGACCTCATATGAGTTGCAGGTTTGGCAGACAGCCCAAAGTGAGCCACTAGCAAGCGTTCGGCTGCAAGTGCTTTGTGCTCAAGAAGGAAGGGCATTTGGACAAGTTTGAGTCTCGTTGCTGGCACGGTGTTTTTCTTGGCTACGCTTTGCATTCTCGAGGCTTCCAGTGTTTGGAACCTCGAATCCCAGCTGCTTGTCGAGACTTGTGAGGTTTCATTTGATGAGTCCTTGCCTTCTTTGACTCCTTCTTTTGAGCCTTCTGATGGTGAGCTCGGAGATTCCATCTTCGAGGAAGATGAGGATACTCCAGCCGCTAATGAGGGTGGGCCTTCTGCACCCCCTGCAGAGCCCACACCTTCTGAGACTTCGACTGAGGATGAGGGCGGACCTCTTGATTAATTCTTCCACTTCGATCGAGCCCCCTCAGTCGAGTCCAGAGGTGCCAGCTGCTGACTCTGGTGAGGTGACTTCAGATCACCAGGGAACCCGAGCAGTTCAGCGTGATCACCCCTCAGAGCTCATCATCGGTGATTTGACTGAGAGAACTTTGCGTTCGTCTGGTAACTCTCTTGCTGTGTTTTCCGAATCTACTTTTGTTGCATCTTTTGAGCCCAGAGATGTTTCTCATGCTCTTTCTGATTCTAATTGGATCAATGCTATGCAAGAAGAGCTTGAAAACTTTGTTCGCAATCGGGTTTGGACACTAGTTGAGCCGCCACCAGGATGCAACCCCATAGGCACCAAGTGGCTGTTCAAGAACAAGCAAGGTGAAGATGGGGTTGTGGTGCGCAACAAGACTCGATTAGTTGCCCAAGGTTTTTGCCAGAAAGAGGGTATTGATTTTGAAGAAACTTTCGCCTCTGTTGCCCGTCTTGAGTCCATTCGCATTCTCTTAGCTTTTGCCGCTTCAAAGGGTTTTAAGCTTTTTCAAATGGACGTTAAGAGTGCTTTTCTGAACGGGTTCATAGAGGAGGAAGTTTATGTTAGGCAGCCCCCCGGTTTTGAGAACCCTAAGTTTCCTCGACATGTTTTTAAGTTGCAAAAAGCTTTATACGGGTTGAAGCAAGCCCCCAGGGCTTGGTATGACCGGTTGAAGCAGTTTTTGTTGGGGAAGGGATTTGTGATGGGTTCTGTGGATAAAACTCTCTTCTTGCTCAGAGATGCTTCCGATTTTTTAGTCGCTCAGATTTACGTAGACGATATTTTCTTTGGTGGTACTACTGATGCTCTTGTGTCCAAGTTTTCTGAGCAGATGCACAATGAGTTTGAGATGAGCCTCATGGGTGAGCTCAAGTACTTCTTAGGGCTCCAGATCAAGCAGACCAAGGACGGCACCTTCATCCACCAAGGTAAGTATACTCGTGACATGTTGAAAAAATTTGACTTTGGTGGTGAGTTGAAGCCGCAGATGACCCCGATGGGCACATTTGGGGATCTGGGCAAGGATGAGAGCGGCGTCAAGGTCAATGAAAGGGAGTTTCAAGGGATGATCGGTTCGCTGCTGTACTTGACAGCAACAAGACCGGACATACAGTTCGACGTGGGACTTTGCGCGCGTTTTCAGTCTTCACCACGCACGTCTCATCGGTAGGCTGTCAAGCGCATCTTCAGGTATCTCACTTATGCGCCCGATCTCGGTCTTTACTATTCAGCATCATCATCTCTTGATTTATCTGGCTTTTCAGACGCCGACTTTGGTGGGTGCCGGTTGGATCGCAAGTCGACTTCCGGTACTTGCCAGTTTCTCGGTTCTTCTCTTGTTTCTTGGTCTTCTCGAAAGCAATCTGGAGTTGCTCTTTCGACCACTGAGGCTGAGTATGTAGCTGCTGCTAGCTGCTTCTCACAGTATGTTTCGATGATTTCCACTCTGCAAGATTTTAGGTTATTCTTTCCTACCAGGGTTCCTTTGTTTTGCGATAGCACCAGTGCTATTAGTGTAGGGAAAACCCCTGTCTCCACTCAAAAACCAAACACATTGATGTGCGCTTTCACTTTCTGTGGGATCAATATGAGAAAGGTGTCATTGACCTTGTTCATGTTGATACCCATCATCAGTTAGCTGACATTTTCACCAAACCCCTAAATCAGTCTACCTTTGAGCATTTACGAGGGGATTTGGGTGTTTTGTATCCTTTCTAGGATATTTTGCGTCAGTTGTTCTTTCTTCTTTACTCTTTTCTTGAGTCTTTTTGTGTGTGTTCATATCTTACATATTCACATATCACACTTTAGAGCTGCTTCTGTTATATGATTGAACTGCTTTACTTATTCTAGCTGGTACATGCTTTTGGATACTTGTCATTGATCGTGCTTTGGTTCAGTTCACTTAATATATCTGATATCTGTCATATGCATGGCTTTTATGCTTTAAAACTTGAAAAAATGATAACCATTGCTTCTAGTAACTAGCATGTGTAGGCTGAATGTTTTTGCTATCTGTACATGCCTTGTAGCTAGTTCCTGACTTAGATGCAAACATGCAACTTGAACATCTTTCTGCTTTAAAACATGGAAATGTGCTATAAAAATGATGAAAAATCAAGAAAAATGAAAATTCCATGCCTCTTTATGCATAACTTGCCAAGATCCAGGTGGGTTTGCTTTGTCGCATTGCATTGTTCTGGACTGCGTACCATAGCACTTTGGTATGAATTAGGACAATGTAGTGTATGCCAAGATCAATGTCTTAAGCTTCTGATGGTCCAGATCTGGCCTAGGCTTGACTTGGTCGGTCAGCATAAGGTTTGACACGCAAATAACCCCTGGCATAAATGAAAAAGAGAAAAGAAAAAGCTTGAAAATTGAAATGATAACAAGTTTGCTGAAGCCACTTTGTTTTGGACAATGCTTATCTTGGTAGATATCAGTTAGCTTTTGCATCTCATGCTTTACCTTGCGTGTTTACTGGAAAATATGGTGATGCTTTTGTTTGCAAAAACTGAAAAATGTGTGCAAATGACTTTCTTTAGATATCGTCTGTTGCACTGATCATGCCATGTATCGTTCACAGTATGTCTTTTGCTGTATCTGTTAGATGTTGTAATTGCAGTCAATCATATCTAAGAAGCATGATTTATTCACTCCACCTGCACCCCAGTTGCATTCATCGCATATTTTGAGGGGGAGTTGCGTTTCAGGGGGAGTCGGTGTCTCTTTTGAGTGCTTGATGAGTTCACTTGTCAACAAGGGGGAGAAAATTTGGGATCAGAGTTTAAGGGGGGAGTTTTTATCTCACTTGTTCTTACTCTATTGATATCCTTGTTGTTCTGAAATAGCACTCATTTTGAGCTTTTACGTTTTGGTTAACCATAATGACCACTTCCTGCTTTTGTTTGGCTTTTGGTCATTAAGGTTAAACTTTTACCTTATTTTTCTTCTTCTTTGTTTTTTCTTGTGCTTTGTTTTCGTGTTTCCACATTTGCTCGCAGGTACTGAAGAGCTGAAGAAATGAAGTGTTGACAATGCACTCATCAAGGGGGAGATTGAGGAGTCATGCTGAATAGCGTGGGCCTCATGGCTCCAGATGTGATGAGTCATTGTCAACGATAGTCAAAGAGGACTTGAGAAGAGTGAAGATCTGCTGTTTCATGGGTCGCGTGTGACTCAGGTACACGGGCAGCGAGCGACTGTCGGGCAGAGGAGGCTGCGAAGTCGGGCTGGCCCAATCCGGGTACATGGGCCAGAAGCAGTAGAAGACCCACCGGGCTGTTGACCAGGATTGACTCAGGTACACGGGCGGTGAGTGATTGCCGGGCAGAGAGAACCGCGGAATCGGGTCGGCCCAATCCGGGTACCTGGTGCAAAGTCGGTGGAGGCTTTGTCAGTTTCGGCGCAAAACTGACAACCATTGATCTTGTATCCTGACTGTCCAGAAGAGAAGCTGTAGTCGCTATGAAAACTTAGCTTCCGGATAAGTCATCTGTATCTCTAGGCCCACAGTCAGTCAGTCATTTCTGTAAAAATACCTAAGGGCAGTTGAGTCTTTTCCTTTATTGCTGCGTTTGTAAAAAAACCCTAAGGGGATGATGGAATATTCTAGGTCATTGGGCAGCCTATAAATAGGGCCCCAATCCCTACGGTTGGACTAACCCTTTTGGCTGAAATCAATACTACTTCTTTGGGTCATTTTGTCTCTTGCACCTTCTCTTTCCTTTCCTGTTCATGTGTGCGCCGCCAGGCAATTGTTGCTATTCATCTATTTTGTTCCCTGCTGTTGGATGATTCTATTCCTTCTATTTCGTGTGTAGCATCCCATTTAATGGCTTTGCAGTTTTCGGTTTGCTCACAGCGATTTTATGCCTGGTTTTGAAGGCTTCGGTTGCTTCTGTTGCGTGTGTTCATCACGCAAGTAGTACTAGTTCTTGCTGTTGCAAGTAGTACTACTACACTGTAGCAACAGTACACTAGTACCAGCTTTTTGCTTTTACTGCTCAACTTTTTGATCGTGTTGATAGGACTAAAGTCCCTTTTCTGGCTGTTCTCTGGCGAAGCCCCTTCTCTGTCCGAAGCCCCTCAGCTCCGTGAGGCAGGCTTCGATCTGAAATCTTCGAAGGCTTCGTTTGAACTTTGACTTCAAGTTTGTGCTAGTGTTGCTAAGCTTCGAAGTACTCGTTGAACTGTCAGCGTTTCATACTTCGAACGTTTGGGCGAAGGTACTCTGACTTGAGCTCTTCGAAGTCCATACTTCGACAGGTTTCAAAGTTGGGTTCAAAGCTTGTCTTTCTGTTAGACTTCGCTCAGTGTTTGCATTCCGTTCTCTTCGAAGGTCCTTGTTGTGTTCTGTTCGAAGGTAGAGTGTAGGCTTCATTTTGGTTTCTCTGTCGCGTGTCAGCCTTCGCTTTTCCCTTTCGAAGGTTGTTCGCTCTGTGTGCATGTTCGAAGCTGTGTTCGAAGCCTTGCCTTCAAAGTACACACTTCGAAGCAGGCTCCAACTCTGTCATATTTCGCTCCCTGCCACTTCGAACTAGGCTAGACCAAAACACACCTTTGACATTTTCACAACAGCCTTCGGCAGGCTTCGCAACTAACCTCCGAAGCAGGCTTCGACCATCGAAGCAGACCTCGACGGGTGAAGCAGGCTTCGCCAAGTTCCGAGCAGGAGACAAATCTGAATAGTAACTTCTCATCTCACTTTATATATATACTTAGATCATTTATTGAGAAGTTTGGACTGTCATGTCTAGAATACTTTGTTTATCTGCCTAGTTGCACTGTTTTGGTAGTTCTCTGTTTAACTTCAGTGGCTTCTAGGATAGATACCTTTAGACTTAGGCTATCTGTTCATTTTCTGCTGCTTAGTTTTTTTGAGGTGCGTTGGGTATTGGGAACAGGCCATATATTCGAAAGAATTTTTAAGGCGCCCATTCACCCCCCCTCTGGTCGCTACGTTCGGTCCTACAATGGGGGAGTGTAAGGAGCAGAAAACTGATGGTCAAGACCCTGATCACTACAGAAGTTGTCGAACTGAGAGTTCTTGAACTCAGAGCCGTTGTTGGAGCGAATTGCTCGCATCCGACCATTGTTCTCATTCTTCAGCTTTAAAACCAGGTCATGAACAAAATAAAAAGTTTCATCCTTAGACTCCAAAAAGAAAACCCACGAGAATCGAGAAAAATCGTCAACAATCACAAGCGCGTACCACTTCCCATCGACTGAGCGTACCCGAGCTGGACCGACAGTGTCCATGTGTAATAGCTCGCCCGGATACGAAGTCATCACCTGACAAATCAAAGACCCTCTAGAATCAAACACAGAAGAATTGCCCTTCTTAAAACGCACCTCCAAACCATCCTCAAGAAGTTGCGAAACAGAAATCAAATTAAAGTTCAAATTTCCAACCAAGGCAACATTCTTCAAAGAGAAATGGTCTAAAATGTGAATTGAGCTGATGCCACTTACCTTCCCTTGACCACTGTTCCCGAAGGTGATGTACTCTTTGGAGCTCGGGGGAGTGAGACTGGAGAACCATCTGTGATGTCCCGTCATGTGGCGAGAGCATCCTGAGTCCATGATCCAAACATCCTCCAGTCCCCGATCTTGCGCAATTAGTGGTTGTAAGGGGGAGCAAATGGTCCGGCACCTGGTTTAGTAAAAGAACTAAACCAGTGTCGAGCCATCTGCTCAAAAGACGGAAAGCAAAAACCATTAGAAGAGTTTGGACCAAAACACGGCTCAAAGCGCGGTCCTTGGTTCTGCCTAAAGCCTCGGCCACGAGGTTCAGGACCGTAGCCAAAACGGCCTGGAGCTCTACCGGAACGGACACCACCATCTAGAGCACGGGCATGAAATCCGTCTCCTCTACCACCACCTACACGACACGGCCTGGCCTCCAGCCTCTCCCCGCGTCGAGGAACACGCAGTCTACCATCCTGCTAGTAGAACTGCTCCTGACCACCACAAGCTCTCTCTGCTCTCTCAACTCGCTTCCTCCTGAAGCAAAACTCCGCAAGATGCCTGTCTCTCTGACAATACTCACAATGATAGGTGGGCTTCTTGGGATGTGGTTGAGGCTTGGGGTTCTTGGGCTTAGTGGTGTTTGGTGTCATCTTCTTGGGTTGAGAAGGTCCAGGAAGAGAGTCAAGAGAAGTGTGGAGGTGTTTGGGCTTTGGAACCCAAATGGGCTTCTTGGGTGGAGCTTTGGACTATTCTTGGATTACTCCATTCTTGGGCTGACTAGCCTGGAAAGACTCAGTGGAGTGAGTCTTGGGATATCTCTGCTCAGGAGTCATTTTACTCCACTCCACTGCCCATCTAATGGCACTCTCAAAGTCATCCTTGGTGTAGGTGTAACCTACCCCAAACCCATCATGCCTCTTAAACTGCTGGATCATCATGCCGAGCTGTGGCTCTCTGGCACTGATCCAACTCAGGATAGAACGAAGGTAAAAGTTCTCATTTTGATAATCAGCTAGCACCTCTCTCAAG
Organism: Zizania palustris; assembly: GCA_019279435.1. Taxonomy (NCBI): domain Eukaryota; kingdom Viridiplantae; phylum Streptophyta; class Magnoliopsida; order Poales; family Poaceae; genus Zizania; species Zizania palustris. The sequence continues at coordinate 65,195,873 of JAAALK010000285.1, read as the reverse complement.
GAAGCTAGAACCTCCACCTGAGACAAGCAGGTCTCACACTCGCTATCTACCTCGACAAACTTCTCGGCTTTTAGCTTAATCAACTCCAGTCTAAGAGACAGGCAGTTCTCACAGACAGTGGGTGGAACTGACAGTGTCTCAAGCTCTAGCCTAGTCTGCGCCAGCTCAGCTCTCACTCTCTCCAAATCCCCCAAATGCTCATCGCCCTTGACTTTCAGCTCAGCTAAGACAGCTAGATGAGATGGGCAATCAGCACAGGGTATGACGATAGTGGCTTGAGCATCTTTCAGCTCCAGCTGAGCGCTTTCAAGCTCAGTGGCCAAAGCGTCCCTCTCATCAACCCTTTCTGTGTACCTGGACTTCAGAGTCGACAGGTCACACAGAAGCACCTCACACTTTGGGCACTCACTGCTATCACCCAAGCAAGGGGAAGAAGATAGACTCTCAATTCTGCCGTTAGCCACGGCAAGCTCACTCTCTAACTCATCTATCCTCTTCTTAGCCCCCCTAAGCAGTTTTTCCCGATATTTTAACTCCTGACGATTGCTCTCAAGTAAATCAACGATTTCACGTTCATAAGATGATACCTTTTCATTGTCGTCATCGTCGGAGTCATCGGAGGAGCCCTTCTCTTCCTTATCCCCAAGAGCCATTGAGCAGAAGCTCTTGCGGGATCTTCGGCGCTGATCTTCCTTATCCCTGCAGGGAGTAGGTACTACTTGCTGCATGCAAGAACTAGTACTACTCACAGAAGTAACCAGAGAGATTGATATGCTCAGGAATAAATAGCCGCACGCAAAAACGAAACTGCAGAGCTACAAACGAAGTGATGCACACAAAACATCAGGAATAAAATCTTCCAGAATCAGTGAATAATCAAGATGAAACCATGAAGAACAGGAGCAATATTCCTGGTGGTGCACGCAAGAACAGGAGAGAGAAAGAGAGAGTGCAGGAACCAAAAATGACCCAATCCTTGAATAAAAAGTGATTTCTTGAAAGGGTAACCTAACCCTAGGGATTGGGGCCCTATTTATAGGCTAAACAATAGCTAGGAATATTCCACCAGTCCCTTAGGGTTTTTTACAGACGCTGAAAATAAAAGGAAAAGACTAAACTGCCCTTAGGATATTTTTACAGACTCGACTGACTGACTGTGGGCCTAGGGACAAAATAGTAAACTCCTATTTACAGATGACTTATCCGGAAGCTAAGCTTTCGTAGCAACTACGGCTTCTCTTCTGGATAGTTCGATACAAGATCAGCGGTCGTTAGTTTTGCGCCGAAACTGACAAAGCCTCCACAGACTTTGCACCAGGTACCCGGATTGGGCTGGCCCGACTCCGCAGCTCTCTCAGCCCAGCATTCGCTCACCGCCCGTGTACCTGAGTCAATCCTGGTCAACAGCCCAGTGGGTCTTCTGCTGCTCTTAGCCCATGTACCTGGATTGGGCCAGCCCGACTTCGCGGCCCCTCTGCCCGATAATCACTCACTGCCCGTGTACCTGAGTCACACGCGGCCCATGACGCAGCAGATCTTCTCTCTTCTACTCTCCTCTTTGACTATCATTGACAATTACTCATCACATCTGGAGCCATGAGGCCCACACTATTCAGCATGGCTCCTCAGAAGCTGCGAAGCCGTGGTGGTCCACTCCGGAGGTGTTGGTGCAAAGGCCCAAGGGCTTTGATGGCTTCGACTAAAAACCGTCACTGTATCGAAGGCTGACTTCGGTGAAGCGAAGGCCGTCAGGCTCAAGGCTTCTCACCGAAGCTACCGCACCCCTCGCGTGCGAAGGGGGGCTTCAGAAGGCTCCAAAACTGCAAAGGCTGACCGTGTCTACTCTGCAAAAGTTGATGTTGTCTCCTCTGTGAAGCTGACAAAAGAAGCCTCCAAATAAAGTACACTACCAGCTGTACCCCCCCGTTCTGATGAGACAAAAACAGTGTAAACCCTAGGGGTAAAGTAGTCTATTCACAGGGCTGAATAGTGCCTATAAATAGTGGAGGCTAGCTAGGTCACATCAACACTTTGAGCAGCCATTATAGAACTCCTGTGCTAGCCGCCACACTCTCTGTATTCATCCTGTGAGTTCATTTTTTGTTCCCTGTTCAAGCAATGAAACTTTGATTCTGTTTTCATTTATTGTTTGAACTTGTATGCCTACTTTCACTGCATGTTTTGATTTCTCTGTGCACCACCTTCTTCTCGGTTGAGTTTGTGCTCTGAGTCTCTTCTGGAGAAGTGTGTGAGAAGTCTGTTTGTGTGAAGTGTGTGTTTTTCAGTGTCTATTCGCTCTAAGTAAACTGGAGGTAAGACCTCTCTGATTACTAGCGAAGCACTGTTCGAAGCCTGTTTTCTTCCCTTGTCAAAGCCCTCGGCGAAGTGTGTTCAAAGTACGTTTAGACCTTCGAATTACGAAGCCTAGCACCAGTTGCTTTCGCTGAGTATTTGGTCGAAGTCCTCAGAGGGAAGTCTGCTCTTGCGAAGGGTGAAGTGTGAAGCCAACTCGAAGGCACCCAGTGTGCGAAGCCTGCACTAAATTAGCAGAGTTGAGTTTTTGGTGTTGTGGGTGGAGCGAAGTCTTCTTGACTTCAAACTTTTGCTCCTGGCGAAACCTAGTTTCAGAGCTGTGAAATACCTCCGAACCAGAACTTCGAAGGGTGTGTTCGAAGCCTGTTCCGCAGAAGACAGAATTAAAACAGAAGACTATTTTTAGTCTGAAATTTTAAAAGCTCCCATTCACCCCCCTCTGGTCGCCATTTTTGGTCCAACAATTGGTATCAGAGCGGGTTAAGATCACCAGTTGACCTTAACCAATTTGGGAGATTGTGGACTCACAATACTCCATCCCTGAAACTCGCACCTCTCAAACAGAGAAGGATCAGTATAATGCCAACTCCAAGCCTAGAAATATATTGTTCATTGGTTTGAGTCGGAGTGAGTTTGATAGGGTGCAGCACCTTAGGACGGCTAGGGAGATTTGGACTACACTCACTATCTTTCATGAGGGCTCTACACAGATTAAGGCCAGGCACCAAAGCACATACAATCAACAGTATTAGCTGTTTGTGCAGGCACCTGGTGAATCTATAGATGCCATGTTTTCTCGCTTTGATGCAATAGTGAGTAACTTGCAGTCCAACGGGATGCTTGCTTACAATGATCATGATAGGGCTATAAAGCTTCTCTATGCTCTTGACCGTAGCATCTGGGAAGTGAAGATATCCAGCATTGAGGAGTCCGTAGGTTATGACACATTGACATGTGATGAGCTCTTCAGCAAGCTGAAGTCCACAGAGATTGCCAAGGCATCTCTTGCGGTGCATAGGAACTCTTTGCCACAGCCATTGGCATTGATTTCTAGTACTAACCGTGGCACCCCTGCAGAACCAAGCACATCAGACACTTGTATTTTTGCAGATGGTTTTTCTTTGTCCTCCCTGGTCTCCATCACTAAGGAGCAGGTGGATACCCTGGATGATGATGAGCTTGCTCTCATTGCTAGAAGGTTCACCTGTTTTCACCATGAGAGACGGGATCAGAAGAGAAGTGGTTTTAGTGGTTGTTTTGAGTGTGGCGACACTTCTCACATCAAGGCCAATTGTCCTAAACTCAAGAATAGAGATGAGAGTGAGCGCCCCAAATACCACAAAAATGAGAGGAAACCCTTTGTGAAGGGCAAGCGCGGCAAAGTGGCTAAGAGAGTAGCCAAAGCTGCTTCTAGAGCATTTGTTGCTGCTCTCAGCGACATCGACACTTCCTCAACTGAGGATTCGAGCTCTGATGAGGAGGAGGAGTCTCCAAGGAAGGAGGAGAAGAAGGACAAGAAGGGACGAGATTTCACCGACCTTTGCTTCATGGCCGACAGCGATCACAGCGGCGATGAGCTTGACTCATCCGAGGTACCTCTATCCTATGACCAGCTTTCAATTAAACTAGATGAACTAAATTAAGTAGTTCTTGGTCAGGATAGGTTGCTTGTGCAAGCCGCTAGAGATAGAAAATACCTTAGACTTAGGCTAGAATATATTTCTACTGATTATGCCATGCTTAAGTCTAGGGTTAATGATGCTGAATGTGAATCTTGTACTGTTGTGATGGGTAAGCTTGCTCAGTTGCGTTCTGTGCATGCTCAAACTCTTTTTGAGCTTGCGACTACACAGAAGCAGCTTTTGATGGTTGATTCTAGTACTCATGATAGAAATGAATGTTTGAACTGTTCTTTATTACATGAAAGCATTGATTTACGTGATAAGCATGTTCATGATTTAGAGGCTAGATTGGAGAGGGCCGGTAGTTCTAAGGATATGCAACCTGTGTGTGACACTTGCATAACTCTTAAGGACCGGCTAGGCACTGTTAGAGAGCGAGCTGAGAACCTCATGACTGAAAATGAATACCTTCTTTCTGTGGTTAACAAATGCACTGAGGGAAAGGGTAGGATGGACTTGCTCTTGGCCAAGACCAAGATGTGTGCTGACAGGGCAGGGTTAGCTCTAGGGTTGGGTTTTGAGAGTATTCCTTCAGATAGTGAAAACAAAACTATTTTTACCTCACCCACTACCTTAGAGAAATAAAGAGCTCTATTAGACACTCCATCAGCCAAAAAGCCTACCCGAACTCCAAAGAAAACCACTCCTCCTGCAAAGAAAATTCCTCCCAAGAAAACCACTCAGCAGAAGCCCAAGGAGCCTGTGAGGATTGCTCCTATGACCCATGAGTGTGCCCCTCGGAGAGTTGTTCATTGTTCCTACTATCAGAGAGCGGGTCACTTGGTTGGGTTCTATTTTCATCGCATCAAGGATGAGCGACGCTCTCAGGCGATGAGGTTCCAGAACATGCACTACCCATATTTAGGTATGCATGAGTCTGAGTTTTACTCTCGTCCTGTTTTCGAGGCTCCTCGTACTTCTCGGAGAGGTTTTGCTCCTCGAGGTGTACACCATGTTCCATATGGTGGTAGACCCCGGGCGAGTAGCTTTGTACCTCGACAGAGTAGGAGACCTCATCATGTATTTGGTGTAGGACCGAAAGTAGCGACCAGTGGGGGGTGAATGGGCGCCTAAAAATTTCTTGGTAAACTATGATCTAATCCCAACACCCACACCAACTTAACCAGACAAATAATATTATCAAAGCAAATTGCAGGAACTAAAGTTATCTATCCTAAAAATGACTGGTGTTCTGATTAAAATGATATCATAGATGAATTAAATAAAACTACTGCAGTAAATAAGAACACCTAGATAAATCACAAAATATTTATTTTTCAGTCTAAAAATAAAATACTAATTAAATGAATAAACCATGGATCATTAAAAATTAATTCATTAATAAACCTAAAATATTGTACGTGAAACAAGAATAAAAAATATTATTGCAACTAATAATATTTTTCTGTTTCTATGAACTGATTAAAGAATATTGAAATAAAAATATATGAGTACTAAAAAATTTAGGCAGATTAAATTACCACGAAATTTCTAAACAAGTTTTTGCTTAATTAATTAATAGATAATTATCTCTAAAAATTATCTACTAAAAATAGGAGATTAAAAAAAACTTACCTGCATTGTTGTCGTTGCGTGCATAGCAGAAGATCTGGTCTTCTTTTTCCTTGCGCCGACTGCCGCAGGCTAGGTGCTAGCTATAGCACTGCTCATCGTGACAAGCCGTTGGCTCAAGCCATCAAAAGCAGCAATGCCTGGTCCTGTGGGGCCCGCACAAGAGAAGTGCCAATGCCTGGGAGTCTCTGCCGTGACACCTGCTTACGCGCGTGGTAGAAGAAAAAAATCGTCGGCGACGTATGCGATGCACCAGAGAAATTTCTTGACCTGCGCGCTTACCGAAGTCTGCTGTTGCCGTGCTCTGTGGGGGCCGCCGAATTAATTCAAGTGCCTGCTGCCGTCCGCAAAAAGAAATGCAGCCGCTGGCGGCCGGGCTCGCCGTGGAAAGCCACACAGTGCAGATGAACAATTTTACGCCGGCGAGAAGATTTCAGAGGGAAACACAATTTCTGTAGATTGAAAACAATATCGTACGTGGATTGTAGATTGATCTTGGGAAGAATAAAAATAACAGTCATCTATCCCCAAGGGGATAGGGGCCTATTTATAGGCAAATCTTAATACATGAAAAGACTAATTTACCCTCAGGTAAAATAAACTGACTCTAAAATAAATTCCAAAAATTACTAAAATATTCTTAGAAAAATTACATGACTCAAATAAAAATATTCTAAACTTAAACTAAATATTAATATCCTAAAAATGAATTAAACATAGATTGTCAGTTTTACGCCGAAACTGACAAAGCATCCACCGTCTTCGCACCGGGTACCCGGATTGGGCCGACTCGACCCCGCAGCTTCCTCAGCCCGGCAATCGCTCGCCGCCCGTGTACCTGAGTCAAACCCAGTCAACAGACCAGTGGATCATCTGCCACTCCTAGCCATGTACCCAGATTGGGCCAGCCCGACTCCGCGGCTCCTCTGCCCGACCGTCGCTCACTGCCCGTGTACCTGAGTCACATGCGCATCAGACTCGGCAGGTCTTCATCTCTCCCTTCCATTGACTTCCGTTGACAATCACTCATGACATCTGGAATATCAAAACCATATTCTTCAACATGGTTTCTCATTTGGGACACAGCATGTAGGTAGACCTCGTATTGTGCATCATTCTGATTATCTTATGCGTAGACAGTCTATTTTTACTATGCGTACTACTCGTATCACTCAGTGCTGGATGCCTCGTCATGTATTCACTCACCCCAGCACTGAGCGATCGAGATTTTATTATCATGTGTAGGCATCGGACCGAGGCTTGGAGGGCACGTGGATCATGGACTCTGATTGTTCGCGCCACATGACCGGAGATGCAACATGGTTCTCCAGCCTTACCACAACCAAGCAAAAGGAACATATCACCTTCGGCAACAATCGAAGGAGTAGAGTAAAAGGTAATGGTGTGGTAAGAATCAACTCGAATTTCACTCTCAAAGATGTTGCTTTGGTTGAAAACTTGGGATACAATTTGCTTTCTGTATCTCAATTGCTTGATGAGGGCTTCGAAGTGCGATTCCATCGCGATATTTCGCAAAGTACTCAATTCTGATGGCGTTGTGGTGTGTAAGATCTTTAGTGTTGGGAGAGTTTTTGGAGCTGATTTTTCTGAGTCATCTGGTTCTTCTCATTGTCTTGTTGCATATTTGACTTCTGAGCTTTGGAAGTGGCATAGGAGACTAGGACATATGAGCTTTGAGTTGCTTGCTCGTCTGAGTGCCCTAGGTCTGATCCGAGGATTGCCCAAGCTCAAGTTTGAGAAGAATTTAGTTTGCGCTCCATGTCGACATGGAAAAATGATTGCCGCTTCGCACTCGCCAGTCACCACGGTGATGACTGAACAACCCGGAGAACTTCTCCACATGGACACTGTAGGTCCTTCTCAGGTTAGTTCTTTAGGCGGGAAGTGGTATGCGTTAGTCATTGTCGACGATTTCTCTCGCTACTCTTGGGTCTTCTTTCTTGCCAGCAAGGATGAAGTGTTTTCACACTTTCGGAGCTTGGCTTTGAGACTTTTCACTGAACTCCCTGGTGCATTGAAATTCATTCGAAGTGATAATGGCACTGAGTTCAAGAACAGTCTCTTTGTTGACTTTTGCATGAAGCATGGCATAGAACATAAATTCTCTGCTCCGCGGGTTCCTCAACAGAACGGTGTTGTCGAGAGAAAAAACCAAACTTTGGTTGAGATGGCTAGGACGATGCTCGATGATCATGGGACTCCTAGAAAATTTTGGACTGAGGCCATGAACACTGCTTGTTACATCTCAAACCGAATCTTCTTGCGCTCAATTTTGAACTTAACATCTTATGAGCTACATTTTGGGAGATAGCCCAAAGTTACTCATCTTCGAGTCTTTGGTTGTCAGTGCTTTATCCTACAATGTGGAAATTTGGATAAATTTGAGTCGCACTCTTCTGACGGGATCTTTTTGGGTTACACTACACATGGTCATTCTTATCGTGTTTATAATTTGGAAACTAACACTGTCATCGAGTCATGTGATGTGACTTTTGATGAATCAACCCCCTTTGTTAGTTCTACCTTTGAACAGACAAATGAACACGACATGGAGCAGACCATCTTCGAAGAAGATCCCGGAGATTTTGAGGATGAACCCCTACTACCCACGACATCAACCCCCGAAGCCGACCCCGCTTCGACCACTTCGGCACAAGGTCCCGAAGCAACTACCTCGACATCAGTCATCTTGGACCACTCCAACGCACAAGTTGAGGGGTAGACTGCATCCCGCCGCGAGGCTTCATATCATGTTCAAAGGATGCATCCTCCCGAGCAGATCATTGGTGAGCTTGATCAAAGGGTAACATGTTCTCATGCTCATTTCATTGATTCCGCTTTTGTTGCTTCTTTCGAGCCCTTAGATGTTAGTCATGCCCTTTCTGATTCTAGTTGGATCAATGCCATGCATGAAGAACTTGAAAATTTTGAGAGAAACCAAGTCTAGACTTTAGTTGATCCTCCACCAAATGTTCATTTCATTGGAACAAAATGGATTTTCAAAAACAAACAAGGGGAGGATGGGAATGTAGTTAGAAACAAGGCTAGACTTGTTGCTCAGGGTTATTCTCAATTAGAAGGGAATTGATTTTACTGAAACTTTTGGACCTGTTGCTCGTCTTGAGGCCATTAGGATTTTACTTGCCTTTGCGACATCCCGGGGATTCAAAATCTATCAAATGGATGTCAAAAGTGCATTTCTTAATGGCTTCATAGGCGAAGATGTCTATGTAAAACAACCCCTGGTTTTGAAAAGCCCAAGTACCCACATAAAGTCCTTAAACTTCATAAGGTTCTTTATGGACTCAAGCAGGCCCCCGGGGCTTGGTATGACAGACTTAAGTCTTTTCTGCTTGAGCGAGGGTATTTGATGGGATCTATTGATAAAACCCTGTTCACTCTCAAGCATGGCAAAGATTTCCTCCTAGTCTAGATTTATGTGGATGATATCATCTTTGGTGGCTCTTCTCATGCTTTGGTTGTCGAGTTTGCAGATGCCATGAGCAGGGAGTAGGAGATGTCCATGATGGGCGAACTCACCTTTTTCCTTGGTTTGCAAATCAAGCAAAGAAAACAAGGTACTTTCGTCCACCAGACGAAGTACACCAAGGACCTGCTCAAGAAATTCAACATGGCTGATGCGAAGCCACTCGCCACTCCAATGGCTACATCTGTAGCATTGGATCCTGATGAAGATGGAGAAGCCGTAGATCAGAAGGAGTTCCGAAGCATGATCGGCTCCCTCCTCTACTTGACTGCTACGAGGCCGGACATACACTTTGCAGTGTGTCTGTGCGCTCGTTTTCAGGCTTCACCACGAGCTTCGCACCGCCAAGCGGTAAAGCGCAATCTTAGGTATCTCAAAATACCCTTGAATTTGACATTGGTATTCTGCATCTTCCTCTTTGTGTCTTTGAGGTTACTCCGATGCGGATTTTGCTGGGTGTAGGATTGATAGGAAAAGTACCTTTGGTACTTGTCATTTTCTAGGTACTTCACTGGTTTGCTGCTCTTCCCGCAAACAGTCTAGTGTTGCACAATCGACGGCTGAGGCTGAATATGTTGCAGCAGCTAGCTGTTGCTCTCAGATTTTGTGGATGGTTTCCACTTTGCGGGATTTTGGGTTAGATTATAAGAGTGTTCCACTTTTCTGTGATAACATTAGTGCTATTTGTATTGCAAACAACCCGGTTCAGCATTCCAGAACCAAACACATTGATGTCCGATATCATTTTCTCAGAGATCATAATGAGAAGGGTGATATTGAGCTTCAATATGTTGATACCCAACACCAGCTAGCCGATATTTTTACAAAACCCCTCGATGCTTCTCGTTTTGCCTACTTGCGTGGGGAACTTGGTGTTTGTCACCCTTACGACATTTTGTGAGGAGGAGCTAGTTTTTGATTGTCTTGCATGTGCTCATTATGTGTGAAATTGCATTTACATCTTTTGCACTTTTGATTGTCTTGCATGTGCTCATTATGTGTGAAATTGCATTTACATCTTTTGCACTTATATGCCTGATTTTAACTCATGAAATCATGTCAGCTCAGCTCTATTTAATATGTCTGAAACATTATGTGCATGATTCTTCTTTCCAAAATCAAATCATGCTCACTGCTTAGTCCTGAATCTAGCATGTTTAGGCAGGACTGCTTTAGCCATCTTTTATCTGCTTGATAGCAAGACTCCTTTTCTCTGGATGCTAAAAATTGCAACTTGAAAAATTGTTCTACTTACTCATGAATATTCATCAAGTCTAAACAAACTGTTTACTTAATTAAAATCCAAAACTCCATTATTTTCATGCTACAAGTGAAAAGATCCAGGTGGGTTTGTTTGTCGCACTACTCTATTCTAGACTGCTTACCATTGCACATTGGTCTGAACTGGGATAGTGTAGTGTATGCCAAAATCACCGCCTTAAGCTTCTGATGGTTTTCATGCCTAGGCTTGGCTTGATTGTAAAGTATAAGGTAGACAAACAAATAACCCCTGGCATTATGAAAAAAACAACAAATTCATTGATCATCAAGATTGCTTTCAATGCTCCACTTGAACTGGACTTGTCTGTCTAGAGTAGAAATTGACTAGCTTTGCGCAGTCCCTGCTTTTACTTGTCTAGTTACCTTGATTGAGTGGTGATGCTTTTATTTCAAAATGATAAAATCACATGTTGTCATCATGTTTTTTAGAGAATGTTAAATTGAGCTGAGCACATGATAATTGGTATTAATGTTGGCATATTTTTGCTTTATATGTCTTTGTAATTCTGCCCATTTCAAAGCATTGCATGTTTTGAATGCTCCTTGATGCTTGCATTGCCAAAGGGGGAGAAATTTTTGAGTTCTCTGTAGCAAGGGGTAAAATAACTTAGGGGGAGTTTTATCTTGCAAAGGGAAAGATTTGCCGAAGGGGCTTTTACTCTTTTGAAAAGGGAGAGGAAAATTCTTTTGTCAAGTGACATGGTTTGGCTCATTTCTGAGTTTTATGGTCACTTGTGTGCTGAAATTTTTCAAATTTTCTTGAACTTGAATTTGGTTGTCAATGCACACATCAAGGGGGAGATTGAGAAACCAAGGGTTGGTTTCGGAGTCTGTGATGAGTGATTGACAGATTTTATCCTCTGATTCGAAGGGGTCCCTCCGAAGGGGTTCAGAGGTTGTTTCACCTGAAGGGTTCGGTGGTTCTGTTTTTCTGCGGCTGTTGCAGCAGAGTGTGCTTATCGAAGGGGTCCGACAGTACACAATGACTGGCTGTACCGAAGGGGTTGGTACTTTGGGAGGTACACCGGAGTGTGTGCCAGAGGTTGTTTACCTAGAGATGTCTCCGGGGTACTGGATACACTTGTCTGTTTGTCTGTGGTGCGCAGGTGACTTCGGAGGCTACGGACGGTTCGCAGCAAGTGAACCTAGGTCAAGCGGGAGGCTTGATGCCAGGCGAGCGGGGAGCTTGGTCACGAAGGCTGTGAAGGGGTCGAGGTTGGACCTCGGGTCGAGGTGCACCAGGAGAAGGCAGTAAGTGCGGAGCATGGCTCCAGGTGAAGGTACTCCGAGATGAAGTCCTCGGAGGCGAGGCACTCCGAAGGGTACTCTGAATGGAGTGACTTCGAAGCTATGGTGGACTAAGTCCTCAGTAATGAGGCAAGGCATTCGAAGTGTGCTCCGAAGGGAGGCACCCGAAGGTATACCCGACGAAGGTCTCAGAAGTCGAGGTGCATCGAAGGCATGGTACGGATGAGGTTCGTCGAGGAGTGTGCTCGGGGAGAGACACTGCGATGAAGTGCTCATGGAATGCTTCATGTGGAGGCCTTGGACGAAGGAGGGACTTTGAAGGGTGGTACTCCGAAGGTGGGGCTTCGGAGTGAGGCTGGCTAGAGGTACTTCATCCATGCATGGCTTCGGTACACGGACTGACGGAGTTCGAGCTGGGAGAAGCTGCGAAGCCGTGGTGGTCCACTCCGGAGGTGTTGGTGCGAAGGCCCAAGGGCTTTGACGGCTTCGGCAAAAACAGTCACTGTATCGAAGGCAGACTTCGGTGAAGCGAAGGCCATCAGGCTCAAGGCTTCTCACCGAAGCTACCGCACCCCTCGCGTGCGAAGGGGGGCTTCAGAAGGCTCCAAAACTGCAAAGGCTAACCGTGTCTACTCTACAAAAGCTGATGTTGTCTCCTCTGTGAAGCTGACAAAAGAAGCCTCCAAATAAAGTAGACTACCAGCTGTACCCCCCTGTTCTGATGAGACAAAAACAGTGTAAACCCTAGGGGTAAAGTAGTCTATTCACAGGGCTGAATAGTTCCTATAAATAGTAGAGGCTAGCTAGGTCACATCAACACTTTGAGCAGCCATTGTAGAACTCCTGTGCTAGCTGCCACACTCTCTGTATTCATCATGTGAGTTCATTTTGTGTTCCCTGTTCAAGCAATGAAACTTTGATTCTGTTTTCCTTTATTGTTTGAACTTGTATGCCTACTTTTTACTGCATGTTTTGATTTATCTATGCACCACCTTCTTCTGGGTTGAGTTTGTGCTCTGGGTCTCTTCTGGAGAAGTGTGTGAGAAGTCTGTTTGTGTGAAGTGTGTGTTTTTCAGTGTCTGTTCACTCTGTGTAAACTGGAGGTAAGACCTCTCTCATTACTAGCGAAGCACTATTCGAAGCCCGTTTTCTTCCCTTGTCGAAGCCCTCGATGAAGTGTGTTCAGTGTGCGTTTAGACCTTCGAAGTACGAAGCCTAGCACCAGTTGCTTTCGCTGAGTATTTGGTCGAAGTCCTTAGAGGCAAGTCTGCTATTGCGAAGGGTGAAGTGCGAAGCCTGCTCGAAGGCACCTAGTGTGCGAAGCCTGCACTAACTTAGCAGAGTTGAGTTTTTGGTGTTGTGGGTGGAGCGAAGTCTTCTTGACTTCGAACTTTTGCTCCTGGCGAAGCCTGGTTTTGAGCTGTGAAATACCTCCGAACCAGAACTTCGAAGGGTGTGTTCAAAGCCTGTTCCTCAGAAGACAGAATTAAAACAGAAGACTATTTTTAGTCTGAAATTTTAAAAGCTCCCATTGACCCCCCTCTGGTCGCCGTTTTCGTTCCAACACATTCCATCTGCCGACAAGTTGAAGAAATATCCATATTGTAAGTGGCATGATTCACATTCACATAATACTAATGACTGCAATGTTTTTCGATGACAGGTTCAATCGGCCATAGAAGAACGACGATTGAAAATAGACCACAATCCCAAGAAGAAGCTAGACAAAGATCCCTTCCCCGTCAACACCATCGACCTCGACAAGAATAAGATGTTGATTTGGCCAGAACAGGCTGAGTCAAGTAAAGGGAAGGCAGTAATTGTTGAAGAACCGTGCACACGCACCCTCATACCTAAAAACCCCGAAGTGGGAGTGTGGAAGCAAAACGTTAGCATTCCTTCGGCTAGGGCTCGCAAGAATCCGAAGGTAACATATAAGATGTTGTTGAACAAGCACCAAAGAAAAGCCAAGGAAATAGGCCCCCGCGCTAGAAAACTAAGTCAACCGAGGGGTCCAAGGCATTTGGAGGATGGCTTCGGACCACAGTGGTTGATCCCTCCATAGGGTGGCTTCGGACCACAGTGGCCGAGCCCTCCGCATGGCGGCTTCGAACTGCAGTGGCCGAACCCACCACACCTTGACTCCGGACCACAGTGGCATAATACCCTTTGGCGGCTTTGGACATCAGTGGTCGAACCCCAGTACGGTGGCTTTGGACCCCAGTGGCCAAGCCCCAAGCAGAGCCAGTTCGGCCCTCAATGGCCGAACCCTGCACCACTCTGGACAAGCCCTTCGGCAGGAGGTTTCGGCCCACACTGGCTGAACGTACCTTCGTCCTGGCAGGAACATCACTGATATGGTCCGAGACACCGTCAACTCTACCGAACCCCCCTTCGGGTAACGTGTTCGACTCACAATGGGCGAAGCCACTTGATCCATTGATGCCTCTATCGTACAACTGGGCAGGGACTACGTGGGCTCCATACATATCACAACTGAAGTACCCTCCACAACTTAACGCTATGCCTTGTTTTCCTTAAGAGTATTATGAATGGCATGGACAGGCAGATACAACGGAGGGAGGCATCGTCCACAGGCTATCCGTTGTACCTCCGAATCGACTCGTGCAGAACAAAGTCGAAGAATATGGGCACGAAGAGGCAAAGGACAGGGAGACCGAAGCTATCACAGTCAGAGTAGGGTCTCAAGAAGTCCCAGCCCCGAAGGCCCCATCGTCGAAGTCTGATGGAGGTAAGTCCCCTACTCCGGCCGAAGCCTATGACAGAGCCTAGTCTGATCAGCTGAATGAGGCCGGTCCGATTGCCAGGGTCCACAGCGAAAGCCCCTCCGAATACTGAGCGGGCAAGGCTGAGATAGACAGTACCACTTCGGCCAAAGCTAACAAGAACCAAGCAGTGGCACCCGACACCAAGCCACAACCATCTTGGGCACCTCCAAGTATGTCCAAATCACAAAAGAGGCATCTACAACGACTACGGGAACATGAGATGCGCGAGAAGAAGGCCGAGGACGAGCGAGACGCTATTTTTGAAGAAATCCACCCTCGACCAATGATAAGACATGTATAGAGGATGAAGTCGATTGAGATAACCAATCTGACTCCTAGCCCGAGCGACGACTACGATGACATTCTCGATGACGACTACTCGCCCATCTCCGAGGGGCCCGCACCCTAGGCGATAGACATCAACGTCATCACGCTGCCCGCCGAGTTTGCCCTTCCACGGGATGAGGCTGAGGTCGCCCAGTTGAACCTCGACCCACGCAACGCTATTTTTGAGAAGCCCGAGGACTCGGCCCACCATCTAAAGCCTCTCTACGTCAGAAGTCACATCGACGAAAAGCCGATTTCTAGGATGCTTGTTGACGGTGGCGCCACTATTAACCTAATGCCTTACTCGCTGTTGAAGAAACTTGGCAGGGACGAGGATAATCTGAAGAATACTAACTTGATGCTCAACGGCTTCAACGGTGAGAGTTCCATGGCTAAGGGCGTGCTCTCCATGGAGTTGACAGTAGCCAACAAGACATTGCCAACGGCATTCTTCATCGTCAATGTACAAGGTAACTACAGCGTGCTGCTAGGGCGCGACTAGATTCACGCAAACTACTGCATTTGTTCTACTTTGCACTAGTGCCTAATTCAGTGGGACGACGATGAAGTAGAGGTCATACCCGCAGACACTTCAGCCCAAGTGGCATTGGCCGATGTGTCCATCAACGCCGTTCACAACAAAGTAGAATGTCTATCCGGTAGAGATCTTTCGGATTACGATTTTGTCAACGTGTTCGGAGGACGTTTTGTACTAGTGTCTGTAAAGCCGGCTGGTGTATGTAACATACCAAATTTAAAAATAAAATAAAAATGAGGGAAATAAATTTTCTAAAAAATAAAAAAGGATTATTTTATTAGAGAAAGAACCCAATTAAAGCAAAATAGGGAGAAATAATTCAAATTTAAGGCTAAAAAATTTATGATTGAACTTATGAGCCAAGAAATATTTTTGGGAATTTTTAAAAAATTTTAGCAATAGTATTTCAAGCTCTAAATAAATATATGAATTTATGGAATTATTTTAATTGGAAAAACAATTTAAATTGCTTTCGGGCCGCAAACCTCGAATCTGCCTTAGCCCGGCCCAGCCCAGTGCTTCGCTCACTGCCAGGTGGGACCACCCTGTCGGTGACGTCCCACTCTTCTCTCTCCCGCCCACACCTTCCTAGACCTGCTTGTCAGCCGCACCAGCCGTCCCCGCAGCCACTGTCCACCGGGGCCCGCCTGTCGGCACTATGTCCTTGCGGTCGGCCAATGACAGGTAGGACCCACCTTTCATATCCATCTTCTTCGATGGAAGGGGATTCCCCCCTTCCATTCCCGGCGCCCCTTTCCTTCAATTCCGCCACCGGCCGCCTCGGGTCATTGAATCAAGCCCGGGATCTTGATCCCCCAGCTCCGGCGATCACCTTCCACCCTTAGCCGACGCGGATTCATCCCCCATGGCAAGTATCCGAGCTATGGAAAGGCTCGCCGAAGAAAATAGGAAACCCCCCTCGGGTTCCCTCCATTTGCCTTACCAAATAGACGCCGGCGACCCCCTATAAGTGCCCCCACCGTCGCCGCACTCCACTCACACCCCCTCAGCCCAAGCCTTTGCGAACCAGAAATGTCGCTGCTAGTTTTTCGGTTTTCCCCCTGTTTCACTCTGGCAGGCCCTCGCTGGTGCCTCGAGCCACCACCGCCCTCGCCGACGGCACCAGTAGGACCAGCAACACCTCCCCATCCTCGGCCCCTCCCTCCTTGGCCCTGAGGACCACCGAAGCACCTCATCGCCGTTGACCCCGAAGGACTCCGCTGCCCCTTCTCATCACCGATCACCGTAGGTCACTCTTCGCCACCACCGCCGGTACGCCCGAGCTCCCATTGCCCTCCTGGTCTCATTTTAGGCCTTAGCTGAGCATCGTACCCATCGCCGCCACCAGAAACCCTCGCCGCCGTGTCGCCAGAGCTGGAGAAGAGGGGTACTCTGCCCCCTTCCACGCGTGCCGTGCTGGATGGACTCTGAGCCATTTGATCTGAGGCGGACGACTAAGATTATAACCCACCCGAGTTTAATCTAGGTCGTCCACCCGGTCAAAGGGGTACCGAGCGTCACCAGTCGTCGATCGTCACTTAAACACCCCCGCCTCGCATCTGGCCGTCCGATCTGGATCCGGCGGTCCAGATTGGGCCAGACCACGTGCACAGTGCGCGGGTCCATGGTGGGCCTGGCTCACCGTGGACCAGAGGCTATTTCAGTTTAAACAAAAATTACAAAAAATTAATTTAAACTTTAAAAATTCATATCTTGCTCAATTTAACTCCAAATTTCACCATTCAAATTTTGTAAAATTTGTCTCTTTATTCTCTACACAATTATGCAATAAAATAGTATGTGTATTTTGCACATTTTATTCTTATTAAATAATAATTCAAAAGCCCTTTTAGGATAAATGATTATTTAATGTATTAAAAACTCTCAACTATCTGAAAATTACCTTAAAATTTATATATTAATTTCAGAGGACATAATAACTTCATTTCACTATTCTGATGCAATAAAAATAGTAGGGTTGTCTGTACATTTCAATTCACATGTAAATGGGAAAATAAAAACCCCTTAGGTATATACGTATTCCAATTTATAATATTCAGAAACCCCTAAAAAACTAATCTTAAGTACTTAGGTAATAACTTCAGAGAATTTAAGATTTTATTTCCTTTAATTAATACAACAAAACATGTATGCTTGTCTTGGTGATTTTTGGATTGTTTATTGATTATCGTGTTTACTTTTCATACCGGAAGACTACCATGCCGTCGAGAATCCGGAGTTTTACCCCGAGGTTCCACCTTCACCGTTTGTGGAGCAAGGCAAGTCACAAATCCCAAGTTGATCATATTTGAGCCCAGTTTTTCATAATTACTACAATAACTCATAGGAATTAAATATTGCATTAGTTTAATCACAAGCCCTAAATTATATTTATTAGATCCCCGTCCTTGTTTGTAAACCCAAGCCATGCTTATTGAGCCTAAACTCCTTGTCAACTTTTAATATTATATTAGCTACTGTCTGAAGCTGCCGGCCGCAGTTGTTCCGAGAGCAAGGAAGACTGCATCAATAAAATCTCTCCTGTTTTTTCTGTTGTAGGGCCGGTTTGCAGAACCTTGAACTCAATAAGAATAAGAATGACATCGATCATACTCGCTACTTGATAATTGCTTGCGTTTTATCCTTTTTTAAATAGTTCTCCTCGAGTTCTTTTCGTTTGATATTGAGGTTTATTTTGACCTAGAAAATTGCAAGCTGTGTGCTTGCAATTATGCAGCGTTCAGAAAGGAGCGAGATCGAGCTATTTGTTTAGATTAAACCAATGCATGTGTCGCGGACACACTAGTAGGATAAATCTAGTGAAAAGTAAAGATAATAAATACATATGGTAGGTTTTATGGACTAATTTTTGGACTAGAATATACAATTGTTAAATTTAGAAGAGGTATATAGTCAATACAAACATTAGATTTATTTTTAAAGTCACCTAACTTGGCTCCAGGCACCACCCCCTAGTGGCAGGTACAATTGATTTGTTACCAAAATTGAAATGCTGCTCTTCATTTCGTCGCAAACGTTTGGCCAAAAAGCATGGGCTGCTAATTTTGGTGCGGCAATTTTTTGCAGCGCTTGATTAATCTGCACCCATGATTAGGCCCATCGTTATCATGGAAATAAACAAGAGGTAGTTATAAGAAGAATCTCGCTAACGTTCAAGGCAACATTTGGCAGCGTCCTGGAATCCGGCTTCCCCGTTTAGGCCAGCAAGCCTATGCAATGTCCTTGTGACCCGTCCAATCTTATCAGCATTCTGCACAGCCTAGATTGGAACAGTTTAAGGACGCTTGTAGAGGATGCCAATAGATACGTGAGAACCGAATCCTGATAGTTTTTACTTTTTACTTATTGGAATACGAGTATAAACTAAATCCTAGCATACGGGGTATAGTGTAACGCCCAAAGTCTACTTTTTACTTACAAAATATTCATCACACGACAAACATCTTACAACAAGCAAATTGTAGCTCAGAGGCTACATTATTACACTGAAGATAAAATAAAAAGCCTGGTGAACATCTTGCTCCAAGAATCACTCCTTGACTGGGACAGCTACTCTAGGCCTTCGTCTTCGTAGGACTCATCTAAAAATTTTAGTCAACAAGGGTGAGTACGAAATGTACTCAACAAGACACAGAAATGCACATAATGCAAAGGTAATCACAAAGAAGGGTAATTGGCTTGTTTTGCGTAAAAGTAGGTTTTGTTATTAAGCATATGTAATTAAGTATGTGAATAACATTTGAATAACATTTAATAAATAACAATATTGCTATCCACTACCTTGAGTAGCACACCTGTTCCCACTCGCACAACAGCTCAACCAATCACAATTAATCATTCACATTTAGAACATTAAGCTAACTGCGGAGAACATCACTAGGCTCGCCCATAACCGTGGGCACGACTTTTCGAAAAGATTATACTCTGATCAGAGGTGTACAATTTTACCCACAAGGCATAGTCTCGGTTAACGTCAGGATACCACCACGGTACCCCGACCCAAGCCCATGCCAAGGCTTATCGTATACCATACAAACATACAAACATCCGATAAGGTTTCGCTTCCTATAGGGCCAACCCTAGTCGAGTAAGCCCCCTCTTGCGCCAAGTGACATTTAGGCCTAGGGGTGTGACTCACCACAAACCATCACCCATCATACCATTGGTGTTGTAAGAAAGTACAAGTAATACTCTAAGTCAGGTCATACCCATTAGACTTGTGGTTAGTATGAAAATGCTTTGCAACAGATCCCACAGACCGGTCCTTATAGTGCCCCGGGTGCGACCAACCAATGCCCGAGCTTGCACCCAGAACCCACCATACTTATAACATCACCATTCTTCAAAGCCAAAGAACTCTTCTCTAGAATATCAACGAGACGAGACATATCAAAGAGTATAGAGTTCAACCTAACTAGTATTGTAGTTATTGTATTTATAGGTAAACATCTTAAGAAAAAGACCTTTTTACTCCTCAATTACAACCGACATAGTGAAAACTATTCGGTACCCCTAATAGGGTTAAAATGGTAAAAGACTAATCTAATCAGAAAGAAGATAAGTCTTCCATCCTTGCTGGCAGATAAGCTCTCTGAAGATTCGACCTTCGAAGTTATACTCCAAATAGAAGTCTGCATTGATTCTTCGAACTTGATCATGTACTAAACCGGAGTTAATACTGGAACTTTGGTTTAGTAGATGGCCTTTGTCTTATTACTGTAGAGACCCTGAGGATGAAGTATTTCCCCCAACAGTAGCCCCTCGAATACGCTTCTCTGAATGATCTGTAAGGTTAGGAGAGCAGTATACGCAAGAAAAATAATCATGCGTAGGGGTTAATAAAATTTATCAACCTTCGAAATATCCAAAAATTTAGAACTTCGAATCAATTTCTAAGAGAGTCTTATTCGAACAACTCTGAAATCAATTTCTATGAAGTCCAAAAGACCTTTAGACTCAGAAAAAATAGTCGTTATCTTTTTCCTTTCAGAAGAAGCTATAACGCTGCGTTAATTTCGTAAGTAGTAACGGTCAAGAAGACGACACCGAGTCTGAACGTTAAAAAATCAGGAGTCCAGGTTATAAATAGAGGACCCAGAAACATCCAAGATACCTTTCTCACTGTCCTCGCGCAATCCACTGCTTTAGCCTCCAAACTTTAGCTCCAAACGCCCTGTTCTGCTTGATGGCGAAGACAAGATTCAAGGCTCCCGGGGCGACCTCAGCTTTAGCCAGGCAGCAAGCCATGGCGGCGGCAGCAGTAGCCGCACCTATGGGGAATCCCCCACAAGTCGGCCCCCACAACCTTCTCCCGGCCTTCTCGAAGTACTCTGACCAGTCTTATAAGCTGGGGCCATCAACCTGCAAGAAGAAGATGATTGTAGCAGTAGTGGCGGGGAAAATTAGACCAGGGGTTAATGTCCGCAAGCCTGGGAAGGAGGCCACCCCTTCGCCTCGGCCCGGAGAAGTAGTCATTTTCGAAGCCTTCTTCGAAGCGGGGTTGGGGCTTTCAGTGGTGGACTTTCTGTCGGAGGTACTAGATCTTTTCCATGTTACTTTTCCTCAACTGTCTCTGAATGTGATAGCATGTCTCGCTATCTTCGAGTGGGCGCTGTGAGCCGAAGGCTGCGAAGGGCGAGCAGAAATATTCGCAGCACTTCACAAAGCCTCCTGCTAGCCAAAGACTTGCCAGGGCTCTGGAGGAGAAAGATTGTAGTGGCCTTCGGCAGCATTAACTTCAGACTCCAGGATGAGTTCCAACTGCGATTTCCAGCGAAGGCCATCAATGCCAGATGGTACACAGATTGGATTCTTCGGTGGTTCTACGCCAATGTTGGAGCAGACAACAGTTTGGTCGGGCCTCTGCAAGATATATATTTCCGAAGGGAAGCCAAAGTTCGTCCCGACACCGGCTAACTCGAAGCTCACCTCAGTTTGCTTCAAAAAATTAGTCGCCGCATGAGCATACGAGACTTGGCAGAAGAGTTCATCGGGCTCCAGATCCTGCCTCTGATGGCCAACTGGCCTGTTAACTTTGAAGAGGATCCGGAGAGTGGACTCCGAAAAATTTCTTCGAGTTCGAGCTCTGCAAGTAACTTCGAAAACTACAAAATGTTTTATATATGATAATTTCATAAAAGATGACTTGACAAATAAAAACTAATCTTTTAGCTCCACAAGCCTCATTTACTTCGGAGCAAGTCATTCGGACTTCGGAAAAGATTCTCGGGGCTCCTACCCCCGCTGAAAAAGAATGGAGGGTGAAGCTGGTAGGAAGGTGGGAACGATTCAACCGAGTATGGGCGTACTCAGAGTCGTCGCCCCTTCTCCTCCAGACTGGGTTCCTTCCAAAATTGGTCCGAAGAAGAGGAAAGTCGAGGCTGGGACTTCGGCACCAGCCAAGACTCCCGTGAAGATGTTGGCCCGTAAACCCAAGAACGTGGTCCCTTCCAAGTCCGCTGCTTTGTCTTCAGATTCATCTAAGGATGAAGGACAAAGAGAAATGCAAAGGGTCTTTATAGACCTTGTTACCGGGGATGAAGAAGCGCGAGCAGATGTCGAAGTTCTAGCCACTGGTGATGCAGCGGTCGTGCCGGCTGTGCCAGACAACTCAGAACAGGCCGGGACTTCGAATGTCCTGCCAGACCTACCAAGCCAAGAAGCCCCTGCTGCTGAAGGCGAAGTCGAAGTAGCAACTGATCAAGCTTCGATTCTGGACGAAGTGGTGACTGTTGCTCCAAGAGAGGTTCCAACAGTTAACCCTTCCGTTCATGACTCCGAATCTGACGAAGATTTTGAGGGGGCATTTGATCGTCCAAGTAGCCCCATACTCATTCGCCGACAGGGTTTCAAAGGTAAGCTTCATTAAAGCACCTTTTTCTTCATGTCCTGCAAAATTATGCAATATATAATACCTTTGATTCTTTAGGGTCTACCCCCATAGAGACGACTCCTCCTGAGAACACTGCGCTTGAAACTTCGACATCTCCAAAGTCAATTCCGGAGGAAGTTATAAAGATGGGGCCCGGAAAAGGTAAAGGGAAAATGGATCCTTTTCCTGCTCTGAACTCTGGATTAACTCCGTCGAAATCGATAGACGGAGGTCAATCTGCGGAGGGGGGCCAATCCACCGAAACTTATGGGGATGCGGCGCTGCGCTCCGGCCCTTCACCCAATGAAGGCAACCAAAGAGCCTTGTCAATGCTCCCCCTCCTAGCTCCTTTTCTGGAGCGAAGGACCGGGCTTCGGACTCTGCTAGAGCCTTTGGCTCGGGCCAATCACAAAGTCGGGGAGACTGACTTGGTGGCTATACTCGGGGAAACTAAGGGGTCGAAGTTGGATACAACTTTGGAGCAGAAAGCATACCAGGTACGAAGTATCTGCAATAACAGGGTTAGTTTCAGCTTATAAATAGTTTCTCACATCGCTTTTTCCTTCACAGCAAATAGTCTTGGCTCGAGCTGCGGCTGTTTCGAATGAGCGAGAATGCATTCGTCTTAAGGAGAAGATTACTGCCCTCTAAGGGAGTCTTGAAAGCTCTGAAATTCGAACTTCCATCTTGGACGAGATGGTAGCAGCGGAGAGGAAAGCTAGACTTGGTTTGGAAGCTGCTAATCAGAAGCTCGAAGCCGAACAAATCGTGCTTTGGGCTAAAATAGAGAGAATGCGGATGGAGCAAGCAACCACGGGGGCTGAGCTGGTCAAGCTCCGAGAAGAACAAACGAAGTCAATGGAAGAGGCCAACAACTTGCTCAGTCATAAGAACTCCTTGGTCACAGAGGCAGCCAAGCTATCTTCTTTGATAGATGAGCTGTCTTCATCAAGGGATATTTTGGCCGAAGACAAGGTGAAGTCTGAGAAGGTAGCTGCGGAGACCATGGACAACCTTCTGGGGTGTCCTAGAATACTTCGGTACTTCTTGGACATTACCTTCGACTAGCGATGTCCCCTTGCTGTGATGATTGAAGATGATCAAAGGAGCGGTGAAGATGATGAAGACAGCGAGTATTCGGTATGGAGAAATCTCCGGCCAAGTATCCGCTCTCGGAATACTTCGCTACTATGAAGATCTAGGGCTATCAGTAGAACCAGACTCGGGGGCGGCTCCCATTACCTTCGACGACAACCAGCTATTAAACACTTCCGAAGACGTGGCCGCAGCCTAGCAAGCCTTTCAAGCATTTTGGAGAGCCGAAGGTCAAACAACGATCAAGGCTTGGATTGACGAAGGACTTCACCAGAAACAAGCTCGGTCTCAAGCTTCGAGCAGCTAGCCTCCGCCAGACCCGAAGGTCTGCTTTTGTTTAGGGCTCCGAATATGTAAAAATTTATGCTTTCATCTTTTATGAATGAAAAGACTTATTTGGAAATGTTTTTAGGCTTTCCAACTTTTTATGGATGATCTTGAAGTGCTAGAGGTTACCGAAGAGCTTCGCCTGCTCTGGGCTACCTTCGAAGCTTTAAGACCTCATAAGCGCCCTCGATTTTTAATTCCTCGAGAAAGCTCTGGTATAATTGCGCCCTAAACATGCAAAGATATATTATCTTACATTAAAGAGGAGGAAAAAGAAGTTAACTTGGAAACTTCATCTTCTGAAGACGTTGAATGGTCCGAAGAAGAAACTACTACTGAAGAGCAAACATAGAAAAACTCTGAACAACTTCGAAGCTAGGAGAGAAGCCTCGAGCGACTTCGAACTTGGGCTGAACTCCAGCAGGAACAAAAAGATTTCCGAGCTTCAAAAGGAGGGAGAAAAGTTAAACGTAAAGTTACTAAAACTCTCAGCTCTGAAACTAGTTGTTCCGGCCTTAGCGGTAGCTCTAGGGATCGAAGGGGTCTTTGTTTCCTTCTTGGTATAGATACAGACTTTCATAATGTAATGTAATCTATTCGAATGATAAAGATTAAAGTTTCAAAATTATCCCTACTTCCCAACCCCTCTTTGGGTGTAAGCAACTTCGAAATTTGGTCGGAGATGGTTATGCGCAATGAAAATAACTTTAGTTAGTAGTACAATTTTGGAGGCTCAGAGCCCCTTAACAACTTAGAGATTGATTAAAATCTCAAAGAATGTCTTTGACTACTTGGAGTCTGAAAACTGGTAACTTAGTATCTTTTTGTTTGAATGTAGTCACTTCAGACTAGTTTTTCGGATACCTTAGCATCCAAAACAATTGGTCACTTTGGACTCTTTGTACAGACGTTCGAAGTTGTTAGCTCAAAGTCTATTTTGTTTGGCCTCCTTCGGCTCTTTTTGCGAATGCTATCAAACTAGTGGTTCGGAATTCGCATAGTGGTCTTCTTGGACTCTTCTTATGTTTGCTTTCAAGCCGGAGCCTGGAATCTGTATCATTTGGTCTCCTTCGACTCTTTTTACGGATGCTTTCAAGCCGGTGGCTTGGAATCTGTTTTTCTGTGACTTTCCCACCTCGTCGGAAGCTTCAAACCAGTGGTTCGAAGTCCGCAAAATTGGTTAAAATGAATGACACTTCCCTCGCAACCAACTTCGTTCCTCCAGTGTGTCCACTAGAAGTAGGAAGTGTTTGAGAGGTAGGCATTATCTGAACCATGAACTTTATTAATTCAGAAGGTGTTTACAAATGATTACAAGGAGCCCCTACGCGAAATATCGCTTTAAGTGCTCCGCATGCCAGGCATGCTTTCGCCTTCTAAATTAGCTAGCTTAAAAGAACCAGGGCGTCCTGAACGTAGAATAATGTATGAACCTTCCCACTTATTTCCTAATTTCCCTGGTGCTATAATGCTTCGCAAAACTTGATGACCTGGTTTAAGTTCATTAAGCTTAACCTTCGGGTCAAACCAAGTCTTCATTTGCCGCTGATATTTCGAAAAATTAGCGACAGCTCGAAGTCTTGTTTATTCTATTAAATCAAGCGAAGCTTGCCTTTCTCCTTCTATTTCAGGTTCAGTGTTACGAAGAGATCCTCCTTTAAGCTCCGTTGGCGTCATAGCTTCATCTCCGAATAATAATCTGAAAGGAGTGAAACCTGTGGACCTTGTTTGAGTGGTCTGAATGGACCATAAAATCTTCGGGAGCTCTTCAGTCCACAGCCCCTTTGCCAACCCTACCATTCTTCGATTCAGCCCTAATAAGATATTACCATTGGCCCTTTCGACAGCTCTCTTAGACTGAGGATGGCGCACAACAGCAAAGCAAATTTGTATGCCAAGATCTTCGCAAAACTTCCTGAAGGGCTCTCCATCAAATTGTGTCCCATTGTCAACTGTGAGCTGTCGAGGCACTCCGAACCTGCATATATTATTTTTCCAGAAAATTTTTGTACATTATTCGAAGTGATAGTTGTGAGGGGTTCTGCTTCGACCCACTTGGAAAAATACTCAATTGCTACCACTACGAATTTCAGATTTCCTTTTGCTACTGGGAAGGGGCCAATAAGGTCCATGCCCCATCTGGCCATGGGCCACACTGGAGCAATGACTTGAAGAGTCGTTGGTGGACGATGACTTCGTCTTCCCATCCATTGACAACCTTGGCACGTGCGAACTAAGATCTCTGCATCAGCTACTATTGTAGGCCAATAAAGCCCCTAGCAAAGTGTTTTTCCTGCCAAAGCCCGAGGGGCCAGATGGCTTCCACAAAGGCCTTCATGAATTTCTCGGAGCATCTCTTGACCTTCGTCTTGAGATATACATCGGAGCAGAGGGGAACATACTTCGGCCTTGTAAAGAATACCGTTGATTATATGATAATTTCGAACTCTTAACTTCAACCTCGAAAGTTGTGGCCCTTCAGGCAAATTTGCTTCACCTTGCAACAATTCCATAATTGAGCTCCGCCAATCAGTTCTTGGAATACAAAGAACTTCCGCCGAAGGGATCTGTGGCACCGAAGGCGAAGTTAGCTCTTTGTAAAAAGCTCCTTCCGGAATGTCTATAGCTCCGACTGCAGCTTTCGCTAAGGTATCGACTTGCATATTTTCAGCTCTTGGTATACTTCGGATGGAAATCCCTTTAAATGCTGCTTTGATCTTACGGATCTCTTCCAAATATTTTGCAAGCTGCGGGTGACGAACTTGAAAACTTTTATCGACGTGCCCTGCTACAATTTGAGAATCTGTTTTAATAACAACTCTTGTAGCACCCAAAGCAAGCGCCTTTCGATGTCCTAACAAAATTCCTTCATACTCCGCTGTATTATTGGTGGACTTAAAGTTGAGCCTTGCGGAGTACATTGCTCTTTGCCCTGAAGGCAAATTATTACTGCTCCGATGCCTGCTCCAGATGCTTGGAAAGCTCCGTCGGAGTATATAGTCCAAATTCCTTCATTTGATTTCTCTGGAGCCCATACTGCGGATGGAGTCCACTCTGCCACAAAATCTGCCACTACCTGTGACTTGATTGCTGTCCTTGCCACGAAGGAGATGCCGAAGGGTGCTAGTTCAATAGCCCATTTTCCAATTCTTCTCGTAGAATCTTTGCTTCGGAGCATATCTCCCAAGGGATACGAAGTTGGTACAATCACATTATGTGCTAGAAAATAATGTCTCAATTTCCTCGAAGCCATTATCAGAGCATAGGTGAAGTTCTCAAGCTCGGAATATCTTGTTTTTGCTCCAAACAATGCTTCAGATACAAAATAGACTGGATTCTGTACCAACTTCCCATTGAAATCAACTTCTTTGACAAGGACGACACTGATAGCGGAGCCAGTAGCTGCAAGGTAGAGGAGTAGGGTTTCGTACGCAATGGGCACAGTGAGTGTAGTGAGGTTACTGAGATAATTTTTAATATCATCAAAACTCTTTTGACACTTCGGTGTCCATGCAAAATCTTCGGACCCTTTCAACGCTTTGAAAATGGGCAAACTTCTCTCCACAGACCTTGCTAGAAATCTGCTAAGTGCTACTAGACGGCTAGTTAGCTTTTGCACCTGCTTTAAATTTTCTGGAGGAGCCATCCTTTGTAATGCAGTTATTTGAGTAGGGCTAGCTTCTATCCCTATACTCGAAACTAGATACCCTAACAATTTTCCAGCCTGAGCCCCGAAGATACATTTTTTGGGGTTGAGACGGACTCCACATGCCCGAAGGCTATCAAACGTTTCTGCTAAGTCTAGGCTATGTTGGTGCTTTAAAGCACTCTTTATTACAATATCATCCATATAGGCTTCTACATTGCGGCCTATTTGATGACCTAGATCTTTAGCAATTAACCTCGAAAAAGTTTCCCCGACATTTCTTAAACCGAAAGACATTCTTACATAGCAGAAGACTCCTAAAGGAGTTACAAAGCTTGTTTTGATTTCATCTTCGCACTTTAACTAGATTTGATGATAGCCAGAATACGCGTCGAGGAAGCTTAATAACTCCGAACCAGTAGTGGAGTCAACTAATTGATCAATTCGGGGCATGGGATAGGGGTCACGGGGGCATGCTTTATTCAAGGATGTAAAATCAATACACATGCGCCACTTCCCGGAGTATTTCTTTCTGACGAAGACTGGGTTGGCTAACCACTCCGTATGAGCTACTTCTCTAATGATTCCAGCCTTCAGAATTTTTTCCACTTCTGCTTTAGCAAGGATGGCCCTCTCTATGGATAACTTCTGAAGTCCTTGTTGAACAGGTCAAACCCTCGGGTTCACAAGCAAGCTATGCTCAATGATATCTTGACTAACTCCCGGAATGTCTTCATCAGACCAAGCAAAGACATCCAAATTTTCCTCAACTACCTTTTCTAACGAAGTAGCGATTTTTGGAGGCAAATCTTTGCTGAACTAAAAAGAATAGTCTTTGCCGTATTTAACAATAACCTTCGTTATAATTTCTCCGTTGGGGCTGGGTCTTGGGAAGGACTTCTTCGAAGGTTCACCTGGAAGCAGAGATATCCTCCGGATTACTTTGTACATTGTTCACTTGTCTCGGGTCGAGAGGGGGGCCATGACCATATTTTGCTCTTTGCGTAATGGCTTGATCTCCGAAGACAGTGAGTACTCCCGCTTGCGTGGGCATCTTCATGCATAAATAGTTATGATGCGCCACGGCTCCGAACTGATTTAACATGCCCCTCCCGAAGATAACATTATATGCATAAGGAGCATCTACAACATCGAAAATCACTTCCTCCATCCTTGCCAGTAGCCCCTCTCCGAAAGCAACCTACATACCTATCTGGTCGAGGGCATCAAGAGGGGGTCCTGTGAAGCCTTGCAAGGGACGAGATGTAGGGAGGAGATGTTTCCTGGAGATACAGAGCTAATCGAAGGCTTGAACGAAGATGATATCTGCTGAACTCCCTCTGTCAATCAGCACTCTCCGAACTTCAGTCCCTACTATATCGGCAGTAATAACAAGGGGATGTGCATTTGGAAACATTATGCCATCTGCATCATCTGCAGAGAAAGATATCGACACATGGGACCACTCGAGCATGGTAGCTGCGGACGAAGATGTTCCGATATGGCCCACTTTCTGGACATATTCTCTTCGTTGTCTCTTCGACATACTGTCGAGGGTCCCTCCTCCGGAAATAGGGAGGACTACTCTTTTACCCCGATCTTGGCCATCTTCCTGCTTCGGAGGTGACATAATATTGACCACTGGAGGTTGTCTTGCAGGGTCGAAGTTGTCTATACGTGCCACAGCCTGGACAGGCTCCGGACAAGCCTCGGAAGGAACTCGGTCAGTAGTGCCTCGACCAGAGGTCCTTTCAAGGTACTCGCCTCTTAAAGCGAGTATAGACTTGCACGCATCAGTAGCGTGACTCCGATTCTCACCATGGACGCAGCAGAAGAAGGCTTGGGCTTTTCCAGCCGACTTCCCTGGTGGCCTCCAGCGGCTGGTCTTGCTTCCCGAGGCTTGTGAATTTTTAAGGGCAAATTTCTGTGGAGGAGCAATGTTCAGGACTTTGGAACGAGGATGCTTTTGCCCCCGACGTCTATCATGCTGGACTTTGATGCTAGGCCCCTACGAAGGTGTTGAATTCTTTACTTCGAGCTTGACTTCTTGCAGGATTGACGGAGTTGAAGCTGTTCTTCGGAGCCACCCTTCTTCTGACCTAGCATATTCTTCAAAATAAGCCATTAGATGAGCTACAGAGGATATATGTTTCTGATGGAGTTTATCAAGGAGGCCCGCATGGGTAACTCCCTCTCAGGCTGCATCAACCACGGAGACGTAGACAGCCCCCGTATTTGCGACTTCGTATGAGCGAAGCGCTTGAAAAATTGTCTTAAAGTTTCCCCAGGTAGCTGCTTCACCTGGAAAAAACTTCTCGTAGACATTGGGGGTACGAAGGTACCCTGAAAGTTACTTATGAACTTCCTCCTTAATTGCTCCCAGGTTCTAATTGATCCCGGCTTCAGGGACCAAAACTAACGCAAAGCCACCCCTTCGAGAGCAAGAGGGAAACACTTGGCCGTGGTGTCTCGAACTCCTCCACTGGCCTCAATTGCCAAAGAATAAGAACGGGAGAACTCCCCGGGGTCTTCCTCCCTGGAGTACTTACAGAGCATTGAAGTTTTAAACTTAGGGTCGAAGCGCACTTTCTATAACTCGGGATGCAGCGGAGACTCACTATCGAAGGAAGCGTTCTCTTAGGCTTCGGGATAAGGAAGATCATCGTCTTGAGGCACTTCGGGAATGACCGAGGTGGCCTGAGAACGAATCCTATCTGCGGCTTCTTGCCTCCACCTCGCCACTTTAGCTTGGAGACTGGCCATCTGGGTCACCATGTCGCCAAGACCGTCTTCATTTCTTCCGAAAGGATCTTGTGGGTCTTGAGAACTGTACATGTCAGTTCGAAGCGGAATCGGAGCTAGAGGAGGGACTCCGTCTGGCCGAAGCATAGATGGAGTTGCAGGAGGAACTCCGTATGCTCGAGGAAGGGAATTCCCTTCGGGGGTCTGAGGTGGAGGAATTACCGAAGGTCCTCCGACCTCGACTGCATTCAAAGATCTTGCTCCGGAGGTCCGAGGGGACCTCCGAGTAGGACTACCACCTGAACTCCGCTTAGGAGGCATGGTTTTGAGAACTTGGTAGAGAACGAAGTTTTTTGGACTAGGTTCCCCACGGATGGCGCCAACTGTTGGCGTAAAAGATTACGCTAACAGGTTTTCAGAGATTAGAAACTAACAAACGAAGTGTTTGTGAAGTGAACTATTTCAAGCCTCCGAATTGAATAATAGCTCGAAGCAGTTCGAAGTTGTGTATTCAATAACTGAGTATTCGATCCTCATTACAGGGTAAAATGGGGGGTATTTATAGGTAAAAATCTTAAGGAAAAGACATTTTTACCCCTCAATTACAACCGACATAGTGAAAACTATACGGCACCCCTAATAGGGTTAAAATGGTAAAAGACTAATCTAATCAGAAAGAAGATAAGTCTTCCATCCTTGCTGGCAGATAAGCTCTCTGAAGATTCGACCTTCGAAATTATACTCCGAACAGAAGTCTGCATTGATTCTTCAAACTTGATCATGTACTAAACCAGAGTTAATACTAGAACTTCAGTTTAGTAGATTGCCTTTGTCTTATTACTGTAGAGACCCTGAGGATGAAGTATTTTCCCCCAACACCAATGAACAGGAAACAACTGTTCAAGAAAAAATAGGCGATGAGTGGCGATTCACGGAAATCACCACCTCTAGAGCAAAGCGTATGGAATAAAGAAAGCATAGTGCATTCTAGGGTCAAGAGGTTCTTTATCCGGCTGATTAGATGGAGAACAAGGGAATGGCACGACATGAATCGGATCCAATGAACAATGACATGGATTGGGATAAAGGAAGACAAATATAGACGATGGCTTGACATAAATAGGATTAAATGAATGACAAACCATGGTTGAGCCAACGAAATAGGGTAGAACTAGTGAACGAGGGTACATATCAAAATCAATGAATGACGACACGTAACAGAATAAATAACAGAGATGAGCTATAGCGTTCAAAGGCACATGACATACATACGAAGGTTAGATTAGAACATGATTAATAGGTATGGCGACAATATAACAAAATGAGCTACACGATAGATACAATGATTTAATCGAATGGAATTGGTTAATAGGGGACCACATGATAATAAATTAAAATCAACAATCATCAATGAGGTATATGATAAGATGATTAATGAAGGGATCAAAACAAATTGATATAACATAATCCTAACAATTTTATTAAATTAATGTGAAGATGGATCCTCCCCGAGGGGCAATGAAGAAGATAATGTGGCGCTAGATTCAATTGGGCGATCGGTCCAATCGAAATAGAATAAACTAGAATGATGATCTGACAATGGACAAACATCCCAATATGGAAAACACTAGCGCGAGAATGAAACAATGATACAATAAAATGAGATAAAACTATAATAAGATTTATGACATGATGCAAATAGATTGATATGATATTACTCAAGAAATAAGATAGGTAAATGATAATAACAATATTAGATGACAAATCAGAATGGAATAACAATGATATGATATACGAAATAGTTACACCTATGATTATGATATGATGATAAATAAATGGTCATGATATACAATTCGATTGACATGAACACAATGGTGGAATAGATAGATACGACAATTTCATTGATTGGAGTAGGATAACATGGAACTAAGATTGAATTTAGCGATTGATAATAAGATACATGATGATAAATCCATCAGTAGGATAGATCGGAATAAATATATTACACAAGCATAACAATTTAATTGGAATGAATACAAAATAAAGAAGATAGAATATATGGATCCTCACATATGGATCCTCACAGCGGGGCGAAGGAGACGATGTATCGCAGCGATAAAATCGGCTAGCTCTATGCTTCTCTCTTTTCCCATTTCTAATTTATTTTTCTCTGGATGCAGCGAGGTGCAGCGGCCAGCAAAGGAGGAGGGGCGGCGGAACTGCGACGGCGATGGCGACTCACTAGAGAGGAGGCGACAAGGGGCAGCGCGGGCTAGGGTGGTGGAGGAGCAGCGGCGTCGGTGGTGAACCGGCGACGACGGCAGTAGTAGGACGTGGAAGGCGCTGGTGATGGTGGGCTGGTAGAGGGGAGCATGGTTGGGTGACGCACAACGACAGCGATGGCGGCATTGGCGTGGGACGGGGCGGAGGCGAGGCGGTATGGCGGCAGTAGGAGGGGAAAAGGAGGCAGGGGTTATCACCAAAGAACGTGGGCACGACACCGGGAATCTCGAGCGTGCGGTTGAAGAGGCAGCGTGGTTGGAGAGGTGGCGCGGTGCTGCGCTAGGGCGTGACAGGGGCAGGGCCGTGGGCTGGTGCCGGCTCGGGGAGGAGGGGTGCGGCTAGGCCGAAGAGGAGAGGGCTGCGGTCAGGGAGAAAAACGGAGGGAGGAGAGAGGAGGAGGAGGCGCCTGGAAGAAGGGAGGAGAGAGGAGGCTGGTGTGGTTGGGAGGAAGAAGACGCCACGTACGCAACATGCAGGAAAAGAAAAAGGGAAGAGAGAAGGGCGAAAAGAAAGAGGAAGAAAGAGAAAAGAGAAAAAAAGAAAAGATTTTAAAAAAATTATGGAAAAATCATTTCTTGAAAATTCAAAATTGGACTTTTGAAAAAAAGTGAAAAGTTTTTGGAAAGTTTGAAATTTAAAATAAATTTATAAATTTTGGTTTTCAAGGAAATAGCGCGGGAATATTTTAAAGAATAAACAACGGTTCGAAAAATTAATAAATTTTGTATTCGTGTCGAAATTAGAAATTCCGAACATGAACACAAAACTAAGGTTTTAATTTATTTTAGGGAATTAAAAATATATAAAATATTTTCAAAACGATTTTTCACGGAATTAAAATCACGGAGTTAAAAAGGAAATTTTAATTTCGCGAACGAAAAGAGAAGATTGATTCCTTCGGATTTACGACAGGAAAAGAGAGAGATGATTGAGGATGAAGATTTCAAAATCAACCGGAAAGAGATAGGAATTTAATTTATTTTCAATTAAAATTATTTATTGAAATATTATGGGTTACTATTTTAGTTGCAAAAACCTTAATGAAAATAAACTTAAATTGATTCGAGGCGGGAGAAATTTATTACAATTCCTCTAGCCGAATTTGATTTGGTTTTATATTATTTTAAAATTAAGGGTTTTGTCATACATTTTATTCAAACAAATAATTTTGTTGATACATATTTTATTATTTAACGTTTGAGTTTTGAGATGAAATAATATTGATTATATTTTATTTAATTCCTTTGCACCAAAAAATTTGAAAAATTTATGGGACACAATTTAGAGCAAAGAGAATTTTAAGAAAAATACTCTCGCCATGATTTATTTTTAAACGAAAATTTTAAGCCCATATTTTAGCTCCATTGTTTAT
This sequence comes from Zizania palustris, assembly GCA_019279435.1. Classification (NCBI taxonomy): domain Eukaryota; kingdom Viridiplantae; phylum Streptophyta; class Magnoliopsida; order Poales; family Poaceae; genus Zizania; species Zizania palustris. The sequence goes on along the minus strand of JAAALK010000285.1, from coordinate 65,162,258 downwards.
CGCTTTACATTGAATCATTTTTTGAATTTCATTTATTAATTACTTTATTTTTATTTTAACACCTAATTAAAATCAGGGTGTTAGATATATATTGATAATTAAGACACACCCATTATTTTTGTAGACACGTGTATAGTATAGTACATAAATCCACAAACTTATGGATATATGTATACCCGATATACGTCACATAATCTATATCTATCATAAGACACCTATTTACCTTATGTATTATATACATTTGTATCTCTTATATATTTATAAATTTTTGATATGTTCATATTCATGTAATCATATGATTTAATGCTCATATTTATGCAGTCATATAGTTTAATGCTATGTAATTTGTTTATATTATTATATAAAGGAAATTTTTATACCATAATTTTATGTTAATTTTAATATTTCTTAGTATCTAAAATATAAACAAGTACTAAAATTAATACTAAAAATTTCGATACCTAAAAAAGTAAAATCACTCATATATATGTATATATATAAGTACGTGTTTATTAATAATTAATAAGTAGAATTTAATTACCAGTTACAAATAGCTAGTATGTACCGTTCAATCGCTTAAACCAGTACATATCAAGTGGTGTATCATTTCACTTCTAATACCGTTAATATCAACCATTCAAGATAAAAATCATAAAAAATATATTTTGAAATTTTTTAGATGTGTAGGGCTGAATGAACTATTCTTAATTTTCTTCAAAAATTTGCATGACATTTGGATGAAATTTTAATAAAGTTTACAGGCAGACCTGGGGGCTCAAGTCTCAACTGCCGAGACCTGTCTCGGCCACTGCACAAACGGGTATGTATGTAGCTAGGTTCATGAAAACCATGTTCCCTTTCTCCTGAAAGAAAATCTTAGTGTTATCTGAACAAAAATTAAAAAAGCATGCTTCAAGACAAAAAAAAGGATTGTGTAACGTATATGCACACTAGCGTCTACACCCCACGCGGAGCAAAATGGTAAAGATACTCGAAACCAAAACAGGAAACAAAGTCCCAAATGCCACTTCAGCAACATCTCCAACTAACAGACGATGATTCATACGATCCAAGCCAAGCCATAGAGGCAGTCAATAATGACAGAGGCTATACCAAAGTGGCAATGTAATTAAGAGGATATTTCTCCTTTGAGCAGATTAAATACATGGATGGCTGGTTTGCAAAAATGGCTATAAATGCTTCTCTTGCCTGCAAAAAAAAAAAACAGAGCTCACACATTTCCGTAATTCCGTTCTCCACAACACCACCTTGTTCTTTTGAAGCTTAGAAGCTTCGGATTAATTGAAATCAACATAGAGATTTGAGAGTGGCAGAGGTAAGATGGGGAGTGCAATTGTTGATTTAGGATCAGGTTCAGGTCTTAAGGCTGGAGCTAGACGTTCCAATCTGAGGTCTTTTCTCCACATTGCTACGCCCAGTTTAGACGCCTACACCGTTGCCAAGGTATCTACCATTACATCTTTAAGAAAAAAAAACAAAGGTTGTGTTTTTGGCTTGTCAATTTTTTCCATAATTTGCCGATGTTCCCCCCTTTTGAAGCTTTCTCTGGAACTAGGATTTCACATAAATCTGTTCTGTTTCCATAGGAATCGGGAAAATTCTTTTATTTCAAAGTACTCCTAAGTTTCTTTTCTTTCTGATCTTGTTATGGAGGCTGGCCTGCCGTGGTGGATCTAGCAACATCGTGGAGCTCAGGCAAACGAGAGCTTTTACTAGTTGGTAATTTTTTACAGCGGTTTTACTAGTTGTTTTAGCAGCCAACCATTCTGGGAGTGGGAGATTGCTCCATGACTGTTGTCCTACTTAATTTTCTATTGTTCCTTTCATCGATGAGATCTGTCTCTAATTTTTTTCTTCTAGGTAGTGTTTTATTATTTATTTTTTGCTTGCCAAACTCTTTTTTCCTTGATTTCCGTTTTCCCCTGCCTCGCTTACAACATAAGTTTTTTTTTTTGCAAAAAAGCAATTCAATTATTGCTATACAATTACATTTTTCTTTGTATTTTGATCTTGTTTTGGTGGCTGGCCTATGTTTGTTAAGCTATATATGTTCATGCTAACTTGTAATGGATTGTTGTCCTTGTCTCTATTATTTCCCTTTGTTGTACTATGTGTATGTAAGGTGGTATGGATTTAAATATTTTTTGGCGCGAAATATATGCGGTGTTTTCATAATAACCTTTTGGCGCGAAACATGTTTATTGATCATATAATAAAAGGAATCAAAGAATTTAAATTGTGTACTAGATTCTAGATTCTAGAGTATTATGTGTCCTATAAACCACTCGTTCTTTAATTTTATTTACATCTTATTATAACCATCTTACAGGTATTACCACATACCTCGTTAAATAAAGGGTGTGCCATCTAGCTTCTTTCATAGTTGATCTTTTAAAAATATAGTTTCACGTATATCATCAAACAGACGGAAGGTTACCGTGTAATTTTTGGCACACGTGAGATACATGTAAATTAAAGTACCGTCTGAAAGCCTTTTTATGTTATATATTCAACAAAACCTTTTATTTTGCCGATCTAAGTACTGTTTCCCATCCAAAATTAGTTTTTATGTACAAACAGGTATGAACCTCGTATAGCCTGCTCCATGCATTTCACTTTGAATAGTGTATATAATCTCAATGTACAACACAAACTATATTCGTAAGCCGCATTGAACCAAAAAAATCATATCAAATCAGGTGCATATCTGGTAGGAATTTCATATTCTACAGAGGAGCTTTATTCTTTGTTCTAAATAGTACCTTTATGTTAGTTTTTATTGGTATCTCTCTGAACAATCTGAATTATGTTTTATGACTATAGCCAAGTGGCAACTTTGGTACAGCGGGTGACTCAGGTAGATGCTTCTACCTTGTAGACCTTTGGAACTACTTCTACCAGGGAAGCGCCTGTGGTGTTTATACTCCCATTCGTCTCCCCTCCGGTGAGACAATAGAACAGTACTTTGTGCCACATCTTTCGGCCATTCAGCTGTACACCATCGATGACTCTGCTCTGACCAAGTAAGGATGTTGATACCCTTTTATACAGCGAAAATTTTTATCATATACCTCTATTTAGATGGAAATTAGAGATTTACTCTACGGATTTACATGTCATTGATCTGAGATAATCTTACATGTCAATGAGATAGAAAATAAATCCTCAATTTCTCATCTATTAACTCACATGTCATTGATCTGAGATGATCTTACATGTTCAGTGAGTTGATTAGAAAGCATGTAGTTTGACATATACATGGTTTCCTTCTAATCGTTATAGAATTCCTACGGGGCGTGCTGACAACAAGATATTATTCGGCAACATGTTTGAAGAGAACTGCAGTTGGTACAGTGCGGCTGATAACTGGAACTGTCAGAATGCAATATCTAAGAGTGGAGAACCGTGTTTTCAGTACTTTGAATGTGAACCCCCTCATGATAGGATGCCTCTTGCAGACAAGGTACACAGTAGCAGCCTCAAATGTATTCTCTGCAGAGAACTGCGACAATTGGTTTCCATGATTTTTGACTTGCGCATACCTTTAAACTAAGCTCATATCTGGAAATTTGCACATTGTAAACTGTACAAATTCTTCTATGATTGACTGGCAAAACTGCTCCTTTTTCTCAGAAAAATGTTGCATATTTACACGCCTCACCTTAAATCTCAGGATCAATTCTGACGATATGTTCTGGTTCTGATCATGCTTCAGTTTAATTTCCTCTAGAGGATCCATTGCAGGCTGCCATGTTCTATATGCTCTTTCTAATGTTCTTTCCATCTCATCTATATATTCAGGTGTATGAGCTCTACCAGGACTTTCCTCCTCTGACATCTCTTAACAGTATAGAGCTCTCACCATCTAGTTGGATGTCGATTTTCTGGTAAATATTCTCAGTCACTTCCTCATTGTTGCTGATTTAACGATGTAAACTCATAAGCATATTTTAGGGCAATCTTAGCTTTCCATTAACTTAAAGAAGGATTACAATCTTTATATTTACTTTGTCTTGTTCAACAGGTATCCAATAGGCCATGTTCCCATGACGACCCATAAGGACCTGACTACTTGCTTCTTGACTTACCATAGTCTCTCAACGTTTGAAGGTAAAAAAGGTAGTAACACATCAACATTTTCCACTCTTTATTGAAACATTGTTACTATATTCCAAAATGAACATTATTTTGGCTCTATTTGCATGATGAAATTCTTTTCTTTCTTGTTCTTTCTTCCACACGGTGATATACAATTCTTGTGTTCATTATGTAGAACTATTATCTTTACCGAGTGTATTTTTAAATATTTGCTAAGTACATTTGGGCAGCACTCAGCGCACGTGAGTGTTTGCTAAGTATTCGAGAGAACATACTCGACAAACTCTCCAGTACTCTACAAAGCTTTTATTTCGGTTTACGATAGTGAGGGTGGAATGTTTTTCTAATTTAGAAACACTGTGAACATATTCTTGCAGGTAGCACGCCTCCTGACAGTAAGGCGACACTAACACTCGCCCCTTTTGGCCTTGCGACGCACAATACTGACGGAGATGTATGGACAAGCAAAGACTCCGGCGACCAAGAGCTGGTAACCTCCCTCGTCGGCGCGACGGACTCATGGCTGAAGAAGCTTGGCATCAAGCACCATGACTTCAGTTACTTCCTCAACAACAACAAGGACCTTATCCACTACAGGTCCATAACCAAAGAAAGTACTAGTGCTGGAACTGGTACTGATACTGCTACTTCTTGACTACATGATCTGGGTCAAGTGCTGAACTTGCATGGCACTATTTATCTGAATCGTGCCTAAGTTTTCCTGCGTGCAAAACTCCATCTTTTTTAATTCTTTGCGTGGTGGGATCCGCAGAACTTGGATCTTGATAACCTGAGACATCTTACTGGCTACTGAAAATTGCATGCATTTTGGACTTTTAAAATAGTTCTCCATAAGTTATCTAGTTTTACGTGAAATTATGCAATTTTCTGAGAAATGCGAGAGAGTTATTTAGATGTATCATCATCTGCAAATTGTGGGTAATTTGGTTAGAGTAAACTAGAGTAAGAAACCAGTCTAGCCCGATTGCAATTTTGGCCGCTCATATCAAACAAATTTTATTGGGCGTGTGTAAAATTAATTTCCCCAAAACAGGTAGCCAAAATTTAGCATATAAAAAGCTGAGAGAAGTTTGATTAGTTCTATGCACTGTTACAGTGCATTCTAATGGTGGTAACTTTCAGAAGTTTAAGGGTCGGTTTAGTTCCTATGGACTAAAATTTAATCAATTGTTTTTATTCACTTTTAATCCCTAAATATTCAAACACGTGGAGTAAAGGCTTTAGTTCTCTAGTTCATATGAGTTAGACTAAACTAGATTAAAGTGTGTTGGGCACACCCCTGCCCCTCATTAAAGTGTGTTGAGAACACCCATGTCCCTCATTGTAGGGGTAAAATAGTTTTTGTTCAATTATATTTATGGGATTTAATATTTAGACTAAATTTTAGTCCTTGGACTAAAAGAACTATACACCACCTAATTTTAGTTATTGATTTTAAAAAGTAGTTTAGTATTTTTTTATTGATTATAATCAATGTATAACTATCATTAGCAATTTTCATATAATACTAGTCAAACTCTATCTTCAGAATTATGCTAGAGGCAACATATTAGAAAGATTATATCGTTAGGGTTTCAAACATAGAGAATTGTCACTTTAACACTCACATATCAAAGATAGTTAGGACGCATTATACTGCGAGTAAAATACACCGTACAAGTGCTCACCTGATTTGACATGCAATTGATTTGCTACAAAAATGGGAGACTCTCCTGTTCATTTCTTCGCCAATGTTTGGGCAAATCAACGGTTGCTAATTTAGTCATCAAATTAATTTTGGCGTGACAATTTTTGGCAAGGCGTTGATGCGGTTAATTTGTACCCGTGATTTGGCCTAGCGTTAGCAAGGAAACAAACAAAAGAGGTTACATTTTTCAGGCATTCAGGCAGCAGCGGTGGAACAGTTGGCATCAAAGCCATAGTCACGGTATCACACGTATGGATGTGAAAATATCCGAATTATTTATCTTTATTCATATTCAAATAACATGTTCCTATTTGCATCCGAATTAAATAAGGATGATATTTAGAAACATCTGATTTCATTTTACAAATATAGATATGAATATGGATATCCGAATTTCCGTTGAATATGTATATGAAAATGGATACATTTGTATTCGTTTTATGATTTCACATAGATTAAAATTTTAGGGACTCAAAATAACATGACATCACTATATTAATGGTTTATTTATTATACAATAATTATAGAATACTTAAGTTAGTGAATATTAATATGAATGGTTTATTTATTTTTATATTATTATGAAATACTTAAGTTAGTGAGGGTTTTCTAGCAATACAATGTAGTAAGATATTTGCAACTTTTTTTGAGCTTGAAAATTTTTCTACACTCAATATATAACATAATTTATACCATGTAATTTTTTTTGTATTTTTGTAGATCCATTTGCTATTTTTAACTCATTAATTGTGTTTCTAGGATTTAAATTGAAATATGTGAAATTTGAACCGCAAGTATCTAAAACAATGCACCAAAATTATATAGAAAAATCATATTCATGTTTTATGTCCATTTTTAGTTATTATCCACTAAATTTAAATAAATTTTGAAAAATCTATGTTATGACACTCGATCGCTAATATGAAGCTGGTTTTTTGATTCTAAAAAATCAAATAAAGTCTAAAAATACTAGATTTGTCATGATATTATGATATTATATGTAGATACTAGATGAAAAATTGAAAATGTTTCAAGAAAATTATCACATAGGATTTTAATAAACTCAAGATTCTCTTGAGAGGAATTAGAGTATTGAAAAGGAATAGGTTATTGTTGAAAGTAAATTGATGGTTAAATTTTTATTTGAACTTAAAACTTTGTTATAATGAAAATACAACATATCTCATTCTGTGCTGCCGTGAAGAACGGTAGGTACTCGCCGGATCCATGGGTGGTGAGGGAGACGTCGTAGGGTCCTGCGAACTCTTCCATGTACACACCATGGAACTCGGGCTCAAAGTGGAACCCCAGAAAGGTGACCATCATTCGGAGCTCTCTGACAAAACCCTCGAAGTGGCGGCAGAAGCTATGCACTTGGTAGACCGGTATCTACAAAAACAACAAGTTGAAGAAAAGTGAGGGGAGGAACAAAGTTATAAAGTAGGTTTTCGTGAAATAGTTTTTATACAGCTAAGGGCTAGGCTGGTCCATTTGGCTTCCTACAGTCAAGTCGGCTCTGATACCATCTTGTGATGGCCCGATTTACCAAATCGGAACATTATTGAATTTCCAACGAAAAATAATAATAGAAGAGGTTCATCATGCGACAACGTACATACGTCAATTATTCGTGGTACGCAGACCACATTATTACATAAGAGTAAAAGTAAAATAAACAAATAAAAGCATGACGAACACCCTCTTCACGATCTTCTTCTTAACTGGGTCGCTACTCCAGACCATCTTCCTCGTAGTAGGCATCCTCTGAATTGTGTGTCCAACGGGTATGAGTACAAAAATACTCAACAAGCCACCACAAATGCAATAATAATGCAAGGTAGTAACAAAAGAAGGGTAATGGCTAAAAGTGCGGAAAAGTACGTTTTTCAGTTGTTGCATTTAGTGTAGTCAAGTTTTATCATGCGGAATAATAAACATGAATATCATAACACCATCTAACTCAAGGAGTACGTTTTCCCTCCTCGCACAACGGTCCTTACATGTAAAAACATCATGCACATTCGTAATAAGTAAACTAACTGTGGGATGCCATGCAACCCGCCCTTGACCGTGGGCTTGGCTTTTCGAAAAGATTTAAGACTCTGATCAGAGGTTTACTACTGTACCCACAAGGCACGCACTCATCCCATACACCAAAATGCAACGAGATGACCCATACCATGGGAACTCGTGCCAAAACCTCATCATGAAATGCTCCAAGCGATAACCACCCGCTCTAGGTTTCGCCGGCGCACCGGGCTACATCCCGGCTAACGTCGCACCCCCTTTTGCGCCACGTCGGTACAAGCCACTCGCAGGTGCTGCTTGACCAATATCCAAGTGGTGGCCTCGGTTTGGAACACGCCATACCTAAGTTAGGACTTACCCACTAGACTTGTGGTTAGTACGGAAGTGTATTGCAACGGATCCCGCGGATCGGTTCTTATAGTGCCCCGGGTGCTACCGACCAATACCATAGCTTGCACCCGGAACCCACCATGCATACACTCTCAACAGTAACTCTATCACCAACAACATTCCAGAGCTAAGAATAACGGGGTCATATAGTAGATTCCAATCGCTACGACTCATTTTTAATCCTATAGCAATCGTGTCGATACATTGGACACTAGCTAATAGTACTAATAATATAGTGACAAGGAGTTTAGGCTAGATAGCATGGCTTGGGTTGCACATCAAGGTCGGGGGATTCTTAATAATTATATTGTAAGAGTTTCATTTGACTAATGCATGTATATCCTATGTGTTTTAGCGATAGTTTAGTAAAACATGGGTTCAATATGCTCAAGAGATTGGTTTGGTGACTTGCCTTGTTCAGTGAAAGGCGAGGGAGGGACTTCTGGGAAGTACTCCGGCTCCTCGGCGGCATCGTAGTCTTTTCGACAAAAGTAATAAACATAACATTCAATAAATATTCCAAAATCACACAATAAGCATATGGGTTTTGATTAGGTTTAAATTAAGAAAAATAAGTTATTAAGTTTCTGAAAATTATTATATGAATTTTTAATATGGGCTTTTGATGGAGTTAGAGATTTCTAAAAAGGAAATAAAAATGTGCCCATAATATATTTTAAACTTCCTATTAAGTAATAATAGAAAGTTCAGATCAACCTAATGTTTCTATTATACAAAAATGAAGAGGATAAAAGATAAATCTTTCTAAAGTTGCATTATGAACATATATTAAAGTGCATTTGAATACTTTATAAAATAAACATAAAATAGTCAAAATAACCTACTGTTTTATTGTACAAACATGTAGAGAATAAAATTATGAATTTTATGGAATTGAAATGATAAATTTTGGAGTTAAAATGAGCAAGATATGAATTTTAGAAGTTTAAAACTATTTCTGGAATTTAAATTAAACTAAAAATAGGCGTCGGTCCACGGTGAACCGGGTTGACCGTGAACCCGCGCACTGTGCACGTGCGTTGGATCCAGATCCACCGTTGGATCGCGATCGGGCAGCCACGAGTGAGGCGGGGGAGTTAAGTTAACGTGGACAGGCAGGATTAAAACATCGAACCGGTACGTGAGGGATGGCCTAGATTCATCGCGGGTTTTAAATATAAATGGATGGCTCAGATTAGAACATAACGCTTCACCGAGATCTAACGGATCTGATTAAATCGCGTGAACGGTTTAACCGCCACCGTTGGATCAGGATCGCATGGCCGCGATCGAATCTGACATGGCACGGGTACTCAGCTCGTGCCGGTCGTCTTCTCCGGCGACGGCGAGCGGGCCAGAGGCCACGGCGAGCGACGGCGGTCCTAGCTACGCCTAGAAATGGAAAGAGGGTGACTAGGGGAGTACGAGGGTACCGATGCAGTGGTCCGAGGTCAACGCGGTGCAGTCGGCGACGAGTGTAGACGGCGGAGGGGTTCGGGTCCCTTGTTGGCGAGGCGGCTCCAGCGGTCTTCATCGATGTAGGAGGGGTGGCCGAGGTCAGGGAGGCGCCGGTGGTCACAACGGTGTGGTCATCGAGGACGGAGGGGAACTCTGGCGACGACGAGCGATGGCTGGAGGGAGGGCGGCGGTGTGGTGCTAAAAACCGAAGAGGGGTGCTCTGGTTTGTTCTCAACGTGATCGGACGTGCGGGCTGGACGCGGTGGAGGCTAGGGGTTTAAATAGAGGCGCCGGCGAGGGCCAGAGGGGTTCGCATGCAAGGAAAGCCGAGGGGAGGCATTCACTCGCCGGTGAGGTCTCGCCATGCGCGGACACTGCGATCCCGAGGCTTAAACGCGTCCCTTAACATGATTAATTGGCCGACGGGCCTCAGGGTGCATTAAACCGGCGACTGAATTGATGGGAGAGGGGTAGGCGGGGCGGATCCGAGGTGAGTTCTTCGGCCAGCAGAGTTAGGGGAGTGTGGCGCGAGGTGGACGATGGTCCTGACAAGCGGGTCCACAGGTCAGCGGGCGCGGGGCGAGGGCGTGGCGATGGGACGCACTGACGGGTGGGGTCGAGCTCGGTCGAGAGAGGGAGTCGGCGCCGACAGGTGGGGTCGGGCGGTCGGGCGCACGCGCGTAGGGAGATGGGGTGGCTGATGAGCGGGGCCCTAGTTGTTAGTGTGGGGCGTGGGGAGGGGGTGGGCTGGGCCGGCCGAGGGAGGGAGAAGAGGGGGAAGGGGCCCGTTACTGTTCCAATCATTTTCTGAATAAAAATAATTGCAGAAATTAGTTTAAAATATGTGGGCTACTTCCAAGGGTGATAAAAATTTGTAAAAATTCTCAAAAATATATCTTGGCCTTGGGATCGCATACAAAATTTTCTAGCCCTTGGTTTGGATATTTTATATAGGTTCTAGTTCAATTAAGCTTAGAAGGGCATTAAAGGTATTTCCAAATAATTTATTTCTAGAAAAATATATTAAATGATATTTTTATTTCTCTGAAAATTTGGGGTGTTACAGTACACTAGGACTTGCGCTAGTTCCTAAGCAATCGTACCGTTAACAGTCATCTTAATCAACATGTGTAAGGTATTGACCAACACCTCAGACTGATTGATGATGGTATGATGGATAGCATTATCGATGGTTTCCTGAAAACTGACCCATGGACTCTCGGCCCATTGAGGGATCTCCCTGACCACAACTGGCTTCGACAACTAGATCCTCTGGAAAGGACCAGATCGTGCCATTCCAAAGGCTTCGAGACACAATCTCTGGTAGTTTTCTACGTGATCTTGTATCTCCGCCCTTTATTCATCGGTCAATGCTTCCACTAGTGACTAGGATGATGTTATTGATGTCAACTTCTCCTACCATGGATGAATGGTCTAAAGGGCGTCTCACTGGGTGTTCCAAAAAGCATGTTGGTGTCTTTTTTGTCACACGCGTGGCCTGGGAGGTCTGCTTAACTCCAGTGCACATCCTACAATCTTAGAGAAAAAGGGGTTTTGAGCATGCCAATCAATTTGACCCTACAACTGATAACGGACTAGAGAAAATAACGTTAGTAGCAAACCGGATCGGCTACTAAGTCGATGAATGTGGTGAGAATAAAACAATCACAAATAAATGTGTCGATCAGCCATAGGGTCGATGACCATGACAACACTATCAGGATGAGCACGCCATCGGCCGATAGGACAAAATACTTGCGATTAAGGGCCGATGAGTACCTCCCAAATGCATACAAAATATGACATAGAATTAAAGATAATATATCGTCTTGTACTTTAAAATAAACTAAACTCAGCATACCAAACAACCTATCCATATCATCAAAACATTTTAACTGCAAGATCATACCTAACCAAAACAGTTGATAATCACAAGAAATCAATAATACTTTAACGCATCAGGCATACTTTATTTAGATGAACAATATATAGCATGAAATAGATACAATAGAACAAGATGTCGGACCTAACGGATGAAGCATCAAACTATAACACCTAATTCACATCAATCTAATAGATCAAAGTGATGCTGCCTTAGACCTAATAGGCCCTATAATCTTAGAAAAAGGAAGGTTCTGAGCGTGACAATAAGTTTGACCCTACAACTGATAAGGAATCATAAAGGACAAAGTTAGTAGCAATGATGACCGGCTATCGAGCCAATGACTGTGGTGAGAATAGAATAAACACGAATAAGCATGCCTATCGGCCATTGGGCCAATGATCGTGCCCACGCTACCAGGTGGAATTCTCTATCGGCTGATAGGATAGCACCTTTGCAAATTAGGGCCGATGAGCACCTTTTGTATGGATATAGGACATAGCGTGGAAACAGAGATAACCTATCGGCTTGTACTTTGATAGAAACTAAAGCAAGCATGACAAACAACATATTCATATCATTAAGTCATCGTAATTGCAAGATTAGACCTAACCGAGACAGTCACTAATCACCATAAATCAATAACACTTCAATGCATCAAGCATACTTTATTTAGATGAATGGTATACATCATGAATAGGATACAATAGATCAAGATGTCAGACTTAACCGATGAAGCCTTACACTATGACTCCTAATTCACATCAATCTAAGAGATCAAAATTGATGTAGCCTTAGACCTAGCAAATATACCAAGATAAACCCTGGTAGTCACACTAATAGTGATGATACCTCAAGAGATCGATACGATGCAACCTCGAAGAAGAAACCTCAAGTGATATGACCGTCGGGGTGGTGGGACTACCTCTTCGCTGGAGATCAAGATGATGCAGCCCGGTTCCAAGTGCCAAGTCCCGCCGGGATTAACCTTGGGAATCCAAGGGTGACGATGCGCTGAAAGTAGTAGTTTGTAGGGATTGATTGTGTGTAAACCTACCTTATTAGATACATATTTATAGTCTAGAGACTTGCTATCCAAGTAATCCACATTGTAACTGATTCTGGATCATCCTTATCTTCTATCTCCTTCATCGACTATTGCATGTCTGGTCATATTGTAATAATATGGACAAGCTTATTTGACCACCTTTGATCGGACCCCTCTTTGACTTCTATTGACCGCGTGGCTTCCTTAGTGGGCCTGGAGCATACTAAATCTTGACGTTAACAGATAGCCCCTAGTTTCGGAGCATTAAATGGCTTCTGACGCTTCGAAATTACCGGCCATCATCACCCCTGCCATCACGTCTTTCAAACGTCTAGCCACGTTATCTTTTCACACTCATTAATTGTAGCCAAAACATTTCACCTTCTGGTAATTTAAAACTTTTTGCTCCGGGTCCTAGCTCCATAATCACTTTTTCTTCATCTTCTTCTTCTTCCTCAGCCATTCACAACTGTGATGGGTATCACCTGGTCTGACGCATTTACATTTCTTTGTGGCGGCGTCGGACTAGGCTTCATCCCACACAGTTTTTGTAACACCCCAAATTTTTTTCAAAGAAATAAAAATATTAATTAATCCAATTTCCTGGAATTTATTATTTTGGAAATACCTTTAATGCCCTCCTTCACCATTTTGAACTAAAACCTAGATGAAATGGCCAAACCAGGAGCTTGAAATTTTTGTTTATGATCCCAAAGCCAAGATATATTTTTGAGAATTTTTACAAAATTTTATCAGCCTTGGAAGTGCCCCAAATATTTTAATCCATTTTCTGCAATTAATTTAAATCAGAAAACCTTTTAAACAGTAATGGGCCTCCCCTCCCTTTCTCTCTCTCCTGGCCGGCCCAGCCCACTCCTCCCCGCGCGCGCCATCTGACCAGTGGCCCCTGCCCGTCAGCGACCTCCTCTCCGCTCGCGTACCCGGCCCCACCTGTAGGCGCCAACTGGCTCCCTCGCTCGGCCAAGCCCGGCGCCACCCGTCAGTCGCCACCCCGTTCGCTCGCGCTCGCTAACTTGTGGCCCCCGCTTGTCAGGACCATCGTCCACCTCGCTCCTCCGCCCCCAAACCTCGCCGGCCGAATCAATTTCCCTCGGATCCACCTTGCCGGCCCCTCCCCCATTGAATTGTCGCCATTACTCGGTCCCCCGCACCACGCCGGCCGTTTCCCCTCGTTAACCCACGAAATTAAGCCACGGCATCAGGGCTCGCGTGCATGGCCGAGCCTCACCGGCGCCATTGAAGACCCCCCTCCTCTTTCCATGTATACGTCGCCCGTTCTCCCTCGTCGACGCCCCTATTTAACCCCCTGGCCTCCACCGCGTCCGACCCCCACGACCATTCACTGCGAGGACGAACAGAGCACCCGCAATTCGATTTTTAGCGCACCTCTACTACTTCACCTTCGGCCACCGCTCGACGCCGCCTCGGACCACCTTCGTCCACGCCGTCGCCACCATCGTGACCGCCAGGACGTCACCAACCTCGACCACCCCTCCATCGACGCCGAACCTCGCCGGATCGCCGTCGCCGCCAAGGACCTGAACGCCTTCGCCACCTCCTCTCATCGTCGGCCTCGCTCCGTCGACCTCGGACCACCGCAAGGGTACCCTCGTGTTCCCCTTAGTTCCCTTGTTACGTATTTAGCCTTAGTTAGGCCGGATAGCCCTCGCCGTCGCCGGAATCGCTCGTCGTCGCGTCGCCAGAGTCGGGGAAGACGGGTACCGCCGCCCAACACGTGCCGTGTCGGATTCGATCACGACCGTGCGATCTGGATCCAACGGTGATGATTAAATCCCTTGTGTGGTTTAATCGGATCCGTTAGATCTCGGCGAAGGGGTACGTTATAATCTGAGTCGTTCGCTAGATTTAAAATCCCGCATCGCATCTGGTCCGTCCATCACGTACCGGTTCGATGTTTTAATCCTGGCCGTCCACGATAACTTAACTCCCCCACCTCGACCCCGCGCGTTGGATCTGGATCCAATGGTCCAGATTGGGCCGGACCACGTGCACAGTGCGCGGGTTTACCGTGGGCCTGGCTCACCGTGGACCCGAGATGATTTTAAATTTAAAATAAATTCGAGAAATTGTTTTAAACTTGTAAAACTCATATCTGGCGCTTTTTAACTTCAAAAATTACCATTCCAATTTCAGAAATTTTGTAATATTATTCTCTACATGTTCATACAATAAAATAGTATGTTTACTTTGGACTTTCCATGTTTATTTAAATAGGTATTCAAATACCCTTAGGGTAAAAATGCAAATTCAATCATTTAAATTTCAAATAAAGTTTATATTTATTTATTTCCTGTTAATATAATGAAACCGCTAAGTTTTCTCTGAACCATTTATTTTAAATTAAATAGAAAACTTAAAATGAGATTATTCACCATTAAAAACCCCTTTTAAAAAAGGACAATATCCCATTTTAGTTAATTTTAAATTATTTATAAAATAGGTTTCAGAAAATAAACAACTTGGTTTTCTTTAAATTGGACCAATCAAAACCTATGTGCTTGTTGTGTGATTTTATATTGTTTAATTGAATGTTGTATTTATTTTATTCTACTTTATTTATATTGGGAAGACTACGACGCCGCCGAGGAACCGGAATACTTCCTGGACGTCCCTCCCTCACCTTTCGCTGAACAAGGCAAGTCACCAAACAACATTTTTGAGCATATTGAACCCATGTTTTATTAAACTATCGCTAAAACACATAGGTTATACATGCATTAGTCAAATGAAAACCCTTACAATATCTTTATTTAGGATCCCCCGACCTTGATGTGCAACCCAAGCCATGCTATCTCGCCTAAACTCCTTGTCACCATATGATCAGTATTATTAGCTAGTGTCCCACGTATTGACACGATTACACCACCGGTGGATCCAACGCCAGGCATCCCTGCCCCACTCCACCAGCTCCGGTCGCTCAGCCGCCGCCCGCCGCCAAGGCCCCGATCTTGAAAGATCGCCAAGGGAGGCCGGTCGTCTGCTTCAACTACCGGAAGGAACGGACACTATTTGCACCAGTGTCCCCACCCCAAGCAGCCCCAAGGCGTGGCACCCAACCAAGCGGTTCGTGCCCGCGTCAACCACATCAGCGCGGAGGAAGCTTAGGAGGCTCCCGAAGTCGTGCTCAGTACGTTTACCGCAAATTCCGTACCAGCTATGATTTTATTTGACTCTGGAGCAACGCACTCTTTCGTCTCGGAAGACTTTGTGAAAACCCACAACTTGGACGTGCTCCCTCTATCCGTCCCCATGATGATTGCCACTCCAGGCAATAAAACCTTAGCCCACTTATACAATCCTAAGGTTAAGATAGAGATCCAAGGAGTATTGTTCCAGGGCCGAGCCAGTCCTCATAAAATGCACCGGACTCGACCTCATCCTAGGGATGGATTGGTTTATGAAGCACAAGGGAGTGATCGACTATGCCAACAAGTCCATCACAGTGACCAACCCTAAAGGCGAAGTCATCACCTTTCGAATGACCGGCCGCAAACCCCTCAAAGCGTCCCTTCATTCGCTAGCCCTTGAAGAAGTACCCATAGTCAAGGAGTTCATGGACGTCTTCCCAGAGGACCTGCCAGGAATGCCTCCCAAGCGGGACATCGAATTCAGAATCGAACTTGTCCCCGGGACCACTCAAATCTCCAAGCGCCCATATCGGATGGCCGCCAATGAACTAGCCGAGGTCAAGAGCAACATCGAAGACCTAGAGCAGAAAGGGTACATCCGACCGAGTACCTCACCCTGGGGTGCACCGGTCATCTTTGCCATGAAAAAGGACAAGACTAAAAGGATGTGCGTGGACTATAGAGCCTTGAACGACGTAACCATCAAGAACAAGTACCCATTGCCTCGGATCGACGACCTGTTCGATCAACTGAAGGGATCCTCGGTGTTTTCCAAGATTGACCTCAGGTCAGGTTATCACCAGTTGAGGATTAGAGAAGAGGACATACCCAAGACTGCCTTCACCTCTCACTATGGACTCTACGAGTATACAGTGATGTTGTTCGGACTCACGAATGCCCCGGCCTTTTTCATGAACATGATGAACAATGTTTTCATGGAGTTCTTGGATAAGTTAATCGTGGTATTCATCGATGATATCCTCGTCTACTCCAAGACCAAGGAAGAGCACGAAACTCACCTCCGTATGACCCTCGGAAAGCTAAGGGAACAACAATTATACGCCAAATACAGCAAGTGCGAATTTTGGTCGTCTGAGGTGAAGTTCCTCGGTCATGTCATATCTGCCGGAGGAATAGCAGTGGACCCAACCACCGTGGAAGTGGTAACCAACTGGTTGCAGCCCATGACCGTGACCGAGATCCGGAGTTTTCTCGGATTGGCTGGATACTACCGCCGGTTCATCGAGAATTTTTCGAAGATCGCCAAGCCTATGACCAGACTGCTACAGAAAGAAGTGAAGTTTGAATGGACCCCAGATTGCGAGGAAAGCTTCCAAACCCTCAAGAAGAAGCTCGTGTCAGCCCCAATCCTGACCCTGCCAGACATCCAGAAAGACTTCCACGTCTACTGCGATGCTTCTCGCCAAGGTTTGGGATGTGTCTTGATGCAAGATGGGAAGGTGATATCCTATGCCTCCCGACAGCTGAGACCGCATGAGCTGAACTACCCAACCCATGACCTGGAGTTAGCAGTTGTGGTTCTTGCCTTGAAGATATGGAGACATTACCTTGTGGGGAATCAGTGTGAGGTCTTCACCGACCACAAGAGCCTCAAGTATATATTCACCCAATCGGACCTGAACCTCAGGCAAAGGAGATGGTTGGAGCTGATAAAGGATTACGACTTGGACATCCATTATCATTCAGGCAAGGCAAATGTGGTGGCAGACGCCCTTAGTCGAAAAGGGTACTACAATGCCATCATGATTCAGGACCAAGCCCCTTTGCTATACAAGGAGATGGAAAGGCTGAATTTAGGGATCACCACCCAAGCGTACCTCACTGCCTTGGAGTCTAGGCCTGTCTTAATAGACAAGATCAGAGAAAAGCAGAAGGAAGACCCGGACATCTTGGAGATCCAGCAGAACATGCGAAAGGGTAAAGCCCTCAGATTTTCCGAGGACGAGCATGGTACCATCTAGTTCGGGAACCAAATATGCGTACCCGACAAGCCTAAGTTGAAGACCCTCATCCTCCAAGAAGCCTACGATACTCTATACTCCATTCATCCCGAGAGTACAAAGATGTATCAAGACCTGAAGGAGAAATATTGGTGGGTCAGCATGAAGAGAGAAATAGCTGAGTATGTGGCCAAGTGCGACATTTGCCGGCGAGTTAAAGCAGAGCATCAAAGACATGCTGGACTTTTGCAACCTCTCAAGGTCCCTGAATGGCAGTGGGAAGAGATAGGAATAGACTTCATCACGGGACTGCCCAGGACCCAAGCTGGTCATGATTCTATCTGGGTGATCGTCGACCAGCTCACCAAGGTGGCTCAATTCATCCCCGTCAAGACAACTTACACTGTCGCCAAACTGGCCGAGTTGTATATGACCCGGATCATGTGCCTCCACAGAGTTCCTAAGAAGATCGTATCTGACCGTGGGAGTTAGTTCACCTCTAAGTTTTGGAAGAACCATCAAGAGGAACTCGGCACCCGGCTAAACTTTAGCACCGCCTATCATCCACAGACCGACGGTCAAACCGAAATGGTCAATCAAATACTGGAGGATATGCTTAGAGCTTGCGCCCTAGACTTTGCCAGAATGTGGGACAAGAACTTGCCCTATGCGGAGTTCTCCTACAACAACAGCTATCAAGCCAGCCAGAAAATGTCCCCGTTCGAAGCACTTTATGGGCGTAAGTGCAGAACTCCATTGCTCTGGGATCAGACCGGAGAGTAGCAACTGTTTGGGACAGACATATTGAGAGAAGCTGAAGAGAAGGTCAAGGTCATAAGGGATCGATTAAAGATAGCCCAGTCCCGGCAAAAGAGCTACGCCTGATAACCGTCGAAGAGACCTAACCTTTGAGGAGGGTGATTATGTCAATCTCCGAGTCACTCCCCTCCGCGGCACTCAAAGGTTCAACATGAAAGGCAAGCTAGCACCCCGCTATGTCGGGCCTTTTTAGATCCTCCGATGGCAAGGAGAAGTGGCATATCAACTTGAGCTGCCTCCATCATTGGCAGGAGTTCACGATGTGTTCCATGTCTCTCAGTTAAAGAAGTGTCTTCGTGTGCCCACCGAGCAAGCCGATCTCCAACAGCTCAACGTCCAAGAAGATTTGACCTACATTGAGAAACCCATCAAGATCTTGGAAACCAAGGAAAGGGTAACCAGGAGTCGTGTAGTCCGCTTCTGCAAGGTTCAGTGGGACAACCACCCCGCCGAAGAAGCTACATGGGAAAAGGAAGACGAACTGAAAGCCCAATACCCTGAACTGTTCGAGTAGCGATCCAATCTCGAGGACGAGATTCTTTGTAAGGGGGATAGGTTTGTAACACCCCAAATTTTTTTCAAAGAAATAAAAATATTAATTAATCCAATTTCCTGGAATTTATTATTTTGGAAATACCTTTAATGCCCTCCTTCATCATTTTGAACTAAAACCTAGATGAAATTGCCAAACCAGGAGCTGGAAATTTTTGTGTATGATTCCAAAGCCAAGATATATTTTTGAGAATTTTTAAAAACATTTATCAGCCTTGGAAGTGCCCCAATATTTTAATCCATTTTCTGCAACTAATTTAAATCAGAAAACCTTTTAAACACTAATGGGCCTCCCCTCCCTTTCTCTCTCTCCCGGCCGGCCCAGCCCACTCCTCCCCGCCTGCGCCATCTGACCAGTGGCCCCCGCCCGTCAGCGACCTCCTCTCCGCTTGCGTACCCTGGCCCCACCTGTTGGTGCCAACTGGCTCCCTCGCTCGGTCGAGCCCGGCCCCACCCGTCAGTTGCCACCACATTTGCTCGCGCTCACTGACTTGTGGCCCCCGCTTGTCAGGACCGTCGTCCACCTCACGCCACAGCCCCCAAACCTGGCCGGCCGAATCAATTTCCCTCGGATCCGCCTCGCCGACCCCTCCCCCATTGAATTGTCACCATTACTCGGTCCCCCGCACCACGCCGACCGTTTCCCCTCATTAACCCACGAAATTAAGCCACGGGATCAGCGCTCGCGTGCATGGCCGAGCCTCACCGGCGCCATTGAAGACCCCCCTCCTCTTTCCATGTATACGTCGCCCGCTATCCCTCGCCGACGCCCCTATTTAACCCCCTGGCCTCCACCGCGTTCGACCCCCACGACCATTCGCTGCGAGGACGAATAGAGCACCCGCAATTTGATTTTTAGCGCACCTCTACTGCTTCACCTCCGGCCACCGCTCACCGCCACCTCGGACCACCTTCGTCCACACCGTCGCCACCATCGTGACCGCAAGGACGTCACCAACCTCGGCCACCCCTCCGTCGACACCGAACCCCGCTGGATCGCCGTCGCCGCCAAGGACCCGAACACCTTCGCCACCTCCTCTTGTCACCGGCCTCGCTCCGTCGACCTCAGACCACCGCAAGGGTACCCTCGTGTTCCCCTTTGTTACCTCATTACGTATTTAGCCTTAGTTAGGCCGGATAGCCCTCGCCGTTGCCAGAATCGCTCGCCGTCGCGTCGTCGGAGTCGGGGAAGACAGGTACTTTACCCCTCCGACACGTGCCGTGTCGGATTCGATCGCGACCGTGTGATCTGGATCAAACGGTGATGATTAAATCCCTTGTGCGGTTTAATCGGATCCGTTAGATCTCGGCGAAGGGGTACGTTCTAATCTGAGCCGTTCGCTAGATTTAAAATCCCGCATCGCATCTGGTCCGTCCATCGCATACCGGTTCGATGTTTTAATCCTGGCCGTCCGTGATAACTTAACTCCCCTGCCTCGCCCCCGTGCGTTGGATCTGGATCCAATGGTCCAGATTGGGCCGAAACACGCGCACAGTGCGCGGGTTCACCGTGGACCCGAGGCGATTTTAAATTTAAAATAAATTCCAGAAACTGTTTTAAACTTGTAAAATTCATATATGGCGCATTTTAACTTCAAAAATTACCATTCCAATTTCATAAAATTTTTAATATTATTCTCTACATGTTCATACAATAAAAACAATATGTTTACTTTGAACTTTCCATGTTTATTTAAATAGGTATTCAAATACCCTTAGGGTAAAATGCAAATTCAATCATTTAAATTTCAAATAAAGTTTATATTTATTCATTTCCTGTTAATATAATGAAACCATTAAGTTTTCTCTGAACCATTTATTTTAAGTTAAATAGAAAACTTAAAATGAGATTATTCACCATTAAAAACCCCTTTTAAAAAAGGAAAATATTCCATTTTAGTTAATTTTAAATTATTTATAAAATAGGTTTCAGAAAATAAACAACTCGGTTTTCTTTAAATTGGACCAATCAAAACCTATGTGCTTGTTGTGTGATTTTATATTGTTTAATTGAATGTTGTATTTATTTTATTCTACTTTATTTATATTGGGAAGACTACGACGCCGCCGAGGAACCGGAATACTTCCCAGAAGTCCCTCCCTCACCTTTCGCTGAACAAGGCAAGTCACCAAACAACATTTTTGAGCATATTGAACCATGTTTTATTAAACTATCGCTAAAACACATAGGTTATACATACATTAGTCAAATGAAAACCCTTACAATATCTTTATTTAGGATCCCCTGACCTTGATGTGCAACCCAAGCCATGCTATCTCGCCTAAACTCCTTGTCACCATATGATCAGTATTATTGGCTAGTGTCCCACGTATTGACACGATTGCTATAGGATA
Source organism: Zizania palustris (assembly GCA_019279435.1). Classification (NCBI taxonomy): domain Eukaryota; kingdom Viridiplantae; phylum Streptophyta; class Magnoliopsida; order Poales; family Poaceae; genus Zizania; species Zizania palustris. The sequence continues at coordinate 65,140,768 of JAAALK010000285.1, read as the reverse complement.
AAAATGAGTCGTAGCCAAATGGTTCTACTATATGATCCCCATTATTCTTATCCTTGGTATTCTGTCGGTGATGAGTTGTGGTTGTGAGTGAATGCATGGTGGGTTCCCGTAGGACCGAAAGTAGCGACCAGAGGGGGGGTGAATGGGCGCCTTAAAAATTCTTTCGAATATATGGCCTGTTCCCAACACCCAACGCACCTCGAAAGACTAAGCAACAGAAAATGAACAGATAGCCTAAGTCTAAAAGTATCTAGCCTAGAATCATATGATGTTAAACAGAGAACTACCAAGGCAATACAACCAGGCAGATAAACAGAGTATGTCAGGCCAAAACTTCTCAATGAATTGATCTAAATATATATAAAGTGAGATGAGAAGTTACTGTTCAGATTTGTCTCCTGTTCGGAACTCGGCGAAGCCTGCTTCGCCTGTCGGAGTCTGCTTCGGAGAAGATTGTCGAAGCCTGCTTCGGAGGTTGGTTGCGAGGTCTGCCGAAAGCAGTTGTAAATGCCGAAGGTGTTTCGATCTAGCCTAGTTCGAAGTGGTAGATGACAAAGTATGCTTCGAAGCGAAGTAGACAAAGTCGGAGCCTGCTTCGAAGTATGTACTTCGAAGGCAAGGCTTCGAACACAGTTTCGAACCAAGTGCTTCGAAGTTAGACCTTCGAACAGAAAACTTTGAACGCAACACAAACGAACAACCTTCGAACAAAGAAGCGAAGCCTGTCACACGACAGAGAGACCAAACCGAAGGCTATACTCTACCTTCGAAAAGAGCAAGCTTCGAAAAGAGAAGCGAAGGCTGACACGCAGCAAAGAAATCAAAGCGAAGCCTAGCAGAACGACAAGCTTCGAAGCCAACTTCGAAACCTATCAAAGTGTGGACTTCGAACAGCTAGAGCCGGAGTACCTTCGCACTGTCATTCGAAGTATGCGATGCTGTCCGTTCAAAAAGTACTTCGAAGCTAGCAACACAGGACACAAAACCAAGTTCGAAGTTTGAACGAAGCCTTCGAAGATGTTAGATCAAAGCCTGCCTCACGGAGCTGAGGGGCTTCGAACAGAGAAGGATGGCTTCGCCAGAAAACAGCCAGAAAAGTTGCTAGAACCTGTCAGCTTCGATCAAAAAGCTGCGCAGTAGAAGGTAAAAAAGTGCCAGCGAGTACTGTAGCTACAGTAGCAGTACTACTTGCAACAGCAAGAACTAGTACTACTTCTCAAGAAGAACACATGCAACAGAGAAGCTTCTGAAGCCTCAAAAATCATGGGAAAACTTGTTGTGCAAATGTAATGAAGCCATTAAAACTCTGCACTTGCTGCACACGATTTGAGAATAGAACCTTCACTGCAATAATAAATGCAAGGCAACAAAAACAGGAGCAAAAACTCCCTGGCGGCGCAAGCAAGAACAGGAGAGGAGAGAGGCAAGGCAAGAGACAAAAAGTGACCCAAAAGAGTGGAATTGATTTCAGCCAAAAGGGGTAGTCCAAACCCTAGGGATTGGGGTCCTATTTATAGGCTCCCAACACTAGGAACATTCCACCTGCCCCTTAGGGTTTTTACAGACGCAAGAATAAAGGAAAAGACTCTACTGCCCTTAGGAATTTTTACAGACACGACTGACTGACTGTGGGCCTAGACATACAGATGACTTATCCGGAAGCTCAGCTTTCGTAGCGACTACGGCTTCTCTTCTGGACAGTCGGATACAAGATCGACGGTTGTCAGTTTTGCGCCGAAACTGACAAAGCCTCCACCGACTTTTCACCAGGTACCCGGATTGGGCCGACCCGACTCCGCAGCTCTCTCAGCCCGGCAATCGCTCACCGCCCATGTACTCAATCCTGGTCAACAGCCCAGTGGGTCTTCTACTGCTTCTGGCCCATGTACCCGGATTGGGCCAGCCCGACTTCGCAGCCTCCTCTGCCCGATAATCGCTCGCTGCCCGTGTACCTGAGTCACACGCGGCCCATGAAACAGCAGATCTCCTCTCTTCTTTTGTCCTCTTTGACTATCGTTGACAATGACTCATCACTTCTAGAGCCATGAGGTCCACGCTATTCAGCATGGCTCCTCAATCTCCCCCTTGATGAGTGCATTGTCAACATTCCTCTTCTTCAGCTCTTCAGCACCTGCGAACAAATGTGGAAACACGAAAACAAAACACAAGAAAACAAAGAAGAAGAAAAAATAAGGTAAAAGTTTAACCATAATGACCGAAAGCCAAACAAAAGCAAGAAGTGGTCATTATGGTTAACCAAAACGTAAAAGCTCAAAAATGAGTGCGATTTCAGAACAACAAGGATATCAACAAAGTAAAAACTCCCCCTTAAACTCTGATCCCAAATTTTCTCCCCCTTGTTGACAAGTGAACTCATCAAGCACTCAATAGAGACACAGACTCCCCCTGAAATGCAACTCCCCCTCAAAATATGCAGTGAATTCAACTGGAGTGCAGAAGGAGTGTAGAAAGCATGCTTCTCAGATATGATTGACTGCAATTACAACATCTAACAGATACGGCAAAAGACATACTGTAACGATACATGGCATGATCAGTGCAACAGATGTTATCTAAAGAAAGTCATTTGCACGCATTTTTCAGTTTTTGCAAACAAAAGCATCACCACATGTTCCAATAAACACGCAAGGTAAAGCATGAGATGCAAAAGCTAACTGATATCTACCAAGATAAGCATTGTCCAAAAACAAAGTGCTTCAGCAAACTTGTTATCATTTCAATTTTCAAGATTTTTCTTTTCCCTTTTTCATTTTTGCCAAGGGTTATTTGCATGTCAAACCTTATGCTGACCGACCAAGTCAAGCCTAGGCCAGAACTAGACCATGAGAAGCTTAAGACATTGGTCTTGGCATACACTACACTGTCCTAGTTCATACCAAAGTGCTATGGTATGCAGTCCAGAACAAATGTAATGCGACAAAGCAAACCCACTTGGATCTTTTCAAGTTATGCACAAAAAGGCATGGAATTTTCATTGTTCTCGAATTTTCATCATTTTTATAGCACATTTCCATGTTTAAAGCATACAGATGTCCAAGTTGCATATTTGCATCTAAGTCAGAAACTAGCTACAAGGCATGTAACAGATAGCAAGAACATTCAGCCTACGCATGCTAGTTACTAGAAGCAATGGTGATCATTTTTCAATTTTAAAGCATAAAAGCCATGCATATGATAGATATCAGACATACCATTTGAACTGAAGCAAAGCATGATCATTGACAAGTAATCAAATGCATGTACCAGCTAGAATAAGTAAAGCAGTTCAATCATATAACATAAGCAAGCTCAAAAGTGTGATATGTGAATATGCAAGATATGAACACACACAGAAAGACTCAAGAAAAGAGTAAAGAAGAAAGAAAACTGACGCAAAATATCCTAAAAGGATACACAACACCCAAATCCCCTCGTAAACGCTCGAATGTAGACTGATCTAGGGGTTTGGTGAAAATATCAGCCAACTGATGATGGGTATCAACATGAACAAGGTCAATGACACCTTTCTCATATTGATCCTGCAAGAAGTGAAAGCGCACATCAATGTGTTTGGTTTTTGAATGGAGACATGGGTTTTTCCCTACACTAATTGCACTGGTGCTGTCGCAAAACAAAGGAACTCTGGTAGGAAAGAACAACCCAAAATCTCGTAGAGTGGAAATCATCCAAACCAACTGTGAGCAGCAGCTAGCAGCAGCTACGTACTCAGCCTCTGTGGTCGAAAGAGCAACTCCAGATTGCTTTCGAGAAGACCAAGAGACAAGAGAAGAACCAAGAAACTGGCAAGTACCGGAAGTCGACTTGCGATCCAACCGGCACCGACCAAAGTCGGCATCCGAAAATCCAGATAAATCGAGAGAAGATGATGCTGAATAGAAAAGACCAAGATCAGGCGCATAAGTAAGATACCTGAAAATGCGCTTGACAGCCTGCCGATGAGACGCGCGAGGTGAAGACTGGAAGCGCGCGCACAGCCCTACGGCGAACTGTATGTCCGGTCTTGTTGTCGTCAAGTACAACAGCGAACCGATCATCCCTCGAAACTCCCTTTCATTGACCTTGACGCCGCTCTCATCCTTGTCCAGACCCCAGAAGTCCCCATCGGGGTCATCTGCGGCTTCAATTCACCACCAAAGTCAAATTTCTTTAACATATCACGAGTGTACTTACCTTGGTGGATGAAGATGCCGTCCTTGGTCTGCTTGATCTGGAGCCCTAAGAAGTACTTGAGCTCACCCATGAGGCTCATCTCAAACTCACTGTGCATCTGCTCAGAGAACTTGGACACAAGAGAATCAGTAGTACCGCCAAAAATAATATCGTCCATGTAAATCTGAGCAACTAAGAAGTCTGAAGCAACTCTGAGCAAAAAGAGAGTTTTGTCCACAGAACCCATCACAAAGCCCTTCCCCAACAAAAATTGCTTTAACCGGTCATACCAAGCCCTAGGGGCTTGCTTCAACCCGTATAAAGCTTTGTGCAACTTAAAAACATGTCGAGGAAACTTAGGGTTCTCAAAACCGGGGGGTTGCCTAACATAAACCTCCTCTTCTATGTACCCGTTCAGAAAAGCACTCTTAACATCCATTTGAAAAAGCTTAAAACCCTTCGAAACGGCAAAAGCTAGAAGAATACGAATGGACTCAAGACGGGCAACAGGAGCGAAGGTTTCTTTAAAGTCAATACCTTCCTTCTGGCAATAACCCTGGGCAACTAGTCGAGCCTTGTTGCGCACCACAACCCCATCTTCACCTTGTTTGTTCTTGAACACCCACTTGGTGCCTATGGGGTTGCATCCTGGTGGTGGCTCAACTAGTGTCCAAACCCGATTACGGACAAAATTCTCAAGCTCTTCTTGCATAGCATTAATCTAATTAGAATCAGAAAGAGCATGAGAAACGTCTCTGGGCTCAAAAGATGCAACAAACGCAGATTCAGCAAACACAACAAGAGAGGCAGAAGAACGCAAAGTTCTCTCAGTCAAATCACCAATGATGAGCTCTGAGGGGTGATCACGCTGAACTGCTCGGGTTCCCTGGTGATCCGAAGTCACCTCACCGGAGTCAGCAGCTGGCACCTCTGGACTCGACTGAGGGGGCTCGATCGTAGTGGAAGAAGTGATCAGAGGTCCGCCCTCATCCTCAGTCGAAGTCTCAGAAGGTGTGGGCTCTGCGGGGGGTGCAGAAGGCCCACCCTCATTAGTGGCTGGAGTGTCATCATCTTCCTCGAAGATGGACTCTCCGAGCTCACCATCAGAAGGCTCAAAAGAAGGAGTCAAAGAAGGCAAGGACTCATCAAATGAAATCTCACAGGCCTTGACAAGCAGCTGGGATTCGAGGTTCCAAACACGGAAGCCTCGAGAATGCAATGCATAACCAAGAAAAACACCATCCCAGCAACGAGACTCAAACTTGTCCAAATGCCCTCCCTTCTTGAGCACAAAGCACTTGCAGCCAAACGCTCGCAAGTGGCTCACCTTGGGCTGTCTGCCAAACCGCAGTTCATATGATGTCTTACCAAGGTAAGCTCTAAGAAATATGCGGTTGGTCAGATAGCAAGCCATGTTCATGGCTTCAGCCCAAAAACGCCTAGGAGTCCTGTGCTCATCGAGCATCATCCTGGCCATCTCGACTAGCATGCGGTTCTTTCGTTCCACAACGCCGTTCTGTGGGGGAGTGTAAGGAGAAGAAAACTGATGGTCCAGACCCTGATCACTACAGAAGCTGACGAACTGAGAGTTCTTGAACTCAGAGCCGTTGTCGGAGCGAATTGCTCGCATCCGACCATTGTTCTCATTCTTCAGTTTCAAAATCAGGTCATGAACAAACTGAAACGTTTCATCCTTAGACTCCAAAAAGAAAACCCACGAGAATCGAGAAAAATCGTCAACAATCACAAGTGCATACCACTTCCCACCGACTGAACGTACCCGAGCTGGACCAACAGTGTCCAAGTGTAAAAGCTCGCCCGGATACGAAGTCATCACCTGAGTCACAGGTGAGTGAGAAGCGGCAACCATTTTCCCATGATGACAGGGATGACAAACTAAATCCTTCTCCATCTTAAGCTTGGGCAATCCTCGGATGAGGTCCATAGAGCTCAACCTGACTAGCAGATCAAAACTCAAATGACCTAACCTCCTATGCCACTTCCAGAGCTCAGAGGAGGATTCAACAATCAAACAGCGAGAAGGGCCAAAAGAACTAGAGAAGTCAATTCGAAAAACTTTACCGAATGGTAAGATATGGCAAATCAAAGACCCTCTAGAATCAACCACAGAAGAATTGCCCTTCTTAAAACGCACTTCCAAACCATCCTCAAGAAGTTGCGAAACAGAAATCAAGTTGAAGTTCAAATTTTTAACCAAAGCAACATTCTTCAAAGAGAAATGATCTGAAATGCGAATTGAGCCTATGCCACTTACTTTCCCTTGACCGTTGTTCCTGAACGTGATGTACTCTTTGGAGCTCGGGGGAGTGAGACTGGAGAACCATCTGCGATGTCCCGTCATGTGGCGAGAACATCCTGAGTCCATGATCCAAACGTCCTCCAGTCCTCGATCCTACACAATCAGTGGCTGTAAGTGGGAGCAAATGGTCCGGCACCAGGTTTAGCAAAAGAGCTAAACCAGTGTCGAGCCATCTGCTCAAAAGATGGAAAGCGAAAACCATCAAAAGAGTTTGGACCAAAACGCAGCTCAAAGCGCGGTCCTCGGTTCTGCCTAAACCTGCGGCCACGAGGTCCAGGACCGTAGCCAACACGGTCTGGAGCTCTGCCGAAACGGACACCACCAACTGGAGCACGGGCAAGAAAGCTGTCTCCTCTACCACCACCTACACGACGCGGCCTGGCCTCCAGCCTCTCCCCGCGTCGAGGAACACGCAGTCTACCACCCTGCTAGTAGAACTGCTCCTGATCACCACGAGCTCTCTCTGCTCTCTCAACCCGCTTCCTCCTGAAGCAAAACTCCGCAAGATGCCTGTCTGTCTGACAGTACTCACAATGATAGGTGGGCTTCTTGGGATGTGGTTGAGGCTTGGGATGTTCGGGCTTGGTGGTGTTAGGTGTAGTCTTCTTGGGTTGAGAAGGTCCAGGAAGAGAGTCTAGAGAAGAGTGGAGGTGTTTGGGCTTAGGAACCCAGATAGGCTTCTTGGGTGGAGCTTTGGATGGTTCATGAATCACTCCATCCTTTGGCTGACAGGCCTGGGAGGACTCAGTGGAGTGAGTCTTGGGATACCTCTGCTCTGGAGTCATTTTACTCCACTCCACTGCCCGGCTAATGGCACTCTCAAAGTCAGCCTTGGTGTAGGTATAACCTACTCCAAACCCATCCTGCCTCTTGAACTGCCGGATCATCATGCCAAGCTGAGGCTCTCTAGCACTGATCCAGCTCAGGATGGAACGGAGGTAAAAGTTCTCATTCTGAGAATCTGCTAGCTCCTCTCTCAAGGAAGCTAGAACCTCCACCTGAGACAAGCAGGTCTCACACTCACTCTCTACTTGGACAGACTTTTCGGCTTTTAGCTTGATCAACTCCATTCTAAGAGACAAACAGTTCTCACAGACAGTGGGTGGAACTGACAATGTCTCAAGCTCTAGCCTAGTCTGGGCAAGCTCAGCTCTCAACCTCTCCAAATCACCCAAATGCTCATCGCCCTTGGATTTCAGCTCAGCTAAGGCAGCTAAATGAGATGGGCAATGATCACAAGGTGCGACAACAATGGCTTGAGCATCTTTCAGCTCCAGCTGAGTGCTTTCAAGCTAAGTGGCCAATGCGTCTCTCTCATCAACCCGTTCTGTGTACCTGGACTTCAGAGTCGACAGGTCACGCAGAAGCACCTCACACTTTGGGCACTCACTGCTATCACCCAAGCAAGGGGAAGAAGATAGACTCTCAATTCTGCCGTTGGCCACGGCAAGCTCACTCTCTAACTCATCTATCCTCTTCTTAGCCCCCCTAAGCAGTTTTTCTCGATACTTTAACTCCTGACGATTGCTCTCAAGTAAATCAACAATTTCTCGCTCGTAAGATGATACCTTGTCGTCGTCGTCGTCGGAGTCGTCGGAGGAGCTCTTTTCTTCCCTATCCCCAAGAGCCATTGAACAGAAGCACTTGCGGGATCTTCGACGCTGGTGTGAGTGGCTCTTCGGCTTGTCTCCGAAGGCCATGAAGCAGAGGCCCGCTGGATCGTCCTTGTCCTTCCCCTTCCTGATGACGATCTCCTCATCGCTTGAGCTTGATGAAGAGGAAGAAGACGTGGACTGCTTGGAGTAGCTCTTCTCCATCTCGGCGAAGAAGGCCTTGTCGCGCTTCTTGTTCTCTCGCCGGTAGTCCTTCAGGGCCTTCTTGAAGAATTGGGTCTTCGGCTTGCCCTTGTTGAAGGATGAGCTCTCATTCTTGCCGGAGTCTTGGAAGCTGCCACCGGTGCCCTTCTTGTGTCCATTGCGCTTGGGGCAGTCGGCGATGAAGTGTCCTAGATCACCACACTCAAAGCATCCGGATTTTGTGCCGTGTCTTTTGAACATTCTCTTGTCATAGACACGACGCACCCGGTTGTTAAAGAGACACAAATCATCATCTCCCAAAGACTCAAGCTGGTCCTTAGTGATAGACATCAAGGAGAAACCAGCACAGCTCACAGGAGAGGGATCAACAGAAGGTGTAGCAAGGGCCAGGGATTTTGATCCAGAACCAGTGAGATTTGATCTCAGCTGGATATCTACCTCAGTGGCCTTCAGCTTGCTAAACAACTCAGAAATGGTCAAGGTATCGTAAGAAGTGCTCTCAACGATAGAGGATACCTTGATCTCCTAGATCTTTGGGTCCAAGGTATGGAGAACCTTGAGCGCCTGCTCGTGATCTGAGACTAACTGAGCACCCTCAGCCTTGTTGTCCCGAAGCTTGTTAATGATCGAATGAAAACGACCAAACAAGGCTTCAACAGATTCATCCGGCTTCTGTGTGAAGTTCTCGTACTCACGCCGGTAGGTCTGATAGAGCCGAGCCTTGACCTGGGCTGTTCCCTCATGATGTGCCTTGAGGGTTGCCCAGATCTCTCTCGCAGTGGAGAGATGACTCACACGCTCAAACTCAGTGGGACCTAAACTAGAAAACAGAATGTTCACAGCCTTACTGTTGCTCAGATGCTGAGCAATGATACCAGCAGTACCCTGCTCAGTGACTGGCAATATGACAAACGTGGTGTGAACGCAAATGTCCCAAATGTCCGAACCCTGGCTCATGAGATAGGCTCGCATGCGAGTCTTCCAATAGTTATAGCCATAGGCTTCCAAGGACGGGACCTTGCCAGGAGACGTCATGGTCACTACCGGGGTTTAGAACCGGTTAAGGTATGGAAAAAAAACCTAACCAAGCTCTGATACCACTTGTAGGACCGAAAGTAGCGACCAGAGGGGGGTGAATGGGCGCCTTAAAAATTCTTTCGAATATATGGCCTGTTCCCAACACCCAACGCACCTCGAAAGACTAAGCAACAGAAAATGAACAGATAGCCTAAGTCTAAAAGTATCTAGCCTAGAATCATATGATGTTAAACAGAGAACTACCAAGGCAGTACAACTAGGCAGATAAACAGAGTATGTCAGGCCAAAACTTCTCAATGAATTGATCTAAATATATATAAAGTGAGATGAGAAGTTACTATTCAGATTTGTCTCCTATTCGGAACTCGGCGAAGCCTGCTTCGCCTGTCGGAGTATGCTTCGGAGAAGATTGTCGAAGCCTGCTTCGGAGGTTGGATGCGAGGTCTGCCGAAAGCAGTTGTAAATGCCGAAGGTGTTTCGATCTAGCCTAGTTCGAAGTGGTAGATGACAAAGTATGCTTCGAAGCGAAGTAGACAAAGTCGGAGCCTGCTTCGAAGTATGTACTTCGAAGGCAAGGCTTCGAACACAGCTTCGAACCAAGTGCTTCGAAGTTAGACCTTCGAACAGAAAACTTTGAATGCAACACAAACGAACAACCTTCGAACAAAGAAGCGAAGCCTGTCACACGACAGAGAGACCAAACCGAAGGCTATACTCTACCTTCGAAAAGAGCAAGCTTCGAAAAGAGAAGCGAAGGCTGACACGCAACAAAGAAATCAAAGCGAAGCCTAGCAGAACGACAAGCTTCGAAGCCAACTTCGAAACCTATCGAAGTGTGGACTTCGAACAGCTAGAGCCGGAGTACCTTCGCACTGTCATTCGAAGTATGCGATGCTGTCCGTTCAAAAAGTACTTCGAAGCTAGCAACACAGGACACAAAACCAAGTTCGAAGTTTGAACGAAGCCTTCGAAGATGTTAGATCGAAGCCTGCCTCACGGAGCTGAGGGGCTTCGAACAGAGAAGGATGGCTTCGCCAGAAAACAGCCAGAAAAGTTGCTAGAACCTGTCAGCTTCGATCAAAAAGCTGCGTAGTAGAAGGTAAAAAACTGCCAGCGAGTACTGTAGCTACAGTAGCAGTACTACTTGCAACAGCAAGAACTAGTACTACTTCTCAAGAAGAACACATGCAACAGAGAAGCTTCTGAAGCCTCAAAAATCATGGGAAAACTTGTTGTGCAAATGTAATGAAGCCATTAAAACTCTGCACTTGCTGCACACGATTTGAGAATAGAACCTTCACTGCAATAATAAATGCAAGGCAACAAAAACAGGAGCAAAAACTCCCTGGCGGCGCAAGCAAGAACAGGAGAGGAGAGAGGCAAGGCAAGAGACAAAAAGTGACCCAAAAGAGTGGAATTGATTTCAGCCAAAAGGGGTAGTCCAAACCCTAGGGATTGGGGTCCTATTTATAGGCTCCCAACACTAGGAACATTCCACCTGCCCCTTAGGGTTTTTACAGACGCAAGAATAAAGGAAAAGACTCTACTGCCCTTAGGAATTTTTACAGACACGACTGACTGACTGTGGGCCTAGACATACAGATGACTTATCTGGAAGCTAGCTTTCGTAGCGACTACGGCTTCTCTTCTGGACAGTTGGATACAAGATCGACGGTTGTCAGTTTTGCGCCGAAACTGACAAAGCCTCCACCGACTTTGCACCAGGTACCCTGGATTGGGCCGGCTCGACTCCACAGCTCTCTCAGCCCGGCAATCGCTCACCGCCCGTGTACCTGAGTCAATCCTGGTCAACAGCCCAGTGGGTCTTCTACTGCTTCTGGCCCATGTACCCGGATTGGGCCAGCCCGACTTCGCAGCCTCCTCGGCCCGACAGTCGCTCGCTGCCCGTGTACCTGAGTCACACGCGGCCCATGAAACAGCAGATCTCCTCTCTTCTTTTGTCCTCTTTGACTATCGTTGACAATGACTCATCACTTCTAGAGCCATGAGGCCCACGCTATTCAGCATGGCTCCTCAGTTCCGGGTGCAAGCTAGGGACATTGGTCGGTAGCACCCGGGGCACTATAAGGACCGGTCTGCGGGATCCGTTGCAATACACTTCCATACTAACCACAAGTCTAGTGGGTAAGTCCTAACTAAGGTATGGAAGTGTTCCAAACCGAGGCCATCATTTGGAGATGGGTCAAGCAGCACTTGCGGGTGGCTTGTACCGACGTGGCGCAAAAGGGGGTGCGACGTTAGCCGGGATGCGGCCCGGCGCATCGGCAAAACCTAGAGCGGGTGGTTATCACTTGGAGCATTTCATGCTGAGGTTTTGGCACGAGTTCTCATGGTATGGGTCATCTCGTTACACTTTGGTGTTTGGGATGAGTCTGTGCCTTGTGGGTACAGTAGTACATCTCTGATCAGAGTCTTAAATCTTTTCGAAAAGCCGAGCCCACGGTCAAGGGAGGGTTGCGTGACATCCCACAGTTAGTTTACTTTTGGAGTGTATGTGCATGATGGATTGACATGTAAGGACTGTTGTGCGAGGAGGTAAAACGTACTCCTCGAGTTAGAAGGTATTATGATGTTCATGTTTATTATTCCGCATGAATAAATTTGACTACACTAAATGCAATAACTGAAAATGTACTTTTTCAGCACTTTTAGCCATTATCCTTCCTTTGTTATTACCTTGCATTATTACTTGCATTTGCGGTGGCTTGTTGAGTACTTTTTGTACTCATACCCGTTGAACACCTCAAAGGATGCCTACTATGAAGACGGTGTGGAGTAGCGACCCAGTCAAGTGAAAAGATCTTGAAGAAGGCGTTCATCATGCATTTCAATTTACTTATTTAATTTTTACTCTGATGTAATAAATATGGTCTGCGCACCATGAATACTTGTCGTATGTACGATTGTCGCATGATGAACCTCTTGTATTATTGTTTTTCTTATGAAATTCAATAATGTCTCGATTTCGGTAAATTGGGGCGCAACAGTTTTGTACTAGTGTTCTTTAAGCCGAAGATTCGATTCCTCTAATCTTGGGCATGCAAAGATCTCGACGCTTTGAAAACTATACTCATGATTACCTTTTGTCAAACATTGTAGGTGGCCCCACTAGATCTGGTAGGATCGTTTTGACTCGGCTGTTGAGGAATCGCCTTTTGCTTTATAAGTACCCCGGTCACTCCACCTTTATTCTTCACGCTTTCTGCCCACTATTCACTCTTGCCCCTCGAGCTCGCCGCCATCTGCTTCTGGTGCCACTTGCGATCGCCATCGTTCGACGTCTTCTTCTTTGCCGATCCCACACGCTGGCAACGCCAACGATAGCCACCATCAACGTAATCCCCGAGTTAAGCGTTCGACATTTTCCTCTTTTTGTTGTTCTTCTGTCTTTCTTGGTTCATCCGCCGCTTCTACTCATTGTTCCTCTTTTCTTTCATTGTTAATTTTTTGTTTTCTTTTCCGTAGAATCTGTAGAACCAAGTTTTGATCCCCATAGCCACCCATCCCTCTTGTTACTATCTAGGCCCTTTGGGTAATCATGATCCCATAGACTTCATAAATGCCAAAACCTGCTGAATCCCCTTTAAATACTCCCCTATGCTTTTCTCTGACTAGGACTCCAGCTTCGAGCCTTTTCCTTCTTCTCTTCCTAGTTGGTGTGACTGGTACCTTAGGGTATTGTCCACCTATCATGCCTACTAGGAAGAGACTAACATTGGGCACTACATCGGCCTTTCAATTGCTGAACCATATCAAAATGAGCCGATGTTGGCCACCTCTTGCTATTTTTGGTCTGATGCCTTGAATGGTTTCATTTTTGGTCAGGGGCAAATGAGTCCCACTTTGCTTGATATCTTCTTCTTGACTTGTCTTGACATCGACTCATTGGCCAACACTTTCTTCTTCTGTTCCAAACCAACCCACCGTCTTAGCACCAAATGTAATGATAGCTAAGACCGATACATTGTGAGGACAAGAAAACCGACCCCATAGATGTTCGCGAGCACATTGCCTTTATCACTCTTTGGTTGGAGAGGTTTGTTTTTTGTGTATTGTCCTTGGGCCCAACCTTCCAATTTTAGTTCTTACCCAAACAACTAGCTGCCAAGTTTAGGATTCCCCTTGGTCGATACCTCCTTAGGGCCACTTACTGCGTCCTTCATCTTGTGGCGGCCAAACTTTCGATTGGTGATCCTATCCACCACATTAATGGCCCATGGTGGTGTTGGGGAAAGGGGAAGCTATGCTAGCTGGCAATTTCAAAAATTTTGCCTCAAGCCCAAGAACCATGTGCGTGCGAGATCATAGATCGGTACCTTCTAGCACAAGATGCACTAGGTGTAGTGGAACAAGATATTGGGGAAGCGCATCCTCGCTGATCCTCGCCTCGGACACCACAATCCAATAAAGTGTAGTTTCTCCGCTCAAACACCCCATTCCATTGGGGCGTGCCGGGTGGAGTCAGCTGTAGGACAATTCCACACTGATTCAGATGATCACTAAACTCATGGCTCAAATATTCACCTCCACGATTAGATCGTAGAAATTTAATTGTCTTGCCTATATGATTTTGTACTTCATTCTGGAACTCCTTGAACTTTTCAAAGGATTCCTACTTATGCCTCATCAAGTAGACATAGTCATATCTACTAAAGTTGTCGCTAAAAGTGATAAAGTACTGAAAACCATTCCTAGCCCTGTGACTCATTGGACCACACTCATCAGTATGTACTATGGCCAATAGCTCACTCGCCCTCTCACTCTATCCAGTGAAAGGCGTCTTTGTCATTTTGCCAAGTAAGCAAGACTCGCATGTGTCATATGATTCAAAATAAAATGACTCCAAAAGTCCATTTTTATGGAGCTTCCGCACGCGCTTCTCATTTATATGACCTAAATGACAATGCCATACGTAGGTAGGATTCAAATCATTGATTCATTGTTTCTTAGTACTAATGTTATAAACGTGTGCATCTTCAAGACCCAGAATATATAATCCATTCACTAATGGACAAACACCATAGAGCATGCCATTTGAAAATATGGAACAACATTTGTTCTTTATCACGAACTCATAACCTTCTTCCTCCAAACATGAAGAAGAGAATTTTTTGCCCAATGCTGGAACATAATAACAATTATTCAATTCCAGAACAAATCCTAAGGATAGTGACAAAGAATAAATGCTGACGGCGAACTCTGCAACCTTTACACCATTGCTGACATGAATATCCAGTTAACCTACTGCACACTTTCTTGACCTACTCAGTCCTTGCAACGATTTGCAGGTATGAATCATCGACCCGATATCAAATACCCATGAATCATTTGGATGAGTAGCAAGATTGATTTCAATAACATTTATACTTGAAGTAGAAGAAAAAATCCTACTTCCCTTCTTCTTCCAAACTTCTTCTAAGTCCAGTTTGCAATTCCTAAAACATTGACCTAGTTTTGCAGGCAAACAAGGACACTGAGGTACCATACCTCTTAGCCCGAGTTTGGCTTTCAAAAATGCCTTGATGTCCGATAATCATATTGTGGACATCCTTGTTCTCATCTCACATACAAAGCTCAGAGGACAAACAGGCAGGGATGAGACAACTTACATTAAATGACTCATTTGAGTTCTTCTCGCAAGCCCTCCGGTCAATTAGTCCATCATTATTATACTCCTCTAGAATATTTTCCTTTTCCTTTTCCTTTTGTTCTTAACGGTTGGTGCCATGATCCACAAAAGATTAAATACAAGGTTCAACACTATGAAATATTTATCTTCTATCCAATAAAACATGTTCCAATATTTTAAAACCAGACACTTTCCCTTTAATGACTAATAGTGGCACAAGATCTATATTCATTCTAACTCCTAGTGAGCTTTGGCATCACTACTAGAAGCTAGGTAACATAGGTAAGCAACGCATTGATAATCATATCATAAGGCTCAAAATTCCAAAATCTTGTAGATCGGAACTTTCGATCTATTATCGGAACTTCTGATCGACCAGAACTTCTGGCGGCAAATTGATCTCTGTACCAAATCACTATTTGACATCGGAACTTCTGATTAGGTATGGAAATTTCTGATCCGCCATCGTCACTTTCGATCAAGCATCAGAACTTCCAATTTTCTGCAGACATAAACATATCTAATATATTTTTCACCATGTATCTCCATACATGAGGGATCCAGATTGAACACTACGCACGAAGTCTCTGATACCACTATTGGGGAAAGGGGAAGCTACGCTAGCTAGTAATTTCAAAAATTTCACCCCAAGCCCAAGAACCATATGCGTGTGAGATCATAGATTGGTATCTTCTAGCACAAGACATGCAAGGTGCAGTGGAAGAAGATGTCGGGGAAGTGCATCATCACTGATCCTCGCCTCGCTCCGGTTGTTCCCTGATGATCCAATCGACGAAGATGATGTAGTTGTTCACATGAAGAAGTCCATGAGTGTCTCTATTGGAGCAACGCCTCCACGGTATCCACATGTCCAGGGATGAGATCCTTCCCACATCAGAGTGCTAGCACCGCTCATGACAAACGGGAGATTCCTCAATCTCAACTTTTGAGATCAAGAAAGGGAGCAGAGGAGTTCTTGGTGGCTAGGTCCAAACTATCAATTGCTTGTCCTCTAAGACCTCCTCCTCCTCTCTTTATATAGAAGTGAGAGCCTCTGGTCTCTAACAATTCGAAACCAACAAATTAGTTACAACCGATTCGAGACCCAACAAATCGAATCTATTAAGCCCACATCGGAACTTCCGATCCAATGTCGAAACTTTCGATCAGGACTCTCGGACTCCAATTCCAGGTAGCATCGAAACTTCTGAACTGTGCAATTTTTCTCGATACGCATTGGTGCTTCAAGTTTTAACTCTCTGTCTCTAATTAGAAATTATCAGAACTTTCGATACCATATCAGAACTTCCGATTTGAGCTCTCGGTTTTGCACACCACAAATTATCGGAAGTTTCGATACCATATCAGAACTTCCAATTTGAGCTCTCTGTTGCTAATTCAGAAAATAATCGGAACGTCCGATCCAATCAGAATTTTCTTGGGCATTGTTCCTTTAGGTAGTTCCCCCAGCTTTGGTATAATGTTTATATGGCCTACATCGCCAGAGGGCTCCCTCTTGCTAGGGGTGAAAGTGGTTTAGATAGTTTCCGACCGTATCCGGAAAAATAGATTCGGATTCAGATTTTTTGGATTCGGATACGGATTTTTCGGATACGGATTTTTCGGATACGGATTCAGATTCGGATATTTTTCCTGGATACGGAAACGAATATGATATGCCTGATATCCATCGGATTCGGATACAGATTCGGATAATCCGGATAATTCTTATCTGGATTATCCGGCCCATTAAAAATATAGGCCCACTCATGCATAGGACCTACTCATGTAGGCCCACAGGCCGCAACACAGCACGGGCAGGCACGGCCACTCGCCCAGGAGCCACGAGGAGAAAAGAAATAAAAAATAAAAAGTTTTTTTAAAAAAATAAAAAACATTTAAAAAAATAAAAAATATTTTTTTAAAAAATAAAAAATATTTTTTTAAAAAAATAAAAATTATTTTTTATAAATGGGATATAATTATATCATTTTAAACTGAGAAAATGCGATGTTTTAACGGATAAAATAAAAAAAGAAATTTTCTTGACTTCTTTTAATTTAAATTTTAGAAACATAATATATTATCTAAAAATAACAAATTGACATATAAAAATATCAAAAAATTTCATAAAATAATATATGTTGTATTTTAATAATAAAAAAGTTTCAGTTGAAACAAAAAATTAACCACTCATTTGCTTTTAAACTTAATTCATTCCAATTATTTAACATTTTTAGAATTTTATCATAGTATATAACCAACTTTCTCGTAACATTTTTAGATTTTTATCACAATATCTATGTATCATATGATGATACCATGAGACGTTAGTATTTTTAGACTTCATTTGAATTTTTTAGAATTAAAAATTCATTAAACTCTATCTTGCCCATCGAGTGTCGTAACATTTTTTTAAAAAAAAATCTTTCAATTTAGTGGATACCAACTTAAAATAGACATAAATGCATTGAATATGATTTTTCTAGAATTTTTGGTTCATTATTTCATGCACTTGTAGTTCAAATTTGACAAATTTCAATATAAATCATAGAAAAATACATAATGAATTAAAAATAGAAAATTATGTAGAAAAATGTGATTTTTTATATGAGGTAATATATATTGTATTTGATCATAGAAAAAAATTCAAGTTTAAACGAAGATTTAATTATTGATTGCTTTTAAACCTAACACATTTCTTCTTAACATTCTAATTTGTTACTCTCAAATCTCCATCTTTCTTAACATCGTAGATGAAAACTTTCTTCAAATATTTTTAATTTTTTATAACAGTATATATGAATAATATGATGATACCATGAGACGTCTCGTATTTTTTAGACTTCATTTGAATTTTTTAAAATTAAAAATTCATTAAACTCTATGTTGCCCATCGAGTGTCGTAACATTTTTTAAAAAAGAAAATCTTTCAATTTAGTGGATACTAACTTAAAATAGACTCAAATGAATGATATGATTTTTCTAGAATTTTTGGTTCACTATTTCATGCACTTGTAGTTCAAATTTGACAAATTTCAATATAAATCATAAAAAAACACATAATGAATTAAAAATAGCAAAATTATGTAGAAAAATGTGATTTTTTTATATGAGATAAGATATGTTGCATTTGATTCATAGAAAAAAATCAAGTTTAAACGAAGATTTAATTATTGATTGCTTTTAAACCTAACACATTCCTTCTTAACATTCTAATTCGTTACTCTCAAATCTCCATCTTTCTTAACAACATACATGAAAACATTCTAAAAATATTTTTAATTTTTTATCACAGTATCTATGTATAATATGATGATACCATGAGACGTCTCGTATTTTTCAGACTTCATTTGAATTTGTTAGAATTAAAAATTCATTAAACTCTATGTTGCCCATCGAGTGTCGTAACATTTTTTCAAAAAGAAAATCTTTCAATTTAGTGGATACTGACTTAAAATGGACTCAAATGCATGGATATTATTTTTTGATAATTTTTGGTTCATTATTTCATGCACTTGTAGTTCAAATTTGACAAATTTCAATATAAATCATTGAAATATACATAATGAATTAAAAATAGCAAAATTATGTAGAAAAATGTGAATTTTTTACATGAGATGAGATATGTTGTATTTTTATCATAGAAAAAAATTCAAGTTTAAACGAATACTTAATTATTGATTAGTGTGATGTCAGTTTTTATGTGAACTATTACTCTATTTGCGGACTGTGGTGATTTGTGTGGCATGCACTTTTATGTAAACTCTATTTGTGGTGATTTGTGCAATGTGAACTTGCATGTGGATTTTCATATTTGTGATGATTTATGTGATGTTAACTATTACTTATCATTTGTGTATTGTGAATTGTGACTGCGAATAAATAAATACATTATTGATATTTGGTAAGTATTTGTAACCATATTCGTATTCGATTCGTATATGCTTCGTATTCATATCGATGATATCCGATTTCATATCCGTATCCTGAATCCGAAAAAAATATATGAAAAGGGATATGACATTAGTGATATCCGTCCGTATCTGATCCGTTTTTATCCCTGCCTCTTGCTCACATGTGTTTTCCCGCCAACTTTCCAAAATTGGCTACTCCTATTTATCGTCGTTGATCTTCCTTGGGCGAGGTGGCGACATGCTTTTCTGCTTTCCCTTTGTCTCCTGTGTCCCTAGGTGCCTACTGTAGGACCGAAAGTAGCGACCAGAGGGGGGGTGAATGGGCGGCTAAAAAATTCTTTCGAATCAATGGCCTGCTCCCAACACCCAACGCACCTCAAAACACTTAGCAAGGAAAATAACTAGATCAACAAAGCCTAGAATGATCTAGCCCAAAAGAAGCAATTCACGCATCATCAAAAAAAAGCATCTGCTCAAAGGCATGCAAGACGAGACAAACTATTACTGTTCAAAAAGGTTTCTGGTTCAGAGTCTATTCTCCGAAAAAAACTTCGTCTCTCGAAGCACACAAATAAAATACTTCGAAACTCAATAGATTTCGAGAATTAAACACTCTAAAATCAAGGTTCACCGAAGCTGAAAACTCCGAACCACATGAAATCCTCGCATACTTCGAAATTCATTTATGCTGCCTATACTTCGAACCCGGACCACTTCGAGCTGAACTAAGAATTGACGTGATGTACTGCACTCTGGGGAGTCCATGTTGAAGGCTTCGAACAGAGAAAATTTCGTTCCACACGAGTACTACGACAGGCTACTGCAGAAGCAATGTTTGAAGTCTATAGACTAGCTGAGTTGGAGCTTCGAGCTGGGAGGGCTTCGCAAAAGATCTTCGAGCCAAAGCAAATTAGCTAAGCAAGACCCCTTGCTACGCACTCCGAACCCAGCCACAAGGTTCGCTACTACACTTCGAACAGCGAAGTTAATCGACTACAGGAAATGTCGTCGAAGTCGTGTACTGAGACGATTCTAACCAAAACACGGGCGCCACAAAGTCTTCGGCAAAGGCCAGCTGAGTTTTCTGGCTTCAACGAGTGATTTCTCACGCAACTGCAGCACGTCCAATCAAAAAAAACTTCTCTGCAGAGAAAATCAGACCAAAGTCTGCAGCTACAAGCATGCGCCTAGAAGCTATGAAGAAACCTGACACCTAGAGCAGTTAGCTGCTGCTACACTAGCTTCTAGGCTAAGCGCAAGCACAGGAACACTATACAACAAAAAAGACTTGAGAACTTCCTGCAGCCTACAAGCACAAAAGCAAAAATCCTAGAGACCCTAGCTGCAAAGACTAAGAACAATTTTCAAGGCAAGAGTTAATTACTCCAAAACATTATGCTAGGAAGAACCGACAACAAGAATTAAAATAAACTATTCATGAAGCTACGTGCAACACAGCCCAAGATAATACATGCATCCAGGAAGTAATTTCTGCAGATCATGCGTACAATAAAAAACATAGTAAAATACTCCTCATGATGAAAGCAGATGGCAGGAACGCACTGTAGCAAAAACAACAGCTATCGCACACAGATGAACTAGGCACGCAAAATGAGGCAACAGTAAACACGAGCCACAACGCGTCGTTTGATGACTAAGAATAGAAGAATAAAACCTGATTAGGTGACTTCTCGATGTGCCTGGATGCAGATCCTGATGAAACCGTGATCCCCAATGACGGCGGTGCTCACGAACAGGAACACAAAATCGCTGGTGGCGCACATAGAGACAAAAACAAGTCCGGAACACAGTGGGGAAAGTGAACTCAGATGATTAGATTAAAGTGAGTTAACCCTAACCCTAGGGATTGGGGCCTATTTATAGGTAGCCCAATAAACTAGGAAAATACCAAAAGACCCTTAGGGTTTTTTACAGACACTAACTAACTGACTAACTGTGGGCCTAAGGACAAAATAGTAAACTCCTATTTACAGATGACTTATCCGGAAGCTAAGCTTCCGTAGCGACTACGGCTTCACTTCTGGACGGTCCGTTCTAAGATCATGCGGTCGTCAGTTTTGCGCCGAAACTGACAAAGCCTCCACCGACTTTGCACCAGGTACCCGGATTGGGCCGGCCTGATTCCTCAGCTCTCTCAGCCCTACAATCACTCGTCGCCCGTGTACCTGAGTCAATCCTAGTCAACAGCCCAGTGGATCCTCAGCTGCTCCTAGCCCATGTACCCGGATTGGGCCAGCCTGACTTCGCGGCCCTTCTGCCTGACAGTCGCTCACTGCCCTGTGTACCTGAATCACACGCGGCCCAGACGCAGAAGGTCTTCTCTCCCTTTTCAGTCCTCTTTGACTATCGTTGACAATGACTCATCACATCTGGAGCCATGAGGCCCACACTCTTCAGCATGGCTCCTCAATCTCCCCCTTGATGAGTGCATTGTCAACACTTCTCCTCTTCAGCTTTCCAGTACCTGCAAGCAACTGTGGAAACACCGAAAACAAAACACAAAAAGACAAAGAAGAAGAAAATAAAGTAAAAGTTTAACCCTAATAACCAAAAGCCGAACAAAAGCAAGAAGCAGTCATTATGGTTAACCAAAAGTAAAAGCTCAAAAATGAGTGCAATCTCAGAATCATCAACAATGATATCAAAAGAGTAAGGATGAAACTCCCCCTAAAACAAAACGCAGAGAAAGCCAAAACTTCCCCTTAAAACTCTTCTCCCAAAATTTCTCCCCCTTGTTGACAAGTGAACTCATCAAGCACTCGAAAAGAGACACAGACTCCCCCTGAAACGCAACTCCCCCTCAAAATATGCAATGAATGCAACTGGGGTGCAGGTGGAGTGTAGAAAGCATGCTTCTCACATATGACTGACTGCAATTACAACATCTAACAAGTATAGCAAAAGACATACTGTCTAAGACACATGGCATGATCAGTGCAACAGATGATATCTAAAGAAAGTCATTTGCATGCATTTTTCAGTTTTTGCAAACAAAAGCATCACCACATTTTCCAGTTGACAAGCAAGGTAAAGCATGAGATGTAGAAGCTAACTGATATTTACCAAGATAAGCATTGTCCAAAACAAAGTGCTTCAGCAAACTTGTTATCTTTTTAATGTTCAGGCTTTTTCATTTCCCTTTTTCATTTTTGCCAAGGGTTATTTGCTTGTCAAACCTTATGCTAACCAACCAAGTCAAGCCTAAGCCAGAACTGGACTATCGGAAGCTTAAGACATTGGTCTTGGCATACACTACACTGTCCTTGTTCATACCAAAGTGCTATGGTAAGCAGTCCAGAACAATGCAATGCGACAAAGCAAACCCACTTGGATCTTTTCAACTCACGCATAAAAAGGCATGGAATTTTCATTCATTTTTGTTTTTTATCATTTTTATAGCACATTTTCATGTTAAAGCATAAAGATGTCCAAGTTGCATATCTGCATCTATGTGAGGAACTAGCTACAAGGTATGTAACAGATAGCAAAAGCACTCAGCTTACACATGCTAGTTACCCGAAGCAATGGTGATCATTTTTTCAAGTTTAAATCATAAAAGCCATGCATATGACAGATATCAGACATATCAAGTGAACTGAATCAAAGCATGATCATTGACAAGTAATCAAAAGCATGTACCAGCTAGAATAAGTAAAGCAGTTCAATCATATAACAGAAGCAAGCTAAAAAGTGTGATATGTGAATATGTATGATATGAACACACACAAAAAGACTCAAGAAAAGAGTAAAGAAAACTGACTCAAAATATCCTAAAAAGGATACACAACACCTAAATCCCCTCGTAAACGCTCAAAGGTAGACTGATCTAGGGGTTTGGTGAAAATGTCAGCCAACTGATGATGGGTATCAACATGAACAAGGTCAATGACACTTTTTTCATATTGATCCCGCAGAAAATGAAAGCTGTGCATCAATGTGTTTGGTTTTTGAATGGAGACAAGGGTTTTTCCCTACACTAATAGCACTGGTGCTGTCGCAAAACAAAGGAACTCTGGTAGGAAAGAACAACCCAAAATCTCGCAGAGTGGAAATCATCCAAACCAACTGTGAGCAGCAGCTAGCAGCAGCTACATACTCAGCCTCAGTGGTCGAATGAGCAACTCCAAATTGCTTTCGAGAAGACCAAGAGACAAGGGAAGAACCAAGAAACTGGCAAGTACCAGGAAGTTGACTTGCGATCCAGCCGGCACCCACCAAAGTCAGCGTCCGAAAAGCCAGATAAATCAAGAGATGATGATGCTGAATAGTAAAGACCTAGATCAGGCGCATAGGTGAGATACCTGAAAATGCGCTTGATAGCCTGCCGATGAGACGCGTGTGGTGAAGACTGGAAGCGCGTGCACAGTCCCACGGCGAACTGTATGTCCGGTCTTGTCGCCGTCAAGTACAGCAGCGAACCGATCATCCCTCGAAACTCTCTCTCATTGACCTTGACGCTGCTCTCGTCCTTGTCCAGTCCTCCAGATGTGCCCATTGGGGTCATCTGTGGCTTCAACTCCCCACCAAAGTCAAATTTCTTCAACATGTCACGAGTGTACTTACTTTGGTGGATGAAGGTGTCGTCCTTGGTCTGCTTGATCTGGAGCCCTAAGAAGTACTTGAGCTCACCCATGAGGCTCATCTCAAACTCACTGTGCATCTGCTCAGAACTTGGACACAAGATCATTAGTAGTACCGCCAAAAATAATATCGTCCACATAAATCTGAGCGACTAAGAAATCTGAAGCATCTCTGAGCAAAAAAAGAGTTTTATCCACAGAACCCATCACAAAGCCCTTCCCCAACAAAAAGTGCTTTAACCGGTCATACCAAGCCCTGGGGGCTTGCTTCAGACCGTATAAAGCTTTCTGCAGCTTAAAAACATGTCGAGGAAACTTGGGGTTCTCAAAACCGGGGGGCTGCCGAACATAAACCTCCTCCTCTATGTACCCGTTCAGAAAAGCACTCTTGACGTCCATTTGAAAAAGCTTAAAACCCTTCGAAACAGCAAAAGCTAAAAGAATACGAATGGACTCAAGACGGGCAACAGGGGCGAAAGTTTCTTCAAAATCAATACCTTCCTTCTGGCAAAAAGCCTGTGCAACTAGTAGAGCTTTGTTGCGCACCACAACCCCATCTTCACCTTGTTTGTTCTTGAACACCCACTTGGTACCTATGGGGTTGCATCCTGGTGGCAGCTCAACTAGTGTCCAAACTCGATTACGGACAAAATTCTCAAGCTCTTCTTGCATGGCATTAATCCAATTAGAATCAGAAAGAGCATGAGAAACGTCTCTGGGCTCAAAAGATGTAACAAAAGCAGATTCAGCAAACATAGCAAGCGAGTCCACAGACGAACGCAAAGTTCTCTCAGTCAAATCACCAATGATGAGCTCTGAGGGGTGATCATGCTGAACTGCTCGGGATCCCTGATGATCTGAAGTCACCTCACCAGAGTCAGCAGCTGGCACCTCTGGACTCGACTGAGGGGGCTCGATCGAAGTGGAAGAAGTGATCAGAGGTCCGCCCTCGTCCTCAGTCGAAGTCTCAGAAGGTGTGGGTTCTACAGGAGGTGCAGAAGGCCCACCCTCATCAGCAGCTGGAGCGTCATCATCTTCCTCAAAGATGGACTCTCCGAGCTCATCATCTCCAGAAAGCTCAAAAGAAGGAGTCAAAGAAGGCAATGACTCATCAAAAGAAACCTCACAAGTCTCGACAAGCTGCTGGGAATCAAGGTTCCAAACACGGAAGCCTCGAGAATGTAAAGCGTAGCCAAGAAAAACTCTGTCCCAGCAACGAGACTCAAACTTGTCCAAATCTCCTCCCTTCTTGAGCACAAAGCACTTACAGCCAAACGCTCGCAAGTGGCTCACTTTGGGCTGTCTGCCAAACCGCAACTCATATGAGGTCTTACCTAGGTAAGCTCTAAGAAAAATGCGGTTGGCCAGATAGCAAGCCGTGTTCATGGCTTTAGCCCAAAAATGCCTAGGAGTCCTGTGCTCATCAAGCATCGTCCTAGCCATCTCGACTAGCGTGCGGTTCTTTTGTTCCACAACGTCGTTCTGTCGGGGAGTGTAAGGAGCAGAAAACTGATGGTCAAGACCCTGATCACTACAGAAGCTGACGAACTGAGATTTCTTGAACTCAGAGCCATTGTCAGAGCGAATTGCTCACATCCGACCATTGTTCTCATTCTTCAGCTTCAGAATTAGGTCATGAACAAAATGAAAAGTCTCATCCTTAGACTCTAAGAAGAAAACCCACGAAAATCGAGAAAAATCATCAACAATCACAAGCACGTACCACTTCCCACCGACTGAGCGTACCCGAGCTGGACCTCTAGTGTCCATGTGTAACAGCTCGCCCGGATACGAAGTCATCACCTGAGTCACAGGTGCGTGAGAAGCGGCAACCATTTTCCCGTGACGACAGGGATGTCAAACTAGATCCTTCTCCATTTTAAGCTTGGGCAATCCTCGGATGAGGTTCATAGAGCTTAACCTGACTAGCAGATCAAAACTCAAATGACCTAACCTCCTATGCCACTTCCAGAGCTCAGAAGAAGATCCAGCAATCAAACAGCGAGAAGGGCCAAAAGAACTAGAGAAGTCAATTCGAAAAACTTTACCGAATGGTAAGATCTGGCAAATCAAAGACCCTCTAGAATCAAACACAGAAGAATTGCCCTTCTTAAAACGCACTTCCAAACCATCCTCAAGAAGTTGCGAAACAGAAATCAAGTTAAAGTTTAAATTTTTAACCAAGGCAACATTCTTCAAAGAGAAATGGTCTGAAATACGAATTGAGCCGATGCCACTTACCTTCCCTTGACCACTGTTCCCGAAGTGATGTACTATTTGGAGCTCGGGGGAGTGAGACTGGAGAACCATCTGCGATGTCCCGTCATGTGGCGAGAACATCCTGAGTCCATGATCCAAACGTCCTCTAGTCCCCGATCCTGCACAATCAGTGGTTGTAAGGGGGAGCAAATGGTCCGGCACCAGGTTTAGCAAAAGAACTAAACCAGTGTCGAGCCATCTGCTCAAAAGACGGAAAGCAAAAACCATCAGAAGAGTTTGGACCAAAACCCGGCTCAAAGCGCGGTCCATGGTTCTGCCTAAAACCTCGGCCACGAGGTCCAAGATCGTAGCCAGAACGGCCTGGAACTCTGCTGGAATGAACACCACTAACTAGAGCATGGGCATGAAAGTCGTCTCCTCTACCACCACCTACACGACGCGGCCTGGCCTCCAGCCTCTCCCCGCGTCGAGGAACTCTCAGTCTACCACCCTGCTGGTAGAACTCCTCCTGACCACCACGAGCTCTCTCTGCTCTCTCAACCCGCTTCCTCCTGAAGCAAAACTCCGCAAGATGCCCGTCTCTCTGACAATACTCACAATGGTAGGTAGGCTTCTTGGGATGTGGTTGAGGCTTGGGTTCTTGGGCTTAGTGGTGTTTGGTGTAGTCTTCTTGGGTTGAGAGGGTCTAGGAAGAGAGTCAAGAGAAGTGTGGAGGTGTTTGGGCTTTGGAACCCAGATGGGCTTCTTGGGTGGAGCTTTGGGCTGTTCATGGATCACCAAATAGTTGGGCTGACTAGCCTGGGAAGACTTAGTGGAGTGAGTCTTGGGATATCTCTGCTCAGGAGTCATTTTACTCCACTCCACTGCTCGGCTAATGGCACTCTCAAAGTCAGCCTTGGTATAGGTGTAACCTACCCCAAACCCATCCTGCCTCTTGAACTTCTGGATCATCATGCCGAGCTGTGGCTCTCGGGCACTGATCCAACTCAGGATAGAACGCAGATAAAAATTCTCATTCTGAGAATCAGCTAGCTCCTCTCTCAAGGAAGCTAGAACCTCCACCTGAGACAAGCAGGTCTCACACTCGCTATCTACCTGGACAAACTTCTCAGCTTTCAGCTTAATCAACTCCAGCCTAAGAGACAAGTAGTTCTCACAGACAGTGGGTGGAACTGACAGTGTCTCAAGCTCTAGCCTAGTCTGCGCCAACTCAGCTCTCACTCTCTCCAAATCCCCCAAATGCTCATCGCCCTTTGCTTTCAGCTCAGCTAAGACATCTAGATGAGATGGGCAATCAGCACAGGGTGCGACGACAGTGGCTTGAGCATCTTTCAGCTCCAGCTGAGCACTTTCAAGCTCAATGGCCAAAGCGTCCCTCTCATCAACCTTTCTGTGTACTTGGACTTCAGAGTCGACAAGTCACACAGAAGCACCTCACACTTCGGGCACTCACTGCTATCACCCAAGCAAGGGGAAGAAGATAGACTCTCAATTCTGTCGTTGGCCACGGCAAGCTCACTCTCTAACTCATCTATCCTCTTCTTAGCTCCCCTAAGCAGTTTTCACGATATTTTAACTCCTGACGATTGCTTTCAAGTAAATCAACGATTTCGCGTTCATAAGATGATACCTTTTCGTTGTCGTCGTCGTCGGAGTCATTGGAGGAGCTCTTCTTTTCCTTATCCCCAAGAGCCATTGAGCAGAAGCTCTTGCGGGATCTTCGGCGCTGATGTGAGCGGCTCTTCGGTCTGTCCCCGAAAGCCATGAAGCAAAGACCTGCCGGATCATCCTTGTCCTTTCCCTTCCTGATGACGATCTCCTCATCGCTTGAGCTCAATGAAGATGAAGAAGACGTGGACCGCTTGGAGTATCTCTTCTCCATCTCGACGAAGAAGGTCTTGTCGCGCTTCTTGTTCTCTCGCCGGTAGTCCTTCAAGGCCTTTCTGAAGAATCTGGTCTTTGGCTTGCCCTTGTTGAAGGAGGAGCTGTCGTGCTTGCCGGAGTCGTGGAAGCCACCACTGGTGCCCTTCTTGTGGCCATTGCGCTTGGGGCAGTCGGCGATGAAGTGTCCTGGATCACCACACTCAAAACACCCGGATTTTGTGCCGTGTCTTTTGAACATCCTTTTGTCATAAACACGACGCACCCGGTTGTTAAAAAGACACAGATCATCATCTCCCAAAGACTCAAGCTGGTCCTCAGTGATAGACATCAAGGAGAACCCAGCACAGCTCACAGAAGAGGGATCAACAGAAGGTGTAGCAAGGGCCAGAGACTTTGATCCAGAGCCAGTGAGATTTGATCTCAACTGGATATCAACCTCGGTGGCCTTCAGCTTGCTAAACAACTCAGAAATGGTCAAGGTATCATAAGATGTGCTCTCAATGATAGAGGATACCTTGATCTCCAGATCTTTGGGTCCAAGGTATGGAGAACCTTGAGCGCCTGCTCGTGATCTGAGACTAACTGAGCACCCTCAGCCTTGTTGTCCCGAAGCTTGTTTATGATCGATTGAAAACGACCAAACAACGCTTCAACAGATTCACCCGGCTTCTGTGTGAAATTTTCATATTCACGCCGGTAGGTATAATAGAGCCGAGCCGTGACCTGGGCTGTTCCCTCATGGTGTGCCTTGAGGGTAGCCCAGATCTCTCTCGCAGTGGAGAGATTTCTCGCACGCTCAAACTCAGTGGGACCTAAACCAGAAAACAATATGTTCACAGCCTTACTATTGTTCAGATGCTGGGCAATGATACCAGGAGTGCCATGCTCAGCAACTGGCAATATAACGAACGTAGCGTGAACGCAAATGTCCCAGATGTCCGAGCCTTGGCTCATAAGATAGGCTCGCATGCGAGTCTTCCAATAGTTATAGCCATAGGCTTCCAAGGACGGGACCTTGCTAGGAGACGTCATGATCACTACTGGGGTTTAGAACCGGTTAAGGTATGGAAAAACCCTAACCAGGCTTTGATACCACTTGTAGGACCGAAAGTAGCGACCAGAGGGAGGATGAATGGGCGCCTAAAAAATTCTTTCGAATCAATGGCCTACTCCCAACACCCAACGCACCTCAAAACACTTAGAAAGGAAAATAACCAGATCAACAAAGCCTAGAATGATCTAGCCCAAAAGAAGCAATTCACGCATCATCAAAAAAAAAGTATCTGCTCAAAGGCATGCAAGACGAGACAAACTATTACTGTTCAAAAAGGTTTCTGGTTCAGAGTCTATTCTCCGAAAACAAACTTCGTCTCTCGAAGCACATGAAATCCTCACATACTTCGAAATTCATTTATGCTGCCTATACTTCGAACCCGGACCACTTCAAGCTGAACTAAGAATTGACGTGATGTACTGCACTCTGGGGAGTCCACGCTGAAGGCTTCGAACAGATAAAATTTCATTCCACACGAGTACTACGACAGGCTACTGCAGAAGCAAAGTTTGAAGTCTATAGACTGGCTGAGTCGGAGCTTCGAGCTGGGAGGGCTTCGCAAAAGATCTTCGAGCCAAAGCAAATTAGCTAAGCAAGACCCCTTGCTACGCACTCCGAACCCGGCCACAAGGTTCGCTACTACACTTCGAACTGCGAAGTTAACCGACTACAGGAAATGTCGTCGAAGTCATGTACTGAGACGATTCTAACCAAAACACGGGCACCACAAAGTCTTCGGCGAAGGCCAGCTGAGTTTTCTGGCTTCAACGAGCGATTTCTCACGCAACTGCAGCACGTCCAATCAAAAAAAACTTCTCTGCAGAGAAAATCAGACCAAAGTCTGCATCTACAAGCATGCGCCTAGAAGCTATGAAGAAACATGACACCTAAAGCAGCTAGCTGCTGCTACACTAGCTTCTAGGCTAAGCGCAAGCACAGGAACACTATACAACAAAAAAGACTTGAGAACTTCCTGCAGCCTACAAGCACAAAAGCAAAAATCCTAGAGACCCTAGCTGCAAAGACTAAGAACAATTTTCAAGGCAAGAGTTAATTCCTCCAAAACATTTTGCCAGGAAGCAACGACAACAAGAATTAAAATAAACTATTCATGAAGCTACGTGCAACACAGCCCAAGATAATACATGCATCCAGGAAGTAATTTCTGCATATCATACGTAGAATAAAAAACACAGTAAAATACTCCTCATGATGAAAGCAGATGGCAGGAACGCACTATAGCAAAAACAACAGCTATCGCACACAGATGAACTAGGCACTCAAAACGAGGCAACAGTAAACACGAGCCACAACGCGTCGTTTGATGACTAAGAATAGAAGA
The DNA here is from genome assembly GCA_019279435.1 of Zizania palustris. Lineage (NCBI taxonomy): Eukaryota > Viridiplantae > Streptophyta > Magnoliopsida > Poales > Poaceae > Zizania > Zizania palustris. The sequence goes on along the minus strand of JAAALK010000285.1, from coordinate 65,110,755 downwards.
ATAAAACATGATTAGGTGACTTCTCGATGTGCTTGGATGCAGATCCTGATGAAACCGTGATCCCCAATGACGGCGATGCTCACGAACAGGAACACAAAATTGCTGGCGGCGCACACAGAGACAAAAACAAGTTCGGAACACAGTGGGGAAAGTTAACTCAGATGATTAGATTAAAGTGAGTTAACCCTAACCCTAGGGATTGGGGCCTATTTATAGGCAGCCCAATAAACTAGGAAAATACCAAAAGACCCTTAGGGTTTTTTACAGACACTAAAATAAATGGAAAAGACCAAACTGCCCTTATGATATTTTTACAGACTCGACTGACTAACTGTGGGCCTAAGGACAAAATAGTAAACTCCTATTTACATATGACTTATCCGGAAGCTAAGCTTTCGTAGCGACTACGGCTTCACTTCTGGACGGTCCGTTCCAAGATCAGCGGTCGTTAGTTTTGCGCCGAAACTGACAAAGCCTCCACCGACTTTGCACCAGGTACCCGGATTGGGCCGGCCTGATTCCTCAGCTCTCTCAGCCTAGCAATCACTCGTCGCCCGTGTACCTGAGTCAATCCTGGTCAACAGCCCAGTGGATCCTCTGCTGCTCCTAGCCCATGTACCCGGATTGGGCTAGCCCGACTTCGCAGGCCCTTCTGCCCGACAGTCGCTCGCTGCCCGTGTACCTGAGTCACACGCGGCCCAGACGCAGCAGGTCTTCTCTCCCTTTTCAGTCCTCTTTGACTATCGTTGACAATGACTCATCACATCTGGAGCCATGAGGCCCACGCTCTTCAGCATGGCTCCTCACCTACTTCAGGGGCTTTTATGTTGGATTTTCTGACCGGACCATCTGGTACCCCTTCGAGTTTTACTCGGAGTACGAGTGCCCTCATCAGCTAACCCTGCTTGATATGCTCTGGGATGAAGAATCCCTTCGTATTTTCACAGCCGCCATTTTTCCTTGCTTGTTGCCTGTTAATTTTGCCGACGATCTCTCGGTAGGGCTCTTACGAGTCCTATCACCCATCGGTCTTTGCAAGACAATTGGGCTTTGGCCAGCTCCCACCCCATTTATTCTTTATTGAACAAATCCAAGTTCGTGGGGAAGTTAAGGATAACGTGGAGTGGTGTCACCTTTTCCATATGATCGATGGGATCCCTACTGGTGATTCTACTTCTTGGAGAGCCTGTCGAGCGACCTTTGTTGTCTTTCGCCGATGGTGGAGCGAGCTGAAGGAGCATGTTTTCAATCGCCCTTCGTTTCTTTATCAGCAACGGCTTCACCCAGACAAAGCTAACATGGGACCTGAGGTAAGTGTTGACACGAAAACACGTCCACACACTAGCGTCGGTTCGGTGATACAAAAGCGTGCGGCCGTTTTAAGGGAAAAACCTAAAACATCGCGAGACGCCGACGCCGTGTTCCAACGACCCTTATACAGTGGTAAGGGGGTAACAGAGTAGCCAGGTAACCAAACAAGTATTTAGCAATATTGTTCGATTAGCTGAAGTGTTGGAAAAATAATAGAGTAAATCGGCCAGACTAGGGCCAATTTGGATCTACTGTGCGAGAGCGGTCGGACAGTGGAAGACCTCCGGTTAGACCGCAGTGCGAAGGGAGGGCGATGAAGGGGGCTTCGGTGGCTCGTGCGAAGGTGGTCCGAAGGGTCCCCAAGGAGTCCTTTGATCCTTCGGGCGGTCGGACCGGCGATCAAGCTCTGGTAAGACCGAGGGTCGTAACGCGAAGGACCCAAGATGCGAAGGCCGCCTCCGGCATGGATGTCAATCACATCGAGGGGCAATCCTGGTCGGACCGAGCGGCTCCGGTGCGAAGGCCTTCGGTGCGAATAGGGTCCCAGCGCGGTGGGGTCCAGTCGGACCAGTGGAGGTTTCCCAGTCGAACTTGGGGGTGTCGGTGATCGGATGATGGAGCGTGCCGGCACATATCTAACGAACCCGGCACGGGCCGGTCAGACTAGCAGTAAGCTGTCAGTCAGACCAACAACCTCTGATCTGTTCTTTTGGGCTCCGCCAACCTCATAGATGAACATGAATTTCCCTAAAACTCCTTGGCAAAGAATTTTAGGATGAAATCTCTGTAAAACACCAAAAAAGAAATACCAATTCGGCCTAGAGACAAAATTCTCAAGTGTGATCAAGAAAACCGATAAAAACGATAGAAATTCATTACGTGGATGAAATGGATGATTCTCGAGCGAACCGACAAGGACTTACCATGATTACGACACGGCGGACGGAGAGCTTCCAGTGCAAACTCATGAAGATGGATGTTACTTGACTAATCCTAGGGCAAGGAAAGTAGATTAAATAAAAGTGCGATTCAAAACTAGGATTTTGAGTTGATCTATTTAGAGATACCCTTTGAATCGGCGTCACCCCTATATTTATAGGAGCTGGTCTCAAGTTTCTTGACTCCTAATTTGAGTAGGATTCGGCCAAAAGTGGTTAAAATTAAATTAGAGATCAAAACAGGCCGAAACCAACTCTATCTCTAATTTTTAGACTTGGACCAGTCTGACCGGACCCATTTGGCTGGTCTGACCGGGCCTACATGGCTGGTTGGACCGGCCTACTATGGCCGGTTGGACCGGCCTATGCCAGGAAAGGCATATTTTCAGCCCAAATTACCAAAAATTGATATTTTGACAATTTTGACCTTTAATGCCATTTTTGCTATCAATAGTAAGCACTTTCATCTTTACTTTTTTACTTCATCTCCATCACCTCCCTTTCGCCTAATTACCTTTGTTTTTATAGGAGAATGACCTCGACGCTCCTTTGCTAAGTTCCAGTGGTCAGCCGGTACGTTACAGTCCTGTATTGGTCACTACCAACTTGGGAACTAGCGCCCCACTCCCATGACCTGGGTATGTGGAAAATGGTCCAAGGTCTTGGCGTGCAAACGCCAGGTATCATCTCCGACCGTGCGTTGATCCACTAGGGCACGAGCCAGTCGGACGAACCCGCCATCTTTGACTCCTCGGCCGTCGGCAAGTCTTGACTTTTCCTCATAATGTTTGGTCCTTGGAGTTCATCTATATCTTTTTCTTATTTCACAACCGACACCGATTGTTTCTTTGACCACACCGACCCCTGTCGTCCATACTTGGCCTACAACCGAAGTCCAATTGTCCGTCCAAGTTCGTACTTGTTCTTTGTGTCATCACTATTTTCTCCTTTCATATTTCTAACACTGTACGTCTCCCTTGTTCTCAACCACCATCATCGCACATCGACGTCGACTCCTGTTGGCATAAAAGATTACGCTAACAGGTTCTTCAAAGTTAAGAACTAACAAACAAAGTGATTGTGAAAGCGGACTATCTCAAGCCTCCGAATAGGATAATAGCTCAAAGTAGTTCGAAGTTGTGTATTGAATATTCGAATATTCGATGCCTATTACAAGGTGAGAAGGGGGGTATTTATAGATAAAAACCCTAAGGAAAGGACCTTTTTACCCCTCAATTACAACCGACATAGTGGAAACTATTTCGGTAATCCGAATAGGGTTAATATGGTAACGTATGTTCAAAGGATGTAGATAAAGTAGAAGTCCCATCCTTCTGGTTGTTTTCCACTTCGAAGGGGAAGTCTTTCGGAGGGTCTCTTCGGACCGGAGTCTGGACGAACCCTTCGACTTTAAACCTTTCAATCTGGAGACAAGTCTTGGACTTTGAGATTATGACATATCATCTTCTTGGAATATTGAGGATCATGAGGATGAAGTATTTTTCCCCAACAACTCCCTTTATGCACTGTTTGTCCACATGTTATATGAGCCTGCCGATCCTTGACCGGCTTAGGCAGCTCAAGTTGTTGCCGCTAGGGTTTCCACTCGGTCCGATGCACCGAGGATTGTTGTCGTCGGCCCGAATGCACCAGACGTTATCGACGTCGTCACTGCTTCAGATGCGGTCGTCGTTGGGGCTATGCACACCGGTATTGATACCCCTGGGGTTGATGCACCAAGAGGTGCCACCACTATCTCTGAGGCATCGGATGTCGATGTCAATACTCTTCATTAGGTATTTTCTTTTATCCCTTCTTCTATCTTCTGTTGCCTTTGATGTGACTGATCCCGACCTTGGGTACAACCAATCCTTGAACAGGACAATCCCGACGAGGAGCACTAGTCTACCCTCCTAGTCGCTTCGATGGATAATGATGCTTCAACTTCCTCCATTGGTGATGGTCCACAATCGGTCATCCCAACTAGGACATCTGACATAAGTGCCCTTGTGTTTACCCTAACACGCTTTCTTTTTGTTTATCTTATCTTTTCTTTTCTTCTAGTCCTTCGCTTGGAAGTTTCCATTCGACATTGGCCCCTATCTCGATGCCGATGTCGTTGTCGGTGTCATTCTGTCGGTTATCGCTCTCTAACTCCCAAAGTGTGGGAGACCATATCAGACCTGTTGTGTCGGCTGAAAGACCCGGTCAAAGTCTTAGTCAATGATTCGGGTCTGATAAGGGCATGTTTCAACGATTTCATGGGTTCCCTTGCCTCGGAGCTGGTCGATGATCTCACGCTTCCTGCTTTTCTTGAAATTCATCGACCGGGAGTGCAGTGGGCTATTAGACAGATGGCCGATCAAGCTAGTTGTGCATCGCTACTAGAGGCAATGAGGGCTCATAAGGAGGTGGCGATGACCGATGTCATCCTCTTGAATCGCATTCATGATGAATCGTCGGCCGCATTGCTGGAACTCGATCAGCTACGGGCGGAGGAGGCCAATCTAGTGTTGAGGCTGGATGGGGTCCGGGCGAAGATCGATGAGAAAGGTGTCTTGGCTTCATTCCCGGCTCAGATCGAGGCCTAGAAGCACCAGCTTACCGATGTCGTTCGTCACGCGCAGCGCCGTTGTCGCGCCCTCCAAGATGTCCTAGGTTCAGACGCTGAAGACTGAGCCACCCTCCGGAGTGTCGATGCCATCCGATTATGGGCAATCGAAGCCATCCATCATGCCCTTGCATAGTCTTATTTTATAGGACCTCATCTTGTGGCTTGAACAATATGCTCTTGTAATATATTTATTATTAATCTCTCAAATTGTCTTTGAGCGCTTTGTATCTAAGGGTGATGCCTCCGCATCGGCCTTCTAAAGGTGATACCATCGATATCAGCTATCTTGCGTGTAGTTATTTAGGCTTTTCGTTCTTCTTTCATGCTGCCACGACGTTGGGTGTCCATTCTGCATATTTGGCGAAGTACTACGAATCTGGGAGCCGATGTATTTACGATCGATCGGCTTAATCAAAGGTTGGCCTCGGTCTTCCACCGGGTCCGATGTTTATCTCCTATAGCTCATGGGTTGCGACGGAGCCTTGACCAAGTTCACCTTTTGTTTCATCCATGCCGCTATCAGAGGGTGAGCTTTGGCTGTTCATTGCTAACTGGTTTGATGTCATCACTTGATACTTCAAGAAAGTCACCATCCCAAGCCCTACTAGATAGGAAGACAACTTCTTCCACTCCCACACTGATAAATCGTCTATAGCGATGTTAATTGGTTTATCGGCAGAGACTATCTCAACCTGATCACTGATCCACTGCATGGGACTCTGATGCATCGTTGATGGGACACAACAATTCGCATGAATCTAGTCACGCCCCAGCAACATACTATAGGATCCTTTCCATTCTATGACGAAGAATGTAGTCGGCATGGTCTTGCTTCCAACCATCAACTTTGCGTTTAGCACCCTCATCATATCTAATGAATTACTGCCAAAAGTTCCTCAGTACCATGTTAGTTTTGATGAGGTCCTCCGGCCCTTTTCCCAGCTTCGAGAAGGTGGCATATGGCATTAGATTGACGATCGTGTCTCCGTCTATCATCATTTTGGACATCGGTTTGCCATTAACCAAGCCTTTGATGTAAAGGGGTCTGAGGTGCCTATGTTCATGATATTTTGGCTTGTCAAATATTGCCGGCTGTGGGGTCAGTACTAGTTGTGCCATAGTATCGGCTTGCTTGGCATCGACCTTAGGGAAGGCCCGATACTCTATAGGGAGGAAGAACACCATGTTTACCCCTACATCCTTCTTATCATTGTGATCGGCCTTGTCCTTCACCCGCAATTCACATTTAATCCTTTGGGGCCGATTAGTCTCATCCTTGCGGCTTTGTATCTTCAGCTTCCTCTATCGCAACCGTTGTACTCTCCTGGCTATGTGATTCCGCACTATCGATGCTCGCATCATGACCGTCTGACCACCTATCCCTGTTGCCGCATTCAGGGCAGTCTTCCCTTGACGGTAGGTGGAGCCCTTCGTTCCAGTAGAATCTAAAGAACTCACAATTCTAGTGAGGTTTAAACCATGACTACTCGTGTTCATCCTCGCCATCCATCCTTTCTCTTGAATTATTCTCATATTTGCTGATTAAACCTGAAGAGGTGGCGACGGTTGGTTCATCTGCTTTTCTTTGAGTGTCGATCATCATCATGGTGGGCATGCACCATGTTGACAGGGAAGGGGTGACCATCGATGTTCATCGGCTTCGTTCTGCCATTGAACTTGATTCAGCCTTGCTCCACAGCCGATTGGATCTACTGTCTAAACACTTTGCACTCGTTAGTGTGGTGGGACGGGGAGTGTGCCACTTATAGTATTTGCTTTTCTTCAAATCATCGATGGTTGGTATCACGTGGTTAGGCAGCAATTGGTTTTCTTTTCCTTGAGCAACAGATCAAATATCTTGTCGGCCATGCTAATGTTGAAGTCATACTTTTCTTCTTTTTCAGCCGGCTTTACCCACGGACATGTGACATGTTTCTTCTTCCTAGTCCATTCAGCTATACCAACCTCCGCATCGGACCCACTATCCTCGTCGGAGTTCAAATGAGACGCATGGGTGTATGCCACCTTCTTCTGATACCTATCTCTTTTCGCTTCCTAGAATCGGCTCTCATGGGATAATACCCGCTGGACCAGATGTGATAGGCTCTCGAAATATAATGATGAAAACATATCTTTTATTGGATTCAAGAGCCCCTAGAATGTCAGTCCAGCCAGTTGCGCATTGATGAGATTTAGGCTACAACACCTACTCCTCACATTGTGAAACCTCTGTGCATAGTATTGGACTGACTCATCCATGTATGTCGGCTTCATCTCGTGTATCTCGGTGAAGAAATATTTATGAAACTTCCTTTCCAGATATGCCTATCCTCTGAGAGAGTTCTCTCGCAGTGATGAGAATCATGCGAAGGTCAATCCTGATAATGACAGCGGGAAAAATCTAACATTTAGTGCTTCTTTAGCCGATGCCTCTCCACATTGGGTGATAAAATGACTAATAAGCTTGATTGTGGAGACCGAATCCTGCCCCAAGAACTTGGTGAAGTCGGGGACCTTGTATCGATTTAGCAACGACACCCGATTGAACCATTCTAGGTATGACCGCTGATACACGTATGTTTGGTCCTTGGGCTTAAGTCCGAATTGGTCCCGAATCACCTCAATAATTGGGTTCACCTAGTCTTCTTCTTGTTGGTTCAGTGCAGGATACCAATCAGTTGTTGGGGGTTGCTGATATTGATCCAACTAAATAGCATTGTATCTTTGTTATTCATTGAATTAGGGAGGTACTCCAAAGTATGCGGTCTGATGGTACCCTTGAGGAATGCCATTGGGTACCCTCCTTGGTGGCACAAGATCTGGTAGCATGTTCCTAGTTATCCTGTATACGGTTTAGGGTATCTCTTGCTTGATTGGCCCTGGCGGCATGGCCAAATGCTGGAGTTGTGGCATACCCCTACCGAAAGGGTGCGTGTTTTGGGGTGGATCTTGTCTACCCGCCCCTTGTAGTGCGGGCATGGGTAATGGAGCCATCATGTCAGTTCCCAGCTGAACGAAATGTTTGGTGGACCCTGCATTATTGGCCCTTCTGGTGTTGGCTCCGGTCGATTGTGCTGAGGGTTTTATAGCAGGCATGAAGGGTCGGTTTAAAAGTACATCGGAATTTGCGTCGGTTCTTGAGAAATTGTTCTGTCAACGGTTTTCATGATCATCTTGTGCAAGGTATTAACCAATACCTCGGACTGATTGATGAGGGTGTGGTATAGAGTATTGTTGATGCCTTCCTAACAAAGTAACTCGCGGACTCTCAACCCACGGAGGGATATTGTGGCACCCCGATTTAACAAATCGGAACATTATTGAATTTCCATAGAAAAACAATAATAACAAGAGGTTCATCATGCGATAATCGTACATACGACAGTATTCATGGTACGCAGACCATATTTATTACATCATAGTTGAATAAAAATAATAAAAAAAAGTAAATAGCATGACGAATGCCTTCTTCAAGATCTTTCTGCTTGACTGGGTCGCTACTCCAGACCGTCTTCATAGTAGGCATCCTCTGTGGTGTTCAGCGGGTATGAGTACAAAAAGTACTCAACAAGCCACCGCGAATGCAATAGTAATGCAAGGTAATAACAACAGAAGGATAATGGCTAAAAGTGCGAAAAAGTATATTTTCAGTCATTGCATTTAGTGTAGTCAAATTTAATCATATGAAAATGTAAACATGAACATCAATAACTTCATCTAACTCGAGGAGTACGTTTTACCTCCTTGCACAACAGTCCTTACATGTCAAACCATCATGCACATACATATTCAAAGTAATCTAACTGTGGGATGTCACGCAACCCACCCTTGACCGTGGGCTCGGCTTTTCGAAAAGATTTAAGACTCTGATCAGAGATGTACTACTGTACCCACAAGGCACGCACTCATCCCAAACGAGATGATCCATACCACGGGAACTCGTGCCAAAACCTCGGCATGAAATGCTCCAAGCGATAACCACCCGCTCTAAGTTTCGCCGGCGCGCCGGGCCGCATCCCGGCTAACGTCGCACCCCCTTTTGCGCCATGTCAGTACAAGCCACCCGCAGGTGCTGCTTGACCCATCTCCAAATGGTGGCATCGGTTTGGAACACTCCATACCTTAGTTAGGACTTACCCACTAGACTTGTGGTTAGTACGGAAGTGTATTGCAACGGATCCCGCAGACCGGTCCTTATAGTGCCCTGGGTGCTACCGACCAATGCCCTAGCTTGCACCCGGAACCCACCATGCATTCACACACAACCATAACTCATCACCGACAGAATTCTAAGGATAAGAAGTAACGGGGATCATATAGTAGAACCATTTTGCTACGACTCATTTTTATCCTATAGCGATCATGTCAATACATTGGACACTAGCTAATAATACTAATCAAGTGGTGACAAGGAGGTTAGGCGAGATAGCATGGCTTGGGTTGCACATCAAGGTCGGGGGATCCTAAATAAATATATTGTAAGGGGTTTTCATTTGACTAATGCATGTATAGCCTATGTGTTTTAGCAATAGTTTAATAAAACATGGGTTCAATATGCTCAAAAGATTGGTTTGGTGACTTGCTGAGAAACCATGTTGAAGAATATGGTTTTGATATTCCAGATGTGATGAGTGATTATCAACGAAAGTCAATGGAAGGGAGAGATGAAGACCTGCCGAGTCTGAGGCACATGTGACTCAGGTACACAGGCAGTGAGCGACGGCCTGGCAGAGGAGCCGCGGAGTCGGGCTGGCCCAATCCGGGTACATGGCTAGGAGCGGCAGATGATCCACTGGTCTGTTTACTGGGTTTGACTCAGGTACACGGGCGGCGAGCGATTGCCGGGCTGAGGAAGCTGCGGGGTCGGGTCGGCCCAATCCGGGTACCCGGTGCGAAGACGGTGGACGCTTTGTCAGTTTCGGCGTAAAATTGACAATCTATGTTTAATTCATTTTTAGGATATTAGTATTTAGTTTTTAAGTTTAGAATATTTTTATTTGAGTCAGGTAATTTTTCTAAGAATATTTTAGTAATTTTCGGAATTTATTTTAGAGTCAGTTTATTTTACCTAAGGATAAATTAGTCTTTTCATGTATTAAGATTTGCTTATAAATAGGCACCTATCCCCTTGGAAATAGATGACTGTTTTTTAGGAGATCAATCTACAGTCCGCGTTTTTTCTACCATCTACTTTTTGTCGCAACACACCGGTGCGGTGAGTTTTTTTTCGCCGCGCGTGAACCAAGGCGGCGGCTGGTGCTGCATCTTTGCGCGGCCCCATGGTGGCCTTTTTCCGCACGGCAGCAGCTGCGACGGGCGGGCCCCACGCCATGCATTTTTGTGGCGCAATGCCGGCAGCAAGTAGGCAGCCGGATTTTTTCGTCAAGCTGTGCGGGCTCGCCGTCGGCCAGGAGCAAAGCAACCGGGGTCGTGCACTTCATTTCCGTGGGACCCACGCCTGGTGCTGCTCTCGACGCTGTACTGTGCGCATGCAGCTGCCGTGTTGACGCGTGACAGCAGCAGCAGATTACTTTCCCTGGCGGTGCAGCCGATGACGCAGAGAACATCAAGTGGTAGCTGAAAATTTCAACGGTGAATTCGTTTAGATGCAGGTTAGTATTTTTAATCCCCTATTTTTTGGTATATCAGTTTTAGAGATAATCATCTATTAATAAATTAGTTGAAAAATTGTTTAGAAATTTCGTGGGTAATTTAATCTATCAAAATATATTTAGTACTCGATTATTTTTATTTAAATATTTTTAATCTGCTCATATAAAACGAAAAATTCATTATTAGTCGCAGTAATATTTTCATTCTAGATTACATGAAATATTTTAGATTTATTTCTAAATTAATTTCTGGATGATTCACGTTTTTATTCATATTGTTTAGTATTTTATTTCTAGACCGCAATATAAATATTTTGTACTATATCTAGGTGTTTTTATTTACTGCAGTATTTTTATTTAGTTTATCTTTAGATATCATTCTAATTAGGACAGAGATTTTTTAGGCTAGACAACTATAGTACCAGCAATTTTCCTTGCTAATATCGTTTGTCTGATTAAGTTGGTTGGGTGTTGGGATTACGATATAGTTTAGCGAGAAATTTTTAGGCGCCCATTCACCCCCCTCTGGTCGCTACTTTCGGTCCTACACTTGCCTTGTTCATCGAAAGGAGAGGGAGGAACTTCCGGAAAGTACTCCGGCTCCTTGTCGGCGTCGTAGTCTTCTCGATATAAATAAATTAAACGTAACATTCAATTAAACAATCCAAAACCACACAATAGGTGCATAGGTTTAGATTGGTTTAATTTAAATAAACCAAGTCGTTAAGTCTCTGAAATTTATTTCATAAATAATTTAAAAGGAATTATAATGAAATGTTGTCCTTTGTAAAAGGGGTTTTGAATGTGAGTAGTCTCATTTTAAGTGTTCTAATTAATTTTAAGATGAAAGGTTCATGGGCAATTTAGGGGTTTTCAGTATATGAACAGAAGGGAATGAATATAAACTTTACTGAAATTTAAATAATTGAATTTACATTTTTACCCTAAGGGCATTTGAATACCTATTTAAATAAAATAAAAATTTCAAAGTAACATATTGTTTTTATTGAATGAATGTGTAGAGAATAATATTATAAATTTTCTGAAATTGGAATCGCGGGGTTTAAATTCGGCCTGCGAAGTTTGGGGGCAGTGGCGCGAGGTGGACGACGGTACTGATAGGCGGCGGCCACTGGCAAGCGGGCGTGAGCGCACGAGCGAGGCGGCTGACGGGTGGGGTCGGGCTCGGGCACGAGAGGGGGGCGGTTGGCGCCGATAGGTGGGGCCGGGGTGTCGGGCGCGCGCGAGGGGAGAGGGGCTCACTGTCGGGTGGGGTCGGGCTGTCAGTCCGAGGCGAGCGGGGGTAACGGGCTGGGCCGGCCAAGAGAGAGAGAAAGGGAGAGGCGTGGCCCATTACTGTTTAAAAATGTTTTCTGATTAAAAATAATTGCAGAAATTGGTTTAAAATAATAGGGCTACTTCCAAGGTTGATAAAAATTTGTAAAAATTCTCAAAAATATATCTTGGCCTTAGGATCATACATAAAAATTTTCAACCCCTGGTTTGGCCATTTCATCTATGTTGTAGTTTAAAAAGGGTGAAGGAGGTTATTAAAGGTATTTCCAAAATAATAAATTTCAGGAAATTGGATTAAACAATATTTTAGTACTTTGAAAATTTGGGGTGTTACAAACCTATCCCCCTTACAAAGAATCTCGTCCTCGAGATTGGAGCGCTACTCGAATAGTTCAGGGTATTGGGCTTTCAGTTCGTCTTCCTTTTCCCATGTGGCTTCTTTGGCGGGGTGGTTGTCCCACTGAACCTTGTAGAAGCGAACTACACAGCTCCCGATTACCCTTTCCTTGGTTTCCAAGATCTTGATGGGTTTCTCGATGTAGGTCAAGTCTTCTTGGACGTTGAGCTGTTGAAGATCAGCTTGCTCGGTGGGCAGGCGAAGACACTTCTTCAACTGAGAGACATGGAACACATCGTGAACTCCTGCCAAAGATGGAGGCAGTTCAAGTTGATATGCCACTTCTCCTTGCTGTCGAAGGATCTGAAAAGGTCCGACGTAGCGGGGTGCTAGCTTGCCCTTCATGTTGAACCTTCGAGTGCCACGGAGGGGAGTGACTCGGAGATAGACATAATCACCCTTCTCAAAGGTTAGGTCTCTTCGACGGTTATCGGCGTAGCTCTTTTGTCGGGACTGGGCTATCTTTAATCGATCCCTTATGATCTTGACCTTCTCTTCAGCTTCCCTTAGTATATCTGTCCCAAATAGCTGTGACTCTCCGATCTGATCCCAGAGCAGCGACGTCCTGCACTTGCGCCCATAAAGTGCTTCGAACGGGGATATTTGCAGGCTGGCTTGATAGCTGTTGTTGTAGGAGAACTCCATGTAGGGCAAGTTCTTGTCCCACATTCCGCAAAAATATAGAGCGCAAGCTCTAAGAATATCTTCTAGTATTTGGTTGACCCTTTTGGTTTGACCGTTGGTCTGTGGATGATAAGCGGTGCTAAAGTTCAGCCGGGTGCCGAGTTCCTCTTGAAGGTTCTTCCAAAACTTGGAGGTAAACTGACTCCCACGGTCAGATACAATCTTCTTAGGAACTCCATGAAGGCACACGATCCGTGTCATATACAACTCGACCAATGTGGCGACGGTGTAAGTTGCCTTGACGGGAATGAAGTGAGCCACCTTGGTGAGTCGGTCAACGATCACCCAGATAGAATCGTGACCAGCTTGGGTCCTGGGCAATCCCGTGATGAAGTCCATTCCTATTTCATCCCACT
>JAAALK010000285.1:65072622-65096547 GCA_019279435.1 Zizania palustris | reverse complement strand
CAAGTTTTTAAATTAGCTTCATTTGAAAAGAGGTCCACTAAATAGAGATTTCCAAACGAATACCTTTAAAGACTAAGGAGTTATCATGGATACTAGTTACAAATACTTCTTGAGGATTAAATGTGCATGAAAGGCCTAAATCACATAGTTGAGCAATAGACAATAAGTTGAAATTCAATGACTCAACTAGTGAAACATTGGAAATGGAGAAATCATTTGAAATAGCAATTTTACCTAGACCCATTACCTTCCCTTTACTATTATCACCGAAGGTCACTTTTTCTTGATCTTTAGCCCCAACTTCAAATGACGTGAACATTTTCCTATCACCGGTCATATGTTGAGTGCACCCACTATCAAGCACCCATATGATCCTCCGGTGTGGTAGTTTACCTACAAAAGAGATCAAACCTTTTTAGGTACCCAAATTCTTTTGGATCCTTGTAGGTTAGTTACCAAAGTTTTTGGCACCCAAATAGATTTCTTCTTTTCTCCTAAAATAGGAGTGCCTAAAAACTTAGCATAAATGGAGCCATCATTAGTTCTCTTAAGCATGTAATGAGAATCAAATACATCATATTTAGAGATTTTGTTTATATGACATTTATCAATCATGTGACCAACTTCACGACATTTATTACAAATTTTCCATTGCTCCTAACAAACCTTGGAGCTTGATAAGAAGGCTTTTTGCCCTTCTTGGGAACAAAACCAAGTCCCTCCTTGTTGAAAGAGCATCTTTGTTGGCTTAAGATTTTATCAAGTGTATTTTTGCCTTTGAAGCATCTTTTCAAACTCTTACTTAGCTTGGCAACTTGCTCCTTAAGCTCATGATTCTCAACAACTAATAATGAATTAGATAAAGATGATACATTTGTGGAACATGATGCACTATCAATAGTGGATGAGCATGGCATAGCAAGTAAGTCATCACATGAGGTGGATATGCTAGTCTTAGTTGGAATGCAATTAGCAACATTTAGACAAGCATCATCAAAAATATCACATGTAATGCCTATATCTACCTTTGGCCTAATGAGTGTAGAGACAATGAGAGTTTCATGAGTTTCCTCAAGCTTCTCATGAGAGACCAAAAGCATCTTATGAGAAGTCTTTAACTCCTCATATTTAGCTACTAAGGACTCATGATCTTTCTTTAGAGCCTTAAACTTGACTCTCTCTTTGCCATTTAACTCATTTAGCTCCTCAAGCATTTGTGCAAGATCATCATAAGACAATTCATCATCACTATCATCTTTTTCACTAACACAAGTAGATGTTACCTTAGTACTTACTTTTTCTATGAGACAAAAAGGAGAGTATAGTGATGGAGCTTCCGTTATTGTGATTCCCACCATGTTCTTCTTTCTTGAATTTGACTCACCACCAGAGTCGGAGCTTGAAGAAGAGTCGGAGCTATCTTCATTAGAGTCCCATTCTCCCACAAATGCTTCATTTCTACACTTTTTCTTGTTCAACTTTTTGAAGAGCTTTTTCTTCCCACTCTTCTCCTTGTTCTTCTTTTGAGATTTTTCATCTTCACTTTCTTGTTTGTTTGGGAATCTTGAGGCAAAATGACCCTTCTCATTACACTCATAACATCTCACATTCTTTAGATTCCTTTTGGTTGACTTCTTGTCACCATTGTTCTTGAATGAACTTGAAGAGCTTCCTCTCTTTTTCATGAACCGGTTAAACTTTCTCACAAAACGAGCCATCTCTTCATCCTCGGTATCACCATCACAAGAAGTGTCTTCTTCTTCTTCACATTTCTTCTCCACCTTGGCTTTCAAGGCAATGTTCTTCTTGTTGGATGAGGAGTGATCTTCAGCGCTTCCTTCAATTCTCTTGTTCTTGTAAATCTCATTTGTGTTGATAGTCCCCAAAAGTGTTGTTGGAGTCAAACTTGACATGTCCGAGTTAATAAGGAAGGTCACCAATGTGTCATACTTCTCGGGCAATGCTCTCAACATTTTTTGAGCAACTTCCAACTCCGTGTACTTCACTCCAACACCTTTGAGATCATTGACAATTACATTGAGTCTTGCATACATCTCGTTTACACTTTCATTTGGCAACATGGTGAATGTTTCATAGTTGATCTTGAGGTAGTGTGACTTGGAAATCTTCACACTTGTTGTTCCATCATGTATATCTTGAAGTGTGGTCCAAATATCATGTGTCGTTGAAATGTTGCTTATCCTATTGAATTCTTCAGCACACAAACAATTGAACAAGGCATTTGTAGCTTGAGCATCAAGTTGCATATCTTTCTTGTTTTGATAAGTTAAATTCATCTTGTCTTCAACTTCAAAACCTAACTCAACAATACGCCAAATTTCAAAGCTCATAGCTTTGAGGTGAGCAGCCATACGTACTTTCCAAATGGAATAATTTGAGCCATCAAAGAAAGGACCTTTGCCTACGTTGTGAACCACCTCGTCGGACATCTTCTCTCTAGGCGGTAAAGCCTAAATTGAGAGACCAAGCTCTGATACCACTTGTAGGATCGATGTACCGGCTAGAGGGGGGGTGAATAGACGGTTTTAAAAACTAATTCAATTTAGTTAAACAATAGACAAGGAACCTTAGGCAATTGTAACAAACAACTAGATTAAATAGTGCAATCTAGGATGACAAGTATAAATAACACTAAGAAGATAAATTTGCACAATTTAACTTGCTCAAAATAAAAGGGACAAGAGACAACCGAATTTTATCTCGAGGTTCGAAAATTTGCCAATTTCCTACGTCCTCGTTGAGGCGAGTTTCACTTGACCGCTCTCTTCACCAAGCCACGGATTTCTCAAGGAGAAATTAGCTTGAAGATGAGCCGGCACCGGAAGTGCAACTCTCGGGCCTCGATCACTAGTGGTAGCTCTTCTCCACTCCGGATAGGCGAGCTCCGACCTTCACAACCTTCCCGGGTCTCCTCCACAACCTTCTTGGAGAGATCACCGGTTTCTTCTCCAAGCCATCTAGGAGGTGGCAATCTCCAAGAGTAACAAGCTGCAATCAAAGCTAGGAGAAGACGATCAAGTGCCAAAATGCAAATGCAATGCAATCTATTCAATCACTTGATCACCCCTTTTTGCTTCCCAACCTCACTAGTGCTCAAATTAGTGCTCAATGGTGGGAGAGACTCTCTTGTGCTCAAGTATGCTCAAAATGAATTCCAAAAGTCTAGCAAAGGAGCTGTAATAAGGGTTTATATAGCCACACACCCAAAACTAGCCGTTACAAGAGTTATGAGGCTCTCTGCGCACTGTCGGTCTGACCGCCCATCCTGGGCCGGTCTGACCGACCCCAACTGCAACGGCTAGAAAACTAGCTGTTTACTGATGTGATAGGTCCACTCGGTCTGACCGGCCATGTTGGCCCGGTCGGACCGACCCTACCTGGTCTGACCGGCCATCGGCTCGGTCGAACCGATAGAGCTCCTGTCGGCTCTGTAAACCACCACTTTGCAGTCCTGCGCAACCCGATCGGACCGACCCCCTGGCTGGTCGGACCGCCTAACACCAGCCGGTCTGACCGGACCCATATGGTCGGTCAGACCACCAGGGCCAGACAACTCCAAAAGCTGCACTTTGTGTTTTCAAGCAATTTTCCAAATATGTAACTTTTGCAACAATCACACATGATCAAAAGATACTATATGCAATGCAATTTGGCACTTGAAAATCAACTCATAACCAAGATGCAACCCCTCTTTATAGTACGGCAAAAACAAGATTTAAACCTAGCCTAATTGATCGCTCCAAACACCTCGATCAATTTCTAGTTTTCTTCAAACCTTTTGCCGTTGCTCTTTAATCGTCCAGATCTTCGGGTTTTCCATCTTGTGCTCCATTTGCGCGGGACCTACTCATTTCCTTCACACTTAAGAAAAATATTAGTCCACAACCGCACGTTTGTCATTAATTACCAAAACTCACATGGGGCCTAGATCTTCAGCTGGTGCCGGCTAAGCGGCCAGAGCTGGTGGAGCGAGGCGAGGATGCCTGGTGTTGGATCCACCGGCGGCGTGAGGTGGCCTGTAGGCGGGCCGTGGATGTTAGGCGGGCACTGGTGGTGGAGGAATGAAGTGGGGCCTCTGGTAATTCGCCTGCTGATGCTTGAAGACGATCGTCTTCCTCTTCTTGAGGTCCAGCTTGTTTTGCTCAGTCTCTTGGATGAGCGCTTTATTTACTAGCCGTTGGAAGTCGGCGTAGTCAGGTGGCGACGAGCTGGATGGACAGCTCATCCTTAAGTCCCTGGAGGAAATTGGCCTGGCGGAGGGCGTCGGTCCGCACTTCTTCCGGTGCAGTAGCGAGCCAGACGGTTGAACTCATGGAGGTACTCCATGACGGTCCGGCTGCCCTGGTGCAGGTCGCGGAACTCCTATTGTTTCACCGCGATGACACTGGCGGGGACGTGGGCGGCGCGAAAGGCGATGGTGAACTCCGCCCATGTCACCACGTGGTCCTCAGGCTGGGACTCACGGTAGTTGTCCCACCATTCCGCGGCGGGACCCTGGAGTTGGTGAGTGGTGAAGGCCACTCTCTCCCGGTCGGTGCAGGGGAGGAGGTTCAGCTTCTTCCCAATGGTGCGGAGCCAATCTCCGGCCTCCATGGGGTTGGTGGTGCTAGAGAAGATGGGCGGGCGCACGCGTAGAAACTCTGAGAGTTGGGGAGCGGGTGCGGGTGCTGGTGCGCGAGGGGTAGGTTCCCCATTTTGCAGACGGTCCAACTGAGCTTGTTGGTGCTGCATTTGAGTGAGGAGGGCGGTGATTAATTGGTTCTGGTTCTCCATCATCTCCGCCAAAGTGGGATGGTTGGCGGATGGCGACCCAGACTGTCGTGGGCCCGTTGCACCCTAGTTGGGTACAACACCCACAGGCGCGTCACGGCTTCCTCCTTCTCCGTTGTTGGAGCCGGTATTCTGGTGGTCGGCCATCTTCTGAATATACGATGTTATAAGGCAAAAAGATGATGAAACAACAATACAATCAAAAATATCTCATAAGGCTCATGCATATATATCAAGTGATTAAAATTGTCCATTACAATCAAGCTCTTATTCTATCTACAACACAACTCATTGTAGATAGCAACACATACAAAAATTATTTTATTAAAATAGTGGTATCTAGCGCCTACTCGCCACCGGAGGCGGTCTCCGTGCTCTTGGAACCACGAGTACGTGCCTCCCGAGGGATGGTGGGCTCGAGAAAATTCTCGATGATCGGGTCAGAGACGAGGCCGGGGCGTGGTGCAGGGGCACTGGCGGTGGAGGGTCCGGCTGTGGAGGGGTGTGGCGGGATCCTCTTGGGGCGAGGGGCGGGCTCACGGATGGGCTTCCTCTTCCTCGGGAGGAGGGGAACCATTTCCGTGATATCCTTCTACAGCTGCATAATCTTGCGCTGCAGCTCGCCGTTCTGTTGGATCAAGTTCTTCGTCTCCTCACGAAGAAACTCAACCGCCTCATGGTACTCATCGGCGTCGAGCATCGCCTCAGTATGGAGGTCGTCCATAGCCTGAAGAAGACGTGACTGCCAGGCCATGACCGGATCACGCACGGAGTGAACTCCGAGGTAGATGCTACGGTATGCGCTGGGAGTGCGCTTCGGCACAAGCCGGAAGGACGAGTTCTGAAGACGATCATCATAGATCATCCTCAGCTCCATAAGAGCCTGGAGAGCGACGCGTTGGCACACGACGTCAAAAGTCGGGCCCCCAAGTGCAGTGGTGTACGGCGGCAGGTGCTCTCCAGAGCCGTGGACGGTGAGGGAGACGTCGCAGGGCCCGGCAAATTCCTCCAGGTACACGCCCTGGAATTCGGGCTCGAAGAGGAACCCGAGGAATGTGAGCATCATGCGGAGCTCCCTGACGAAGCCCTCATAGTGGCGGCAGTAGCTGTGGACTTGGTAGACAGGCATCTACAAAACAACAAGTTGAAGAAAAGTGAGGGGAGGAACAAAGTTTATAAAGTAGGTTTTTGAGAGAATAATTTTCTGTAGCTATTGGCTAGGCGGGTCTGTTTGGCTTCCTACAGTCAAGTCGGCTCTGATACCATCTTGTGGTGCCCCGATTTAACAAATCGGAACATTATTGAATTTCCATAGAAAAACAATAATAACAAGAGGTTCATCATGCGACAATCGTACATATGATAGTATTCATGGTACGCCTTCTTCAAGATCTTTCTGCTTGACTGGGTCGCTACTCTAGACCGTCTTCATAGTAGGCATCCTCTGTGGTGTTCAGCGGGTATGAGTACAAAAAGTACTCAACAAGCCACCGCGAATGCAATAGTAATGCAAGGTAATAACAACGGAAGGATAATGGCTAAAAGTGCGGAAAAGTACATTTTCAGTTATTGCATTTAGTGTAGTCAAATTTAATCATACGAAAATGTAAACATGAGCATCAATAACATCATCTAACTCGAGGAGTACGTTTTATCTCCTCGCACAACAGTCCTTACATGTCAAACCATCATGCACATACATATTCAAAGTAATCTAACTGTGGGATGTCACGCAACCCGCCCTTGACCGTGGGTTCGGCTTTTCGAAAAGATTAAGACTCTGATCAGAGATGTACTATTGTACCCACAAGGCACGCACTCATCCCAAATGAGATGACCCATACCACAGGAACTCGTGCCAAAACCTCGACATGAAATGCTCCAAGCGATAACCACCCGCTCTAGGTTTCGCCGGTGCGCCGGGCCGCATCCCGGCTAACGTCGCACCCCCTTTTGCGCCACGTCGGTACAAGCCACCCGTAGGTGCTGCTTGACCCATCTCCAAATGGTGGCCTCGGTTTGGAACACTCCATACCTTAGTTAGGACTTACCCACTAGACTTGTGGTTAGTACGGAAGTGTATTGCAACGGATCCCATAGACCGGTCCTTATAGTGCCCCGGGTGCTACCGACCAATTCCCTAGCTTGCACCCGGAACCCACCATGCATTCACTCACAACCATAACTCATCACCGACAGAATTCCAAGGATAAGAAGTAACGGGGATCATATAGTAGAACCATTTTGCTACGACTCATTTTTATCTTATAGCGATCGTGTCAATACATTGGACACTAGCTAATAATACTAATCAAGTGGTGACAAGGAGGTTAGGCGAGATAGCATGGCTTGGGTTGCACATCAAGGTCGGGGGATCCTAAATAAATATATTGTAAGGGGTTTTCATTTGACTAATGCATGTATAGCCTATGTGTTTTAGTGATAGTTTAATAAAACATGGGTTCAATATGCTCAAAATATTGGTTTGGTGACTTGCCTTGTTCAGCGAAAGGAGAGGGAGGAACTTCGGGAAAGTACTCCGGCTCCTCGGCGGCGTCGTAGTCTTCTCGATATAAATAAATTAAATGTAACATTCAATTAAATCCAAAAATCACACAACAGGTGCATAGGTGTAGATTGGTTTAATTTAAAGAAAACCAAGTCATTAAGTCTCTGAAATTTATTTCATAAATAATTTAAAAGGAATTATAATGAAATGTTGTCATTTGTAAAAGGGGTTTTGAATGTGAGTAGCCTCATTTTAAGTTTTCTAATTAATTTTAAGATGAAAGGTTCATGGGCAATTTAGGGGTTTTCAGTATATGAACAGAAGGGAATGATTATAAACTTTACTGAAATTTAAATAATTGAATTTACATTTTTACCCTAAGGGCATTTGAATACCTATTTAAATTAACATAAAAATTTCAATGTAAACATATTGTTTTTATTGAATGAATGTGTAGAGAATAATATTATAAATTTTCTGAAATTGGAATGGCAATTTTTGAAGTTAAAATGCGCCGGATATGAATTTTACAAGTTTAGAATAGTTTCTGGAATTTATTTTTAAATTTAAATCCCCTCGGGTCCACGGTGAGCCAGGCCCACGGTCAACCCGCACACTGTGCGCGTGGTCCAGCCCAATCTGGACCGTTGGATCCAGATCCAACGTGCGAGGGTGAGGCGGGGGAGTTAAAGTGACGTGGACGGCCAGGATTAAAACATCGAATTGGTACGCGATGGACGGACCAGATGCGATGTGGGATTTTAAATCTAGCGAACGACTCAGATTAGAACTTACCCCTTCGCCGAGATCTAACGGATCCGATTAAACCGCACGAGGGATTTAATCATCACCGTTGGATCCCGATCGCACGATCGCGATCGAATCCGGCACGGCACATGTCTGGGGGGTTAAGTACCCATCTTCCCCGACTCCGGCGACGCGACGGTGAGCGATTCCGACGACGGCGAGGGCTATCCGGCCTAACTAAGGCTAAATATGTAACGAGGGAACTAAGGAGAACACGAGGGTACCCTTGCGGTGGTCCGAGGTAGACGGAGCGAGGCCGGCGACGAGAAGAGGCGGCGAAGGCTTTCGTGTCCTGGGCGACGACGGCGATCCGGCGGGGTTCGGCGTCGACGGAGGGGTGGCCGAAGTTGGTGTCATCCTTGCGGTCACGATGGTGGCGATGGCATGGACGGGGGTGGTCCGAGGCGGCGGCGAGCGGTGGCCGGAGGTGAAACAGTAGAGGTGCGCTAAAAATTGAATTGCGGGCGCTCTGTTTGTCCTTGCAGTGAATGGTTGTGGGGGTCAAACGCGGTGGAGGCCAGGGGGTTTAAATAGGGGTACCGGCGGGGGCAGGGAGGGCGCAATCGGGGGAGGCCGAGAGTAAACGCCGGCGAGGTAGTTTCTCTGCCTATGGGCGACTGAGGGGCGATTACGCGTGGAATTAAGAGGGGAAACGGTCGGCGGGCTGCGTGGGATTCAATGCCGGCGATAAATGGAGGGGAGGGGGCCGGCGACGAGCGAATTGCGGGGTTTAAATTCGGCCGGCGAAGTTTGGGGGCGGTGGCGCGAGGTGGACGACGGTACTGATAGGCGGGGGCCACTGGCCAGCGGGCGTGAGCGCACGAGCGAGGCGGCTGACGGGTGGGATCGGGCTCGGGCGCGAGAGGGGGGACGGTTGGCGCCGACAGGTGGGGCCAGGGTGTCGGGCGCGCGCGCGAGGGGAGAGGGGCTCACTGACGGGTGGGGTCGGGTTGTCAGTCCGAGGCGGGCGGGGGGTAACGGGCTGGGCTGGCCGGGAGAGAGAGAAAGGGAGAGGCATGGCCCATTACTGTTTAAAAATGTTTTCTGATTAAAAATAATTGCAGAAATTAGTTTAAAATAATAGGGATACTTCCAAGGTTGATAAAAATTTGTAAAAATTCTCAAAATATATCTTAGCCTTAGGATCATACATAAAAATTTTCAGCCCCTGGTTTGGCCATTTCATCTATGTTGTAGTTTAAAAAGAGTGAAGGAGGGTATTAAAGGTATTTCCAAAATAATAAATTTCAGGAAATTGGATTAAACAATATTTTTATTACTTTGAAAATTTGGGGTGTTACAGATATCACTGGCCGTGGCCGGCCTCGACAACTCACTCCTCTAGATGAGGCTAGAATGGGTCATACCGAAGACATCGAGGGACAATTTATTATAGTTCTCTAAGTGGTCTAGTACCTCCGCTCTCTATTCGTCGGTCAAAGCGTCCATGGTGACCGAGATGATGTTGTCGTTTATTTCGCACACCATGGATGAGTGATCTAAAAGAAGTCCCACTGGGTGTGACAAAAAATGTGTTGGTGTAGTTTTTGGTCACACGCGTGGCCTAGAAGATCTGCTTAACTCCAGTGTAGGTCCTATAATATTAGAAAAAATAAGGGTCTGAGCGTGAAAATTAGTTTGACCCTACAACTGATAAGGAATCATAAAGGACAATGTTAGTGGTAATGCCGATCGGCTATTGAGCCAATGACTATGACGAGAATAGAATAAACAGGACATAGCGTGGAAACAGATATATTCATATCATTAAGTCATCGTAATCGCAAGATTGGACCTAACCAAGACAATCACTAATCACGATAAATCAATAACACTTCAACACATCAAGCATACTTTACTTAGATGAATAGTACACAACATGAATATGATACAATAGATCAAGATGTTGGACTTAACCGATGAAGCCTTAAACTATGACACCTCATTCACATCAATCTAAGAGATCAAAACTGATGCAACCTTAAACCTAGCAAAATATACCAAGATAAACCCGGTAGTCACACCAATCGGGCCAATACCTCAAAAGATCGATATGATGCAGCCTCGAAGAACAAACCTCAAGTGATGTGACCATCGGGGTGGCAGGACTCACCTATTCAGCGAAGATCAAGATGATGCAGCCCGGTTCCAAGTGCCAAGTCCCACCGGGATTAACCTTAGGAATCCAAGGGTGGCGATGCGTCAAAAGTAATAGTTTGTATGGATTGATTATGTGTGTAAACCTAGCTAATTAGATAAATATTTATAGTTCGAAGACTTGTCGTCCATGTAATCCACATTGTAACCGATGCTGGATCATCCTTATATTTTTTTCTCTGTCATCGTCTCCTACATGTTCGGTCATATTGTAACAATATGGATGAGCTTCTTTTAACACCTTTGACCGGACCCCTCTTTGACTCCTGCTAACCGCGCGGCTTCCCTGGTGGGCTTGTAGTATACTAAATCTTGGCGTCAACACTTATCTCATGTAAAAAATTAGTATTTTTAATTCATTAAGTGTGTTTGTATGATTTATATTGAAATAGGCCAAATTCGAATTACAAATGAATGAAATAATAAACCAAAATTTGTAGAAAAATTATATTAATATTTTAAGTCCATTTTTAGGCGTTATCCACTAAATATGGAAATAATTTTAGAAAAATATAGATTGTGACACTCAATTAGCAACGTAAAAATTAATGGTTTTTTAATTTTAAAAAATCAAATGCACCAAATACTTTGTCGCTTGTGTTTTTCTCGTTTTTGGCATTGCCCTGCGCTGGCACATCTGTGTTAGGTTTTTAGCGTTGGGGTGTGCGCTAGCGCAACCAAGCCTTGGCCCCTGTGCACACACCGTGCAATTTATACATGAAATTTAAATTGAAATATGTGAATTTTGAACTGCAAGCACCTAAAATAATGTACAAAAATTTATGGAAAAATAATATTCATGTTTTTGAGTCCATTTTTACGTCTTATCCATTAAATTGAAAGAAATTTTGAAAAATATATGTCATGACTTGATCGGTAACATGGAGCTTAACGATTTTTTAATTCTACAAAAATCAAATAAAATCTGAAAAACACGAGACTTGTAATGTTGTTATGATATGATATGTAGATATCATAGGTACTATCATTTTGGTTAGAAACGATGCACTATAATTTTGGTTATCATTTTAGAAAATTTGTGAAACGATGAACTTCCGAATGTGGATTCATTTCAAATTAAATCAAGTAAACATCCGAATGAGGATTCGTATTCGAATTATCTGTTTTGTATTAGTATGTGAGAACATCCGGATTTGTATTCATATTCGGGATAAAATATAGTAAATATTGCTATCTTAATTCGTTTTCATCTGTATCCGATTTGAATCCATCCCTAATCCTCTCCATCATACCAACATTGTCTGCCCCATCATCACGCCGGCCACGCGTCACCATTTCCTCGATGCCGACATCATAGCCTCGCCTCACCACGCCCCGCACACGTGGGATGACGCCGTCGTCGCCTCGTCATCCATGCTACCCAATCACGTGTTGATAGCACCCCGGCCGTTATAACTTCCACGCCATGCCTCAAGCCCCATGTCATCGCTAGCTCAGCTCGCGATGCTCCCCGCCGCACATGTCCCATCACCACGCAACCACACTCTCTCTTTCTCTCTCGATCCACGCAGAAAGGCCCCCAAGACCCCTTTCTCGCACATGCATTCCCATATCGTCCACATTCCTCCATCCGAACTCCGCCGGAGCTCCCAAGCCGTGGTTCGCCCGAATTCCGCCGGAGTCAATCACCGCCACCTTCGGTAAGCCTCGAGTCGTCCATTTACATTGCTCCATTGCTCGATTCCTAGGCTGGAATGTGACCCCTATGCGTCGTTTGACCCATATGTGTAGCTCTAGTCGCCGAATTTCGCACTTGTTGTAAATCCCTGATTTCCACTACCAATCGCCACTCGTCGCCGACCCCCGCTCAAGATAACCCCATTCTTCGATTCCTCTTTACAGTAGCACTGCCTTAGACCCTTATTCATGTTCCGAGCCTTAGTTACGACCATATGCCACCGTAGCTCGCCGGCGACGAACTCCCTCTTTTCCCCGTTTGGGTCACGGTAACCAAATCAGGACACTTGTAAGCTATCCGATTACGTTAGTGGTTCGACAGTACTCTGTATATGGGTAAATTAAACCCCGATGGTTAATCGGAGCTCTGCCGCAATCATTTGCGCCGCTTACCCGAACCTCCATCGCTGCGGCCGAGAGATCACCGTAACCTTAAACCCTAATCTCACAGTTTTATAGCTTCATCTAGATCTGTTATAGCTTCCTGCAAATTTTCATGCTTATCAGTGCTTCGAGGAGCATGATCAATGGCGGAGAAGTGTTGGTCGTCCGTTGCTTCTTCCAGCTCTCGCCCGCGCGCGAGCGCTCTGCTCCGTGTCTCTGACTGGGCGGGCCTGCTCATCAGCTGCCATGCACACCCAATGTCGCTGGACCTCCGGCCCCACACGTTAGCCCCATCTGCCCCATGCCCGCATGTCAGTAGCCTAGCCGCATGGCCACGCGCGCGCGCGTCCCGCGCGTTGTGCACTGCGCTGCGCTGGTTTGGGCCGGCCGGCTTGGCCCAATTTTTATTTCTGTTGACCCATTTGCACAATAACGTTTAATTATCTTTCAGAAAATGTGTGAAACATTAGAAAATTGTAGAAAATTTATTTTAAATCTTATTATCTCCGTTTAAACTTATAAAAATTTCTAAAAATCTAAAATTTATTTTAGGACTAGTTAAAATTATTTTCTTGTAGAAATTAAATGATTTACTCATGTGATGTTATTTTTAAGCCTTAGTAGTTTTAGTAGTTGAGCCTGAAGAAGTGAAGATCTGCAAGGCATCAATTCCGAGGATACTGACTACTTTACGGAGCAATACAAATCTGAAAATAAATTTTACTATATGTTTAGGATACACGCACACATACACTTTCACTAATGACGATCGCCTATACGAGTAAGGAAAGTAAATTCTAAAAGTTGGTACACCTAGCTCTCCTTTGTTATGTTGTGCTTTTATACCCTTGATAATCTTCATAATTAATACAATTTCATCTTAATATTGTGACAGGTTGTATGAAATTAAAATATATCTTTAAACTTCTCACATACTTACATGTTTTTATATATGTCATATTAATCCCGACTACTTTCCAGAGCAAGGCAAGTACTCTCCTTTGATCATATTAATCCCATATTGTTGAAAATAAATATTACTATATGCATGTTTAGGACACCTCATACACATACATTTTCACTAATGACGATCCGCTTACCGCCAAGCCAGAAGCCTTTTCGGCAAGACGACTTTGCTAAAGAGTTGATTGGGATAAATGCCATCTTGTCATGTTAAGTGCAGTTGATTAAAGCCTTATTTTTTCCTTACTTGACGTATAGGTATGCATATACTTGCTTTCAAAGGAGCGATTATGGTGTTGCTGAAGCCGATCACAACCCTTTTTTGTGATCATTATACCGAGCTCTTCATCCTTGTTGGTGTCTTTTTTATCACACTTTGACACATGCGTGGCCTGGGAGATTTTATTAACTCCAGTACAGGTCCTACAATTTTAGAAAAAGGGTTCAAGGCATGCCAATAAGTTTGGCCCTGCATGTAACACCCCAAATTTCCCAAGATAAAATAAAATAAGCAAAATAAAATTTATTGAAATAAAAAGGATTATTTTTATTTTAATAAAGGTAAAAGCACCCAAATAGCACACAACATAGAGAAATAATTCAAATCCAAAGTTTATAAAATTATGGTAGCTTCTATAAGCCAAGATAGATTTTTGGGAATTTTTACAGCATTTTAGTGACTTTGCCTCTAGCTCTAAAGTTATATATTAATTTCTAGAATTATTTTAATTGGAAAATGAATTTAAAATTCTTTTGGGCCGCCTCCCTCAATTCTCCCTCGGCCCGGCCTAGTCTAGCACCCGCGTCGCTGCCAGGTGGGACCCCACTATCGGCATCGATCTCCCCTCTCTCCCGCCCACACCCGCTTGTTCCGATCTGTCGGCCACTCACGTCCCGCCTCAGTCGCTATCGAACAGGGCCTGCTTGTCGGCACCTTTCCCCTCGCGCTCGCTCACCGACAGGTGGGGGCCACCTATCAGGATCGTCTTCTACATGGCAAGTTCCCCCTTTCCTTCCCACTGGTCGAACCCTACGCGCGTGAATCTGCCACCACCGACCACCTACCGCCAAATTGGCTGCACTGTTGAGCTTGCCATACCTCGGGGACCTCCTTCCCTCAAAAAACCGACGCAAATCCGTCCAGGTTCAATGAATGTGTGCACATGGAAACTTCACCGGAGAATTTTGGAAATTCTCTTGGTTTCCTCGATGAGCCTTCCATTTCCACCGCCGTTGACCCCTATAAGTACCCTCGCCTCCACCGCGCCCCTAGCTACTCGAAAATTCCTTAGTTCCCATTTTCCCGAACACCAACGCCCCCTTTCGTGCCGCCACCTCTGCTCAAGCTCTGGTCGCCTCTTGCTGCCGATGGAGACCTCCGTCGTCCTCGCCATCGACACCGCCAGAACCACCAACGTTCGCCGGTCCTCGGCCACGAACCCGTTGGCCTTGAAGACCACCGGAACCCATCGTCGCCGTCGAACCCTAGATACCTCGCCGCCCACCCTCGTTGCCGACCGCAACCAACCATCACCAGCCCTCATTTTTGGTACCATCGTGCTCCCCTTACCTTCCTCTTTCCATTTCTGCCCTGACCCAAGGCTTAGGACCCTCGCCGGCGCCGCCGCCATCGCACCCGAGCGATGCCATCACCGGAGAAGAAGGTAATTACCTCGCGGTGACGCGTGCCGTGCCGGATGAGATCCTAGCCATCAGATCTGAGATGGACGGTTGATATTAGATCGCCCTCAGATGAAATTTGAACCCTCCGATCTTGCCGAATCGGTATCCGTTAATCTAGAGCATTGGATTTCATTTAAAACCTCGGGTTAATATCGTGCGTCCACACATACCGGTTTGATTTCTTTTAATCTCAGTCGTCCATTGTAACTTAAAGCCCACGCCTCGCATCTAGCCGTTGGATGCCGATCAGGCGGTCCAGAGGTCCCTGGTCCATGTGCACAGTGCGCTAGTCCATGGTGGGCCTGGCTCACTGTGGACCAGAGGCTGTTTTCTATTTAATTAAAATCCAGAAATTCATTTTAAACTTCAAAAATTCATATCTCACCATTCAAATTTTAGAAAATTCTAAATTTAATTCTCTACAAACTTAACCCATTTAATCCATATGTTTTGTACTGCTATTTTCATGTTATTAATTGTTTGCTCTCTTTGATTTTTGTACCGAGAAGATTACATCGCCGTCGAGGATCCGGAGTATTATCCAGAGGTCCCCCCATCACCCTTTGCTGATTAAGGCATGTCACGACCCCCTATTTTGATCATAATTGAGCCCATTTTTGATAATTACCGCTATAACTCATAGGATTATAATTGCATTAGTCTAATCAAAAGCCTTACACTATATTTATTAGATCCTCGTCCTTGTTGTGCAAACCCAAGCCATGCTTATTGAGCCTAAACTCCTCGTCACCTATAAAGTATAAATATTAGATAGTGTCCAATGTATGGACACAACTGCTATAGGGTAAAAATGAGTCGCAGTCAGTTGGATTCTATTATATGATTTCCTGTTATATCTCTCATCCCTGCAATTCTGTTAGTTATGGAGTTTTGGTTAAGTTGTAAGCATGGTGGGTTCTGGGTGCAAGCTAGGGCATTGGTCGGTAGCACCCGGGGCACTATAAGGATCAGTCTACAGGATCTGTTGCAAAACATTTTGTACTAACCACAAGTCTAGTGGGTAAGTCCTAACTAGAGGTATGGAGAGTTCCAATTCAAAGCACCATAGTGGATGGGGAAGGGACACCTGCGGGTGGCTTATACCGACAAGGCTCAAGGGGGGTACGTCATTGGCCCAACGCGTTGGGGCGCCGTATGAAACCTATAAGAGGGTGTTATTGAATTGGTGCGTTCCATGCGAAAGGTTTTGGCATGAGTTCCTTCGGGGTGACGTGGTGTCATCACGACACACTTTGGTGTGCGGGAATGAGTGCCTTGTTGGTATAGTAGTACACCTCTAATCAGAGTATAATCTTTTCGAAAATCCGTGCCCATGATCAAGGGCAGGTTGGGCAATGTTCACCGTAGTTAGTTCACTTTTATATGAATGATTGCATGATGGAATGGCATGTAAGGACTGTTGAGCGAGGGTGGGCTGACTATACCCCTCGAGGTAGAGGATGATGTATTTACTCATGATTTAATTTTTTGTACTAATAACATGATCACATTAACTGCTTTACAAACGTACTTTTGTGCAAACATGAGCCACTACCTTCCTTTGTTATTATCTTGCATTATAATTGCATTTCGGTGGTTTGCTGAGTACGATTGTACTCACCCCCATTGACTCACCACACCAGAGGTAGCGTACTACGAGGAGGAGGATGGTCTAGAGTAGCGACCCAGTCAAGGCACGAGACTGGAAGAAGGCGTTAATCTAGAGGATTTATTTTCCTAGTTTCTCTTTCATTTATCACTTTTGTAATAATGTGGTCTACGAACCATCTTTGATTGGCATACTGTACGTTGTCGTGTGATGAATGTCTTGTATTTATTGATTTTCCTTGGAAATTCAATAAAGTCTAGAATTATTATATTCCAGGCATTACACTGCAGCTAATAAGGAAACAGAGAAAATATCATTAGTAGCAATGCCAATCAGCTTCCAAGCCGATGACTACGGTGAGGATAGAAAAATCATGAGCGGATAATGTCGATCGGCCACGAGGCCGATGACCAAGGCAGAGCAATCGAGACGAATGCGTCATCGGCTGATGAGATAGGAGGTTCATGCATGTGGGCCGATGAGAATTCCCAGATAAAGGATAAGATATGTCGTTGAATTGAAGATAACCTAGCAGCTTGCACTCCGATAGAAACAAAATAAAACATGTCAGTATCATCAAAATCATCACAGTAACAAAATTGTACTTAACCAAAACAGTGGCTAGTCACGATGAACTTAACAATACTTTAAAGTATGGGGCACACTTTATTTAGATGAACGGTATACAACATGAAGAATATACAATAGAAAGAGATGTCGGACCTAACCGATGAAGCCTCAGATTACCACACCTAAATCACATCAATCTAAGAGATCAAATTGATGCAGCCTTAGACCTAGCCAATACACCGAGATAAATCAGCGACCATACTATTTCAATCGATGCCTTAAGAGATAAACTTGATGCAGCTATGGGGACACCTACCTAGTCGATACGATCGTCAGGGGTGGTAGGACTCACCTCTTCGCCGGAGATCATAACAATGTAGCCCAGCTCCGAGTGCCGAATCCTGTCGGGATTAACCTTTGGAAGCCAAGGGTGGCGATGCGCCGAGTAGTTGTTTGATAGAATTGTGTGTTTAATCTAACTAAGGGATACGTATTTATAGTCTGAAGACTTGCCGTCTAAGCAATTTATCTTAACTGATTATGGATCACCTTTATCTTCTCACTTTTATCTCCATCGGCTCCTTTACATCTGGTCATGTTGTAACATCATGGATGAGCTTCTTTGTTCATCTTTGACCAGACCTCTTTGACTTATGTTGATTTTATGACATCTTCTGTGGGCCTGGGTTTTTACCAAATCTTGGCATCAACATATGCCCCCTAGTTTCGGAGCATTGAGCGGTAACCGATGCTTCGAAATTATCAGTCATCATCACCCATCTGGCATCACGTCCTTTCAAAGTTTTTGTAACGTCTTCTAAAATTTACTACTAGTAGCCAAAACCCTTCATCTTCAGTACTTTTATACAATACGCAGAGAATCGGCTCTACCTCACATTCTTCTTTCTGTATTTTCCTTCTTTGACCATGGACGAATGTGATGGATATCACCGTGTCAGACTGGGTTTCATTCCGCATAGTCTTGTGCTAGTATCTTTAGGCCGAAGATTCTGCTCTCCTGATCTCGGACCTGCAAACATTCTAGCGTTTCGAAAACCATACTCATGATTACCTTTTGCTAAATATTGGAGGTGTTCCTACCAAATCCGTTGGGATCGTCTTGACCCAGTTGCCGGTTGGTTGCCTTTTAATTCTATAAATATCCTCCAAGTGCTTTCTTCTCTCTTTTATGCCCTCTATGCACAGCACTTCTTCCTCCCTAAGTTCATCGTCGTTCTTCTCCCAATCACCACTCATGAACTGCCCACTGGCTTCTTCATTGGTCCCAGACTCTAATGATCTAGAAATGGTGACCCATGACATGATTCCTGAGGCAAGCTTTTGGTGCTCTTCTTACCGTTGTTCTTCATCTTTTCCTTGGTTCATCCGCCATTTTTCTTCACCGTATTCCCTCTTTTCTTACTATTTCTTCTTGATTTCTATAGAACATGCAGAACCAAGTATTGATCCCAATGGTCACTCCCCCTTCTTTTTTCTTCTTAGGTGCCCAGGGTGACCTTGATCCTACATATTTTATCAATGCTAAAACTTGTCGAATCCCTTTTGAATTTTTCTCCATGCTTTACTCCGACTGGGACTCCACCTTCGAATCCTTTCCCCCTTCTCTCTCTGGCTAGCGCTACTGGTACCTTCTAGGATGAAATTGATATTGGACACTTCATTGGCCTCTCGCTTGCTGAACCATACCAAAATGAGTCAATGTTAGCTGCCTCTTGCTATTTCTGGTCTGATGCCCTGAATGCCTTCATTTTTGGCCATAGGCCGATGATTCCCACCTTGCTCGATATTTTCTTTCTGACTGGCCTTGATATCGACTCATCGGTCATCCCTTCCTTCTTCCATTTCAAACCGGTCCACCACCTTGGTACCAAATCCATCGATACTTGGGTAGATACATTAAGATTCATGACAAAAAGATAGGCCCCATAGAAACCCGTGAACATATGGCCTTTCTTACCCTCTAGTTAGAGAGGTTTGTTGTTTTGTGTGTCTACCGCAGGTCCAACTTTTCAATTTCAATTTTTTGCCGAACAACTCGCCACCCACGTTACAGTTCCTCTTGGCTAATACCTTCTTGGAGTCGTATATCACCTTCTCCATCTTGTGCCGGTCAAGATATTAGCTGATGATCCTGTCGGCTATCCCCATGGTCCATGGTGGCTTCTTCAGCTTTGGCTAAATGTATATACAACCGATGTTGATGGTGGGCCCCGTTTCTCTTCCATGCGATTTCTTGCCGATTTTTAGGAATCGGCCACCCCCATCAACCGTCGATGTTGTTCTCTAGGTGAAGAGGTCACTTGCCGTTCCGCCTTCCCTTTATCTCCCGAACTCTTAGCCGCTTGTTTTAAGGATTTCTATCACAGATTTTTTAATCGGACCATCTAGTGTCCATATGAGTACTTCGAATATGAATGCCTCCATTGGCTGGTTTTACCTAACATGCTTCAAGACGAGTAATCTACTTGTATTTTCAAGGCCAAAATCTTTCCTTATCTCTTGGCTGTCAGTTTCACCATCGAGCACCCTCAAACGGGTTCGTATGAATTCTATCACCCATCAGTATTTGTGAGGCAGTTTGGAATTGGTCAACTTCCTCCCTATTTGTTCTTTATCAACCAGCTTCCTCGTTTGGCCGGTCAGACCGGGATTCGGCACTGGCCTCGACCGGACTAGGGGACTTACCTCCTTCAGGCTTCGGTGAAGGGGCCTTCGGGATTGGGACTTCTAGAGACCCTACCTTGACTATGATGGTTTATACTACGAAGGGTACTCCAGGGGCGAGGTGTAGTTCGAAGCCCACATGGTCCCTACCCAATTGTATGGCGGAGGCATTGGTGGCTTTAGTGGCTTCACCTATTGTGAGCCGAACCCATTGCCCGCAGGGGGGTTCAGCCTAGTCGAAGGTATTTCGGACCATATTAGCGAAGGGTCCTGCCAGGTCGGAGGTATGTTTGGCCATTGTGGGCTGAAGCCTCCCACCGGGGCGTTCACCCAGAGCGGAGCTGTGTTCAGACATTGGGGTCCGAGCTCATTGTGCGAAGGGTTCGGCCATTCGGGGCCGAACTAGTTATGCGGATGGTTCGACCACTAGGGTCCGAACTCATCCTTCGGGATGTTCGGCTGCTGAGGTCCAAACTCACTGTGTGGAGGGTTTGGACATTGGGGTCCGAACCTACTACGCGAAGGGCTCGGCCACTAGGGTCTGAAGCTACCCTTTGACTGCCTTGACCCTTCGGCTGTCTTAGCTTTTTTGGGTGGGGGCCTGTTTCCTTGGCCTTTTCTAGTGTTTGTTCAACAACATCTGGTATGTCACCTTTGGTTTCTTGCGAGTCCTAGCCGAAGGTAACGTGTTGACATTACTTTTCCACACTCCCGCTTTAGGATTATTTGGTTTGACTATGCGTGTGCGCGATTCTCCAATAATGACCGCTTTCCCCTTAGTTGACTCGGCCTGTTCTGGCTGAATCAGTACTTTCTTCTCGTCGAGGTCAATGGTGTTCATGGTAAAGGGGTCTTTATCTAGCTTCATCTTTGGACTGGGGTTTATTTTCAATCATCCTTCTTCTATGGCCGATTGAACCTGCCGACGAAAAACAATGCAATCGTTAGTATAATGAGAATGTGAATCATGCCACTTACAATAGGGGCGTTTCTTTAGCTCATCGGCGGTTGGAATGACTTGTCCCTTAGGCAACCTGAGAAGCTGGCTCTTCAAGAGGAAATCAAATATCTTATCGCACTTAGTTACATCAAACGAGTATTTGACTTCGCTAGGCCGACTCTTAGTGGGAGACGGGCGTAACTCAAAACAAGTGATGGGTTTGTTCTTAGCATTCCAAACCCACTCGACCACATACATGTCAGCCGAATCTTCCTCTTCCCCCGACTCTTCCTCGTCGGAGTGTCCCATGATGTGGACTTCAGCCCTAGGCTTGTTGAATGTTTTAACAAACTTTTTATCTTTGGCTCCGCCTTCTTGGACCAGAGCATGTTATAGGACTTGGCTGACTTCTAAAACGTTTTGGTTGTCTAGCCTCTCTTTAATCTCAGAACGCAACTCATTGAAAGCTAGATCCACCAAATCCCTCTATGAAATATTGAGACTAAAACATCAGTTTCTAGTATCTCTAAAGCGCTTGATGTACTCAGAGACACTCTCGCTAGATTTTGTTTGACCAATGTCAAGTGTGAAAGCCTGAGTTCTGTTTCACCTGTGTAGAAATAGTCATGAAACTTTTGTTCTAATTGGGCCCATGTCTGGATGGAGTTCGGCGGGAGTGCCAAAAACCAAGTGAAAGTTGTGTGGATAGTGAAAGAGAAAACAATCTAAGTTTTAATGCGTCCGACCCACTAGCTTCTCCACACTGCGCTAAGAACTGACTAACATGTTCTAGTGTGGTCTTGTTACCCTCACCGTCGAACTTGGTGAATTTGGGATTTTATAGCCGCGAGGGTAGGGTATGGTGTCAAAGTGGTCGGGGTACGGCTTTTGGTAAACCCTGGCCCGACCCCTAGGCACGAAACCGATGCACTCCCTAAATAGCGCGCGGATCCGCTCCTCGATTTCGTCCTGGACCCCTGCCTATGCACGTCTCTCATGTGGGGGCGTGACACGCGACGATATGTTGGTGTGTCGGTCGCGAGGGTCTTCCTTACGTAGTGCTGGCTCGGGATACATTATGTGTTCAGGTCTATGCGTCTGTGTGGGAGCATATGGCGCAGGCAGCGTGCGAAAAGCTAGCGCAGGCAGAGGTGGCATGCAATAAATAGGGTTAGCTTGGCCATGGATGTAGTGGCTCGTCTCGGCCATATACGTTGAGGCCAGAGACGTGATGGTCTTGCCAGTACTACCATCGGTTCTACTATCGATATGATTCACCGAGGGTACACTAGCGATTGGAGTTGGAGGAATGGTCTCGGTAAAGCCGAAACCTTCTAAGTGTCGCCTCTACCTGAGAGCTAATTGTCGAATCTAAATGGTTTGCTAGCGAAGCGCTAACAGCTTGATCTACTGATGCGGTTATTTTTTGCTCAATCTCTAAAGAAGATAAAGGAGGCGATGTTGGTGTTACCTAGGTTCGAGCGAGGTCAGGGATGTTGACGTCGCGCTTGAATAAGCCTGTGTGTGTCTTGACGTAGATCCCAAGCATGTGGTCTTGTAGTGCTTTCATTTTTGCCTCGATCTCTGCTCGGTCTTCTTCGGGGATATCTTCAAGGGTGGGCGTTATGATGTTGCGATTGTCGATATATGTGCCCCCAAGGGATTCATCGACGATGTAGACGTAGTAGTCATCGTAGACGTACCCATGACCTGATGTAGATGTACTCGTCATGTTGGCATAGACTTCCCCGGCTGAGTCGCCAAAAAATGTGTTGACACGAAAATGTGCCCCCACACTTGGGTCAGTTCGATGATCCAAAAGCGTGTGGATACTTAGGAATGAGCCTAAGTGTGACACAACACTGACGTTGCGTTCTGACTACCCTTAATAGTGGCAAGGGGGTGGAGTCGCCAAGTAATGAGATCACACAAGAAATAATCCAATTAGCCGAAATATATAGATAAAATAATCCAATCGGCCGAACGGAGCTTGATTGGTATAGAGTCTACCTTGCGAAGGGTCACCGAAGGGAGGCCTTTGGCGTCTGATGCGAAGGGTGTGCCGAAGATAACCTTCGGTGTTCAAATTGATCTGTCCGAAGGCAGGCTCCGAATAGATCTCTAACGCGAAATAACCTCCAAACGACAGGGTTCGGTGCGAAGTCTCTGACATGACAAAAGTCCAACGCAACGCGTTGGCGCGACTTCATCCGGTGCGAAGTGTAGGCGTGACGAAGCTTGATGCGGAGCTCTCTGTCGTGGCCCCGGTAATCGGGAACTTGACCAGACCAAAATCAGCGTGACGGGTCCGACATGGGTAGTCGAAGCAGGGTTCCGCCGAACGGTGTTCTGACAGCCTCCAAAACTAGTTTCCTAGCTCCGGACACCTTCGGTGAAGGTGATCCAAATGTGCAAACCTGCAAAAGAATAGAGATCAAGTGCCAATTCGGCTTGGAGACCGAATATACTAAGTGTTGTAGTAGGGAAACGAAGGTAGCAATCTGTTACGTAGATTAACGGATGGTTCGCAGGCAAGCCAACAAGGCGATAGCAATCTGGTACGTAGATTAACGGGTACTTCACAAGAGAAGTAATAAGGCTTACCACCGTTTCGAAGTGGCCAGCGGAGGGCTTCCAGGCAAACCCACGAAGGTAGTACAGGAAAGTAAAGGAAAGTAAAGGTACGGTTAAAACTAGGGGTTTCAGCTACTTTAAAAGGGTCTTCCCAACTAGGCGACCATTTACCAAATTTGGGGCTCTTAGTGCCTAAGGGAAAAATCGTCTTCCAAACCAAGTCATCAACTTAAAATGATTTTGACTTAACTTTTTTATTGTAGGCTCTAGCTATTCTTCTCTTGTCTTTCTCTATAGCTTCTAAAGTCCTCAATCTCTTATCGGTCACTTCTTCCGAATTATCTTTAAAAAGAGTTTCATATTTGTTGGCATAAACGATTACGCTAACAGGTTTTTAGAGATTGGAAACTAACAAATGAAGTGTTTGAGAAGTGAACTATTTCAAGCCTCTGAGTTGGATAATAGCTTGAAGTAATTCGAAGTAGTGTATTGAATAACTGAGTATTCAATCCTCATTATAGGGTAAAATGGGGGGTATTTATAGGTGAAAATCTT
>JAAALK010000285.1:65049332-65072522 GCA_019279435.1 Zizania palustris | reverse complement strand
GGTGGAACTGACAAGGTCTCAAGCTCTAGCTTAGTCTGCTCCAACTCAGCTCTCACTCCATCTAACTCGCTTAACTGCTCATCACGCTTGGCTCTCAGCTCAGCTATACTAGCTAAATGGGATGAGCAGTCTACATAAGGTGCGACGACAGTGGCATGAGCATCTTTTAGCTCCTACTGAGCGCTTTCAAGCTCGGTGGCCAAAGTGTCTCTCTCATCTACTCTCTCTGTGTACCTGGACTTAAGAGTCGCCGGGTCACACAACAGCACCTCACAGTTAGGGCACTCACCACTATCACCCAAGCAAGGGGAAGAAGACAGACTCTCAATCTTGTCATTTGCCGTGGCAAGCTCACTCTCAAGCTCATCTATCCTCTTCTTAGCCCCTCTAAGCAGTTTCTCCTGATACTTCAACTCCTGACTGTTCTGTTCTAGTAAATTAACAACTTCTTGTTCATAGGAAGATGCCTTCTCATCGTCATAGTCGTCGGAGTCGTCGGAGGTGTCCTTCTCTTTCTTCTCCCCAAGAGCCATTGAGCAGAAGCTCTTGTGGGGTCTTCGGTTGTGACGTGAGCGACTCTTCGGCTTGTCCCCGAAGCCCATGAAACAGAGGCCCACCGGATTGTCCCTGTCCTTCCCCTTCTTGATCATGATCTCTTCATCACTTGAACTTGAAGACGATGAGGAAGATGAGGATCTCTTGGAGTATCTTTTCTCCATCTCGGCGAAGAAGGTCTTGTCTCGCTTCTTGTTCTCATGCCTGTAATCCTTTAGAGCCTTTCGAAAAAATCTTGTCTTGGGCTTGCCCTTTGTGGAGTTGTCATACTTGCCGGAGTTGTAGGAGTTGCCGCCGGTGCCCTTCTTGTAATTGTTCTACTTGGGGCAGTCGGTGATGAAATGACCTGGGTCACCACACTCAAAGCATCTGGATTTTGTGTCGTGTCTCTTAAACATTCGCTTATCATAGACACGTCGCACCCGGTTGTTAAACAAGCACAGATCATCATCTCCTAGAGTATCAAGTTGTTCCTCAGAGATAGACATCAAGGAAAAGGCAGTACAACTCATGGCATTAGGATCAGTCGATGGTGTCGCAAGCTCCAGAGTCTTTGAGCCAGAATCGGTGAGATTTGATCTCAACTGAATATCGACCTTTAGGGCCTTGAGCTTACTAAAAAGCTCTGCGACGGTCAAGGTATCATAAGACGCGCTCTCAACAATCTCCGAGATCTTTGGGTCCAAAGTATGAAGTACCTTAAGCGCCTATTCATGATCCGAGACCAGCTGATCACGCTTGGCCTTGTTGACGCGAAGCTTGTTAATGATCGATTGAAAACGACCAAACAAAGCCTCAACAGTCTCACTCGGCTTCTGTGAGAAATTTTCATACGCCCGCCGGTAGGTCTGGTAGAGCCTTGCCTTGACCTGAGCTGTCCCCTCATGGTGTGCCTGGAGGGTAGCCCAGATCTCTCGAGCAGTTGTGAGATGGCTAACACGCTCAAACTCCATAGGACCTAGACCAGAAAATAAAATATTCACCGCCTTACTATTATTTTGATGCTGGGTAACTACATTTTCAGCAGTATCCGCAGCAATAGTCGTTATGGTGAAATTAGGATGAACACAAATCTCCCATATGTCCGAGCTCTAGCTCATAAGGTATGCTTGCATGCGAGTCTTCCAATAAGTGTAGCCAAAAGCTTCTAGGGACAGGATTTTACCAGAAGACGTCATGGTCACTACCTAGGTTTAGAATCAGTTAAGATATTAGAAAACCCTAACCTTGCTCTGATACCACTTGTAGGACCGAAAGTAGCGACCAGAGGGGGGTGAATGGGCGCCTAAAAATTTCTTGCTAAACTGTATTTTAATCCCAACACCCAAAAGAACTAAACCAGACAAATAATTTTTTGCAAAGCAAATTTTAGGAATTAAAGTTGTCTAGCTTAAAAATGACTGGTGTCCTAATTAAAATGATATTAAAGATAAACTAAATATATCACGAAATATTTGTATTTTAGTCTAGAACTAAAATACTAATCAAATGAATAAAACACGGATCATCCAAAAACAGTTCAGAAATAAAACTAAAATATTGCACGTAAAAACTAGAATAAACATATTACTACGATTAATAAATTTCCTTTTTATATGAGCAGATTAAAAACACTTAAATAAAATATGCGAGCTCTAATAATATTTTAGCAGATAAAAGTTAACCACGAAATTAATAATCAAATTCGCAGGTTAATTAAAAGTAGATGATTATCTCTCTAAAACTGATCTACAAAAAAATAGCGGATTAAAAAGCTAACTTGCGTCATGAGTCACCGCGTGCCATGCAAAAATAGACTGCACCGGCGGCTGTTCACCGTGGGGCCCGCTGAAAGATCTGCGCCAAGACTGTAGGCGTGCGCCAGCCAACGCACAGTATTCCTGCATGCGCCGGCGTGCTGCCTTGTACTCGTCGTGGGGTCCGCTCGCTTCCAACGCCTCGGGGAAGCCTAGATCTGGTGGGTTCTGCAACGCCTGCCGTGATGACCAAAGAAGAAAAAATCCTACCGCCGAAGTGCTGTTATCTGACGTGCTGTCGTGGGGAAGTTTATCCGTGGGGCCCACACGCTTGAGGATGCCTATGCATGAGAAAGCTAGCCGGTTGCCTTGCGCTATTGCACTACCGTCCTGTTGCAGCTGCGCCGTGGAAAGGAGACGCCGGCGAAAACAAATTTGGAGATTGAATTTCGGTGGAATCACAAAAAAGGACTGTAGATAGATCTATTAAAAAACAGTCATCTATCCCCAGGGGGATAGGGGCCTATTTATAGGCAAATCCTAATACATTAAAAGACTAATTTACCCCTAGGGTAAATTAATACTGAGAAACCAAGGGTTGGTTTCAGTGTTTGTGATGAGTGATTGACAGGCTTTTTACCTCTGTTCGAAGGGGTACCTCCGAAGGGGGTTCGGAGGTTGGACCTCCGGAGGGTGATCAGAGGTGGTACCTCCGAAGGGTGTTCGGAGGTGGTCTCACCGAAGGGTGTTCGGTGGATGGTTGCTGCAGCTGTGCAGCGGAGTGTGCCTGTCGGAGGGGTCCGACAGTACACGATGACTGGGTTTGTACCGAAGGCTTTGGTACTTTGGGCGGTACACCGGAGTGTGTACCGGAGGTTGCTAACCCGGAGAGGTCTCCGGAGTACTGGATACACTTGTTTGCTTGTCTGTGGTGCGCAGGGACTTCGGAGGCGACGGACGAGGTTCGCGGCAGGTGAACCTGGGTCAAGCGGGAGGCTTGATGCCAGGGGAGCGGGGAGCTCCGTCACGGTGGCTGCGAAGGGGGTCCGGGTCGGTCCTCGGGTCGAGGCGTGCCAGGAGAAGGCAGAGAGTGCGGAGCGTGGCTCCGACTGAAGTTGCTCCGAGACAAAGTCCTCGGAGGCGAGGCACTTCGAAGGTACTCCGAATGGAGTGACTTTGGAGTTGGATGGATCAAGTCCTCTGCGGAGGCAAGGAGTTCGAAGTGTGCTCCGGAGGGAGACATTCGAAGGTGCCCGACGAAGGTCTCAGAAGTCGAGGCGCATCGAAGGCATGGTCCGGGTGAGGCTCGTCGAGGAGTGTGCTCGGGGAGAGACACTGCGACGAAGGGCTCATGGAATGCTTCATGCGGAGGCCTTGGACGAAGGAGGGACTTCGAAGGGTGGTATTCCGAAGGTGGGGCTTCGGAGTGAGGAAGGCTTCAGAGCGAGGCTAGCTCCGGAGCGAGGTTGACTTGAGGTGCTTCGGCCTGCATGGCTTCGGTACACGGACTGACGGAGTTCGAGCTGGGTGAAGCTGCGAAGCCGTGGTGGTCCACTCCGGAGGTGTTGGTGCGAAGGCCCAAGGGCTTTGACGGCTTCGGCTCAAAACCGTCACTGTATCGGAGGCTATCTTCGGCGAAGCGAAGGCCACCAGGCTCAAGACTTCTCGCCGAAGCTACCGCACCCTCGCGTGCGAAGGGGGGCTCCAGAAGGTCAAAGACTGCAAAGGCTGACACTGTCTGTTCTGTAAAAAGCTGACGCTGTCCCCTCTGCAAAGCTGACAGAGAAGCCTCCAGAATAAAGTTGAACTACCTTTTGTACCCCTCTGTTCTGTAGAGACAAAACTGGTGTAAACCCTAGGGGTAGTGTAGTCATTTCCTTTGGGTGAACTGTGGGCTATATATATGGTGGCTCGGTAGGAAACATTTAACACTTTGAGCATATACTGTTGAGCTCCTGTAGCCACATACCTCGCTGTATTCATCCAGAGTTCAAATATTTTTGTGTTCCTTGTTCAAGCGGTGAAGCCCTGCTTCTTTGTGCTTTTTGCTTGAGCTCGTGTTACATACCTCGCTAGTTGTAGTGCACCGAAACCTGTCTAGGCGAAGGTTGTTTCTGTGCGAAGTGTGTTTTTCAGTGTGCGTTCGCTCTGTGTAACTTGAGGCCAGACCTCACAGATTACTAGCGAAGCCCTGATCGAAGCCTGTTTTGCTTCCTGTGTCGAAGCCCGTAGCGAAATCCGTTTGTGTACGTGTAGACCTTCGTGTACGAAGCCCAGCACCAGTTGCTGCTGCCAAGTACTCGGTCGAAGTCCTCAGTAGGGTGTCCACTCTCGCGAAGGGTGAAGTGCGAAGCCTGCTCGAAGCACCCTGCGTGTGGAGCCTGCACTGACTTAGCAGAGTAGATTTGCGAGGGTTGTTAGTGGAGCGAAGTCTTTTTGGCTTCGAACTTTTGCTCATGCGAAGCCTGTGTTCGGAGCTGTCGAAGTACCTCCGAACCAGACCTTCGAAGGTTGTGTTCGAAGCCTGTTCCGCAGAAGATAGGTTTAAAACCGAAGGCTGTTTTTAGCCTGAAATTTTAAAAGCTCCCATTCACCCCCCCTCTGGTCGCCGTTTCCGGTCCAACAAATACTGACTCTAAAATAAATTACGAAAATTACTAAAATATTCTTAGAAAAATGACCTGACTCAAATAAAAATATTCTAAACTTAAAAAACTAAATATTAATATCTTAAAAACGAATTAATCATAGATTGTCAGTTTTGCGCCGAAACTGACAAAGTGTCCACCGTCTTCGCATCGGGTACCCGGATTGGGCCAACCCGACCCCGCAGCTTCCTCAACCCGGCAATCGCTCGCCGCCCGTGTACCTGAGTCAAACCCAGTCAACAGACCAGTGGATCATCTGCCGCTCCTAGCCATGTACCCGGATTGGGCCAGCCCGACTCCGCGGCTCCTCTGCCCGGCCGTCGCTCGCTGCCCGTGTACCTGAGTCACATGCGCCTCAGACTCGGCAGGTCTTCCTTTCTCTTCCTCTTTGACTTCTGTTGGCAATCACTCATCACATCTGGAGTATCAAACTCATATTCTTCAACATGGTTTCTCACCGGTCCTTATACTGCCCCAGATGCGACCAACCAATGCCCTAACTTGCACCCGGAACCCACCATACTTATAACATAGCCAACTCCAACAGAGTCCAGAGACGAGAATAACGGGGAAATACATATAGTAGAATCCAACTATCTATGACTCATTCTTTTTATCCTATAGCAGTTGTGTCGGTATATTGGACACTAGCTAATATAATATTTGTAGAGTTACAAGGAGTGTAGGCTCAATAAGCATGGCTTGGGTTTGCACAAAAGGACGGGGATCTAATAAATATAATGTAGGGCTTGATATTTGACTAATGCAATATTATCTTATGAGTTATAGCGATAATTTATTAAAACATGGGCTCA
Organism: Zizania palustris; assembly: GCA_019279435.1. Lineage (NCBI taxonomy): Eukaryota > Viridiplantae > Streptophyta > Magnoliopsida > Poales > Poaceae > Zizania > Zizania palustris. The sequence goes on along the minus strand of JAAALK010000285.1, from coordinate 65,066,768 downwards.
ATGATGATTAAAATGGGGGTTGTTACTTGCCTTGATTAGCGAATGGAGATGGTGGAACCTCTGGGTAAAACTTCGGATCATCGACGGCGTCGTAGTCTTCCGATACGAAAAATAAAGACGACATTCAATAAACAATTCAAAATCATCAATACAAACATATAAGGTTTTTATTGGAGTAAAATAGTGAAATGAAGTTATTATATCCTCTGAAATTATTATATGAATTTTTAAGGTAATTTTAGAGAGTTCTGAGTTTTTATTATATGAAATAATCATTTATCCTAAAAGGGTTTTTGAATTATTATTAAATGAGAATAAAATGTGCAAAATAAACACACTGTTTTTATTGCATAAATTGAAAATAAAAAGATAGATTTTAAAAAATTTGAATGGTGAAATTTGGAGTACAAATAAAAGAGATATGAATTTTTTGAAGTTTAAAATGAATTCTACAATTATTTTTGAACTGTAAAAGTGTTCTGGTCCACGCTGAACCAGGTCTACCACGGACCAGCGCACAGGCTGTGGCCAGGAATGCTGGTGGCTGCGGGATTCAGATCCACCGGTTGCGATTTAATGAAGATTGGATGGTTTAGATTTGGCAAGTACCGGTCAACAGAAGTCAACCGTGAATCTGAGCGCTTGGTTCTGGTTTTAATCTGTACCGTACGTATTCGATCAGATGGCTGATGGCCGATCCGGCACGCAAGTAGAACCGAGCCAGGCTTCTCCGGCGACGACAAGCGCAAGGCGGTGTGGCTATCGGCGATGTCGATGGACTATGGACCAGACCAAAAGCAAAAATGGAACCATGATACGATGGGGATCATTACCGTGGAGAAAACGGCGACAGGCGATGTACGGACGGGGCCGACGACGAGCAGGAACTCTGGCCGGTGCTGGTGGTCGACGCCCCATCGACGCTCCGGTGAGGAATATCCCGAACAGAGCATAGGCCGAGGTATAGCGGACAGATGCAGACCCGACGGGGCTGACGGCGAGACTAGAAGCGGTCTCCAGCGACGAGTACGGGCGGCTGGAGTGGCAAGCAGAGGCGGCGGAAAATCTCGGTGTGCGGGCGCTCCATCTCCCGAGGGGTTGTGCGGCTTGTGGTCTAGGAGCGTGGCAGTGGGTTTTATAGAGGGGACTAGCACCATAATCTGCGGAAATTAGCAACAGATCCGGCGAAAATCAAGGATTTTCCGCTGCTGTTGGCGCCCATTTGGGGATTTTTCGCCGGAGAAGAAGAATCTTACGAGTGGGACCGAGATGGCAGTGACTAGCGGTAGCAAAGGCGCATGCGGGCAGGAAAATAGGATGGGGTCCACGCGCTGCGGCGGGTGCGGGAAAACGAGCAGGATTTCGTCCTTGCATGCAGTGTGGGGCCCACAGGGCAGTGGCAGAAAAAAATTGTGACGGGACTAGCGCAGAAAAAAAGGCAGGCGTGTGGGTCCACGCGGCTGCGGGATTGTAGGGGCGGGGCCCACAACAAAGCTGGCGCAGGAAAAATAGGCGGAATGCTTGCATGGCTGAGGCCCACGTGCGGTTGCAGGCGGAAGCACAAATGCATGCAGCTCAAACACCGAATTGGAGAGATACAGAAAAATTGCATGGTCATTAAATATTTAATTAGAGAGTTAATTAAGGAATTTTAATTTATTTTCTAATCCCATTAATTTCTAAAATGTTGATGGTAATTATAAAAATCCTAAAAATTCAAAGAAAATTTCTAAGACATTTTTTTGACTTGGAAAATTTTATAAAAATTTCCCAAACTAAAATTTGATATATTTCTTAAAAATTTTAATTCTCCAAATTAAAATAGTTGTTGAAGTTCATTTCAATTTTCTATGTTGGTTGCAAAGGTCCTAAAAATTTATAAAAATTCCTAAAATTTAGTTTGTCTTGAGGAACTTAACATAAATTTCTCAACTCAAATCTTGAATTATTTATCACTATTTTTATTTAATCATTTTCATGAATTCAAAATATAAAATTGATTTTAAAAGCAGTCAAGTTGCTGGTGTGTGGTCGCCAAAAAATGTGTTGACACGAAAACGTGCCCCATACTTGAGTCAGTTCGACGATCCAAAAGTGTGTGGATACTTAGGAACGAGCCTAAGAATGACATAACACTGACGTCGCATTCTGACTACCCTTAATAGTGGAAAGGACGGTGGAGTCGCCAGGTAATCAAATCACATAAGAAATAATCCAATTTGCCAAAATATATAAATAAAATAATCCAATCGGCCAAACGGAGCCTGATTGGTACAGAGTCTACCTTGTGAAGGGTCACCGAAGGGAGGCCTTCGACGTCTGATGCGAAGGGTGTGCCGAAGATAACCTTCGTCGTTTAGATTGATCTATCCGAAGGCAGGCTTCGAATAGATCTCTGACACGAAATCACCTCCGAACGACAGGGTTCGGTGCGAAGTCTCGGACACAACAAAAGTCCAATGCAACGCGCTAGCGCGACTTCGTCCGGTGCAGAGTGTAGGCGTGACGAAGCTTGATGTGGAGCTCTCTGGCGTGGCCCCGGTACGTGGGAACTTGACCAGACCGATAACAGCGTGACGGGTTCGGCACGGGTAGTCGAAGCAGGGTTCCGCTGAAGGGTGTTCTAGCTGTCTCCGAAACCAATTTCCTAGCTTCGGACACCTTCGGCGAAGGGGCTCCGAATGTGAAAACCTGCAACAGAACAGAGATCAAGTGCCAATTCGGCCTAGAGACCGAATTTACTAAGTATTGTAGTAGGAAAATGAAGGTAGCAATCTGTTACATAGATTAACGGATAGTTCACAGGCGAGCCAACAAGGCGATAGCAATCTGTTACGTAGATTAACGGGTACTTCACAAGCGAAGTAACAAAGCTTACCACCGTTTCGAAGTGGCCGGCGGAGGGCTTCCAGGAAAACCCACGAAGGTAGTACAGGAAAGTAAAGGAAAGTAATGGTACGGTTCAAACTAGGGTTTCAACTTGAATTATGTCGGGGGCTCTAATGAATCGGCCTCACCCCTATATTTATATGGTCTAGTCTTCTTATCTATAAAACTAATCTGATAAGATTCGGCCTAATCAAGTTTAAGGATAAAAACAACCAGAATCAGTATCAAACTCTATCTCCAAAGCCCGCTCGAAGTGGGCCTTCGGTAGGCCTACCGAAGTCTGCTCCTCAGGCCGAAGCTTCGACGAGGCAGTCCTCCGAAGGGCCTTCGGGCCAAAGCTAGTAGGTCGTTAAAAAGGCCTCTGAAGCCCAATGTTTTATGGGTCTTCGGCCCTATAAGGCTTCAGCCTATACCAGGACTTGTGTATTTTTTGTCCAAATTACTAAAATTGATATTTTGATAATCTTGACCATTAATGCCATTTTTTGCTATCAACACTATTGCTTGCCCTTTTACTGCCTTGGCCGATTCATATCTGAGATCAAACTTGGTTAGAGCGAGGACCCATTTCCCGATACATCCTTTTAATATCGGGGAAAATAGCATGTACTTAATGACATCGGCCTTACACACTATGGTGCATTCTGTCGAGAGCAGGTAATGTCTTAATTTGGAGCATGTGAAGTACAAACATAAATAGAGCTTCTCCACTGCGCGGTATTAGGTCTCAGGGTCTAGTAGCCTCCTGCTGAGATAGAATATTACCCTCTCCTTCTTATCGACCTCCTGAATCAGAACTACCCTGATGGCTTCGTTGTTGGCCGATAAGTATATCATGAACAGAGTTCCTTTCTGTGGCGGCATTAATATTGGTGGTGAACTCAAGTACTCATTGATTTCATCGAACATCTTTTGTTCCCTATCTCCCCATATAAACTTCTGACTAGGCTTTAACTTCAATAGTGGAGTGAACGACTCTATCTTCCTTGAGAGATCAACTATGAATGTCCTGAGAAAATTTATCTTCTTGGTTAATGACTATAATTTGGTTTTATCGGTTGGGGGTTGAGTATTCTTGATCGCCTTGATACTGTGCTAGCTTATCTCAATCCCTCTTTCATGCATAATAAAGCCCAGAAACTTCCCCACCGATACACCAAAGGCACACTTTTCGGGATTCATTTTTAGCTTGCATTTCCTAGATCTCTCTAGAACTTGACGTAGATCGGCCACATGGTCTTTGACGCTGCTTGACTTTACCACGACGTCATCAATGTATATTTCCACTAACAAGCCAATCAAGTCGTGAAAAATATAATTCATGGCCCTTTGATAAGTCGCCCCGGCATTTTTCAAACTGAAGATCATCACCAGCCACTCATACAGTACAATAGCGCCCGGGCATCAGAAGGTCGTCTTGTGGATATCCTCATCAGCCATGAAGATTGGATTATATCCTACGTTTTCGCCCAAGAAGTTGATAATCTTGTGACCCGATGTGGCATCCACCAGAAGTCCGCGATCAGCATTGGATATTCATCCTTTGGGGTTGTTTTGTTCATATCTCTAAAGTCAACGCATATCCTGAGCTTTCCGCTTTTCTCCCATATGGGTACAACGTTTGACACCCATTCTGCATATCGGCACGGTCTTATGAACCCTGCATCATATAACCCCGTTACCTTAGCTTTGAGATCTGGGTATATTTCTTCTTTGAACCACTGAGGTGACTGCTTGAATGGCCGATATCCTTGTTTTATTGGTAGCCGATGTTCTACAATCGATCGGCTTAAACCTAGCATTTCGTGATACTCCCATGCAAAGCAATCCCGATATTCTTGAAGTAACGTGATTAGTCCACTTTTTATGTCATCGGGGAGTTGGGCACTTACAAAGGTTGGCCTCGGTCTATCACTAGGTCTGATATCTACTTCTTGGAGCTCATCGGCTGTGGTGAACCATTGACCAAGTTTACCCTCTGCTTCATCGATGTCATCTTCACAAGGTGAACATGGGATGCTTACTGTAGGTTGGTTTGACTTAATCATTTGTAACCCTAATGATGTTACCGCCCCAAGTCTCGTCTGATGGATGGACATAGTCTGGGTCCCACCGGGCGTGCCAAAAAGTGTGTTGGTGTCTTTTTTTAGTCACACTTTGACACACGCGTGACCTAGAAGATCTGCTTAACTCTAGTGCAGATCCTACAATCTTAGAAAAAGGGTTCAAGGCGTGCCAATCAATTTGACCTTACAACTAATAAGGAAACAGAGAAAATACTGTTAGTAGCAAAGCCGATCGGTTGCTAAGTCGATGACTGCGGTGTGGATAGAACAATCGTTAATGGATAACGTCGATCGACCACGAGACCAATGACTAAGGCAGAGTGATCGGGACGAATGCGCCATCGGCCAACGAGATAGGAGGTTCATGCATGTGGGCCAATGAGTATTCCCCGATAGCGGATAAGATATGTCATTGAATTGAAGATAACCTATCAGCTTGTACTCCGATAGAAATAAATAAAACATGACAAAGAACATGTCGGTATCATCAAAATCATCACAAAAAATTGGACTTAACCAAGACAGTAGCTAGTCACGATGAACTTAATAATACTTCAAAGTATCGGGCACACTTTATTTAGATGAACGGTATACAACATGAAGAAGATACAATAGAAAGAGATGTCAGAACTAACCGATGAAGCCTTAGACTACCACACCTAAATCACATCAATCTAAGAGATCAAACTGATGCAGCCTTAGACCTAGCCAATACATCGAGATAAACCAGCGATCGTATTATTTCAGCTGATGCCTCAAGAGATCAACTTGATGCAATCGTGAGGACACCGACCTAGTCGATACGATCGTCGGGATGGCAGGACTCACCTCTTCGCTGGAGATCGAAATGATGCAGCCCAGCTCTAAGTGTCGAATCCTGTTGGGATTAACCTTGGGATGCCAAGGGTGGCGATGCGTCGAGTAGTTGTTTGATAGAGTTGTGTGTTTAATCTAACCAAGGGATACATATTTATAGTCTAGAGACTTGTCGTCCAAGCAATCTATCTTAACCGATTCTAGATCACCTTTATCTTCTCAATTTTATCTCCATTGGCTCCTTTTCATCCGTTCACGTTGTAACAATATGGACGGGCTTCTTTGATCATCTTTGACCGGATCTCTTTGATTTTTGTTGACTGCGTGGCATCTTCTGTGGGCCTAAGTTTTTACCAAATCTTGGCGTCAACAATCCCCGAATAGGAAGGGTGACGATTTTCCTATTAGAAAGCATGCCTTTTCTGTGGAATAAGCAGAAACATGGCACTTCAACTTCTCAGTGTAGTGAAAGAGTAATTAGGGACAGGGGCTCAGGTATAATGATCCTTGGAGGATCATTAGGCCCTAGTGTTCCTAGAAGGAGCAAGAATCCTCCCGTAGAGAATTTGAATCAGATTCGGATCACGATGATGACAATGAGGAAGAGGTTGTACTACTCGCCACCATGACTCAGACGATGAAGACTATGAAATTGAAGAAGAGTCTCAGACAGAAGAGCAAGGTGAGGATATTGGAGAAGAACCTATGCATGAATATGATGAAAAGGATTTCAACTAGAATCTTCACGATGTCGATGATCTTGACCCTTCTCACAAGAAGAAAACTTTGAGAGAAACTATTTCTTTACGATTAAGTCGAGTAAATCCTAAAAGTTGTTGCACCTAGCCATCCTTTGTTATGTTGTGCTTGTATATCCTTGATAACCTTGATGATTAATACAACTTCATCCTAGTATTGTGATAGGTTTTATGGAATCAAAACATGTCTTTAAACTTCTTACACACTTACATGTTTTTATATACCATGTTTGTGAAATATTGAATGATTATGTGTGGGATGAAAAATTTGGGATTTGGAAAAGTATTTCAAAAACAATACCATGTACCGAAGATGTTGAAAACAAAGGAAAGAAGGGTTTTTGGGTAAAAACTTGTCATATAAGATTGTCGTCTTTGTGGCTCGATCTCATATGACACATAAAGATTGATTCCTTGGGGAACTACATCATGCATCACAATCGTGCAACCTTACGGGTATCATAGTTTTGCCCCTAGTTTAGTAATTGGTAGACTTATGATAGTCTGTACTTATCGGAGATGAGGGATCACCGAGTGAGGAGCCATGCTGAATAGCGTGGGCCTCATGGCTCCAGAAGTGATGAGTCATTGTCAACGATAGTCAAAGAGGACTGAAGAAGAAATGAGATCTGTTGTTTCATGGGCCGCGTGTGACTCAGGCACACGGGCAGCGAGCGACTGTCGGGCAGAGGAGGCTGCGAAGTCGAGCTGGCCCAATCCGGGTACATGGGCCAGAAGCAGTAGAAGACCCACTGGACTGTTGACCAGGACTGACTCAAGTACACGGGCGGTGAGCGATTGCCGGGCTGAGAGAGCTACGGAGTCGGGCCGGCCCAATCCGGGTACCTGGTGCAAAGCTGGTGGAGGCTTTGTCAGTTTCGGCGCAAAACTGACAACCATTGATTCTGTATCCGACTGTCCAGAAGAGAAGCCGTAGTCGCTACGAAAACTTAGCTTCCGGATAAGTCATCTGTAACTCTAGGCCCACAGTCAGTCAGTCGTGTCTGTAAAAATACCTAAGGGCAGTAGAGTCTTTTTCTTTATTTTTGAGTCTGTAAAAACCCTAAGGGGCTGGTAGAATATTCCTAGTGTTGGGACCCTATAAATAGGACCCCAATCCCTAGGGTTTGGACTACCCTTTTGGCTGAAATCACATCTACTCTTTGGGTCATTTTGTCTCCCGTTTCTCTCTCCTGTGTGCGCCGCCATGCCTTGCTCCTCCCTGTTTGTGCATTATTTTTCCTCTAATCCCTTGGATGCATTAAAGCCTTGGTCCCTGGTGAATTTATTTGTTGTATATTGTTCGGTTTGGGGAATTATTGCTTTGGCTACGGGCTGCTGAATTTATTTCATGAGGAGAAGCTTCTCCTGTTGCTTCTGTTCTTCACAAACTGAGTACTAGTTCTTGCTGTTGCAAGTAGTACTACTTTCCTGTAGCTACAGTAGTCTGTGCAGCTTTTCACCTTCTATTGCACTGCTTTTTGATCGAGGCTGACAGGCTCTGTCACCTTTTTGGCTGTGTTTCGAGCGAAGCTACTTTCTGTTCGAAGCCCCTCAGTTTCGCGAGGCAGGCTTCGATCTATCTCCTTCGAAGGCTTCGGTCGATCTTCGGTCTTTGGTTTGCGTTCTGTGCTGCTAAGCTTCGAAGCATTTTTCTGAACGTCAGTAACGCATACTTCGAACAATAGTGCAAAGGGGCTTCGACCCTATCGGTTCGAAGTCCATACTTCGACAAGTTTCGTAGCTGGGTTCGAAGCATGTAGCTCCGTTAGGCCTCGCACTGACTTCTGTGCAGCATGTCACCCTTCGCCTCTCTTTTCGAAGCTTACTCTTTTCGGAGGTAGAGGATTGGCTTCGGACTTAGTTTTTTGTCGTGTGACAGGCTTCGCTTCTTTGTTTGAAGGTTATTCGTTTGTGCGTTGTGTTCGAAGCTTTCTGTTCGAAGGTTTTGCTTCGAAGCATTCGGATCAAAGCTGTGTTCGAAGTTCTGTCTTCGAAGTGCACACTTCTAAGCAGACTCCGACTCTGTCACTTTGCTCCGAAGCTCTTGGTTCGAAGCTGTGTTCGAAGCCTGTCTTCGAAGTACATACTTCAAACCAGGCTCCGGCATTGTCAGCTTCGCTTCGAAGTACACTTCGCTATCTTGCCACTTCGAACTAGGCTAGACCGTGACACCTTCGGCATCTCGGACAGACTCCGTCACCAACCTCCGAAGCAGACCTCGACGTGCGAAGGGGGCTTCGCCAAGTTCTGAACAGGAGACAAATTTGGACAGTAACTTCTCTTTTCATCTTACACATTCTTAGATCATTTCATTGAGGAGTTTAGGCCTGTTACTCATTGTTCATCTGCCTAGTTGCACTACTTTAGTATCACACTGTTTATCTTCAGTTGCTTCTAGGTTAGAAACCTTTAGACTTAGGCCTTCTGTTTATTTTCTGCTACGTAGTCTGTTGAGGTGCGTTGGGTATTGGGAGTAGGCCATTAATTCGAAAGAATTTTTAAGGCGCCCATTCACCCCCCCCTCTGGTCGCTACTTCGGTCCTACAAGTAGTATCAGAGCTTGGTTAGGGTTTTTCCATACCTTAACCGGTTCTAAACCCCAATAGTGACTATGACGTCTCCTGGCAAGGTCCCGTCCTTGGAAGCATATGGCTATAATTATTGGAAGACTCGCATGCGAGCCTATCTCATGAGCCAGGGTTCGGACATATGGGACATTTGCGTTCACACCACGTTTGTCATTTTGCCAGTTACTGAGCAAGGTACTGCTGGTATCATTGCTCAGCATCTGAGTAACAGTAAGGCTGTGAACATTTTATTTTCTGGTTTAGGTCCCACTGAGTTTGAGCGTGTGAGTCATCTCTCCACTACGAGAGAGATCTGGGCTACCCTCAAGGCACACCATGAGGGAACAGCACAGGTCAAGGCTCGGCTCTATCAGACCTACCGGCGTGAATATGAGAATTTCACACAGAAGCCGGGTGAATCTGTTGAGGCTTTGTTTGGTCGCTTTCAGTCGATCATTAACAAGCTTCGGGACAACAAGGCTGAGGGTGCTCAGTTAGTCTCAGATCATGAGCAGGCGCTCAAGGTTCTTCATACCTTGGACCCAAAGATCTGGGAAATCAAGGTATCCTCTATCGTTGAGAGTACTTCTTATGATACCTTGACCATTTCTGAGTTGTTTAGCAAGCTGAAGGCCATTGAGGTAGATATCCAGTTGAGATCAAATCTCACTGGTTCTGGATCAAAATCCTTGGCCCTTGCTACACCTTCAGTTGATCCCTCTGCTGTGAGCTGTGCTGGGTTCTCTTTGATGTCTATCACTGAGGACCAACTTGAGTTGTTGGGAGATGATGATTTGTGTCTCTTTAACAACCGGGTGCGTCGTGTCTATGATAAGAGAATGTTCAAAAGACATGGCACAAAATCCGGATGTTTTGAATGTGGTGATCCAGGACACTTCATCGCCGACTGCCCCAAGCGCAGTGGATACAAGAAGGGCACCAGCAGCAGCTTCCACGACTCCGGCAAGCATGAGAGCCCCTCCTTCAACAAGGGCAAGCCGAAGACTCGGTTCTTCAAGAAGGCCCTGAAGGACTACCGGCGAGGAGAACAAGAAGCGCGACAAGGCCTTCTTCGCCGAGATGGAGAAAAGCTACTCCAAGCAGTCCATGTCTTCTTCCTCTTCATCAAGCTCAAGCGATGAGGAGATCGCCATCAGGAAGGGGAAGGACAAGGACGATCCGGCGGGCCTTTGCTTCATGGCCTTCAGAGACAAGCCGAAGAGCCGCTCACACCAGCGCCGAAGATCCCGCAAGAGCTTCTGTTCAATGGCTCTTGGGGATAGAGAAGAAAAGAGCTCCTCCGACGACTTCGACGACGACGACAGCAAGGTATCATCTTATGAGCGCGAAATTGTTGATTTACTTGAGAGCAATCGTCAGGAGTTGAAGTATCGGGAGAAACTGCTTAGGGGGGCTAAGAAAAGGATAGACGAGTTAGAAAGTGAGCTTGCCGTAGCCAACGGTAGAATAGAGAGTCTATCTTCTTCCCCTTGCTTGGGTGATAGCAGTGAGTGCCCGAAGTGTGAGGTGCTTCTGTGTGACCTGTCGACTCTGAAGTCCAGGTACACAGAAAGGGTTGATGAGAGGGACGCTTTGGCCACTGAGCTTGAAAGCGCTCAACAGGAGCTAAAAGATGCTCAAGCCACTGTCGTCGCACCCTGTGTTGATTGCTCATCTCATCTAGCTGCCTTAGCTGAGCTGAAATCCAAGGGCGATGAGCATTTGGGTGATTAGAGAGGTTGAGAGCTGAGCTTGCGCAGACTAGGCTAGAGCTTGAGACATTGTCAGTTCCACCCACTGTTTGTGAGAACTGCCTGTCTCTTAGAATGGAGTTGATTAAGCTAAAAGCCGGGAAGTCTGTCCAAGGAGAGAGTGAGTGTGAGACCTGCTTGTCTCAGGTGGAGGTTCTAGCTTCCTTGAGAGAGGAGCTAGCAGATTCTCAGAATGAGAACTTTTACCTCCGTTCTATCCTGAGTTGGATCAGTGCCAGAGAGCCACAGCTTGGCATGATGATCCAGCAGTTCAAGAGGCAGGATGGGTTTGGGGTAGGTTACACCTACACCAAGGCTGACTTTGAGAGTGCCATCAGCCGGGCAGTGGAGTGGAGTAAAATGACTCCAGAGCAGAGGTATCCCAAGACTCACTCCACTGAGTCTTCCCAGGCTTGTCAGCCCAAGGATGGAGTGATCCATGAACCACCTAGAGCTCCACCCAAGAAACCTATCTGGGTTCCAAAGCCCAAAATCTCCACACTTCTCTTGACTCTCTTCCTGGACCCTCTCAGCCCAAGAAGACAACACCAATCACCACCAAGCCCAAGAATCCCAAGCCTCAACCACATCCCAAGAAGCCTACCTATCATTGTGAGTACTGTCAGAGAGACGGCATCTTGCGGAGTTTTGCTTCAGGAGGAAGCGGGTTGAGAGAACAGAGAGGGCTCGTAGTAATCAGAAGCAGTTCTACCAGCAGGGTGGTAGACTGCGTGTTCCTCGGCGCGGGGAGAGGCTGGAGGCCAGGGCCGCGTCGTGTAGGTGGTGGTAGAGGAGACGGCTTCTTGCCCGTACTCCAGTTGGTGGTGTTCGTTCCGGCAGAGTTCCAGACCGTGTTGGCTACGGTTCTGGACCTCGTGGCCGCAGAGTTAGGCAGAACCGAGGACCGCGCTTTGAGCCGCGTTTTGGTCCAAACTCTTTTGATGTTTTTCGCTTTCCATCTTTTGAGCAGATGGCTCGACACTGGTTTAGCTCTTTTGCCAAACCTGGTGCCGGACCATTTGCTCTCACTTACAGACATTGATTGTGCAGGACCGGGGACTGGAGGATGTTTGGATCATGGACTCAGGATGCTCTCGCCACATGACGGGACATCGCAGATGGTTCTCCAGTCTCACTCCCCCGAGCTCCAAAGAGTACATCACATTCGGGAACAGCGGTCAAGGGAAAGTAAGTGGCATAGGCTCTATTAGCATTTCAGATCATTTCTCTTTAAAGAATGTTGCTTTGGTTAAAAATTTGAACTTTAATTTAATCTCTGTTTCGCAACTTCTTGAGGATGGTTGGAAGTGCGTTTTAAGAAGGGCAATTCTTCTGTGGTTGATTCTAGAGGGTCTTTGGTTTGTCAGATTTTACCTTTCGGTAAAGTTTTTCGAATTGACTTCTCTAGTTCTTTTGGCTCTTCTCGTTGTTTGATTGCTGGATCTTCTTCTGAGTCTGGAAGTGGCATAGGAGGTTAGGTCACTTGAGTTTTGATCTGCTGGTCAGGTTAAGCTCTATGGACCTCATCCGAGGATTGCCCAAGCTTAAAATGGAGAAGGATCTAGTTTGTCATCCCTGTCGTCATGGGAAAATGGTTGCCGCTTCTCACTCACATGTGACTCAGGTGATGACTTCGTATCCAGGCGAGCTTTTACATTTGGACACTGTAGGTCCAGCTCGGGTACGCTCAGTCGGTGGGAAGTGGTATGCACTTGTGATTGTTGACGACTTTTCTCGTTTCTCGTGGGTTTTCTTTTTGGAGTCTAAGGATGAAACTTTTCAATTTGTCCATGACCTGATTTTGAAGCTGAAGAATGAGAACAACGGTCGGATGCGAGCAATTCGCTCCGACAATGGCTCTGAGTTCAAGAACTCTCAGTTCGTCAGCTTCTGTGGTGATCAGGGTCTGGACCATCAGTTTTCTTCTCCTTACACTCCCCCACAGAACGGCGTTGTGGAACAAAAGAACCGCACGCTAGTTGAGATGGCCAGGACGATGCTCGATGAGCACAGGACTCCTAGGCGTTTTTGGGCTGAAGCCATGAACACGGCTTGCTATCTGGCCAACCGCATTTTTTTAGAGCTTACCTTGGTAAGACATCATATGAGTTGCGGTTTGGCAGACAGCCCAAGGTGAGCGACTTGCGAGCGTTTGGCTGCAAGTGCTTTGTGCTCAAGAAGGGAGGGCATTTGGACAAGTTTGAGTCTCGTTGCTGGGATGGTGTTTTTTCTTGGTTATGCATTGCATTCTCGAGGCTTCCGTGTTTGGAACCTCGAATCCCAGATGCTTGTCGAGACTTGTGAGGTTTCATTTGATGAGTCCTTGCCTTCTTTAACTCCTTCTTTTGAGCTTTCTGGTGATGATGAGCTCGGAGAGTCCATCTTCGAGGAAGATGAGGATACTCCAGCTGCTGTTGAGGGTGGGCCTTCTGCATCCCCCGCAGAGCCCACACCTTCTGAGACTTCGACTGATGATGAGGGCGGACCTCTGATTACTTCTTCCACTTCGATCGAGCCCCCTCAGTCGAGTCCAGAGGTGCCAGCTGCTGACTCAGGTGAGGTGACTTCAGATCACCAGGGAACCCGAGCAGTTCAGCGTGACCATCCCTCAGAGCTCATCATTGGTGATTTGACTGAGAGAACTTTGCGTTCTTCTGCCTCTCTTGCTGTGTTTGCTGAATCGGCTTTTGTTGCATCTTTTGAGCTTAGAGATGTTTCTCATGCTCTTTCTGATTCAATTGGATTAATGCTATGCAAGAAGAGCTTGAGAATTTTGTCCGCAATCGGGTTTGGACATTAGTTGAGCCGCCATCAGGATGCAACCCCATAGGCACCAAGTGGGTATTCAAGAACAAGCAAGGTGAAGATGGGGTTGTGGTGCGCAACAAGGCTCGACTAGTTGCCCAGGGTTATTGCCAGAAGGAAGGTATTGACTTTGAAGAAACCTTCGCTCCTGTTGCCCGTCTTGAGTCCATTCATATTCTTCTAGCTTTTGCCGTTTCGAAGGGTTTTAAGCTTTTTCAAATGGATGTTAAGAGTGCTTTTCTGAACGGGTACATAGAAGAGGAGGTTTATGTTAGGCAACCCCCCGGCTTTGAGAACCCTAAGTTTCCTCGACATGTTTTTAAGTTGCACAAAGCTTTATACGGGTTGAAGCAAGCCCCCAGGGCTTGGTATGACCGGTTAAAGCAATTTTTGTTGGGGAAGGGCTTTGTGATGGGTTCTGTGGACAAAACTCTCTTTTTGCTCAGAGTTGCTTTAGACTTCTTAGTTTGCTCAGATTTACGTGGACGACATTATTTTTGGCGGTACTACTAATGATCTTGTGTCCAAGTTTTCTGAGCAGATGCACAGTGAGTTTGAGATGAGCCTCATGGGTGAGCTTAAGTATTTCCTAGGGCTCCAGATCAAGCAGACCAAGGACGACACCTTCATCCACCAAGGTAAGTACACTCGTGATATGCTTAAGAAATTTGACTTTGGTGGTGAATTGAAGCCGCAGATGACCCCGATGGGCACTTCTGGGGGTCTGGACAAGGACGAGAGCGGGTGTCAAGGTCAATGAGAGAGAATTTCGAGGGATGATCGGTTCGCTGTTGTACTTAACGGCAACAAGACCGGACATACAGTTCGCCGTGGGACTTTGCGCGCGTTTTCAGTCTTCACCACGCGCGTCTCACCGGCAGGCTGTCAAGCGCATTTTCAGGTATCTCACCTATGCGCCTGATCTTGGTCTTTATTATTCAGCATCATCATCTCTTGATTTATCTGGCTTTTCGGACGCCGACTTTGGTGGGTGCCGGTTGGATCGCAAGTCGACTTCCGGTACTTGCCAGTTTCTTGGTTCTTCCCTTGTATCTTGGTCTTCTCGAAAGCAATCTGGAGTTGCTCTTTCAACCACAGAGGCTGAGTATGTAGCTGCTGCTAGCTGCTGCTCACAGTTGGTTTGGATGATTTCCACTCTACGAGATTTTGGGTTATCCTTTCCTACCAGGGTTCCATTGTTTTGCGACAGCACCAGTGCTATTAGTGTAGGGAAAAACCCGTGTCTCCATTCAAAAACCAAACATATTGATGTGCGTTTTCACTTCTTGCGGGATCAATATGAGAAAGGTGTCATTGACCTTGTTCATGTTGATACCCATCATCAGTTGGCTGATATTTTCACCAAACCCCTAGATCAGTCTACATTCGAGCGTTTACGAGGGGATTGGGTGTTGTGTATCCTTTCTAGGATATTTTGCGTCAGTTTTCTTTCTTCTTTACTCTTTCTTGAGTCCTTTTGTGTGTGTTCATAACATACATATTCACATATCACACTGTTGAGCCTGCTTCTGTTATATGATTGAACTGCTTTACTTATTCTAGCTGGTACATGCTTTTTGCTTACTTGTCGATGATCATGCTTTGCTTCAGTACATTTGATGTGTCTGATATCTGTCACATGCATGGCTTTTACACTTTAAACTTGAAAAATGATCACCATTGCTTCTGGTAACTAGCATGTGTAGGCTGAGTGTTTTTTGCTATCTGTTACATACCTTGTAGCTAGTTCCTCACATAGATGCAGATATGCAACTTGGACATCTTTATGCTTTAACATGGAAAATATGCTATAGAAATGATAAAAAATCAAAAATGAATGAAAATTCCATGTCTTTTATGCTTGAGTTGAAAAGATCCAAGTGGGTTTGCTTTGTCGCATTGCATTGTTCTGGAGTGCTTACCATAGCACTTTGGTATGAACTAGGACAGTGTAGTGTTTGTCAAGACCAATGTCTTAAGCTTCTGATGGTCCAGTTCTGGCCTAGGCTTGACTTGGTCGGTTAGCATAAGGTTTGACATGCAAATAACCCTTGGCAGAAATGAAAAAGGAAAATTGAAAAAGCCTGAACATTTAAAAGATAACAAGTTTGCTGAAGTACTTTGTTTTGGACAATGCTTATCTTGGTAGATATCAGTTAGCTTCTGCATCTCATGCTTTACCTTGCTTGTGAACTGGAAAATGTGGTGATGCTTTGTTTGGAAAAACTGAAAAATGCGTGCTAAATGACTTTCTTTAGATATCATCTGTTGCACTGATCATGCCATGTGTCTTAGACAGTATCTCTTTTGCTATACCTGTTAGATGTTGTAATTGCAGTCAATCATATCTGAGAAGCATGCTTTCTACACTCCACCTGCACCCCACTTGCATTCACTGCATATTTTGAGGGGGAGTTGCATTTCAGGGGGAGTCTGTGTCCTCTTTGAGTGCTTGATGAGTTCACTTGTCACAAGGGGGGAGAAAATTTGGGATCAGAGTTTAAGGGGAGTTCTTACTCTGTTGATATCCTTGTTGTTCTAAAATCGCACTCATTTTGAGCTTTTATGTTTTGGTTAACCATAATGACCGCTTCTTGCTTTGTTTGGCTTTTGGTCATTAAGGTTAAACTTTTACCTTATTTTTCTTCTTCTTTGTCTTCTTGTATTTTGTTTCTGTGTTTCCACATTTGTTCGCAGGTGCTGAAGAGCTGGAAAAGAGGAGTGTTGACAATGCACTCATCAGGGGGAGATTGAGGAGCCATGCTGAATAGCGTGGGCCTCATGGCTCCAGAAGTGATGAGTCATGTCAACGATAGTCAAAGAGGACTGAAGAAGAAATGAGATCTGCTGTTTCATGGGCCGCGTGTGACGCAGGCACACGGGCAGCGAGGCGACTATCGGGCAGAGGAGGCTGCGAAGTCCGGGCTGCCCAATCCGGGTACATGGGCCAGAAGCAGTAGAAGACCACTGGACTGTTGACCAGGACTGACTCAGGTACACGGGCGGTGAGCGATTGCCGGGCTGAGAGAGCTGCGGAGTCGGGCCGGCCCAATCCGGGTACCTGGTGCAAAGCTGGTGGAGGCTTTGTCAGTTTCGGTGCAAAACTGACAACCATTGATTCTGTATCCGACTGTCCAGAAGAGAAGCCGTAGTCGCTACGAAAACTTAGCTTCGGATAAGTCATCTGTAACTCTAGGCCCACAGTCAGTCAGTCGTGTCTGTAAAATACCTAAGGGCAGTAGAGTCTTTTTCTTTATTTTTGAGTCTGTAAAAACCCTAAGGGGCTGGTAGAATTTCCTAGTGTTGGGACCCTATACATAGGGACCCCAATCCCTAGGGTTTGGACTACCCTTTGGCTGAAATCACATCTACTCTTTGGGTCATTTTGTCTCCCGTTTCTCTCTCCTGTGTGCGCCGCCATGCCTTGCTCCTCCCTGTTTGTGCATTATTTTTCCTCTAATCCCTTGGATGCATTAAAGCCTTGGTCCCTGGTGAATTTATTTGTTGTATATGGTTCGGGTTGGGGAGTTATTGCTTTGGCTACGGGCTGCTGATTTATTTCATGAGGAGAAGCTTCTCCTGTTGCTTCTGTTCTTCACAAACTGAGTACTAGTTCTTGCTGTTGCAAGTAGTACTACTTTCCTGTAGCTACAGTAGTCTGTGCAGCTTTTCACCTTCTATTGCACTGCTTTTTGATCGAGGCTGACAGGCTCTGTCACCTTTTTGGCTGTGTTTCGAGCGAGCTACTTTCTGTTCGAAGCCCCTCAGTTTCGCGAGGCAG
>JAAALK010000285.1:64824168-65048332 GCA_019279435.1 Zizania palustris | reverse complement strand
AGGAGGTTTATTAGGCAACCCCGGCTTTGAGAACCCTAAGTTTCTCGACATGTTTTTAAGTTGCACAAGCTTTATACGGTTTGAAGCAAGCCCCCAGGGTTGGTATGACCGGTTTAATAAAGCAATTTGTGTGGGGAAGGGCTTTGTGATGGGTTCTGTGGACCAAAACTCTCTTTTGCTCAGAGTGGCTTAGACTTCTTAGTGCTCGATTTACGTGGACGACTTATTTTGAGGCGGTACTACTAATGATCTTGTGTCCAAGTTTTCTGAGCAGATGCACAGTGAGTTGAGATGCCTCATGGGTGAGCTTAAGTATTCTAGGGCTCCAGATCAAGCAGACCAAGGACGACACCTCATCCACCCAAGGTAAGTACACTCGTGATATGCTTAAGAAATTTGACTTTGGTGGTGAATTGAAGCCGCAGATGACCCCGATGGGCACTTCTGGGGGTCTGGACAAGGACGAGAGCGGTGTCAAGGTC
Source organism: Zizania palustris (assembly GCA_019279435.1). Classification (NCBI taxonomy): domain Eukaryota; kingdom Viridiplantae; phylum Streptophyta; class Magnoliopsida; order Poales; family Poaceae; genus Zizania; species Zizania palustris. The sequence goes on along the minus strand of JAAALK010000285.1, from coordinate 65,047,850 downwards.
AATGAGAGGAATTTCGAGGGATGATCGGTTCGCTGTTGTACTTAACGGCACAAGACCGGACATACAGTTCGCCGTGGGACTTGCGCGCGTTTTCAGTCTTCACCACGCGCGTCTCACCGGCAGGCTGTCAAGCGCATTTTCAGGTATCTCACCTATGCGCCTGATCTTGGTCTTTATTATTCAGCATCATCATCTCTTGATTTATCTGGCTTTTTCGGACGCCGACTTTGGTGGGTGCCGGTTGGATCGCAAGTCGACTTCCGGTACTTGCCAGTTTCTTGGTTCTTCCCTTGTATCTTGGTCTTCTCGAAAGCAATCTGGAGTTGCTCTTTCACCACAGAGGCTGAGTATGTAGCTGCTGCTAGCTGCTGCCACAGTTGGTTTGGATGATTTCCACTCTACGAGATTTGGGTTATCTTTCCTACCAGGGTTCCATTGTTTTGCGACAGCACCAGTGCTATTAGTGTAGGGAAAAACCGTGTCTCCATTCAAAAACCAAACATATTGATGTGCGTTTCACTTCTGCGGGATCAATATGAGAAAGGTGTCATTGACCTTGTTCATGTTGATACCCATCATCAGTTGGCTGATATTTTCACCAAACCCCTAGATCAGTCTACATTCGAGCGTTTACGAGGGGATTTGGGTGTTGTGTATCCTTTCTAGGATATTTTGCGTCAGTTTTCTTTCTTCTTTACTCTTTTCTTGAGTCTTTTTGTGTGTTCATAACATACATATTCACATATCACACTGAGGCCTGCTTCTGTTATATGATTGAACTGCTTTACTTATTCTAGCTGGTACATGCTTTTGCTTACTTGTCGATGATCATGCTTTGCTTCAGTACATTTGATGTCTGATATCTGTCACATGCATGGCTTTTACACTTTAAACTTGAAAAATGATCACCATTGCTTCTGGTAACTAGCATGTGTAGGCTGAGTGTTTTTGCTACTGTTACATACCTTGTAGCTAGTTCCTCACATAGATGCAGATATGCAACTTGGACATCTTTATGCTTTAACATGGAAAATATGCTATAAAATGATAAAATCAAAAATGAATGAAAATTCCATGTCTTTTATGCTTGAGTTGAAAAGATCCAAGTGGGTTTGCTTTGTCGCATTGCATTGTTCTGGAGTGCTTACCATAGCACTTGGTATGAACTAGGACAGTGTAGTGTTGTCAAGACCAATGTCTTAAGCTTCTGATGGTCCAGTTCTGGCCTAGGCTGACTTGGTCGGTTAGCATAAGGTTTGACATGCAAATAACCCTTGGCAGAAATGAAAAAGGAAAATTGAAAAAGCCTGAACATTTAAAAGATAAAAGTTTGCTGAAGTACTTTTTTTGGACAATGCTTATCTTGGTAGATATCAGTTAGCTTCTGCATCTCATGCTTTACCTTGCTTGTGAACTGGAAATGTGGTGATGCTTTTTTTGGAAAAACTGAAAAATGCGTGCTAAATGACTTTCTTTAGATATCATCTGTTGCACTGATCATGCCATGTGTCTTAGAAGTATCTCTTTGCTATACCGTTAGATGTTGTATTGCAGTCAATCATATCTGAGAAGCATGCTTTCTACACTCCACCTGCACCCCAATTGCATTCACTGCATATTTTGAGGGGGAGTTGCATTTCAGGGGGAGTCTGTGTCTCTTTTGAGTGCTTGATGAGTTCACTTGTCAACAAGGGGGAGAAAATTTGGGATCAGAGTTTAAGGGGGAGTTCTTACTCTGTTGATATCCTTGTTGTTCTAAAATCGCACTCATTTGAGCTTTTATTTTTGGTTAACCATAATGACCGCTTCTTGCTTTTGTTTGGCTTTTGGTCATTAGGTTAAACTTTTACCTTATTTTTCTTCTTCTTTGTTTCTTGTATTTTGTTTTGTGTTTCCACATTTGTTCGCAGGTGCTGAAGAGCTGTGAAAAGAGGAGTGTTGACAATGCACTCATCAAGGGGGAGATTGAGGAGCCATGAATAGCGTGGGCCTCATGGCTCCAGAAGTGATGAGTCATTGTCAACGATAGTCAAGAGGACTGAAGAAGAAATGAGATCTGCTGTTTCATGGGCCGCGTGTGACTCAGGCACACGGGCAGCGAGCGACTATCGGGCAGAGGAGCTGCGAAGTCGGGCTGGCCCAATCCGGGTACATGGGCCAGAAGCAGTAGAAGACCCACTGGACTGTTGACCAGGACTGACTCAGGTACACGGGCGGTGAGCGATTGCCGGGCTGAGAGAGCTGCGGAGTCGGGCCGGCCCAATCCGGGTACCTGGTGCAAAGCTGGTGGAGGCTTTGTCAGTTTCGGTGCAAAACTGACAACCATTGATTTGTATCCGACTGTCCAGAAGAGAAGCCGTAGTCGCTACGAAAACTTAGCTTCGGATAAGTCATCTGTAACTCTAGGCCCACAGTCAGTCAGTCGTGTCTGTAAAAATACCTAAGGGCAGTAGAGTCTTTTTCTTTATTTTGAGTCTGTAAAAACCCTAAGGGGCTGGTAGAATATTCCTAGTGTTGGGGACCCTATAAATAGGACCCCAATCCTAGGGTTTGGACTACCTTTTGGCTGAAATCACATCTACTCTTTGGGTCATTTTGTCTCCCGTTTCTCTCTCTGTGCGCCGCCATGCCTTGCTCCTCCCTGTTTGTGCATATTTTCCTCTAATCCCTTGGATGCATTAAAGCCTTGGTCCCTGGTGAATTTATTTGTTGTATATTGTTCGGTTGTGGAGTTATTGCTTTGGCTACGGGCTGCTGAATTTATTTCATGAGGAGAAGCTTCTCCTGTTGCTTCTGTTCTTCACAAACTGAGTACTAGTTCTTGCTGTTGCAAGTAGTACTACTTTCCTGTAGCTACAGTAGTCTGTGCAGCTTTTCACCTTCTATTGCACTGCTTTTTGATCGAGGCTGACAGGCTCTGTCACCTTTTTGGCTGTGTTTCGAGCGAAGCTACTTTCTGTTCGAAGCCCTCAGTTTCGCAGGCAGGCTTCGATCTACTCCTTCGAAGGCTTCGGTCGATCTTCGGTCTTTGGTTTGCGTTCTGTGCTGCTAAGCTTCGAAGCATTTTTCTGAACGTCAGTAACGCATACTTCGAACAATAGTGCAAGGGGCTTCGACCCTATCGGTTCGAAGTCCATACTTCGACAAGTTTCGTAGCTGGGTTCGAAGCCTGTAGCTCCGTTAGGCCTCGCACTGACTTCTGTGCAGCGTGTCACCCTTCGCCTCTCTTTTCGAAGCTTACTCTTTTCGGAGGTAGAGGATTGGCTTCGGACTTAGTTTTATGTCGTGTGACAGGCTTCGCTTCTTTGTTCGAAGGTTATTCGTTTGTGCGTTGTGTTCGAAGCTTTCTGTTCGAAGGTTTTGCTTCGAAGCATTCGGATCAAAGCTGTGTTCGAAGTTCTGTCTTCGAAGTGCACACTTCTAAGCAACTCCGACTCTGTCACTTTGCTCCGAAGCTTTGGTTCGAAGCTGTGTTCGAAGCCCTGTCTTCGAAGTACATACTTCGAACCAGGCTCCGGCATTGTCAGCTTCGCTTCGAAGTACACTTCGCTATCTTGCCACTTCGAACTAGGCTAGACCGTGACACCTTCGGCATCTCGGACAGACTCCGTCACCAACCTCCGAAGAAGACCTCGACGTGCGAAGGGGGCTTCGCCAAGTTCTGAACAGGAGACAAATTTGGACAGTAACTTCTCTTTTCATCTTACACATTCTTAGATCATTTCATTGAGGAGTTTAGGCCTGTTACTCATTGTTCATCTGCCTAGTTGCACTACTTTAGTATCACACTGTTTATCTTCAGTTGCTTCTAGGTTAGAAACCTTTAGACTTAGGCCTTCTGTTTATTTTCTGCTACGTAGTCTGTTGAGGTGCGTTGGGTATTGGGAGCAGGCCATTAATTCGAAAGAATTTTTAAGGTGCCCATTCACCCCCCCCCTCTGGTCGCTACTTTTGGTCCTACACCGAGGTAGCTCTTGTTTAGAAAACTTTACCCATGTGGCAGGCCTAAGAGGTGTTTGCGAAATGTGTGACAAACATTGAGCACCTATGGGATCCATGAGGAAATGAGTTGCGGACTACCTATTCCTTGGTCATGGACCCATTCTAGTGGCAATGCAGTATCCTAGGTTGACATAAAAAAGACCTTGCATGAACCTCCTCTACTACTAGGTAGTAGGAGTAATTCGTGTCATAAGGGTAAAACATACACCTTTAACTGAAGTACAACCTATTTGAACAGTCGTGCCCACAACCTATTTGAACAGTCGTGCCCATGGTCATGGGCACGTGCATTGATGACTTGCCCTTAAATAGTGTTTGGTTGGCTTTTGCAAATAAATACCTTTGTTGAATGAGGAAGCATTACCATAGTATGTCCTCGTGATGTACGGTCATCCTTAGTGGTTGGCAATGAGCCTATGTGATCCAGGAAGTCGAAAGACTTCATAGAAATAGGGTAAGGAATCAACCCTAGGTGGAGAGATAATCCATTTTGTAATAAATGACTTGAAAGATTAAGATAAAAAGGGAAAGAGTGAGAGAAATGTGTGGAAATTTTTGTTATGAAAAAATGATTGGAAAGATGATAACATTTGAAGGATTATTGTGGAAAAGGACTAGCGATGAGTCAAGTCGGGAAGTTTAATAAAGGAGGTCTTTCTTTGAAAACACCGGGTTCACCTAAAAAACTTGATCATAATATTTTACTTTATTTTAAGGTTTTCGATTGAGGTTTGGAAACTCGACCAAAAATGGTACACTTAGAAATTTTACTATGCATGTTTGTTTAAATTAAACCATATGCCATCCTTATTCTCGAATGCATCTATATTTAATTATGGGACTTATTAAGCACCTTTTGTTCTCGTCCCCTCTGGACTATGAATAACCCAAGGAAGAAAAGTATGTCGTTGTCTTGCCAGGAGTTGAAGGAGAAAAGTACCGTAAAGAGTAGGATTCTAGTCCTAGTTCCCCACTCTAGGAGTGGTACAAATAATTTGAGTAAACGATGTTGGTTTCCGTTGTTGAACTCTGGTATAATGACTAATTGACATGAGGTATGTCTCTTACGACGTTTGTAATAAATTCAATACTACGTGTCGTCATGATTTATTGACAATTTGATAAATGTCAGCAATGATATGGAATCTTTTGTAAAGTAACTATTTACCTCGTATTAGTCTAGTCTGTATGGGATACGGCGTCACATATGTTCAAGAATTAATCCTTAATATCTTTTTAAATATGGCCGAAGATAATCCCCGACAAGGAGTAACACAGATTTGAAGTTTTGGCTCCGCAACCTGAACACCTGATGCTTATGAAGACTGATCGAATGAACAGGTCTGGTGCAGGGCATGGACAGTACCTAGCTGCCTCTCTGACCACAACTTTGATTAATGCACTTAACCAAGAGCTTTTAACTTTGAAGTTCTAAATGTGGTTTAATAAGCTGAAATGTAGTGCTTGGTGACGACAAGAGAAAGCGAGTTACCATGCCTCCCGAGGCCAGCCTGAGAACCACGGCGAGCACGGAGCCAAGCAGCTGCGCGGCCCAGTAGAGCGCGGCGCGCGCGAACGAGATGCGGCGGCCGACGTGCACGCCTAACGTGACGGCCGGATTGACAGAGCCAGTGCGTGCGCCACCACCACCACCAGCAGGCCGCCCAGCGTCCCCGTGTCCCTGTACATCTTCCCTGCAACCAACAAACAATCAAGCAGCCAAAACGCAAAAAACTTCAGACAAACACAGTGATGCATGCACGGGATAGAACCATCTATCGTGCACCTGCTTGTACGCATGCGTGAATGCGGATGCAGACGGGACCATTCGTATTAGGTTGGCACAGTACACAGGCCGTAGACGAATCCTTCGGCGGCGAAGACAAACACCGCGGTGGCTACGAACTCCGACAGCGCGGCAATGGGTGGCGGCCGGCAGCAGGGGCTCCATGACGGCGGCGTCGCCGTGACAGGAAGAGTGGTGAGTCGGCAGCATGGCTGACGGACAATACCAATTACCATGCTCCCTAGGAAGGATTTCGCTCTCTGCTTTTGCGTCTTCGGTCACCTACTAACCTCGCGTCCTACGAGAGTACGAGGGAGAAGCTGGGGTCCCTTCGCCGCGCGAGGGAGAGTGAGAGTGAGTGGTGGCGCCCCTGGAGGGGACAGGTGGTGAGGGAGGTGGGAGTGTGGGACACGTGCGGGAAGGATGCCGCCTCCAAAATCTACGGCTCCGAAAGCTTCTAAGGGTGGAAAGAGAAGACCAGCGTGGTATAGAGCAGAAAGCTTCAAAGATATCCTTTTTGCTTGTTCTACATCTCAAGTGTTTGGTTATATTGCCTATTATTTAAACAAGTTGCTACCAACATCGATTTGTTTATCCTGTTTTCCTGAGACAGTTGCCAAAATTACAGGCAGCCTTCAAGTTCACCGGTTGTTTGTGACAACATTAGTGATCTTTACAAAACAGAGAATTATACCTACAGACTTAGGCTCATTTCCTTCAAATATATGGGATAAAAGTTTAAAACAAAAACTCAAAATAGGTACAAATTAAATCACCATTCTCACATTGTATAACTCATAGCTACAATTCTGTTAAACAACATTCTTGCACTACGCTCAAGTAATAGACAGGTTTGAGATACTGCCAACATGTTATAATCCTAGAAGGATTTGCAAAATTTCCACCTGAGTAAGAACTAATTACTCTCTTCGATGGCTGAAACTCATACCAGCTTCAAGCAAACATTATCAAAGAAGGTGCTCAGTTATTTTTTACCATTAATGTACTTCATGATGATGATGAGGGGCCATACTCCATGTTAGTATCATCAATCATCTTCTGTAATGACTCAATATCACTGGTTTCAGAAAGAGTGTGAATTCGAATGTTGTCTGCATCCTCACTGCTAACATGAAATAAAGGGAGAAACGTAGGTCATGACAGTGGCACTAATAGCAGTTGCAACAAAAAAATCCTCCATAAAGAAAATTTAGTCATACTCTGTAACTCCAAAGATTTCTTTGACAACAAGTGAGCCATCCCGTGAACAGAACTCTGGGAGCTGGATAAATATTCACAAAATAATCAGTCATAAATCATGCCTAACATAGAAAAGTACAAAAGCATTCATTCCAGTACAATACTACAACATTCAAACATCAAAAGGAACTTAAAACCTGTTTGAAAATTATGAAAATATTCCCACATGACCTTACTTCCTAATCCATTTTCCTTGCAGATAATCAGTGTTGACATTGACCCCAATATTCCATTAATCTTGTAACAAGGATTTGAAATCCTAATAATAATTTACCAAAACAAATTCTGATGTATTTGAATATAGCTGCTAAATAATTTTGAAATGATTGGATCAAATCCATCCACTCCACATGACCAAACCCCAAAGGTCATAGGCTCATAGCAAAAACAAAGACACAATTTGAATATAAAAGAAGTAATAGAGCAAGGAAGGAATCAATTTCAAACACTATAAATGATACCATTAGCCCAACTGCCCAAGTGTCACACAGATGACAATATAACAACTAGCAACTTCTAAGTTCTAACGCAACAAATAAAGAGTTTTTTTTTTGAAAAATAACAGATCATTACGAGCTGTAAGCAGAGCAATAAGTGGCGCATCAAGCCTTTCTGTTCCTGTACAACTCAGGCAACTTGCTTTAACAGTCAAATCACCAAGATTTGGATTATCATCAACAGAACTGGATTATTTAGTCAGGAGAAATAAAATATCAACAGTTACCTCTGATAAGTATAGGATTTTACCAAACAACGTTTGCACAGCAAGCTTACGCTTAAAACCTTGTTCTGTAAACCCAGTTAAGTCCATAACTACTGGCCCTGCAAGATCATAAAATGCAAAATCTCCTGAGTACTTCTCACAAACTGGAAGCATAATCTCATGGCAACCAAGTACTGACAGTAACAGGACATAAATAAATCACAAGAAGGAACAAGGATACTGAGATACTCTCCTTTCAGGCTTGGACGTTACACTATTGCATGCAACAGCAAGAGAACAGAAAATCTCCACAATCAATTGACTGTCATGCACTATGGCAAAGGCTAGCAGAGCATGCGCATTTGAAAATGATGGAAATTATGGCCAAAATATAAGCATGGCAACGAGCAACGTCACCCCTTCAATAAGAGTTGCACAGATCTTTAAACAAATGGGTAGGTAGGTGGAAACTACCCTTGATTTGCACTTTAAAGTGCAATTCTCGAAGGGTAGCATAAATGAACATCTTGATAGGAAAATTATGGGACACATGACAATTATCAAGCTCCACAGGAGGAATCAACATAAGGGTACACAAATTGCATAAGGAGGCAATAAAAAACAAGGATCATTGAGTTATAGAAGTACGCAACCAGAATTGAATTTAGGATCTACTCTGTTGATAGCAAAAAATGGCATTAATGGTGAAAATTGTCAAAAAGTCAAAATTGGTAATTTAGACCGAAAATATGCATCCTGGCATAGGCCAGTCAAACCGTCCATGTAGGCCCGGTCAGACCGGCCATGTAGGCCCGGTCGGACCACCCCAATCCAAGTCTGAAGGGATTTAGTTGGTTTCAAGATGTTTTTATCCCTAATCAATTTGTAACGACTCGGACTGGTTTTCTAATTAGATTAGAGCGCGGGAACGTTAAGGCCACCCTCTATATAGGGGCAAGGCCGATTCAAAGGGACTCTCTCCAAAAAAACCTAATAGATCCAATCTACTATTCCCTTGAATCGTTCTTTTCAATCTACTACTTTTCCTTGGCCTAGGATTAGCCATAACGTTCATCTTTGTTGGTCTGCGCTATAAACCATCCATCCATCACGTCGTAATCACGGCAATCCTTGTTGAGTCGCTTGTGAATCATCCGTTCAATCCACATAACGGATTTTTATCATTTTTATCGGTTTTTATCAGTAATTCGGTCTCTAGATCGAATTGCTTCTGATTTCTTGGTGTTTTGCAGAGTTTTTATCTCCATCTTCTTTGCCAAGAATTTCCGCAACCATCCCTCACCGCCGGAGCACCCAACGGCAAGCCAGAGTCACAGCCGGCTTTCTGTCGGTCTGACCGGCCAACTCTCGCCGGTCTGACCAGGTCGTGCCAGCACAGGCCGATCTAACCGACGGCTCAAGGCTGGTCTGACCGCCCGCGCACAGGTGCCCCGATTACCTTCCCCTTCTTCATCGTCGGTCTGACCGCAACCATACGGCCAGTCTGACCGACCCCTTCACCATGGTCTAAGCGGTCCTATTTGGCCGGTTTGATCTGTTTCCTCTACACTTCTGTTAATCGAGTCGTTTTTCTCATAATTCGGTCTGATTGCCTGGCAACTCCACTCATACCCCTTGTCATGGTCAAGGGTCGTCGGAACACAGGTTCAACGTCGTGTGACGTTTAGCAGGCCACCCCTAGGTGTCTGCGCTTTTGGATTGCCGAACTGACGTCGGTGTGTTTGACACTTGGTCAACAAATTTTAGCGTCAACATACTCTATCCACTGCAAGTACTAGGATAGTAGAATCATACCAAAGAAAGAACGAATACCTTTTTCCCGAACAATGCGTCTTGAAATCTCATTCAAAATTTCAGCAACTTCAGTATCTTCTAACATTGATGCTTTCCTAAGATGTATGAGATCCACAACAGCATCAGGGTTGAATGGTTTTTCATTCAGTGTGTATCGGATGTATTTTCTTACTACATCATCCATGTCAAATCCTGTCTGAATACATGCCAAAAACAACACTAAAATTGTGGATATTGTTCACTATGGGTAGATAGCTTTGCCAGTAAATAGAAAATACAAAATAAGTAAACTATTCCTCAAACAGAAGTAGATATCAACTATGGATGAATTGGTGCAAAGAACTAACACTTAACTATGTCAAAATCATTCTGATCTGTGCATCAGAATTCATAATATAAATCGTAACCCGGTAACCACAAGGTGGCTAGTAGTATAAACATTTTTACCACAAGTTACCAATATCACTGATTAACTACCATCATCAGTTGACTGTCATAATAAGACATCCAATTAAGTAGTGCGGGTTGAAGTAGATTGATCATTCATTGGTAGAGAAAATAAAGCAAGCACAACATAGCATCAGTCTAACTGTCTAAGTATAACACAAAATCTCAACAATAATCGTTGGATCAAGGGCACACCTTTTCCATTAGTTCTTGGAGAGCTGGAAAATCTACCGCCTCCCTGCCCTTCTGAAACAGCTCATCTAGTGACTTCAGCAAGAATATATTCTTACTCACCTGCAAAAAAACATCTTTACTATCAAGTACCAAGAAAGGCATAGTACCATAGTCCATAGTGTTCTACATTATTTATATACAAGATAACAAGGACAATATTGAGAAAATAAAGTCAAGATCAATATTGGTAAACAAAAGAAGCAAACTCAGAAAATAGCGCTTTTCATCAGCACAAGGCGCAGAGGAAGTGAACTTCTGAATGGTAACAAAAAAAGCATAGCAAGTATGTCCCTTTTGAATATTATAAGTTCAAATCTTGTTCAAAAGTACAAAGAAGATAATGAATGTTAAAGTGAATATATAGTCCCCCATTGAGAGGATAAGTCTGTGTGTGTTTTAGCATCACATGTTGTTTGGCATGACATGTGTGATGTCCATGTGTGGACAAGTTTGTAATCTTAAGCACCTTTAGCATCTTTTGCTTTAGTATCTTAGACTAACATCTTTGCTTTAGCATCTTAGACTAGACTAAGCATCTTTGCTTTAGCATCTTAGACTAGCATCTTTGCTTTAGCATCTTAGACTAACAACTAGCATCTTGGGCTGCATGGCTAGCCTATATACTCAACCATTGTGGTTGGCATGGCATTTGAGTGAGTTGAATGAGAAGAAAATTGCCCCAACTCTAAGTGTCATCCCTACCAATGCGAAGTGATCTCTCTAACAATCGGTATCAAAACTGTATGGTTTTGTGACCTTTCCAATCCCCTTCGCGACTCTCTCCAACGAAGATGCACGTCTCCTTGTTCATCTTCCTCCCTTGCCGGTCCATCGAAAACCAACGACTCGGCGAGCACCACCCACACTTCGAGCATCAGCTCGATAGTAGCGGCTTCCTCCCGATGCAACAGCAACCCCCACGACCCTTTCACTCTAGCGGCGTGCAATGTCCGTAGGAGACTCTCTTTGCTCGGTCACCTCGAGCACACGACGTCGATAGGAGGCCGAAGTTGTCGCGGCAGAGGAGCGTGACCGGGTGGCAGCAGAGGCCGTGACAGCAGCAGCTCGGAAGGTGAGGTTGGCGGCGGCAGAACTAGCAGTATCGAGAGCGAAAGAGGAAGCGGCGGCAGCTGCGGCTGCAGCACGTGTTGCGGCGGCAGAGCTCGAAGCTTTGCGCCACGATAGCAACAGTGGCACTGCCTCCGAGAGAGGTAGCCTCGACTTGGAGGCCAAGTTACCAAGGAGGGCGAAGGATGAGCGAGTGGCGCAGTGGGCAGCAGCGCAGCCCCGTGCTCGCGGCAGCAGCCCAAACGGGCCCAAGCGCGCCGACAACGCTCCGAGAGGACGCGCACGCGACGGTCGTGCTCCTGGCAAACGCGACCCTCACAGGCGGCATGGCTCTCCTTCCCCGGACCGGCGCCATGGTCATCACGGCTTCCAAATCATCGTCAAGGACGCTGGTGCTGGTGGTGGATGGCCCACCCTCACCAAGACCAACTATGCCAAGTGGTCCATGATTATGAGGGTGAAGCTCCAAGTGTGGCACATGTGGGAGGTGGTCACATACGACGACATCGACTACGACGATGATCGACGGGCGCTGGAGACCCTCGTTGCTACAATCCCGCCGGAGATGCAGTCTTTGATTGCTTGCAAGCGGACTGCTAAGGAGGCTTGGGATACTATCGCTGTAGTGTGTATCGGCAGTGATCGCGCCCGCAAGTCTACGCTGCAGGCACTACGCAAGGAGTGGGAGAACCTAGCTTTCAAACCTGGTGAGGATGTTGATGATTTTGCTCTCCGTCTCAACTCTCTACTGTAAAAGTTGGTGCAGCATGGCGAAGACATCATCAACGAGGAAAGAGCCGTTGAGAAGCTCTTTCGTTGCATTCCCGGGAGATACAAGGAGATCGCTCGCTCGATCGAGTCCTTGATGGACCTCTCCGGGATGTCGATCGAAGAGGCGATATGTCGCCTCAAGGTCGTCGACATCGACGAGCCCCAGCCATCTTCAGAGCCGGCCACCACTGGTGGCAAGCTTCTCTTCACCGAGGAGCAGTGGCTCGCTCGCCAGCGAGAGCAGAAGAAGGGGGAGGCATCAAGTTCGTCGAGTGGCCGCAAGCGCCAGCCACGCAGGGGGTGCAAGGCCCCATAGACGCATGGAGGCGCTACTGGCGGCACCAACGGTGGGCGCAAGGCCACCCGTGATGACACTTGTCACAACTGTGGCGAGATCGGCCATTGGGCTAGGGACTGCCGATAGGCGAAGCGCGGTGGTCAGGCACATGTTGCGCAAGCGCAAGAGGAGCCAGCTCTGTTCTTTATACATGGGAACATTGAGCTGCACTCCCCTCCCGCGTCGACAGCCGCCGCTCTTCTCCACGTCGATGAACCGCGCGCACACGTCTTCCTCGGCAATGGGTCCAACGATGACAAGATTGACGGTTGGTTCCTCGACACTGGCGCCACCCATCACATGACCGGGTGGCGGGACCACTTCTCCGACATGGACTCCAGCGTGCGAGGCTTCGTCAAGTTTGGGGACGCCTCCGCTGTGGAGATAAGGGGTGTCGGCACTGTCATCATCACCGCCAAGACCGGCGAGCATCGAATGCTCACCGATGTCTACTACATCCCCGAGCTGAGGAACTCCATCATCAGCCTTGGCCAGCTAGATGAGAATGGCTCGCGCGTGGAGACCGAGCATGGGGTGTTGTGCATCTGGGATCATCAGCACCAACTTGTCGCCAAGGTAAAAGAGGAAGCAATCGCCTCTATGTCCTCCATGTGCAAGTGGCGCAGCCCGTGTGTCTTGCAGCCCGTCGCGACGACGACGCCTAGCGATGGCACAAGCGCTTTGGGCACCTCAACTTTGAGGCCCTAAAGCAGCTCGACATCAAGGAGATGGTGCGGGGCATGCCGAGTGTCGAGCATGTGGAGCAGTTCTGCGACACTTGCATGCTAACCAAGCAGCGGCGACTCCCATTCCCTCGTCAGGCGAGCTTTCGTGCCAAGGAGAAGCTCGAGCTCATGCACGGCGACCTTTGCGGTCCCGTGACACCGGCTACCCTTGGAGGCCGGCGCTACTTCCTCCTCGTCAACGACGTGTCCCGCTACATGTGGGCGGTGCTTCTCGACGCCAAGGCGGCAGCCGCAGACACTATCAAGCATCATCAAGCTGCTACGAAGGAGTGCGGTCACAAGCTCCGGGTGTTGCGCACGGAGAACGGCGACGAGTTCACGGCGGCTGTTTTCACGGCGTACTGCGCCGACGAGGGGATTCAGTGCCACTACTCCGCGCCGTACACACCACAGTAGAATGGCGTCGTCGATCGCCGCAACCAGACGGTGGTGGCCACTGCTCATGCCCTCCTCAAGCAGAGGGGGATGCCGGCGATCTACTGGGGAGAGGCAGTGATGACTGACGTCCATCTCCTCAACCGCTCGCCCACAAAGGCTCTTGACGGTGAGACACCGTATGAAGCCTGGCAAGGACGCAAGCCGACGGTCGGTCACCTCCGCGTTTTTGGTTGTCTGGCATTTGTCAAGGAGCTCAGCCACGTCGGCAAGCTTGACGATCGGAGTACGCAAGGGGTCTTCATCAGCTATGCGGAGGGCTTCAAGGCCTACCGCATCCTCGACCCTATGACACAGCGCATCCACATATCGCGAGACGTTGTGTTCTACGAAGGGCGAGGTTGAACGTGGGGCAAGATGGCGGATGATGGCTCGACTTCGACAATCAGCGATTTCATCGTCGACTACATCTACTTCGAGGGAGCAGGGGGAGCTAGCAGCTCACCTTCACCGAGCTCGCTTGCCCCAGCACCTAGCACATCATCAGCTCCGACAAGTACTCCACCACCTCCTGCACCGGCCACACCCCGCTCTCCTACACCAGCGCCCACATCTCCGAGATCGACATCCACACCTTCAGTCCATGATGAGCAACGCACAGTGGAGTTCACTACTCCATTGTCAAACAATTGGGACCGTGTCGATGCTTGCCACGACGGCGAGCCTCTACGTTACCGCACCATGGATAACATCCTTGGTGAGCAGCCCGTTCCTGGGATGGCGCAACATGACTTCGATGCGGAGCTGCACCTGGCGCACGACGACGGTGAGCCACGTTCGTTCGCTGAGGCGGAAGGAGACGTGGCCTGGCAGGCCGCGATGCAGCAGGAGATGGACGCCGTCGAGTGGAACCAGATATGGGAGCTAGCTGATCTTCCGGCCAGCCATCGTGCCATCACCCTTAAGTAGGTGTTCAAGCTGAAGAAAGATGAGGCCGAGGTGGTGGTCAAGCACAAGGCTCGGCTGGTGGCACGCGGTTTCGTTCAGCAGGAGGGAGTCGACTTCGACGACGCCGTCGCTCCTGTTGCACGGATGGAGTCCATTCGTGTCCTCGCGCTGGCAACCTAGGAGGGTTGGCGTGTCTATCACATGGATGTCAAGTCTGCCTTCCTCAATGGCGACTTGAAGAAGGAGGTCTACATTCGATAGCCACCGGGATTCGTCATCCCCGACAAGGAGAACAAGGTTCTCCACCTGCGCAATGCGCAAGGCTCTCTATGGCTTGCGACAGGCACCACGAGCTTGGAACGACAAGCTGGACTCCACACTCAGGCAGATGGGGTTCCAGCAAAGTGCTCAGAGGCTGCAGTCTATCCACGGGGCAAGGGAGACAATGCCCTGCTGGTAGGCGTCTACGTTGACGACTTGATGATCACCAGCACCAAGGAGGTGGAGGTGGAGGCGTTCAAGACAAAGATGAAGGCCACTTTCCAGATGAGCGACCTAGGACTCATCTCTTTCTACCTAGGGATAGAGGTGCACCAAGACAGCTCTGGCACTTCACTTCGCCAGACCGCCTACGCCAAGCACATCGTCGAGCTGGGCGGACTCACCAACTGCAACCCAACCTACAATCCCATGGAGGAAAGGCTGAATCTAAGTCGCAACAGCACGGCGGAGGTGGACGCGACGCAGTACTGGCGCATTGTGGGCAGCCTTCGCTACCTTGTCCACACGCGGCCGGACTTGGCGTTTGCAGTTGGCTACATCAATCAGTTCATGCAGCGACCGACGACGGAGCATCAACAGGCTATGAAGAGGATCCTACGCTATGTCGCGAGGACCTTTGACTATGGATTGTACTACCCGAGGTGCCTCGATGCGGCGCATTTCATCGAGTACAGTGATAGCGACCACACCGACGACATCGACACAAGCAAGAGCACCAGCAGGACGCTGTTCTTCCTTGACAAGTGTCTGATCAGCTGGCAGTCGGTCAAGCAGCAAGTGGTGGCCATGTCTAGTTGCAAGGCAGAGTACATCGCAGTCACTTCTACATCAACTCAGGCTCTCTGGCTAGCTCGACTGCTTGGCAATCTTCTTGGCAGAGATGCTAAAGCGGTGAAGCTCAGGGTGGACAGCAAGTCTGCTTTAGCTTTGGCAAAGAACTCTGTCTTCCACGAGCGCAGCAAGCACATCCGGGTGAAGTACCACTTCATCCAGAGTTGTCTGGATGAGGGGAGTGTGAAGGCCAACTACATCAACACCCAGGACCAGCTCACCGACTTCCTCACCAAGTCGCTTGGGTAGATCAAGTTCCAGGAGCTTCGCGCTAGGATTGGGATGGTTCAGATTTCCCAGAAGGCGCCACACAAGACTTAGGGGGAGATTGAGAGGATAAGTCTATATATGTTTTGGCATGACATGTTGTTTGGCATGACATGTGTGATGTCCATGTGTGGACAAGTTTGTAGTCTTAAGCACCTTTAGCATCTTTTGCTTAAGCATCTTAGACTAGTATCTTTGCTTTAGCATCTTACACTAGACTAAGCATCTTTGCTCTAGCATCTTTGCTTTAGCATCTTAGACTAGCATCTAGCATCTTGGGCTGCATGGCTAGCCTATATATATATATGTATCCCCAACCATTGTGGTTGGCATGGCATTTGAGTGAGTTGAATGAGAAGAAAATTGCCCTAACTCTGAGTGTCATCCCTACCAATGCGAGTGTTCTCTCTAACACCCACTCCTCCCAACTCACTGGTCTACAACCAATGTTCTGAAAATCGGGTCTAGTGCCCGCCTAGGAGGGATTAGGCGCTAGGCGCCACCCTAGCGCCGTGCGGAGCCCCTTGGTGATCGGCTGGGCGGCCAGGGCGCCTAGGCAGGTCAACCGCAGCCTGGGCGTTGACCGCAGCACCTAGGCGCCATGGCGGCGACGACGACTACAGTACAAAAATCGGACTTACAGGGGGGTAAAACACAAAAACGCATTAGGGTTTTTTTTACTACCTAGATGTCCTGGCACTCACGCGTGGCCACCGCTGCTACTCCTATTCACCCGCGCCATCACGCGTCGCCGGCTCGCCGTTGTTCGCCGCGCTCCAGTCCGGCCTCGCGCGCGCGCCCTTCCGGCAATCCGCTCTCACGGCCGGAGGAGAAGAGGATGGATGCTTCTGCCGAAGGGGAAGAGATGGGGAGGGGAAGAGAACATTGTTGGGAACTGGGGAGAAGGAAAAAATACCTGGCTTGGCTTGGAACTAGCAAAAATAAATGCCCTCCAAATAGCTCTAAACAGGAATGACGCTTTGGAACCAGCAAAACATTGGGACTGCCTGAACTTTCTTGCCTTGGTCCAAGAAACCCCTAGAAAACTGAAAATTAAAAGAAAATGGGCTCTGCCCGAGGGGCCGCCTAGGTGCCGCTAGGCGTTAGGCACCAGGCTGCCACCCGACTAGCGCCTAGCGCCTATTAGAACACTGTCTACAACATCAGAGGAGGAAATACCATTCAGTTAACAAACTCAATCAAATTGAATTCTTTAGTTTGGTATGCAGGTACTGTATGCAGAGACATGAACTTGCAAATATAGATACCTTCTATTGCCAATGCCTAAAGTCATGGCCTCACTGACATATAGGTAACCACCAACTCAAGATTCTAAATGCTAGGTACATTCAAAGAAAATACAGTTCCCCACAATGCACCTATATTTCGACATGGTTAAAACTCGATCTTAATATAAGTATGCCATTAGTGTATTAAATACAAAACCAATCACATAGAAAACGTAATAGAACAGAGTAATTTTCGATATTTTCAAGCGGCTAACTTATGATACAAGTGCAGTTATACTCCAAATCGCATCACTTCCCCAGATTACCACTAAGCATATACTCCAAATCGCATAATTTCCCCAAATTCCCACTAAGCATCAAACTACAAAAGATTTTTGCACGAGCACTTACCCTCCGCTTCTTCTGGGTGCGCGGGGAGGTGAACCTGCGGACGGTGCGGACGACGGCGAGTACAAACGACACGCCTACGTAGGCGAGCGGCACGGCGAGTAGCCACGGCACGGGGCTGGAGCCGACGCGGGGACCCGGTATGGCCTGTGTGACGGTGCCGGTGAACTCCACGAGGTCCAGCGCCTTGTCCTGGATCCACGGAATCTCCTCCTCCACCTCCACCTCCTCATCGGTCTCCCGCTTCGGGGCAGCGCTGGGATTCGCGGGCAGCCGAGAGGCTGCTGCGGTCCGGCTGCCGGAGCGCTTAGCCCGGGCGACGAGAAGGGGCGTCTGCCGCCGAAGGGACTTTGTGCGGGTAGGGAAGGGCAGTGCGAGGGGCCCTCGGCGGATGCGAGCGCCGTCTCCGGCGACGGGGGCAGTGAGCGGCCGGGAGGAGGTGGTCGCCATGGAGGCGGGCAGGGTGGCGATTAGGGCTTATCACGGCGGAGGGCCGGAGGTGGAAGAACTTTTTGTTGGACTCCAGAGGGTGGAGACCCAATAGGAGGTAGCCGAACTAGAGCACTGGGCTGTACGGCCCAAATTAAAATGAGTATATTTGGGCTTTTGTCACGTTGGCACGGTCAGATTCTGCCCGTTCTTCATAAACCTGAACAAACGTGCATGCTATTTTCTAAATGAGATCCTCTGGCACTATAACTTTGTCATTGAATCTATATCTATATCTATACATCTATACACTATATAATAGACGAGTTGATTTACTCATCTGGCCGATCTGGTCCGTTAATTGTTTACTCATACTCATTGAATCGATCTACACCGTTCGTCACATTCCATCCAAACTTACGTAACACCCATTCGAAATTGAAGGAACAGTGCATGTATTCCCTAACAAACGCATGCAGGAACAACGCAGGAACAACGCATGCAGGAACAACGCAGGAACAACGCATGCAGGAAATCTACCCCATTCATCACCTTCCATCCGAACTTACATAACCCGGCACACAAACCATCCGAAATTGAAGGAACCTTGCATGCGTTCCGCAACAACCAACGCAGGAACAACGCATGCATTCTGATCGCCATTCTCCTCCGATGTCGGGTGCAGCAGGAAATCCCCCGATCGCCGCCTGAGCTCCTCCGACGTTGGGTGCAGTAGGAACATGTCGACCTCCATTTGCTCGGTGCCAGGAACTGACCACCTCCACGCATCCTGATGTCCAGCGATCCAGCCGTCCATCGCCCTCAAACTGCATCCAGGTATAAATATAAAAATGTTTCAGAACAAAGCAAGGAAGAAATCAATCAGGATGTTATCATGATAGTTGCATAAACAAGTTCCATTGTAGATTAAATTTAAATAGCAAGGATTTAATCAAAGTGAAATTGATCTATGATAACATACAAATTTTGTTATTCCAAATGATTTGTGCATGCCTCTTGCCGTCCCAAATATGGACATTCCATATCTATTTAATGTTATCATGATAATTGCATAAACATGTTACATTGTAGATTAAATTTATACAGCAAGGAAGAAATCATCAAAAGCAATATGATTCAATGCATTAGGAAATCATCAGAAGCAATATGATTCAATGCATTAGGTTCTAACTACTTGTATTCCATTGTTTGATTTAGAATTCATCTTGTGTGAAACATACCTTCAATTTTGCCTAGATTTCAGATGATATCAACCTGGCCATTGTTTTCATCATGTAAATTCTGTAAAACATACAAAACACATAATGAGATAAAACACATGTTGCATTCAGGAATCAAACAACCAGGCAATTTGCACATGTATGCATCAACCAGGAACAGATTTTCTCAAACCTATCCAGCGATGTCCTGATGTCACCTCCATTTGCTCGATGCCAGGAACTGACCACCTCCACGCATCCTGATGTCCAGCGATCCAGCCGTCCACCGCCCTCAAACCGCATCCAGGTATGCATATATCAACACAAATCAACCCATACAATATAAATATAAAAATGTTTCAGAACAAAGCAAGGAAGAAATCAATCAGGATGTTATCATGATAGTTGATAAACAAGTTCCATTGTAGATTAAATTTATATAGCAAGGATTTAATCAAAGTGAAATTGATCTATGATAACATGCAAATTTTGTTATTCCAAATGATTTGTGCATGTCTCTTGCCGTCCCAAATATGGACATTCCATATCTGTTTAATGTTATCATGATAATTGCATAAACATGTTACATTGTAGATTAAATTTATACAGCAAGGAAGAAATCATCAGAAGCAATATGATTCAATGCATTAGGACATCATCAGAAGCAATATGATTCAATGCATTAGGTTCTAACTACTTGTATTCCATTGTTTGATTTAGAATTCATCTTGTGTGAAACATACCTTCAATTTTGCCCAGATTTCAGATGATATCAACCTGGCCATTGTTTTCATCATGTAAATTCTGTAAAACATACAAAACACATAATGAGATAAAACACATGTTGCATTCAGAATCAAACAACCAGGCAATTTGCACATGTATGCATCAACCAGGAACAGATTTTCTCAAACCTGTCCAGCGATGTCCTGATGTCACCTCCATTTGCTCGATGCCAGGAACTGACCACCTCCACGCATCCTGATGTCCAGCGATCCAGCCGTCCACCGCCCTCAAACCGCATCCAGGTATGCATATATCAACACAAATCAACCCATACAATATAAATATAAAAATGTTTCAGAACAAAGCAAGGAAGAAATCAATCAAAGTGTTATCATGATAGTTGCATAAACATGTTCCATTGTAGATTAATTTTAAATAGCAAGGATTTAATCAAAGTGAAATTGATCTATGCTAACATGCAAATTTTGTTATTCCAAATGATTTGTGCATGCCTCTTGCCGTCCCAAATATGGACATTCCATATCTGTTTAATGTTATCATGATAATTGCATAAACATGTTACATTGTAGATTAAATTTATACAGCAAGGAAGAAATCATCAGAAGCAATATGATTCAATGCATTAGGACATCATCAGAAGCAATATGATTCAATGCATTAGGTTCTAACTACTTGTATTCCATTGTTTGATTTAGAATTCATCTTGTGTGAAACATACCTTCAATTTTGCCCAGTTTTCAGATGATATCAACCTGGCCATTGTTTTCATCATGTAAATTCTGTAAAACATACAAAACACATAATGAGATAAAACACATGTTGCATTCAGGAATCAAACAACCAGGCAATGTGCACATGTATGCATCAACCAGGAACAGATTTTCTCAAACCTGTCCAGCGATGTCCTGATGTCACCTCCATTTGCTCGATGCCAGGAACTGACCACCTCCACGCATCCTGATGTCCAGCGATCCAGCCGTCCACCGCCCTCAAACCGCATCCAGGTATGCATATATCAACACAAATCAACCCATACAATATAAATATAAAAATGTTTCAGAACAAAGCAAGGAAGAAATCAATCAAAGTGTTATCATGATAGTTGCATAAACATGTTCCATTGTAGATTAATTTTAAATAGCAAAGATTTAATCAAAGTGAAATTGATCTATGCTAACATGCAAATTTTGTTATTCCAAATGATTTGTGCATGCCTCTTGCCGTCCCAAAGATGGACATTCCATATCTGTTTAATGTTATCATGATAATTGCATAAACATGTTACATTGTAGATTAAATTTATACAGCAAGGAAGAAATCATCAGAAGCAATATGATTCAATGCATTAGGAAATCATCAGAAGCAATATGATTCAATGCATTAGGTTCTAACTACTTGTATTCCATTGTTTGATTTAGAATTCATCTTGTGTGAAACATACCTTCAATTTTGCCCAGATTTCAGATGATATCAACCTGGCCATTGTTTTCATCATGTAAATTCTGTAAAACATACAAAACACATAATGAGATAAAACACATGTTGCATTCAGGAATCAAACAACCAGGCAATGTGCACATGTATGCATCAACCAGGAACAAATTTTCTCAAACCTGTCCAGCGATGTTCTGATGTCACCTCCATTTGCTCGATGCCAGGAACTGACCACCTCCACGCATCCTGATGTCCAGCGATCCAGCCGTCCACCGCCCTCAAACCGCATCCAGGTATGCATATATCAACACAAATCAACCCATACAATATAAATATAAAAATGTTTCAGAACAAAGCAAGGAAGAAATCAATCAAAGTGTTATCATGATAGTTGCATAAACATGTTCCATTGTAGATTAATTTTAAATAGCAAGGATTTAATCAAAGTGAAATTGATCTATGCTAACATACAAATTTTGTTATTCCAAATGATTTGTGCATGCCTCTTGCCGTCCCAAAGATGGACATTCCATATCTGTTTAATGTTATCATGATAATTGCATAAACATGTTACATTGTAGATTAAATTTATACAGCAAGGAAGAAATCATCAGAAGCAATATGATTCAATGCATTAGGAAATCATCAGAAGCAATATGATTCAATGCATTAGGTTCTAATAACTACCTGTATTCCATTGTTTGATTTAGAATTCATCTTGTGTGAAACATACCTTCAATGTTGCTCAGATTTCAGATGATATCAACCTGGCCATTGTTCTCATCATGTAAATTCTGTAAAACATACAAAACACATAATGAGATAAAACACATGTTGCATTTAGTAAAGAGTGTCTGCATTATTTATTTCACATATGGATTCTTCGATATAATACATGTTCTGGTTGCTTCTGTTGGACAATACTACTGGTGATGAACTGAGGCAAATAAATAGACGTTGGCACACAACAGTTAGTTAATAGTAATCTGATCAGTGACCACTTGCCAGACCAAAAAGGTTAAGGTGGCAAGAGTTTAAGATAATAGGTGGCTTACTAACCAATTTGCATTTGAGTCATGTCATTGAGCTTGCTTAATATGTTTTCTCATGTTCTTTACAAGCAATATTATTAGAATAAGTGTTATCTTTATTTGCCTTACAGTGTAATGTTCAATTACAGTTGCCTTAATTAACACAAATAAGAATCAATCTATCACTTCTCCCGATGGGAGCGAGAAACTATGGTCGGACTGCATTGACAGATATTACAAACCATGTCAAAGAAGGTACCATTTATATTGCCTGACTATATTTCGAAACTTTTTCACTTATATACTCGTGTTTGCATGAAATTATTCGGTTTCGTTTGGTAATCCTAACATACCTTGCTACCATTGATGTCAACTTATAGGAACATGTCAGTCACCTTACGATAACGATGTTCGTAAGAGGGAAGAGAAGAATAGAAAACAACGGGAATACCGTGCAAGGATAAAGGTTGAGTCATCTCTAAATATTTCAGGTACGTTTGTCAGCTCTAAGAAACCTTGCTACATATAGTCAATCATTTTTATGTAAATTTTCTGAACTTGTAGGAACACAACAAGCACCTGATGATAACGAGGTGCGTAAGAGGGAAGAGAGGAATAGAAAACAACGAGAATACCGTGCAAGAAATAAGGCTCAGGAAAATTGTACCCAGAAAGATGGAATGAATAAGTTCGAATCATCTTCATGTACTTCAAGTATAGATCAACCATCACTATATGGCCAAGGGTATTCAACGGTACTACAAGCATCGATGGTGCTACAAGCTAATGATTCGACTCTTGCGGGTATTTCTTACACAAATTATTTCCTTGTACACTTCACTTCATCATATAGGATGAGATTTTTTAT
Organism: Zizania palustris; assembly: GCA_019279435.1. Lineage (NCBI taxonomy): Eukaryota > Viridiplantae > Streptophyta > Magnoliopsida > Poales > Poaceae > Zizania > Zizania palustris. The sequence continues at coordinate 65,024,612 of JAAALK010000285.1, read as the reverse complement.
ACACTATATATTGTATGGACCCGCTCTGTAGGAAGTATTCTATCGCCATGTGGTACAGGGATTTCAACAATTTTGCAAGCCTCAAGTGTAGAAGATAAGGAGAATCATGGTCAAGAAGATGAAAACATTGATTGGCTACATAGAAATGATAACTACGTGAAACTACATAAAGGTCTCATTCTATCTTTGTATTCGTACTGTACTTACCTTATAAAATATTTTATACAATATGGCATCTGCACGTCCATGAAAATATAAACACACACTCATGTAGTAGATAGTGTAAACAAGAGGGAAGGGAGGAACATAAGACAATGGGAATATCGCGCGAGAAGAAAAGCTGAAGAAATAGACGAGTATAGAGAATGGAGAATAAATAAGAAGCATTGTGGATACAAAAAATGTGCACATGACAATATGGATGAAACCAATATATGCCAAACACCTCTACAACAGAAGAATGAAGAGCCAGATGATACACTTGACAGTGCTTTATTTGAGCCTACACACTTGTGCTGTCACGACGAAGGTGCCTTGTACTGGTATTCATTTTCATACATTTCTTATTGTTTTTACATTGGTGAAACTAACATACAACCTCCTATCATGCAATAGATTGTTTACAGGATGCAGATGAGTTGGAAAATACAGAAGACGATGAAAGCAGACAATTTCGCGGTGAAGGTAATACAAAGTACATTCGTATATCGTAAAATTATAATAACTTTTCCAATGATGATTCTAATTAAGTTTATTATAACAGATGCATACGATTCATATTGTATATCTATTGATTGTGTTAATGAGAGTACCACAGAAGATATGTGTGACATTGTGTACCAAAACTTACCAGACAAGCACAATACCTTAAGAAAACTTTGTAGTTGTCAATATTGTGGTGCTATGAGGTTTCAATTTGAACCACCAGGATTTTGCTATAGAAAGGGGAAGATAAAAATCCATATTCCTGAGGTGCATGCTGAGTTAAAAAGGCTCTTTATAAGTCAAGTACATGATGATGCAAAGTATTTCAGAAAATATATACGGTACTTCAACTCTCATTTCTCTTTCACAAGCCTAGGAGTTACTTTGGACCGACGAGTTAGCACAGCATCCGGAACTGGCATATATACGTTTCGCGTGCATGGTGCCTTGTACCATCGTCTAGACAATCTGTTGCCTGGTTCTAAAGGTCCGCGTCATTTGCAACTCTACTTCTATGATACAGAGGATGCTACATTGGATCATCGAGTACGAAGGTCTCCGGACCTTGATATCAACATTGTCAGAAGTATACTGAGAGTATTACAAGATAACTCATACGTACAGACTTTTCAAAGAGTTGGGACTATGAAAAACATAGATGACTATGTAATTGAACTGAATACTAATGTAACTCCTGACCAGCGAAGGTATTGAATATTTTTCATTACTTACATGATATGCATATCTATATTAACTATTGATGTTTCCTATTTTGTACACTAATTTTGTTGGTATTAGGTTGTAACGAAGCTTACTTTTGTCCAAACAAGGTACAATGCGCCCACAGCCTCACAAGTTGCTGCTATATGGTCAGAAGGGAACGATCCACAAAGAAGTTTTGATCGAAGTGTGCTTGTATATGCTAAAGGGGATCGTTCGCTCTATATTAAAGCATATTATGGTTGTTATGACCCATTAGCATATCTTTTATTCTTCCCTAGAGGGGAAACCGGCTGGAATCTATATATGTCGTACTATGGAGAGTCTACAAGCCATACTACTATGAAGCTCGATGAGCAGTATGATATTCCATCTACCATGCAGTCCATTGTAGAAGACACTTCTAATCTTAAAGGTATCTGAAACAGTGATATGTTATATCTTTGATGGGTGTATATACCAAGTATGTACATACTTACATTTCAATTTTGTGTAGATTATGGTGAATGCGATGATGACATACAAGAAGGTGATTACATAAGTAGAATGATAGACGAAAACCAATCAACAAGGTTTGTCACGGCAAGAGAATACTACTGTTTCTTGCTGCAAGTTAGACATGGGATTTTCAACGTCTTGTCATTTGGAGGAAGGTTATTCCAACAATGGGTCGTTGATATGTATATCAAGATCGAGTCTATGAGGCTTGATTGGTTCTCTAACCCTAATAACCAAAAACTTCTACGGGCTGAATTATACCAAGTAAGTTATTGATAAGTTGTTATTCTTAAGAGAAATCACCCCACATTTATCGCACATGTATTATGTCACCAGTTCATGATGTGTTTTCGTCGCTCAGGGTCTGGTTGATGTCATTTCTGCTGGAGAAACTAGACCTGCGGAGGTTGGCAGAAGAATTGTGCTTCCTCGTAGTTTTACAGGGGGTGATCGAGATATGCAGCAAAGATTTCTCAATGCAATGGCTATTGTCCAGCGTTTTGGCAAACCAGATTACTTCATTACGATGACTTGTAATCCGTACTGGGAGGAGATTACAAGCAATCTTGAAGCTGGCCAAAATCCACAAGATAGACCAGACCTGGTATCAAGAGTATATAGGGCCAAATTACATGCCTTGAAAGATATATTAATCAAGAAAAAATATTTTGGAGATGTTGCAGCGTATGTGCATGTTACTGAGTTTCAAAAGAGAGGATTACCTCATGAACACATCTTGTTGATTATGAACTCAGGCGGTAAGTTAATAAGTCCGGAAGGATATGACAGAGTAATTTCGTGTGAAATACCAGATAGGGAGAAATATCCTGTATTGCACAATCTGGTTGTTAAGCATATGCTTCATGGACCATGTGGGGTACTAAATAGAAAGTGTGCTTGTATGATTGATGGAGAGTGTCGTTTTCGATATCCTCGACAATTCTGTGCAACAACACAACAAGGAAGAGATTCATATCCTTTGTATAGGAGGAGAGATGATGGACGTCGTGTAAGGATAAGAGGTGCAGAGTTAGATAACAGGTGGGTGGTTCCGTATAATCCTGGGTTACTTATGAGATTCAATTCTCACATCAACGTTGAGGCTTGCTCATCTATCAAGGCTATTAAGTACCTGTTCAAATACGTATACAAAGGTCACGACCGTGCTTCGTTCTCGGTCGACCCTGCTCAAAAGGAAGGTGGAGTAATCGATGAGATTCGTTAGTATAGGGATGCTAGATACATATCACCACCAGAAGTTGTACATAGGATTTATAGTTTCCATATGTTTGGTGTCTACCCATCTGTTTTGCAACTCCATTGTCATCTGCCTAACATGCAAAGTGTTATTATTGATGAGAGGAAAAATCTCATTGATGTAGTTGACCAACCGTCTTCCACTATGACGACACTCACAGAGTACTTCAAGATGAATCGAGTGGACGGCAATGCTAGAAAGTTATTGTATAGGGAGTTTCCAGAACACTACAGGTGGATTACTAGGGGTAGAAAATGGCAAAAGAGAAAGCAAAAGAGAAGACAGATTGGGCGGGTTGTGTATGCACACCCTGCTGAAGGGGAGAGATATTTCTTGAGAATGCTTCTAAATCATGCTAGAGGTGCACTCTCGTTTGAGGATTTAAGAACTGTGGTTGGCATCACGTACTCTACTTTTAGAGAAGCGTGCGAGAAGAGAGGGCTTATAGAGACAGACATGACACTTGATGATTGCTTGAGTGAGGCCGTGACATTTCAAATGCCATCAGCTCTACGAAGATTATTTGCAACTATTCTTGTATTTTGTGAGGTAACCAACATCCGTGGACTGTGGAACAAATACAAGGAGTCAATGTTTGAAGATTTCAAACGAGACAATTCTAACTCATTAGTAGTAGAACAAATAGTGATTAGATGCATTCGAGATTTAGTTCAATCGATGGGAAAGGATATCAGAAGTTTTGATCTTCCAGAGTTTATTGATACAGGTAATTGGAGACCTTGTTTGCATAAATCTAAATTGTTTTTATGAATTGATGAAATAATTCGCTAACACTTTTATCCTTCATGTGAATCAGGTGAATATTCCGATGACGTAATGAGGGAGGTTAGAAAGTGTAGGACCGAAAGTAGCGACCAGAGGGGGGGTGAATGGGCGCCTTAGAAAAATTCTTTCGAATCAATGGTCCTGCTCCCAGTACCCAACGCACCTCACAAGACTACACAGCAGAAAATAAACAGAAGGCCTAAGTCTAAAGGTTTCTAACCTAGAAGCAACTGATGATAAACAGTGTAAAACTAAAGTAGTACAACTAGGCAGATGAACAAGGTATAACAAGCCTAAACTTCTCAATGAAAAGATCTAAGAATGTGTAAGATGAAAAGAGAAGTTACTGTCCAAATTTGTCTCCTGTTCGGAACTTGGCGAAGCCCCCTTCGCACGTCGAGGTCTGCTTCGGAGGTTGGTGACGGAGCCTGTCCGAGATGCCGAAGGTGTCACGGTCTAGCCTAGTTCGAAGTGGCAAGTTGCGAAGTGTACTTCGGAACGAAGTATGACAATGCCGGAGCCAGGTTCGAAGTATGCACTTCGAAGACAAAACTTCGAACACAACTTTGAACCGAAAGCTTCGAAGCAAAACCTTCGAACGGAAAGCTTCGAACACAACACTCAAAAGGACAACCTTCGAACAAAGAAGTGAAGTCTGTCACACGACAGAAAATCAACTCCGAAGCCTACACTCTATCTTCGAACAAGGGAAAGCTTCGGAAGGAGAACCGAAGGTTGACACGCCACAAGGAAAACAAATCGAAGTCTATCGGAAATGACAAGCTTCGAACCCAACTTCGAAGCTTACCGAAGTGTGGACTTCGAATAGCTAGATTCGGAGTATGTTGTTCGAAGTATGCGATGCTGTCCGTTCCGAAAAATACTTCGAAGCTTATCAACACAGACCGCATACCGAAGATCGAAGATTGAGCGAGCCCTTCGAAGATGTTAAGTCGAAGCCTGTCTCACGGAGCTGAGGGGCTTTGAACAGAGAAAGACTTCGCCAGAGACAGCCAGGAAAGGTAATAGACCCTGTCAGCTTCGATCAAAAAGTTGTGCAGTAGAAGGTGAAAAGCTGCACAGAACACTGTAGCTGCAGGGAAGTAGTACTACTTGCAACAATAAGAACTAGTACTACTAGAATGAAGAACACACCCAGCCGAAGCCTCCAAAGCCTCAAAAATCACGGGAAAACTTGCTATGCTAATGAAATGCAGCCATTTAAAACCTTTGCAGATGCAGCACACAATGAAATAGGGCATTTACTGCAACATTAAAAGCAAAGCATTTAAACACAGGGGCACAACCTCCTGGCGGCGCAGACAGGGAACCAGAGAAGAGAGAGACAAGCCAAAAGACAAAAAGTGACCCAATAGAGAGGATTTGATTTCAGCCAAAAGGGTAGTGCAAACCCTAGGGATTGGGGTCCTATTTATAGGCTGCCCAACACTAGGAATATTCTACCAGCCCCTTAGGGTTTTTACAGACGCAAGAATAAAGAAAAAGACTCTACCGCCCTTAGGAATTTTTACAGACACAACTGACTGACTGTGGGCCTAGAGTTACAGATGACTTGTCTGGAAGCTAAGTTTTCGTAGCGACTACGACTTCTCTTCTGGACAGTCGGATACAGAATCAACGGTTGTCAGTTTTACGCCGAAACTGACAAAGCCTCCACCGGCTTTGCACCAGGTACCCGGATTGGGCCGGCCCGACTCCGCAGCTCTCTCAGCCCGGCAATCGCTCACCGCCCGTGTACCTGAGTCAGTCCTGGTCAACAGCCCAGTGGGTCTTCTACTGCTTCTGGCCCATGCACCCGGATTGGGCCAGCCTGACTTCGCAGCCTCCTCTGCCCGACAGTCGCTCGCTGCCCGTGTACCTGAGTCACACGCGGCCCATGAAACAGCAGATCTCCTCTCTTCTTCAGTCCTCTTTGACTAACGTTGACAATGACTCATCACTTCTGGAGCCATGAGGCCCACGCTTTTCAGCATGGCTCCTCAATCTCCCCCTTGATGAGTGCATTGTCAACACTCTTCTTTTCTCAGCTCTTCAGCAACTGCGAACAAATGTGAAAACACGAAAACAAAACACAAGAAAACAAAGACGAAGAAAACATAAGGTAAAAGTTTAACCCTAATGACCAAAAGCCGAACAAAAGCAAGAAGCGGTCATTATGGTTAACCAAAACGTAAAAGCGCAAAAATGAGTGCGATTTCAGAACAACAAGGATATCAACAGAGTAAAAACTCCCCCTTAAACTCTGATCCCAAATTTTCTCCCCCTTGTTGACAAGTGAACTCATCAAGCACTCAAAAGAGACACAGACTCCCCCTGAAATGCAACTCCCCCTCAAAATATGCAGTGAAGTCAACTGGAGTGCACAAGGAGTGTAGAGAACATGCTTCTCAGATATGATTGACTGCAATTACAACATCTAACAGATACAGCAAAATAGATACTGTCTAAGACACATGGCATGATTAGTGCAATAGATGATATCTAAAGAAAGTCAGTAGCACGCATTTTTCAGTTTTGGCAAACAAAGGCATCACCACATTTTCTAGTTAACAAGCAAGGTAAAGCATGAGATGCAGAAGCTAACTGATATCTACCAAGATAAGCAATCCAAAACAAACGTGCTTCAGTGAACTTGTTATCTTTTAAAAGTTCAGGCTTTTTCAATTTTCCTTTTCATTTCTGCCAAGGGTTATTTGCATGTCAAACTTTATGCTAACCGACCAAGTCAAGCCTAGGCCAGAACTAGACCATCTGAAGCTTAAGACATTGATCTTGGCATACACTACACTGTCCTAGTTCATACCAAAGTGCTATGGTAAGCAGTCCAGAACAATGCAATGCGACAAAGCAAACCCACTTGGATCTTTTCAACTCAAGCATAAAAAGGCATGGAATTTTCATTCATTTTTGATTTTTTATCATTTTTATAGCTCATTTTCCATGTTAAAGCATAAAGATGTCCAAGTTGCATATCTGCATCTATGTGATGAACTAGCTACAAGGCATATAACAGATAGCAAAAACACTTAGCCTACGCATGCTAGTTACCAGAAACAATGGTGATCATTTTTCAGGTTTTAAAGCATAAAAGCCATGCATATGACAGATATCACATATCATTTGAACTGAAGCAAAGCATGATCATTGACAAGTAATCAAAAGCATGTACAAGCTAGACTAAGTAAAACAGTTCAATCATATAACAGAAGCAAGCTCAAAAGTGTGATATGCAAGATATGAATACACACAGAAAGACTCAAGAAAAGAGTAAAGAACAAAGAAAACTGACGCAAAATATCCTAAAAAGGATACACAACACCCAAATCCCCTCGTAAACGCTCAAAGGTAGACTGATCTAGGGGTTTGGTGAAAATGTCAGCCAACTGATGATGGGTATCAACATGAACAAGGTCAATGACACCTTTCTCATATTGATCCCGCAAGAAGTGAAAGCGCACATCAATGTGTTTGGTTTTTGAATGGAGACATGGGTTTTTCCCTACACTAATTGCACTGGTGCTGTCGCAAAACAAGGGAACTCTGGTAGGAAAGAACAACCCAAAATCTCGCAGAGTGGAAATCATCCAAACCAACTGTGAGCAGCAGCTAGCAGCAGCTACATACTCAGCCTCTGTGGTCGAAAGAGCAACTCCAGATTGCTTTCGAGAAGACCAAGAGACAAGAGAAGAACCAAGAAACTGGCAAGTACCGGAAGTCGACTTGCGATCCAACCGGCACCCACCAAAGTCAGCGTCCAAAAAGCCAGATAAATCAAGAGATGATGATGCTGAATAATAAAGACCAAGATCAGGCGCATAGGTGAGATACCTGAAAATGCGCTTGACAGCCTACCGGTGAGACGCGCGTGGTGAAGACTGAAAACGCGCGCAAAGTCCCATGGCGAACTGTATGTCCGGTCTATTGCCGTTAGGTACAACAGCGAACCGATCATCCCTCGAAACTCTCTCTCATTGACCTTGACACCGCTCTCGTCCTTGTCCAGACCCCCAGAAGTGCCCATAGGGGTCATCTGCGGCTTCAATTCACCACCAAAGTCAAATTTCTTTAACATATCACGAGTGTACTTACCTTGGTGGATGAAAGTGCCGTCCTTGGTCTGCTTGATCTGGAGCCCTAAGAAGTACTTGAGCTCACCCATGAGGCTCATCTCAAACTCACTGTGCATCTGCTCAGAAAACTTGGACACAAGAGAATCAGTAGTACCGCCAAAGATAATATCGTCTACATAAATCTGAGCGACTAAGAAATCTGAAGCATCTCTGAGCAAGAAAAGAGTTTTGTCCACAGAACCCATCACAAAGCCCTTCTCCAACAAAAATTGCTTTAACCGGTCATACCAAGCCCTGGGGGCTTGCTTCAACCCGTATAAAGCTTTTTGCAATTTAAAAACATGTCGAGGAAACTTAGGATCTTCAAAACCGGGGGGTTGCCTAACATAAACCTCCTCTTCTATGTACCCGTTCAGAAAAGCACTCTTAACATCCATTTGAAAAAGCTTAAAACCCTTCGAAACGGCAAAAGCTAGAAGAATACGAATGGACTCAAGACGGGCAACAGGAGCGAAGGTTTCTTCAAAGTCAATACCTTCCTTCTGGCAATAACCCTGGGCAACTAGTCGAGCCTTGTTGCGCACCACAACCCCATCTTCACCTTGTTTGTTCTTGAATACCCACTTGGTGCCTATGGGGTTGCATCCTGATGGCGGCTCAACTAATGTCCAAACCCGATTGCGGACAAAATTTTCAAGCTCTTCTTGCATAGCATTAATCCAATTAGAATCAGAAAGAGCATGAGAAACGTCTCTGGGCTCAAAAGATGCAACAAACGCAGATTCAGCAAACACAGCAAGAGAGGCAGAAGAACGCAAAGTTCTCTCAGTCAAATCACCTATGATGAGCTCTGAGGGATGGTCACGCTGAACTGCTCGGGTTCCCTGGTGATCTGAAGTCACTTCACCGGAGTCAGCAGCTGGCACCTCTGGACTCGACTGAGGGGGCTCGATCGATGTGGAAGAAGTGATCAGAGGTCCGCCCTCATCCTCAGTCGAAGTCTCAGAAGGTGTGGGCTTTGCGGGGGATGCAGAAGGCCCACCCTCATCAGCAGCTGGAGTATCCTCATCTTCCTCGAAGATGGACTCTCCGAGCTCATCATCACCAGAAAGCTCAAAAGAAGGAGTCAAAGAAGGCAAGGACTCATCAAATGAAACCTCACAAGTCTCGACAAGCAACTGGGATTTGAGGTTCCAAACACGGAAGCCTCGAGAATGCAATGCATAACCAAGAAAAACACCATCCCAGCAACGAGACTCAAACTTATCCAAATGCCCTCCCTTCTTGAGCACAAAGCACTTGCAGCCAAACGCTCGCAAGTGGCTCACCTTGGGCTGTCTGCCAAACCGCAACTCATATGATGTCTTACCAAGGTAAGCTCTAAGAAAAATGCGGTTGGCCAGATAGCAAGCCGTGTTCATGGCTTCAGCCCAAAAACGCCTAGGAGTCCTGTGCTCATCGAGCATCGTCCTGGCCATCTCGACTAGCGTGCGGTTCTTTCGTTCCACAACGCCGTTCTGTGGGGGAGTGTAAGGAGAAGAAAACTGATGGTCCAGACCCTGATCACTACAGAAGCTGACGAACTGAGAGTTCTTGAACTCAGAGCCATTGTCGGAGCGAATTGCTCGCATTCGACCATTGTTCTCATTTTTCAACTTCAAGATCAGGTCATGAACAAACTGAAACGTTTCATCCTTGGACTCCAAAAAGAAAACTCACGAAAATCGAGAAAAGTCGTCAACAATTACAAGTGCATACCACTTCCCACCGACTGAGCGTACTCGAGCTGGACCTACAGTGTCCAAATGTAAAAGCTCGCCCGGATACGATGTCATCACCTGAGTCACAGGTGAGTGAGAAGCGGCAACCATTTTCCCATGACGACAGGGATGACAAACTAGATCCGTCTCCATCTTAAGCTTGGGCAATCCTCGGATGAGGTCCATAGAGCTTAACCTGACTAGCAGATCAAAACTCAAGTGACCTAACCTCCTATGCCACTTCCAGAGCTCAGAAGAAGATCCAGCAATCAAACAGCGAGAAGGGCCAAAAGAACTAGAGAAGTCAATTCAAAAAACTTTGCCGAATGGTAAAATCTGGCAAATCAAAGACCCTCTAGAGTCAACCACAGAAGAATTACCCTTCTTAAAGCGCACTTCCAAACCATCCTCAAGAAGTTGCGAAACAGAAATCAAGTTGAAGTTCAAATTTTTAACCAAGGCAACATTCTTCAAAGAGAAGTGATCTGAAATGCGAATTGAGCCTATGCCACTTACTTTCCCTTGACCGCTGTTCCCGAACGTGATGTATTCTTTGGAGCTCGGGGGAGTGAGACTGGAGAACCATCTGCGATGTCCCGTCATGTGGCGAGAGCATCCTGAGTCCATGATCCAAACATCCTCCAGTCCCCGGTCCTGCACAATCAGTGTCTGTAAGTGGGAGCAAATGGTCCGGCACCAGGTTTAGCAAAAGAGCTAAACCAGTGTCGAGCCATCTGCTCAAAAGATGGAAAGCGTAAACCATCAAAAGAGTTTGGACCAAAACGCGGCTCAAAGCGTGGTCCTCGGTTCTGCCTAACCTTGCGGCCACGAGGTCCAGAACCGTAGTCAACACGGTCTGGAGCTCTGCCGGAACGGACACCACCAACTGGAGCACGGGCAAGAAAGCCGTCTCCTCTACCACCACCTACACGACGCGGCCTGGCCTCCAACCTCTCCCCGCGCCGAGGAACACGCAGTCTACCACCCTGCTGGTAGAACTGCTCCTGATCACTACGAGCCCTCTCTGCTCTCTCAACCCGCTTCCTCCTGAAGCAAAACTCCGCAAGATGCCCGTCTCTCTAACAGTACTCACAATGATAGGTGGGCTTCTTGGGATGTGGTTGAGGCTTGGGTTGTTTGGGCTTAGTGGTGTTTGGTGTTGTCTTCTTGGGCTGAGAGGGTCCAGGAAGAGAGTCTAGAGAAGAGTGGAGGTATTTGGGCTTCGGAACCCAGATAGGCTTCTTGGGTGGAGCTTTAGGTGGTTCATGGATCACTCCATCCTTGGGCTGACAAGCCTGGGAAGACTCAGTGGAGTGAGTCTTGGGATACCTCTGCTTTGGAGTCATTTTACTCCACTCCACTGCCCGGCTGATGGCACTCTCAAAGTCAGCCTTGGTGTAGGTGTAACCTACCCCAAACCCATCCTGCCTCTTGAACTGCTGAATCATCATGCCAAGCTGTGGCTCTCTGGCACTGATCCAACTCAGGATAGAACGGAGGTAAAAGTTCTCATTCTGAGAATCTGCTAGCTCCTCTCTCAAGGAAGCTAGAACCTCCACCTGAGACAAGCAGGTCTCACACTCACTCTCTACTTGGACAGACTTTTCGGCTTTCAGCTTGATCAACTCCATTCTAAGAGACAGACAGTTCTCACAGACAGTGGGTGGAACCGACAATGTCTCAAGCTCTAGCCTAGTCTGCGCAAGCTCAGCTCTCAACCTCTCCAAATCACCCAACTGTTCATCGCCCTTGGATTTCAGCTCAGCTAAGACAGCTAGATGAGATGGGCAATCAACACAGGGTGCGACGACAGTGGCTTGAGCATCTTTCATCTCCAGCTGAGCGCTTTCAAGCTCAGTGGCCAAAGCGTCCCTCTCATCAACCCTTTCTGTGTACCTAGACTTCAGAGTCGACAGGTCACACAGAAGCACCTCACACTTCGGGCACTCACTGCTATCACCCAAGCAAGGGGAAGAAGATAGACTCTCAATTCTACCATTGGCTACGGCAAGCACACTCTCTAACTCGTCTATCCTTTTCTTAGCCCCCTAAGCAGTTTTTCCCGATATCTCAACTCCTGACGATTGCTCTCAAGTAAATCAACTATTTCCTGCTCATAGGATGATACCTTATTGTCGTCGTCGTCGGAGTCGTCGGAGGAGCTCTTTTCTTCTCTATCCCCAAGAGCCATTGAGCAGAAGCTCTTGCGGGATCTTTGGCGCTGGTGTGAGCGGCTCTTTGGCTTGTCCCCGAAAGCCATGAAGCAGAGGCCCGCCGGATCATCCTTGTCCTTCCCCTTCCTGATGGCGATCTCCTCATCGCTTGAGCTCGATGAAGAGGACGAGGACGTGGACCGCTTGGAGTAGCTTTTCTCCATCTCGGCGAAGAAGGCCTTGTCGCGCTTCTTGTTCTCTCGCCGGTAGTCCTTCAGGGCCTTTTTGAAGAACCGGGTCTTCGGCTTGCCCTTGTTGAAGGAAGGGTTCTCATGCTTGCCGGAGTCGTGGAAGCTGCCACCGGTGCCCTTCTTGTATCCATTGCGCTTGGGGCAGTCGGCGATGAAGTGTCCTGGATCACCACATTCAAAGCATCCGGATTTTGTGCCGTGTCTTTTGAACATTCTTTTATCATAGACACGACGCACCCGGTTGTTAAAAAGACACAAGTCATCATCTCCCAACAACTCAAGCTGGTCCTCAGTGATAGACATCAAAGAGAACCCAGCACAGCTCACAGCAGAGGGATCAACAGAAGGTGTAGCAAGGGCCAGGGATTTTGATCCAGAACTAGTAAGATTTGATCTTAACTGGATATCTACCTCATTGGCCTTCAGCTTGCTAAATAACTCAGAAATAGTCAAGGCATCGTAAGAAGTACTCTCAATGATAGAGGATACCTTGATCTCCTAGATCTTTGGGTCCAAGGTATGGAGAACCTTGAGCGCCTGCTCGTGATCTGAGACTAACTGAGCACCCTCAGCCTTGTTGTCCCGAAGCTTGTTTATGATCGACTGAAAACGACCAAACAAGGCCTCAACAGATTCACCCGGCTTCTGTGTGAAATTCTCATATTACGCCGGTAGGTCTGATAGAGCCGAGCCTTGACCTGTGCTGTCCCCTCATGGTGTGCCTTGAGGGTAGCCCAGATCTCTCTCGCAGTGGAGAGATGACTCACACGCTCAAACTCAGTGGGACCTAAGCCAGAAAACAAAATGTTCACAGCCTTACTGTTGCTCAGATGCTGAGCAATGATACCAGCAGTACCTTGCTCAGTAACCGACAAAATGACAAACGTGGTGTGAACGCAAATGTCCCAAATGTCCGAACCCTGGCTCATGAGATAGGCTCGCATGCGAGTCTTCCAATAGTTATAGCCATAGGCTTCCAAGGACGGGACCTTGCCAGGAGACGTCATGGTCACTACTGGGGTTTAGAACCGGTTAAGGTATGGAAAAACCCTAACCTTGCTCTGATACCACTTGTAGGACCGAAAGTAGCGACCAGAGGGGGGGGGGGGTGAATGGGCGCCTTAGAAAAATTCTTTCGAATCAATGGCCTGCTCCCAGTACCCAACGCACCTCACAAGACTACACAGCAGAAAATAAACAGAAGGCCTAAGTCTAAAGGTTTCTAACCTAGAAGCAACTGATGATAAACAGTGTAAAACTAAAGTAGTGCAACTAGGCAGATGAACAAGGTATAACAAGACTAAACTTCTCAATGAAAAGATCTAAGAATGTGTAAGATGAAAAGAGAAGTTACTGTCCAAATTTGTCTCCTGTTCGGAACTTGGCGAAGCCCCCTTCGCACGTCGAGGTATGCTTCGGAGGTTGGTGACGGAGCCTGTCCGAGATGCCGAAGGTGTCACGGTCTAGCCTAGTTCGAAGTGGCAAGTTGCGAAGTGTACTTCGGAACGAAGTATGACAATGCCGGAGCCAGGTTCGAAGTATGCACTTCGAAGACAAAACTTCGAACACAACTTTGAACCAAAAGCTTCGAAGCAAAACCTTCGAACGGAAAGCTTCGAACACAACACTCAAAAGTACAACCTTCGAACAAAGAAGTGAAGTCTGTCACACGACAGAAAATCAACTCCGAAGCCTACACTCTATCTTCGAACAGGGAAAGCTTCGGAAGGAGAACCGAAGGTTGACACGCCACAAGGAAAACAAATCGAAGTCTATCGGAAATGACAAGCTTCGAACCCAACTTCGAAGCTTACCGAAGTGTGGACTTTGAATAGCTAGATTCGGAGTATGTTGTTCGAAGTATGCGATGCTGTCCGTTCCGAAAAATACTTCGAAGCTTATCAACACAGACCGCATACCGAAGATCGAAGATTGAGCGAGCCCTTCGAAGATGTTAAGTCGAAGCCTGTCTCACGGAGCTGAGGGGCTTTGAACAGAGAAAGACTTCGCCAGAGACAAGCCAGGAAAGGTAATAGACCCTGTCAGCTTTGATCAAAAAGCTGTGCAGTAGAAGGTGAAAAGCTGCACAGAACACTGTAGCTGCAGGGAAGTAGTACTACTTGCAACAACAAGAACTAGTACTACTAGAATGAAGAACACACCCAGCCGAAGCCTCCAAAGCCTCAAAAATCACGGGAAAACTTGCTAATGCTAATGAAATGCAGCCATTTAAAACCTTTGCAGATGCAGCACACAATGAAATAGGGCATTTACTGCAACATTAAAAGCAAAGCATTTAAACACAGGGGCACAACCTCCTGGCGGCGCAGACAGGGAACTAGAGAAGAGAGAGACAAGCCAAAAGACAAAAAGTGACCCAATAGAGAGGATTTGATTTCAGCCAAAAGGGTAGTGCAAACCCTAGGGATTGGGGTCCTATTTATAGGCTGCCCAACACTAGGAATATTCTACCAGCCCCTTAGGGTTTTACAGACGCAAGAATAAAGAAAAATACTCTACTGCCCTTAGGAATTTTTACAGACACAACTGACTGACTGTGGGCCTAGAGTTACAGATGACTTGTCCGGAAGCTAAGTTTTCGTAGCGACTACGGCTTCTCTTCTGGACAGTCGGATACAGAATCAACGGTTGTCAGTTTTATGTCGAAACTGACAAAGCCTCCACCGGCTTTGCACCAGGTACTCGGATTGGGCCGGCCCGACTCCGCAGCTCTCTCAGCCCGGCAATCGCTCACCGCCCGTGTACCTGAGTCAGTCCTGGTCAACAGCCCAGTGGGTCTTCTACTGCTTCTGGCCCATGCACCCGGATTGGGCCAGCCCGACTTCGCAGCCTCCTCTGCCCGACAATCGCTCGCTGCCCGTGTACCTGAGTCACACGCGGCCCATGAAACAGCAGATCTCCTCTCTTCTTCAGTCCTCTTTGACTAACGTTGACAATGACTCATCACTTCTGGAGCCATGAGGCCCACGCTTTTCAGCATGGCTCCTCAGAGAGGAACTATCTTTGGGCGCAGACCAGGAACATCCTGATTTATATACATCTCTTAATGAGGAGCAGCGTGGTGGATTTGATGAAATAATACATCACGTCTTTGAATCAAAGAGTCAGGTGTTTTTTGTTGATGGCCCAGGAGGAATAGGAAAAACATTCCTATACAAGGCACTTCTTGCTAAAGTGCGATCAGAGGGATTAATAGCTATTGCAACTGCGACTTCTGGTATAGCGGCGTCGATATTGCTTGGAGGACGCACAGCACACTCAAGGTTCAAGATTCCAATTAAGCTTGGAGACAATAGCATGTGCAATTTCTCGAAGCAGAGCTGCACGGCGGAGTTGCTTCGTAGGGCGTCCTTGATTATCTGGGATGAAGTTGCCATGATAAATCGTCGGGCGATTGAGTGCCTCGATAGGTCCCTACAAGATATTATGAATTGTTCTTTGCCATTTGGTGGAAAGGTTCTGACATTTGGTGGTGATTTCAGACAGGTGCTTCCGGTCATAACACGAGGGACAAGAGCACAGATAACAGACGCTACATTGTTGAGATCTTATTTATGGGAAAGCATAAGGAAGATACGATTGTCACGTAACATGAGGGCTCAAAATGACCCGTGGTTTTCGGATTACCTCCTTAGAATTGGGAATGGAACTGAACAAACAGTCGAGGGTGATTATGTCAATTTGCCAGAAGATATTGTGATTGCTTATACAGTAACTGAAGAAGCCATAAACAAACTTATCCAAAATATATTCCCATCACTGGAGGAGAATGTCAGATCATCAACTTACATGAGTACACGTGCCATCCTTTCCACAAAAAATGAATATGTGGATCAGATAAATGAAAAGATGATTGACAATTTCCCGGGTGAAACAAAGGTTTATTATAGTTTTGACTCTACCGATGATGATTCAAGCTATAACTACCCCATCGATTTTCTGAACTCACTCACTCCAAATGGTCTCCCCCCACATGTTCTCAAAGTTAAAGTCAATTGTCCTGTAATCCTTCTCCGTAATCTTGATCCTAATAATGGCTTGTGCAATGGAACCAGACTGATAGTTAGATCATTTCAAGATAATGCGATTGATGCTGAAGTTGTTGGTGGCCAGCATGTCGGCAAAAGAGTGTTCATACCGAGGATACCTATGTCTCCGTCGGATGATATTGCACTTCCTTTTAAGTTCAAGAGGAAACAATTCCCGATTCGCTTGAGTTTTGCAATGACCATAAATAAAGCACAAGGGCAAACTATCCCAAATGTTGGCATCTACCTTCCAGAACCTGTGTTCTCACATGGGCAACTTTATGTCGCGTTGTCTAGGGGTGTGTCAATGCAAACAACAAGGATTTTAGCTAAGCCGAAGGATGGATTAGATCCCACGGGGAAGACCACTAAAAACATCGTGTATAGAGATGTATTGAGTTGGTGAAGAGTGGACCTTGCAGAATCCCATTTCCATTATTTAAGGTGACCTTTGACCATTTCCCATTTGCCTTAATATTTTCTATTATTGTACCATTTTCCTTTGACAATTATCCTATTTAGTTAGTGTTGTAACTGGCCATGTTTCATGTCTTTATTAGTGATGTGTTCAATTGTCAAGTGTCTTATGATTGCATTAAGCCTTTGTTGCTCTATGCTTCCAACAAATTATGCCTCCCATGCATTCCTCCTTCCTAGACCAAGACAGTAGAGTTCGCTACTATGTGTGCGAAGCACTATACAACATGTCAAAGGTAAACATTTGTTGAGTAGTGATACATTAATTATAAATTAGCTTTGCACTAACATAGTTTTTCTTTCTTTTGTAGGTTTTGAGAGGGGTTTTCATTATCTACTTCAACAAATTTTTTGATGCATTATGCAAGCTTTCTGCAGACTCTGATGTTAATGTGCAGAGTGCAACTCATCTTCTTGACATGCTTGTTAAGGTACGGTCAGGTATGTTGTATATGTATTGTCTTTTTTAGCCTCATTATTATGCACGGGTACACCAAATCCTTGAACTGTATGTGTTCAATAACTAACCCAGTTTGCATTTTATGAGTTAAGCAGTTACTACTTTAAAACTTCACATCATAGTTAAGCAGCTTCTAATAATAAATATGTATGTTTGTTAAATTACAAATCTACATTTTCAGATGTTCGCTGATTGTGTATGAGTTTGTTTCATAAATATTGAAGGTGTACACACTTGTACTTACATGGCATTATCATTTTATTTGTGTTATTATTATGACATAATCTTCAAACCCCGATCTGGACTCTGCTTCTAGGAACAGATTCCTATGGGCCTTCAGATTCCTATGGGCCTTCAGACTATGCCCCATCACTGATAAGTGACGTGAAGAATGAGATGACCATGAATGGGGTTGAGCCTAAGTATGGTCGCCCGAGTCCCTCCATGGTAGGATCGATTTGGATTTATGGATTTGTGCATTTGTTTTTGTCCATTTTAGCTTGGTTTTAATGCTAGAACTTATTATTATTATGTATCATATAGCTCATTTGATTAATAGCCCACATATAGGACCATAATTGACTCTATTCACTCAAAACATGTGAAAGTTTAGCCTCAGTTCAGGGCACAAGTTTATTCATTGCACTAGAGATTATCACCTATTTCAACTAAATTGCAGTATTCCACAGGAATATTTAATTGAAAGACAATGAAATCAATAAATTTCAGCATACACACATGAACATGTACACAACTTCAAGGGGAAAGGGGTTTCTAGACTACATCAAGAGGTTTCTCTGCTCAACTACTGTAATGTGTATCTTTGACTGACATTGGGGATGGTTTAGTACTGCATTCAGGTGCCAGGACATTCAGTAGACAAGCATATGCCTCATTGTCCTGCATTTTTATGTTGTTACAAAATAAGATACACACTCTTTGTAGTGGGCTGTAGTTGGGACTAAAAAGTAGATAAATCATTGTTTAATCATCAATTTGGATTTTACTAAATGTTTTAGGCCAGTATTGAATTTTAAGAACCAGAAATGTGAAGATATCAGAAAACTGTTGCAAGAACTTTGAAAACAAATACATAATAATGTATGAGTAACTAATTATTGACCATAGTTATCTGATATAAGTTGAATAACAACACAAATATGTAATTCAAATACACTCAACATTTTACTACATCAACTTTATTTACTGACAAATTATTAACTATACATCAGAATGAGCAGATTCCCAAATGATCAAGGAAAAATTTATGACAATGTGAATGCTTGCAGGTATAACTTAAAAGAGATTTTACAGCTAGCAACTACTAAATAAGTCTCTACTACACTTTTTACCTGACTATTGTAATTTTGAAAAAGAACATTACTCATTATATTTGACTGACAATAAATATAGGGAGCCTATAACAGTATTATGCATTTTTTTTGCCAAATTTAAAATTTCAAAAGTATGTATGCACATATAAAACTACAGAGATGTGCTTTCACTTTTTATATACTTTCACTTTGCACTATAGTGTATTGAAATATGTTCTACTTATCACTATGAGCTATTGGAAGCCCAGAACAGTCTTATGCATTTGTTTTGCCAAATTTAAATTCTCAAAAATGTGTGTACATATATAACTGCAGATAGGTGCATTCAATTTGCATATAGTTTCACTTTGCACTAGGGTGTATTGAATCATGTTCTATAACACTATGAAATGTCATCAAACTTATTGAAAATTTGTAAAATCCATATGATACAGTACTCAAGACAAGAAGAACCACAAGTCACAAGGAACTCACATTGGATTGGCTTGCACTCAATTCAGATTCACAACAAAAGTACATTCTTGTCTTCAGCTGGAGGTGGCACACTTGGTTTAGCAGCAGCTAGATCTTCTGGTGGCAATACAATTTTCCTACTCCTTTCAGCTTAGAATCAAAAAGAAATAAATGAGATCCAAATGCTATGGTTTTCTTTATTAGCTTCAAGTTGTAGATATGTTTGTATCTGATATAAGTTGAATAACAACACAAATATGTAATTCAAATACACTCAACATTTTACTACATCAACTTTATTTACTGACAAATTATTAACTATACATCAGAATGAGCAGATTCCCAAATGATCAAGGAAAAATTTATGACAATGTGAATGCTTGCAGGTATAACTTAAAAGAGATTTTACAGCTAGCAACTACTAAAGAAGTCTCTTCAGCTGGAGGTGGCACACTTGGTTTAGAAGCAGCTAGATCTTCTGGTGGCAATACAATTTTCCTACTCCTTTCAGCTTGAGAATCAAAAAGAAATAAATGAGATCCAAATGCTATGGTTTTCTTTATTAGCTTCAAGTTGTAGATATGTTTGTACTTGTTTTCTTGTTCATGTATCCAGCCTCAAGAAACTTCAAGTGCAAAGAATGCCAGGATTTGTATACATAGTGATCAGATGTGTCCAGGATTTTATGAATCATCTATATAAAGCTATATATGGTTGTTAAAACCAGCAACTTAAATTTTGGAGAGCTTTATGTGGCATCCATCATGTATGGCTACTTCCTAAAGAGGAAACATACACATACCAAACACCAATATATTCAACAGGCTATAAGAATGTGTTTTGGGTTCCTGTCAATTGGTGTACAAGTTGTATTACAAACAATTCCTTAATGTAACCTGAAGATATGGATATCCCTTTCTGTTATTTTAATCTGTGTGAACTCCATGAGCAGATAAAAATAGTTGGTCTCCATCACAATAGCTCTATTCAATCAATTGACATAACTGACACTTGGGAACCATTAGAGGAAGGCCTTAACATGTAAGAAGAACACATCTGTTTCTCCGCGTGCCATATGATAAATCCCTTTTAAATAGAAAGATTATTATTGAAAGTTACCATGAACAATAAAAGGAAGCACATCAACCCAACTCAGACCAAAATAAAAAAATAAAAGTAAGATTATTATGGATAGATTCTGATATGGGAGCCCAAGCAAAATTTGACAAACATAATCCAACTCCAACAGAAAGGATAGAAACAGATCACAACAGATTGTCTTCAAATTATATGATATGATTCTAACTGAATTTTAAGGATAGAAGAAACAGACTGCATGTATATCCTCCATGTCAATAACAACTAGCACGCTGCCTACGGCCTCCCTAGCCGAACCAGCTTCCACGAAATTTTTGCAATCGTGAAGGAGCAACAGAAATGCTTACCTTCTTGTAGCCGGCGACCAGAACAAATCCCACGGCGACGAGAGCGCTCGCCAGCGATTGCAAGGAGTGGACGGAGGGTGACGACGCGAGATCTGCGTGTGCTCCCTCTCCCACCGACGGCGCCGAGATGGTCTAGGTGCGGACGCTTGTGGAGGGGAGTGGACGGAGAGTGAGGAAGAGATCTGCGTGCTCCGTCCACAACCGGTGAGATCTAGTTGCTCCCTCTCCTGCTGGCTGTGTGCTCCCTCTCCTGCCGATTGCGTGCTCCCTCTCCTTTGGCTGCGTGCTCCCTCTCCTGCTGCGTGCTCCCTCTCCTTTGGCTGCGTGCTCCCTCTCCTACCGGCGAGATCTAAGTGCTCCGGCGAGATCTGTGTGCTGTCGATATTGGCTGGGTGCGGTGGCTGGTGGAGGATCTGCGTGCTGCCGATATTGGCTGGGTGCCGTGGCTTGTGGAGGTGAGTGGGATAAAGATGTTGTGCGGCTGTAGCAATTTTCTCCTCTTGTTTTTAACGTATACTCCCAAATGATGTTGATTTGATTATAATAATGTGTTTGCTCTTTGCATGTAGGTGTAACAGCAGCACGAGATTAGTGTGAAACTATCAATTCTCAAGGTGAACAAACCTCACCGCCCCCTCTCCCTAATGGATAGTTTTTAGGCACACATTATTTATATTATTTAGGCACACCTTATTTATAGTATTTAGACATAATTTTATATGCACCCATTGTTTAGTATATCACTACTGTTTTTAAACATAATTTAAGTAACAATATTCTTCGGTACATTTTGTGATGTACAGATGATGGAACAAATGACATGCCCGCTATGAGTATAATATCACAACACAATAAACCAAAGAAATCAAACACGACTCAAATTGTGCCTCAAGGTAAATGTTTCCACATTTATTTGTTGCATCTTCTTTTGTTTTGCTTTGATATTATTTATCTATTTAAAAAACATTTGTTGTAGACTATATGTGTACCAAAGAAGATGAAAAGATTAATGAATATTTGAAATCATTGCCGGGAAAAAAGTTTTGGTAGATATCAACAGCGCGTGGTTAGATAGAAATGATATGGAGTGTATTTTTCGTGATGACATGCAGATGAATGGAGAAGTAAGTATATGCATGAAGTACATAGATTTAAAGATATCGTTTGTCTGCTAACTATATTATTTTCTTACAAATAGGTACTCAATGCTTATATTCATTGTATAAGGGACGAGGAGCATTTACTTCACAGAGAAGATGGAAAAGTTTTTTTTGGAGAACACGTATATTTCGAGCCTTCTTAAGCGTGATGGTGACCCTAACGTGGTCTTAAATTATAAGGATGATGATGATCTCGGTAAAAGAGTGGAGACATATTTGCAAGCTGATATGGTAAACTAATATCTCAGTTCATATATACTGAAATAAAATCTATCATTATATAATGTTAATGGATAAATGTTAATGTTTATTATAGGTCTTCATTCCCATTAACATACAAAATTTTCACTGGTACCTGGCAGTGATTAATGCAAATAAAAGTGAGGTACATGTTGTAGGACCGAAAGTAGCGACCAGAGGGGGGGTGAATGGGCGCCTAAAAAATTCTTTCGAATCAATGGCCTGCTCCCAATACCCAACGCACCTCGACAGACTTAGCAGGGAAAAGTAAACAGATCAACAAGACCTACAATGATCTAGCCTAAAAACGACCGGTGTCCTAATCGAAACGACACCAACACAGTGCTTAAAAGCAGTTTAAGTTCATTCACTAAACAAATAGCATCTCCACAAGGATTTCACCAAATCACAGAAAATACATCATGTCCATCAAAAATATTCCTTCATGCAGTTCATCCATCACAGGTATGTTCATCATAGGCATTAAAAAAATATGACTTCAACGATCAGAGGATTAATAAAACAACACACTGAATCTAGTTGATAATAAAATTATCTAAGAATATTCATCAACTAGAAGCATCAGTGCATCAGAGGAATAATCACTGAACTAACTGTGACTGCACACAAAACGAGGCATTAGGAATTACCATGAACTGTTGTCTCCTGTTCACAGAAACCTTTAGCCAAACACCTCGTAGACACTAATCAGTACAAAGCTTGCATCCGAGCTCCTGTGCTAACATGCTGCAATTTTTCACTGTGTATGCGCTGAGTGCATCCCGTGGCCTCCCAGCAACCACAGTGTAGAGAGCTATCAACAGCAGCAGAGATGGCTACAGCACACACTAGTGCTAGATGGAGGAAACAAGAACACGGCAGGAACTACAGGAGCTACAAAATTTTCAAGAATCAAAGGACAAGCAAAAACCGAATAGAAAATCAGTATAAAAACCTGACAACAGACTCAGCAGTCAAGACGAGTTACTGTTCAATATACGGTTGCTATGCTGCAATAGTATTGTGCTAGAGTGAGTAGGTGCTAGAAGAACCATGAAGTGAAGCAAATAGTATTTGCACAGGATAGATTTGATCCGCTGAAAACTTCCCAACCGAGAATGCAAAACCGGTGATTAAAAAAATACACAACCCAAAACAACAGCGGCAAATGACTCCATCAAAAGACAAAAAGATGGGAAGAATAAATGACCAATATTCTGATGAAGAACCCGTACTAATCTCACAGAATGAAGCGATCAACCATCAATGAAAAAGAATTTCAGAGTGGATTGGCTTACGATGAGCAATGGCGGCGCTCCCACGGAAACAGGAGAAGAACACGGTGGAAAAACAAGAGAAAGTGACCCACAATTTCTGAAATTGGTAAAGTGTTTTTCAAAATGGGTGCCCTAACCCTAGGCTATTGGGGCCTATTTATAGGCAGCCCAATAAATGGGTAAAATGCAGAAATACCCCTGGGGTTTTTTACAGACGCTGAAATAAATGGAAAAGACTAAACTGCCCTTAGGATATTTTTACAGACTCGACTGACTGACTGTGGGCCTAGGGACAAAATAGTAAAATCCTAAATAAAGGTAACTTGTCCTGATGCGGAGCTTTCGTAGCAGCTACGGCTTCGCCTCAGGACGGACAGATCCGAAATCGACGGTCGTCAGTTTTGCGCCGAAACTGACAAAGCGTCCACCGTCTTCGCACCGGGTACCCGGATTGGGCCGGCCCGATTCCGCAGCTCCCTCAGCCCGGCAATCGCTCACCGCCCGTGTACCTGAGTCAATCCCGGTCAACAGCCCAGTGGATCCTCTGCTGCTCCTAGCCCATGTACCCGGATTGGGCCAGCCCGACTTCACGGCCTCCTCTGCCCGACAGTCGCTCGCTGCCCGTGTACCTGAGTCACACGCGGCCCAAACGCAGCAGGTCTTCTCTCTCTTTTCAGTCCTCTTTGACTATCGTTGACAATGACTCATCACATCTGGAGCCATGAGGCCCACACTATTCAGCATGGCTCCTCAATCTCCCCCTTGATGAGTGCATTGTCAACACTTCACTTCATCTGCTCTTCAGTACCTGCAAGCAACTGTGGAAACACGAAAACAAAAACACAAGAAAACAGAGAAGAAGAAAATAAAGTAAAAGTTTAACCCTAATGACCAAAAGCCGAACAAAAGCAAGAAACGGTCATTATGGTTAACCGAAGGTAAAAGCTCAAAACGAGTGCAGTCTCAGAAACATCAACAAGAATATCAAAAGAGTAAGGACAAACGGGACAAAAACTCCCCCTGAAACAAATCCTAGAGAAAGCCAAAACTCCCCCTTAAACTCTTATACCAAAATTTCTCCCCCTTGTTGACAAGTGAACTCATCAAGCACTCTAAAAAGACACTGACTCCCCCTGAAATGCAACTCCCCCTCAAAATATGCAATGAATGCAACTGGGGTGCAAGTGGAGTGCAGAAAGCATGCTTCTCAGATATGATTGACTGCAATTACAACATCTAACAAGTATAGCAAAAGACATACTGTCTAAGACACATGGCATGATCAGTGCAACAGATGATATCTAAAGAAAGTCATTAGCACGCATTTTTCAGTTTTTGCAAACAAAGGCATCACCACATTTTCCAGTTAACAAGCGAGGTAAAGCATGAGATGCAGAAGCTAACTGATATCTACCTAGATAAGCATTGTCCAAAACAAAGTGCTTCAGCAAACTTGTTGTCTTTTTAATTTTCAGGCTTTTTCATTTTCCTTTTTCATTTTTGCCAAGGGTTATTTGCATGTCAAACCTTATGCTAACCGACCAAGTCAAGCCTAGGCCAGAACAGGACCATCGGAAGCTTAAGACATTGGTCTTGGCATACACTACAATGTCCTAGTTCATACCAAAGTGCTATGGTAAGCAGTCCAGAACAATGCAATGCGACAAAGCAAACCCACTTGGATCTTTTCAACTCAAGCATAAAAGGGCATGGAATTTTCATTCATTTTTTGATTTTTTTTTATCATTTTTATAGCATATTTTCCATGTTAAAGCATAAAGATGTCCAAGTTGCATATCTGCATCTATGTGATGAACTAGCTACAAGGCATGTAACAGATAGCAAAAGCACTCAGCCTACACATGCTAGTTACCAGAAGCAATGGTGATCATTTTTCAAGTTTGAAAGCATAAAAGCCATGCATATGACAGATATCAGACATATCAAATGAACTGAAACAAAGCATGATCATCGACAAGTAATCAAAAGCATGTGCCGGCTAGAATAAGTAAAGCAGTTCAATCATATAACAGAAGCAGGCTCAAAAGTGTGATATGTGAATATGCATGATAAGAACACACACAAAACGACTCAAGAAAAGAGTAAAGAAGAAAGAAATGAACTGACTCAAAATATCCTAAAAAGGATACACAACACCCAAATCCCCTCGTAAACGCTCAAAAGTAGACTGATCTAGGGGTTTGGTGAAAATGTCAGCCAACTGATGATGGGTATCAACATGAACAAGGTCAATGACACCTTTCTCATATTGATCCCGCAAAAAGTGAAAGCGCACATCAATGTGTTTGGTTTTTGAATGGAGACATGGGTTTTTCCCTACACTAATTGCACTGGTGCTGTCGCAAAACAAAGGAACTCTGGTAGGAAAGAACAACCCAAAATCTCTCAAAGTGGAAATCATCCAAACCAACTGTGAGCAGCAGCTAGCAGCAGCTACATACTCAGCCTCTGTGGTCGAAAGAGAAACTCCAGATTGCTTTCGAGAAGACCAAGAGACAAGAGACGAACCAAGAAACTGGCAAGTACCGGAAGTCGACTTGCGATCCAACCGGCACCCACCAAAGTCAGCGTCCGAAAAGCCAGATAAATCAAGAGATGATGATGCTGAATAGTAAAGACCAAGATCAGGCGCATAAGTGAGATACCTGAAGATGCGCTTGACAGCCTGCCGATGAGACGCGCGAGGTGAAGACTGGAAGCGCGCGCACAGTCCCACGACGAACTGTATGTCTGGCCTTGTGGCCGTCAAGTACAGCAGCGAACCGATCATCCCTCGAAACTCTCTCTCATTGACCTTGACGCCGCTCTCGTCCTTGTCCAGGCCCCCAGATGTACCCATTGGGGTCATCTGAGGCTTCAGCTCTCCACCAAAGTCGAATTTCTTCAACATGTCCCGAGTGTACTTACCCTGGTGGATGAAGGTTCCGTCCTTGGTCTGCTTGATCTGGAGCCCTAGAAAGTACTTGAGTTCACCCATGAGGCTCATCTCGAACTCGCTGTGCATCTGCTCAGAAAACTTGGACACAAGATCATTAGTAGTACCGCCAAAGATAATATCGTCCACGTATATCTGAGCGACTAAAAAATCTGAAGCATCTCTGAGCAAGAAGAGAGTCTTATCCACAGAACCCATCACAAAGCCCTTCCCCAACAAAAACTGCTTTAAACCGGTCATACCAAGCCCTGGGGGCTTGCTTCAACCCGTATAAAGCTTTCTGTAGCTTAAAAACATGTCGAGGAAACTTAGGGTTCTCAAAACCGGGGGGCTGCCTAACATAAACCTCCTCCTCTATGTACCCGTTCAGAAAAGCACTCTTGACGTCCATTTGAAAAAGCTTAAAACCCTTCGAAACGGCAAAAGCTAAGAGAATGCGAATGGACTCAAGACGGGCAACAGGGGCGAAGGTTTCTTCAAAATCAATACCTTCCTTCTGGCAGAAACCCTGGGCAACTAGTCGAGCTTTGTTGCGCACCACAACCCCATCTTCACCTTGCTTGTTTTTGAACACCCACTTGGTGCCTATGGGGTTGCATCCTGGTGGCAGCTCTACTAGTGTCCAAACCCGATTGCGGACAAAATTCTCAAGCTCTTCTTGCATGGCATTAATCCAGTTCGAGTCAGAGAGAGCATGAGAAATGTCTCTAGGCTCAAAAGATGCAACAAAAGCAGATTCAGCAAACACAGCAAGAGAGTCAATAGAAGAGCGCAAAGTTCTTGTAGACACATCACCGATGATGAGCTCTGAGGGGTGATTACGCTGAACTGCTCGGGATCCCTGGTGATCTGAAGTCACCTCTCCGGAGTCAGCAGCTGGCACCTCTGGACTCGACTGAGGGGGCTCGATCGAAGTGGAAGAAGTGATCAGAGGTCCGCCCTCGTCCTCAGTCGAAGTCTCAGAAGGTGTGGGCTCTGCAGGAGGTGCAGAAGGCCCACCCTCATCAGCAGCTGGAGTATCCTCATCTTCCTCGAAGATGGACTCTCCGAGCTCACCATCACCAGAAAGCTCAAAAGAAGGAGTTAAAGAAGGCAAGGACTCATCAAAAGAAACCTCACAAGTCTCGACAAGCTGCTGGGAGTCGAGGTTCCAAACACGGAAGCCTCGAGAATGCAAAGCATAACCAAGAAAAACTCCATCCCAGCAACGAGACTCAAATTTATCCAAATGCCCTCCCTTCTTGAGCACAAAGCACTTGCAGCCAAACGCTCGCAAGTGGCTCACCTTGGGCTGTCTGCCAAACCGCAACTCATATGAGGTCTTACCAAGGTAAGCTCTAAGAAAAATGCGGTTGGCCAGATAGCAAGCCGTGTTCATGGCTTCAGCCCAAAAGCGCCTAGGAGTCCTATGCTCATCGAGCATCGTCCTGGCCATCTCGACTAGCGTGCGGTTCTTTCGTTCCACAACGCCGTTCTGTGGGGGAGTGTAAGGAGAAGAAAACTGATGGTCCAGACCCTGATCACTACAGAAGCTGACGAACTGAGAGTTCTTGAACTCAGAGCCGTTGTCGGAGCGAATTGCTCGCATACGACCATTGTTCTCATTCTTCAGCTTCAAAATCAGGTCATGAACAAAATGAAAAGTTTCATCCTTAGACTCCAAAAAGAAAACCCACGAGAATCGAGAAAAATCGTCAACAATCACAAGTGCGTACCACTTCCCACCGACTGAGCGTACCCGAGCTGGACCGACAGTGTCCATGTGTAACAGCTCGCCCGGATACGAAGTCATCACCTGAGTCACAGGTGAGTGAGAAGCAGCAACCATTTTCCCATGACGACAGGGATGGCAAACTAGATCTTTCTCCATTTTAAGCTTGGGCAATCCTCGGATGAGGTCCATAGAGCTTAACCTGACTAGCAGATCAAAACTCAAATGACCTAACCTCCTATGCCACTTCCAGAGCTCAGAAGAAGATCCAGCAATCAAACAACGAGAAGGACCAAAAGAACTAGAGAAGTCAATTCGAAAAACTTTACCGAAAGGTAAGATCTGGCAAATCAAAGACCCTCTAGAATCAAACACAGAAGAATTGCCCTTCTTAAAACGCACCTCCAAACCATCTTCAAGAAGTTGCGAAACAGAAATCAAATTAAAGTTCAAGTTTCCAACCAAAGCAACGTTCTTTAATGAAAAATGGTCTGAAATGCGAATTGAGCCAATGCCACTTACTTTCCCTTGACCACTGTTCCCGAAGGTGATGTACTCTTTGGAGCTCGGGGGAGTGAGACTGGAGAACCATCTGCGATGTCCCGTCATGTGGCGAGAACACCCTGAGTCCATGATCCAAACGTCCTCCAGTCCCCGATCCTGCACAATCAGTGGCTGTAAGTGGGAGCAAATGGTCCGGCACCGGGTTTAGCAAAAGAGCTAAACCAGTGTCGAGCCATCTGCTCAAAAGACGGAAAGCAGAAATCATCAGAAAAGTTTGGACCAAAACACGGCTCAAAGCACGGTCCTCGGTTCTGCCTAAAGCCTCGGCCACGAGGTCCAGGACCGTAGCCAAAACGGCCTGGAGCTCTGCCGGAACGACCACCACAAACTGGAGTACGAGCAACAAAGTCGTCTCCTCTACCACCACCTACACGACGCGGCCTGGCCTCCAGCCTCTCCCCGCGTCGAGGAACACGCAGTCTACCACCCTGCTGGTAGAACTGCTCCTGACCACCACGAGCTCTCTCTGCTCTCTCAACCCGCTTCCTCCTGAAGCAAAACTCCGCAAGATGCCCGTCTTTCTGACAATACTCACAATGATAGGTGGGCTTCTTGTGATGAGGTTGAGGCTTGGGATTCTTGGGCTTAGTGGTGTTTGGTGTTGTCTTCTTGGGTTGAGAGGGTCCAGGAAGAGAGTCAAGAGAAGTGTGGAGGAGTTTGGGCTTTGGAACCCAGATGGGTTTCTTGGGTGGAGCTTTGGGTGGTTCATGGATCACTCCATCCTTGGGCTGACAAGCCTGGGAAGACTCAGTGGAATGGGTCTTGGGATATCTCTGCTCAGGAGTCATTTTACTCCACTCCACTGCCCGGCTAATGGCACTCTCAAAGTCAGCCTTGGTATAGGTGTAACCTACCCCAAACCCATCCTGTCTCTTGAACTGCTGAATCATCATGCCGAGCTGTGGCTCTCTTGCACTGATCCAACTCAGGATAGAACGGAGGTAAAAGTTCTCATTCTGAGAATCAGCTAGCTCCTCTCTCAAGGCAGCTAGAACCTCCACCTGAGACAAGCAGGTCTCACACTCGCTATCTATCTGGGCAGACTTCTCGGCTTTCAGCTTAATCAACTCCATTCTAAGAGACAGACAGTTCCCACAGACAGTGTGTGGAACTGACAATGTCTCAAGCTCTAGCCTAGTCTGCGCAAGCTCAACTCTCATTCTCTCCAAATCACCCAGATGCTTATCGCCCTTGGCTTTCAGCTCAGCTAAACTAGCAAGATGAGATGGGCAATCAGCACAGGGTACGACGACAGTGGCTTGAGCATCTTTCAGCTCCAGCTGAGCGCTTTCAAGCTCAGTGGCCAAAGCGTCCCTCTCATCAACCCTTTCTGTGTACCTGGACTTCAGAGTCGACAGGTCACACAGAAGCACCTCACACTTTGGGCACTCACTGCTATCACCCAAGCAAGGAGAAGAAGATAGACTCTCAATTCTGCCGTTGGCCACGGCAAGCTCACTCTCTAACTCATCTATCCTCTTCTTAGCCCCTCTAAGCAGTTTTTCCCGATACTTTAACTCCTGACGATTGCTTTCAAGTAAATCAACGATTTCGCGTTCATAGGATGATACCTTTTCGTTGTCGTCGTCGTCGGAGTCATCGGAGGAGCTCTTCTCTTTCTTATCCCCAAGAGCCATTGAGCAGAAGCTCTTGCGGGATCTTCGGCGCTGATGTGAGCGGCTCTTCGGTCTGTCCCCGAAGGCCATGAAGCAAAGGCCTGCTGGATCATCCTTGTCCTTCCCCTTCCTGATGATGATCTCCTCATCGCTCGAGCTCGATGAAGAGGAAGAAGACGTGGACCGCTTGGAGTAGCTCTTCTCCATCTCAGCGAAGAAGGCCTTGTCACGCTTCTTGTTCTCTCGCCGGTAGTCCTTCAGGGCCTTTCTGAAGAATCTGGTCTTTGGCTTGCCCTTGTTGAAGGAGGAGCTGTCGTGCTTGCCGGAGTCGTGGAAGCCACCACCGGTGCCCTTCTTGTGGCCATTGCGCTTGGGGCAGTCGGCGATGAAGTGTCCTGGATCACCACACTCAAAGCATCCGGTCTTTGTGCCGTGTCTTTTGAACATCCTCTTATCATAGACACGACGCACCCGGTTGTTAAAAAGACACAAATCATCATCTCCCAACGACTCAAGCTGATCCTCAGTGATAGACATCAAAGAGAACCCAACACAACTCACAGAAGAGGGATCAACAGAAGGTGTAGCAAGGGCCAGAGATTTTGATCCAGAGCCAGTGAGATTTGATCTCAACTGGGTATCAACCTCGGTGGCCTTCAGCTTGCTAAACAAATCAGAAATGGTCAAGGTATCATAAGAAGTGCTCTCAATGATAGAGGATACCTTGATCTCCCAGATCTTTGGGTCCAAGGTATGAAGAACCTTGAGCGCCTGTTCATGATCTGAGACCAACTGAACACCCTCAGCCTTGTTGTCCCGAAGCTTGTTTATGATCGACTGAAAATGACCAAACAATGCTTCAACAGATTCACCCGGCTTTTGTGTGAAGTTCTCGTACTCACGCTGGTAGGTCTGATAGAGCCGAGCCTTGACCTGAGCTGTCCCCTCATGGTGTGCCTGGAGGGTAGCCCAGATCTCTCTCGCAGTAGAGAGATGGCTCACACGCTCAAACTCAGTGGGACCCAAACCAGAAAACAAGATGTTCACCGCTTTGCTATTGTTCACATGCTGGGCGATGATACCAGGAGAATCACGCTCAGCAACTGGCAATATGACAAACGTAGCGTGAACGCAAATGTCCCAGATGTCCGAGCTTTGGCTCATGAGATAGGCTCGCATGCGAGTCTTCCAATAATTATAGCCATAAGCTTCCAAGGACGGGACCTTGCCAGGAGAAGTCATGATCACTACTGGGGTTTAGAACCGGTTAAGGTATGGAAAAACCCTAACCAGGCTCTGATACCACTTGTAGGACCGAAAGTAGCGACCAGAGGGGGGGTGAATGGGCGCCTAAAAAATTCTTTCGAATCAATGGCCTGCTCCCAATACCCAACGCACCTCGACAGACTTAGCAGGGAAAAGTAAACAGATCAACAAGACCTACAATGATCTAGCCTAAAAACGACCGGTGTCCTAATCGAAACGACACCAACACAGTGCTTAAAAGCAGTTTAAGTTCATTCACTAAACAAATAGCATCTCCACAAGGATTTCACCAAATCACAGAAAATACATCATGTCCATCAAAAATATTCCTTCATGCAGTTCATCCATCACAGGTATGTTCATCATAGGCATTAAAAAAATATGACTTCAACGATCAGAGGATTAATAAAACAACACACTGAATCTAGTTGATAATAAAATTATCTAAGAATATTCATCAACTAGAAGCATCAGTGCATCAGAGGAATAATCACTGAACTAACTGTGACTGCACACAAAACGAGGCATTAGGAATTACCATGAACTGTTGTCTCCTGTTCACAGAAACCTTTAGCCAAACACCTCGTAGACACTAATCAGTACAAAGCTTGCATCCGAGCTCCTGTGCTAACATGCTGCAATTTTTCACTGTGTATGCGCTGAGTGCATCCCGTGGCCTCCCAGCAACCACAGTGTAGAGAGCTATCAACAGCAGCAGAGATGGCTACAGCACACACTAGTGCTAGATGGAGGAAACAAGAACACGGCAGGAACTACAGGAGCTACAAAATTTTCAAGAATCAAAGGACAAGCAAAAACCGAATAGAAAATCAGTATAAAAACCTGACAACAGACTCAGCAGTCAAGACGAGTTACTGTTCAATATACGGTTGCTATGCTGCAATAGTACTGTGCTAGAGTGAGTAGGTGCTAGAAGAACCATGAAGTGAAGCAAATAGTATTTGCACAGGATAGATTTGATCCGCTGAAAACTTCCCAACCGAGAATGCAAAACCGGTGATTAAAAAAATACACAACCCAAAACAACAGCGGCAAATGACTCCATCAAAAGACAAAAAGATGGGAAGAATAAATGACCAATATTCTGATGAAGAACCCGTACTAATCTCACAGAATGAAGCGATCAACCATCAATGAAAAAGAATTTCAGAGTGGATTGGCTTACGATGAGCAATGGCGGCGCTCCCACGGAAACAGGAGAAGAACACGGTGGAAAAACAAGAGAAAGTGACCCACAATTTCTGAAATTGGTAAAGTGTTTTCAAAATGGGTTGCCCTAACCCTAGGCTATTGGGGCCTATTTATAGGCAGCCCAATAAATGGGTAAAATGCAGAAATACCCCTGGGGTTTTTTACAGACGCTGAAATAAATGGAAAAGACTAAACTGCCCTTAGGATATTTTTACAGACTCGACTGACTGACTGTGGGCCTAGGGACAAAATAGTAAAATCCTAAATAAAGGTAACTTGTCCTGATGCGGAGCTTTCGTAGCAGCTACGGCTTCGCCTCAGGACGGACAGATCCGAAATCGACGGTCGTCAGTTTTGCGCCGAAACTGACAAAGCGTCCACCGTCTTCGCACCGGGTACCCGGATTGGGCCGACCCGATTCCGCAGCTCCCTCAGCCGGCAATCGCTCACCGCCCGTGTACCTGAGTCAATCCCGGTCAACAGCCCAGTGGATCCTCTGCTGCTCCTAGCCCATGTACCCGGATTGGGCCAGCCCGACTTCACGGCCTCCTCTGCCCGACAGTCGCTCGCTGCCCGTGTACCTGAGTCACACGCGGCCCAGACGCAGCAGGTCTTCTCTCTCTTTTCAGTCCTCTTTGACTATCGTTGACAATGACTCATCACATCTGGAGCCATGAGGCCCACGCTATTCAGCATGGCTCCTCACATGTTCTTGATTCAATGGGACTAGAAATAAGAGACCGTAGAGACCTTGAAACTACAGTAAGTAATTATTAATTATTATTTATTTTTTATTACGAAGGTTTTTTGTTATTACATTATTGTTAATAATTATAATAATATTGTAATGCTATATATTTATCAAAATAGTTGAAAGGGCTAGAGAGACAAATCAAGCTTGTAGCAGAACATAAAAATTTTAATCAAGACAAGTGGCCAAACCACGATGTTGCATCATGGCCGGTTGTAGAGAAGATCACAGAGCAAATGCAAACAGATGGGTAAAGTTTATGTGGCTTATAACTTACAAAATTGTTTGATTTTATTTCTACATATGTTCTACTAACTAATCATTTTTATTTTAATTGGTATATATAGAGTATCATGTGGTCTGTGGATGATAAACTACATGGAATATTGGACTGGATCTTGCTTATCCGATAATGTAACCCAGGTAAATTAAGAAATATCATATTTCATGGTAAGTATATTTATAAACTTGCATTATGAATGTTTCTTTATATATTACACTATTTTGCAGGACGATATAATAAATTTTAGATTTAAGCTGTCCTCTATCCTATGGGAGTCCAAATTAAATACATATAAAGGACAACAACAAACAGAATCTAAAATTGAAGATATAGAGGGTCCAAGTGATGTTGAGATTATTGAAACTCCGTTTAAGTCAGCTAAATTGTCATATGTATCAAATACAAAGAAAGAACAACAAGATCCTAAACAGAAGAATGAAGATACAGAGGGTCCAGCTAAAGTTGATCCTAAAGTTGATATTATTGAAGAACAGAAGAATGAAGATACAGAGGGTACAACTAAAGTTGATCCTAAAGTTGATATTATTGAAACTTCGTTTAAGGTACCTAAACTATCATACGCATCAAATGAGTTTAAATTGGATGTATCTCCATGTGTTTTTTCCAAGAAAAGAAGAATAATTTCGTTAGCCGCCGAAGAATTGGTGCGTGCATTACGCACGTACATCATGTCGATAGACAACAAATACTTACAGTAAGTACTTTTTATTTAGTACAATGATATGTTAGTTTAACTTTATCACATATGAGTCTGCTTTAACGAAAGATATGTTAATCATTTAATAGGAAAGAATGGATTCGAAGCAGTAAGCCTTATCCAATTTCTATAAGTATCCAGAAAATCATGGACATATTAGACACAAATAAGCCGATGGATATTGATTGTTTTAATCTGGCTGTTCGGATGTTTGCATATGATGAGGCCTTGTTGTGGTGTGAAGACAAATACCACTACATGGATCTACAATTTATTGTAAGTCATATAATAATTATTTTATATGTAATAATATAATATCACAATTATTGTGTTCATATTCGTAATAACAATATTTTTTGATCAAAAACAGACCATATCCGATTTTATTCGAGACCCTCTTCGTAAACCCAAACTAGATGTTACTTGGTTGGCAAAATTGTTTGAATGTTGGCCTGATATGGAGTACAATATTTCAGATTGCAGCGATGTAAATTATTATCCTTTGTTACATACATTATAATCTTCATATTGTAGTTGTATTTATTGTCCTTATATGAAAGGCTATATGAAAGGCAGAAAGTATAAAATAGTGTGTATAAATTATACGTACTCTTGTTTCTCCTTTTATTTTCTACAAAATCAGATTTATAATGTGTACTCTCATGTTTAATTTCCTAATTCAATGTTATTTCGTGGTTATTAATTTATAGTAGCGTACGAAATTTTTTATTGTTGAGTTTGTCATTTTGTAACTATATATCAATGATTATTTTTTTACAGATTCTAATACCTTACTCTTTCATGGAACGTCACAAACTATTCATTTTTAAAATGAAGGCTAGAAAGGTAATTATAATGGATCCATTGCCTGTACCTACGGGGGTTAAGGTTTTTCATCCAACCGTGCATTATACCTACACACTGCTGAATATTGCTAATAATATGAAACTTGCCATGAATTTAGCCAATCCTGAATGGAACGACGATGTATATAAATGGCATCGCGTATTACCAACATGGGTCCCGAAAACATTTGACTGGTAATTGCCTCCAGATATAAATATCTAATTAATTTAATTATTACTTATGTTCAATAACATGTAATATTAATATGTCTTTTGCAGTAATTTAACAGGATATCTGGTTATCAATTATATGCGCACATGGAATGGTATAAGATTACCATTAATTAGCACAGTGAGTGCCCACATCTTTATATTTGTCTCATAATATTCTATATTACTGTTTTTTTATAATTATATGTCAAATGCATTTACAGGATAAGAATGTCTTGAGAACAAAGTTTCTTGTAGAAATACTGAAGTACGCTGAGAATGAATGCAAAGAGAACATTCCTGAAGTAATTCAAGAAATTCTAAAGCGTGTTGAAATATTTCAATTTGTATAGCACTTGAGTGCTTTTAAAGGGATTTACACATTTGTTTCATCTTTAAGTGAAATATATCTGCATGTCACTCTTTATCCTCTCTGAACAACCTTTGCATTGTCAATAATTGGAGCTCCCAATCTACTTCAGAGAGTCCAAATCATCCAGGCTATGATCACGCTCCAAAATTGTTCTGATCAAGCGCTTTTTTGAATTGGACCAAACAATTCTGTAGCAGTTTCTTGCTTATGCTAATTATTTAGCTTTATTTATGGGCTCGTGCTACGGCTTAGCTAGCTCCAAATCTATACACATGCTAATTATTTACCTTTATTTATGGGCTATGTCTAAAGATCATCAGTTCTATTATACTCTAACTAAATATAACTTGATATTTATTAATTATTACTACTTCTGAAAACCACGAAATCATAAAAAATCTAAAATTGACAATTATTTTTTGTCATTTACCATTGCGTAGCATATTTAATTGTCTAACAAATATTTTTTTTTGTCATTTACCGTTGCGTAGCACGGGCCCACTACTAGTATAGAACTAATGGTGTGATAGAGTCACTCTGTAGTCCAATAGAGAGAAACCTCACCCGTTGTTTTCCCTATCATAAACTAAACATGTTGTTCTTCCTATCATAAACTAAACATAAGATTTTTCCTATGAAGATATCGCACATGCTCTCAGATTGTACATGAAGTTGTATGTGCACTAATCGCACGTATAGATCACCAACCAGGCAATGCAAACAGTGATTGTATCATCAGTTAACAAATCCCGAGTGCAGAAGCTCAAACATTGACTGTAAGAGCTGCCTTTTGATGAAGACATTCAAAGCTATTACCAAGCCAAGGTAAAATACATTGCCTCCCGTCAATAATTTTGATTTTTATTATCTCTTATGATCGAGCTATAATCTGGAGATTTGAGATTACGTACAGGTTTGTCAGCTATCCATTTGAATAGTACCGTCTTTGTGTTCTAAAAAGAATCCGTGGAAATACTTCTACCACATAACTTATTATTATTATTTCTGCCGAAGAGTCTTGGAGACTTATTGGCTAACTCAGATCAATCTACCACGGAAGAATTTATAGGAGAAACAAGATGAAGTAAGTCAACTGGAGTCCGGAGGAATGCATGCATGTACCAGTGTATCAGCTAACACCACACGATCCATCAAAGCTTTGGCTTGGATTCCCTAGACCATGCAGGTGCCCTAACTTTCAGGTTGGACTTCTCAGCCTCCTCGTCATTCTCCTCTTCTTCAAGAATCTCCTTAACGAACGCCTCTGGATTGACTTTGATGCAGTCCTGCAATAAGATAAAAGGCTTCACACAATCTTATCCCTGCAAAGACAGAGTGCAAAGTTCTAGTCAATATTCAGGAGAATTATACATTGAAGCAAAAAGTTATCCGTAGCATAATGTATATAGTAACAGGTTCCTTTAATTAAATGAAACGTTGTTATATTAACATTTTTATGTAATCAATTTGATAAGATAAAATTGTCTTTGTGTCATTCGACAGTCATTGCAGTTATATTCTCAACTCTGCCATAGAAAACTTACACTTCTATTTTCTGGCCCGTCATTCAGTTACTTGGTTAGATGTTCGTCAAGTTTGCACCTAAAAGACCCTTACATAACATCCTCAAATTTTAATCCAGCAAAAAAAAATAACGCAACAGTGATCCTGGAATTACTCAATTTGTGTGACACTTTGATTTGTCATGACTCATGGGTTCAATTACACAAGGAGATGATGGTATTTTGGTGAACAATTGGACGCAAATATAAAAGTGATAAAAGAAGTATGTTTTCCTTGGTGGAACTATGAAAAAAAAGGACAACGGTTTTGTGTTTTTGTTATCAAAGGAATTGTCCCTTGGGCATTGGATCATTCTTCTGTTTTATCTGATCAATTAACAATTTGAGGTCCTTTTATGTATGTACACAATTAATACCATGAATTTCCTACATTACTCATGTCTAACAACTTGAGGCTTTTAGCTTTTATGAATGTACACAAGTAACACAAGAAATTCCTACAGTACGTATGGCAGAATCACTTGGAAACAAAACCAAATATCAGTACAAATACTGGAAAATAAGGCATAAGCATATATGAGAAAACCTATAGAAAGGTCACACTATCTATCATCAAGGCTGCACTTGTGAATTTGCGTCAATAAACCAAAACTTTTGTAAATTCTAGCAGCTCCAAAATTTTAGAGCATTTAGCTATTTATTAATGTGTTTTCATGTTGATCTAAGTTGGTTTACTCATCTAGACAATCTCAACCATTCATTATTTACTCATACTCATTAGAGCGATCTGCACCGTTGATCACATTCCTTCAGCCACCGTTGATAGTCTTTCCTCATCTATTCCCTTCCACACAGGGAAGTCCCAACAAATCATCCGAAATTTCCGGCAATCAATCTATAACTGCGCATGCATTACCAACCGCGTAGAGAATCTATACCAATCACTTCCGTCGCCGAACACCCATCGCCGAACGGCCGTCCTCGCGAACGTGATGCCCTCCACAGCGCCGTGTCCTCCCCACGCCGAGACAACGAAGCCGAGCGAAGCAGCCATCCATAGCGCCACATCCTCCCCACGCCGAGCTGGAACAGGTCGGTGATGTCTTGGAAGAAGTCGTCCACCTGTGCAGCCGCCTGCGACGTGGCGTCGGGGAGGAGGTCCGGTGAGGCCGAGGTTGAGAAGGGTGCCAGGGTGAAGGGCTCCTCGGGAAGGTTGGACAGGAAGTCTAGCAGTGGCTCCGGGAAGTCGGCGAGGAGGTCGAAATCGGTGTAGAGGGGTGGGAACTCGCCGGCAAAGCCTTCATCGGAGAAGGAGCAACCGAAGACGTCGCTGGACTCGTCGGTCTCACCGGTCTCACGGACGCGGGGTGCCGTAGATGGCTTCTTGGTGGTGTCCGTGATATTGATGGTGGACTGAGGGAAGGAGCGGAGCACGGAAGTGGGGGAAGCCACCGCGGCTTGGGACTCCTCGCCGGAGTCGTAAGAGGTGGCAGGCCATTTTTTAGTTCGATCGACCCAGTTTTCTTTGTGTTTTAACATGCATCCCGGTTTTTTGGAGTTGGTTTTCACAAGCGTGTGCATTGTAGGGGTAGTGTGAACGAAACTATACTTTTAAAAAATAGGGATATCGGCTAAGCTCACCTAGGGTTGCTCTCACCCAAGTTCTGGCAGTACTACAGTGCCTGACTCAACATAATGCCATTGCCAGAGGCTTGTAGGGACAATGCATCGAGCATTTAAAAGATCTTATTGTAGCATACTCAGTTTGGAATTTGTGATTTAGTTAACATTACATTTTTCCTTTAATTTGTGGTGTATTCCTTAAAAACTTGCAACTTGCAGATATCATCAAACATAATGGCAGGCTAATCAGTCTTGCTGTCAAAAAACTAGCCGAGGATTATGAATCAAAGCCAAAATCTGTGATGTTTCAGATATTAGCAATGCTATTTGAGGTAATAGATGCTAAAATGCAGTCCTTCTTTGGTTGTGGCAATTATTTCCTAAACCATTGAATCTTATGATGACAGGCTTGTGGAGCTAGGCACGAGTTTTATGCAGACTACCTAGATGAGGCAGATGTGGATAACATTGTGTTTTCCCTTGTTGAGTTAGCAAGAAAAGTATCCTGTTGTGATTTTCTCGTAAGAGTGAATGGAGAATCACTATTTGCAGCCTTGTGGATTATCCAATATTCATACTATGTTTATCCTATATGTTCTAATCTTGAAATGATATGTAGTACTATCTTTTTGGATGATTTCGTCAACCTTACTGAAAAATAGGGTATGGTGGAAGATAATTACAGCTCTAAAAAGAAGGATCTGAGGAACTTCAAAGAAAATCTTGTTTCTTTTTGGGACACCTTGGTTCATGAGTGTCAGAATGGCCCATTATTTGATGATATCCTATTCCAAAAAATCAAGGATTATGTGGCTGCTTTGTCATGGTAATTTATCTATGCATCCTGGCCTTATTGTTTTTTTGGGTGTTGGTTGCATACATGCAATGTGCTTGTTCTGTGCATTTAAATAGTCCAACATCAGAATGATAGCAAGAGAGACTAAGGATGATATGAATGGTGCACATAAAAAATGCATAAAATTTCTGGACATTCTCATAATTTTGGGACAGATAGCTAGGAACTCAGACCAGTAGATTTGCCAGCAACGGTGGACTATAGCTCAGTGGCTCCTCTGTCCAGGGACGTATTAACTTACTGAGGGGGAGGCCAAAGGATTGCTTTTACCAGTGCATTACTATTTGGGGAAGAAGGTATAAATTACAAGTTACAGTACCAGTGTTTATAAGTCGTGTTTATAAGTCGTCTGACCAATCGTGATTAGTCATCTATTTCTATTCTCCAAACTTGATCAGAGATATCGAGGTGACTAGCTCGACTAGATTTTTGGTTATCTGACTAGTTGTCGATTAATCACAATTAATCAGATGACTTGGGAGGGGACGACCAGTTGGCTGCTGTTTTGCTGGGCTTAGAGGCAAGCTATTGGGCTGCCAATTTGGCTAGGTAGGGTTAGCAACAAGACTCCACCAGTGGCAGAGCCACATGGGGACTAGGGGTTCCCAGAAACTCGAGTCCGATTTTTTTAATTATTATTAATAAATTTTTACTTTTTGTACACCCTCTTATATCTAATATGGTATACGCTATGAAGAGATACACCCCCTTAGTTTTCCTTTAGCTCCGCCACTAGACTCCACCAACACTCCAACGGGTACGTGATTGGCTATTCTATTTCTTCCTTTCCCTGTGTGCCGCTGTAACTCTTCTCCTCTTTTTCAGCGTGTGATTGCTCCTTTTGCAGTGGGCACAATTTTTCTTATCCAGCATGTGTGTTTTGTCTCCCCCCTGTCGCGCGCCACGCAAGAGGGGGACTGCAGCAGGCTAGCCCATAGCCCAATCGCCGACAAACTCGACGACATCGACATGCAGCAGCAACGCCTAGAGAAACAGATCTTTGGGGCAGGCGAATGCACCCCAGCAGACGTACTGCCGGTAGCGTCAATGGCAGCAACCCAAGCAGCAGGTGAGGCTGGCACTCAAGGGAATCTACCGACACACAATCAGGGAAGTGGGCATAGGGACCCTCGCCAGACCAACATGGGGAACCCTCACTAGACCGACAACAATGACGGGGCTAACCAGGAGAACCCTCCCACCTTGTAATCAGGAGATAATATGCTTGAATCCTCGTCGGGCCAGGGACGACCACAGCGACAACTGGAGCTGCAATGTCGTGCCAACCACTCACGACAACCTCGGTGAGGACGGCCTCAGCTATGATGCGTCTGCCTGCGGTGGAGGCGGCACTGGCAGTAGAAGATTGTGCGTCCTAGGTTGGGAGAGCCCTGAAAACGACACAGGCAGCCTTGGCAGTGCCATGTCAGGCGGCCGCAGGGGCACTCTCGACAGCTCGGTTGGTGACATCAACAGATCCGTGATGGCCAACACTACTCCCGTGACCGCGCAGATCGATGAGTGGTTGGGTGTGGCTGACAACGGCATGTAGAACCCCCGACGGTGATGGCAGGACCAACAAAGCTGGGGGGTGCGCCCCGGCATGACCTGGTGGCATCCTCACGCGCACGGACGACGGCTTGGCCGGTGGTTGGGGATCGACATGAAAGGCCTTAGTGGCACTGACAGCTCAACTCAAGGACGAGCTGGTTTTCAAGGGGAGAAGAGATGTCATGCGCCACGCAAGGGATATAGCAGGTCAGCCCATAGCCCAATCAAGCCTATGAACAGTACCATTGATACTATAGTAGATTAATAGTTAGAGATCAGATTAGGTTAAGAGTCCAATTAAGTTAAGATTCTAATTCAGTTAGGATTGAGTTTTAGATTAAATGAGTCCTAGTAGACTAAGGTTATTAGAATCAGATTACAGTTGTTAGATTACATCAGACCTGTGTCTATATAAACAAGACGGATGCACTAGAGGTCTTATTGAGTGTTTAGAAAAGGCTTAGCCTCTCTATTGTATCCCTGCCTCGGTGGTGCAACGTGGAGCGTACGCTCTATCACGCTGATGAGGGTTAGGGTCTCGGTCAATTCTTCACCAGTTATCAATTCACTCACAATGTCTGCATATCCCCCGTCCGTGGAATCCTTGTACCCGTGACACCCCACCCACCCTCCCCCCCACCCCCCCCCCCACACACACGTGCGCGATTGTACATCCACCGGATCAAGCCACCACCCATCTTTGTGAAGCTGCTCCAAACAAGAGGGATTACAAAGATGAGCTCCTCCTCTGACGGTGAGTATGCCCCTTACCACCTCCATTTTGCCATGCATCTGTTGATTTCTGTTGTGATAGTGCATTTGTTGATACATGTAGCTGAGAATAGTCAACTAGAAACTAAGAGCAGGCTTTGTAAAAGACATAGGGGCAAATCCAAAACTGGGAGTCATTTATCGCTGCCCATTTTCCGTTCATTACATGTAATGAAACTAGGATTGGACATGCCACTGAATTATTGTGATAGTACCCCTGGTATTGTGATTATGTCAAGAAATAGAAAGGATCAAATCTCACAAGTCACCAACTAGTTATTAATGTAGTCTTGAACTCTTGATTATTGTTTTATTGGTATATATTACTTCTTCTATCCCCAAATATTGCAATCTAGGATCGGATGGAACATTTCATAATACAATGAATTTGGACAATACCACTATCCAAAATCATTGTACTATAAAATGTACCACTATCCAAAATTATTGTACTATAAAATGTCACATCCAGCTCTACATTGTAATATTATGAGACGGGGAAAGTATATAGTATATAAAGGTATACATATAGTATGTATATGTCTTGAAATATATAGGACAATTATATGAAGGACTAGAGCCGATCAGGCTCAACTAGTTGGTCTGATCGACACAAGGGACAATTAGATGATTTGTTAACATTGTACGGTGCTATTAATAGCATGCATGACACTACTTGTCCCACTTACGGCATGAATGTACATATCAATTATTGGTAAGATATCATCTGCTCACTATTATGTACATGTGGTCTGTGTTGCATAATCACATACAAGAGTGTCGATATCGGCACATCAGTGTCACACTAGGGGTCTAGGACCATACATTGCTCGCTAAACCAAAACTATTTAGGAGTTGGAATGGTACTAGCGGCCCTAGAGTTACACTTCCACCAAAGATTCCCAAATTGAAAGCAACGCGACAACCTAGCACGACTACTGCATCTCAACGAGAACACATGACTATGAGTCATAAGAAGACCGTGGATTCCCTTTAGGGGACAGGAGTACACGAGAAAACCACCACTAACCCATAACATTCAGAGTTTTGTTTTAACATTTACTTGTGGCGAGCCCCTCGAGGGAAGAGGACACTAGGGCGGGAGAAGGCGAGAGCGATGCCGCGGGGGCAGGCGACGAAGGCTCCTTGTGACACCCCAAATTTTCAAAACAATAAAAATATTATTAAATTCAATTTCTTGGAATTTATATTTCTGAAAATACTTTTAATACTCTTTTATACCCTTTTGAACTACAACATAGAGTAGATGGCCAAACCAGGAGCTGAAAATTTTTGTGTAGACTCCCAAGGCCAAGAAATGTTTTTGAGAATTTTTACAAATTTTTACCCACTTTGGAAATGCCCCAAAAGGTTTTAAACCATTTTCTGCAATTATTTTAATCAGAAAACCTTGGAAAAC
Source organism: Zizania palustris (assembly GCA_019279435.1). Taxonomy (NCBI): domain Eukaryota; kingdom Viridiplantae; phylum Streptophyta; class Magnoliopsida; order Poales; family Poaceae; genus Zizania; species Zizania palustris. The sequence goes on along the minus strand of JAAALK010000285.1, from coordinate 64,981,246 downwards.
AGTAATGGGCTCCCCTCCCTCCTTTCTCTCTCCTGGCCGGCCCAACCCGTTACCTCGCACCCCTTAGACTGACAACCGGATCCCACCTGTCGGCGCCGAATTCCTCCCCTCGCGCGCGAACCTGACACCGCGGCCCCACCCGTCAGTCGCCACCCCGCTCGCTCGCGCCCGCTGGCCAGTAGGCCCCACCTGTCAGCTTCGCCTTCAACCTCGCGCCAGGCCCCCCCTAATCCCGCCGGCGAGAACTTCGCCTCGGATCCGCTCGCCGGCTCCCCCTCCCGTTAAACCGACGCCGGCCATTAACTCCCCGAGGCCCACCGCCCATTTAAACCCATAAAGGCACGCGTTTAAGCCCCCGGGAACGCAGCTCCGTGCATGGCCGAGCCCTCGTCGGTGACTTAAATCTCTCCCCCGGCTTTCCTTGCATGCGAGCCCCCTCCGACGCCTTATTTAAACCCCCCTGCCTCCGCCGCGTTCGACCCCCACACCCTCGCAACCCTGGACCAAACAGAGCGCCCGTAGTTCACTTTTTAGCGCACTCCTTCGGTTCCGCCTCCAGCCTCCGCTCGCCGTCGCCGGAGTCCCCCTCCCTCCTCGCCAACCGCACCGCCGTGACCGCACGGACCTCACCGACCTCGGCCACCACTTCGTCGACGACGAACCTCGCCGGATCGCCGTCCCCGCCGAGGAACCGAGAACCTTCGCCGCCACCGCTCGTCGCCGGCCTCACCTCGTCGACCCCGGACCACCGCAAGGGTACCCTTTTGTTCCCCTCGGTACCCCCTTTCCGTTTTTAGTCCTAGCTAGACTAGATAACCCTCGACCTCACCGGAATCGCTCGCCGTCGCATCGCTGGAGTCGGGGAAGAAGGGGTACTTTACCCCCCCGACACGCACTGTGCCGGATTCAATCCTGGCCGTGCGATCCAGATCCAACGCTTGGGATTAAATCATCTGTTCGGTTTAATCCGGGCCGTCGGATCTGAGTGAAGCGGTACGGTGCAATCTCACACGTTCGTTTTCATTTAAAACCGGCGTGCGATCTCGTGCGTCCACGTGGTACCCCTTCGAACGTTTTAATCCTGGCTGTCCACGCCAACTTACGCGCCCCGCCTCGCCCTCGCGCGTCGGATCTGGATCCGACGGTCCAGATCGACCCGGCGCACGCGCACAGTGCGCGGGTTCACCGTGAGCCTGGCTCACCGTGGACCCGAGGGATTTAAAATTTGAAAATAAATTCCAGAAAAGGTTTAAAACTTGTAAAATTCATATCTGGCGCATTTGAACTCTAAAAATTGCCATTCCAATTTCAGAAAATTCATAATATTATTCTCTACATGTTTATACAATAAAAACAGTAGGTTTACATTGGACATTTCATGTTTATTTAAATAGATGTTTAAATACCCTTAGGTTAAAAATGTAACTTTAATTATTTAAATTTCAGTAGAGTTTGAATTTATTTATTTCATGATGATATGAACAGATCACTAAGTTTTCTATGAAGCTTTCATTTTAAATTTATTAGAGAACTTAAAAATGAGAATAACCCCTTTTAAAACCCCTTTCTAAAAAGGACTACTTTTTAAATTCCTTTAAAATTTATTTACTGAGATAAACCACAGAACCTTAACAATTGAAATTATTTTATTTTTAATCAAACCAACTGTAACTTATGTGCTTATAATGTAATGCTATATTGTTTAATTGAATGTGTTCTTTTTATTTTACTTTATTATATTAAAAAGACTACGACGTCACCGAGGAGCCGGAATACTTCCCAGAAGTCCCTCCCTCGCCTTTCGCTGAACAAGGCAAGTCACCAAACCAATTCTTTTGAGCATATTGAACCCATGTTTGATTAAACTATCGCTAAAACCCATAGGTTATACATGCATTAGTCAAATGAACCCTTACAATATATTTATTTAGGATCCCCCGACCTTGATGTGCAACCCAAGCCATGCTATCTCGCCTAACCTCCTTGTCACCATATGATCAATGATATTAGCTAGTGTCCAATGTATTGACACGATCGCTATAGGATAAAAATGAGTCGTAGCAAAATGGTTCTATTATATGATCCCCGTTACTTCTTATCCTTGGAAATTCTGTTGGTGATGAGTTATGGTTGTGAGTGTATGCATGGTGGGTTCCGGGTGCAAGCTAGGGCATTGGTCGGTAGCATCCGGGGCACTATAAGGACCGGTCTGAGGGATCCGTTGCAATACACTTACGTACTAACCACAAGTCTAGTGGATAAGTCCTAACTAAGGTATGGGTTGTTCCAAACCGAGGCCACCATTTGGAGATGGGTCAAGTTGCACCTGCGGGTGACTTGTACCAATGTGGCGCAAAAGGGGGTGCGACGTTAGCTGGGATGCGGCCCGGCGCGCCGGCGAAACCTAGAGCGGGTGGTTATCGCTTGGAACATCTCATATTGAGGTTTTGGCACGAGTTCCCGTGAAATGGGTCATCTCGTCTGGGATGAGTGCGTGCCTTGTGGGTACAGTAGTACATCTCTGATCAGAGTCTTAAATCTTTTCGAAAAGCCGAGCCCACGGTCAAGGGCGGGTTGCGTGACATCCCTAGTTAGTTTACTTTGAATATGTATGTGCATGATGGATTGACATGTAAGGACCGTTGAGCGTGGTGGGGCTGACTGTACCCCTCGAGTTAGTTGATGTTGATGATGTTCATGTTTACTTCCCGCATGATTAAAATATGATTACACTAAATGCAATAACTACAACTGTACTTTTCCGCAATGTTAGCCATTTCCCTTCCTTGTTTATTATCCTGCATTATTACTTGCATTTGTGGTGGCTTGTTGAGTACTTTTTGTACTCATACCCTTTGGACCCCACAGAGGATGCTTACTACGAAGACGGTCTGGAGTAGCGACCCAGTCGAGAAGAAAAATCCTGGAGAAGATGTTCGTCATGCCGCTATCTAATTATTTGTACTTACTGTTTTTATTAAAACTGTGATGTAATAAATATGGTCTGCGTACCATGAACACTGTCGTATGTACGATTGTCGCATGATGAACCTCTTGTATTATTGTTTTTCTTATGAAATTCAATAATGTCTCGATTTGTTAAATCGGGGCGCTACACTCCTCCACCGCCTGGGCTGGCTGGCTGATCGTTTGGCTCATCGAAGGGTAGGGCTAGAGGCTAGAGCGGAAGCAACCAGTCAACATTGCCTCATCTTTGTCACGCCGTCTGTAGCTGCAGCCAGCGTTCCAAGGAGTGAAGTGGTGGCAAGAGTAGGGAAAGAGATGGAGGCGGGAGAGAAGTAGGGCACAGAGGCTGGGCGCGGGAAAGAATACTTGAAATGATGTCTAAAATTGGAATTCTGTAATACGTGTTCCGTACTAAGGAAACACATATTGTAAAAGTAGAAACGCATTGCGATGGGTATTTTTTCGGAGGGTGAACAGAGCTTGTGGGGCAGGCAAGAAAATAACAGAATCCTGATCCCCATCTGCTTCTCTCCTTTCTGTTCTTCTTGTTCATGGCACGTTGATCTGAAATGTACCGATCTCGCCGGCGAGGAGTGTGTTCAACGGCGAGCTCGTTACAATCTAGTATTAGAGCTTGATTCCCGTTTGCGTTCAGGTGCGAATTTCTTGCTTAATCTCTCGGAGAGTTGGTAAAACTCTTGTGGCAAGGTTCGTGGTTGCTTTCGAGCGATTACTGTAAATCCTTGTTTGGTTCAACTCTCTTGGAGGCAAGAATCCGTCCTAGCACGATAAAGTATTCAGGTGCGGTAGATTGTTGAAGCTCTGGATACTATGGAGGTGAAAGTATTTGATGTTGTGGCTGCATTATCCACAAGGTTGGAGAGGATGTAGATACAAATCGATCAGAAATTAGAATCCTAGAAGGATCACATGGATCATATGCAAAATAAAGTCGATCTATCAATGGCTACACTAGGTGTGGTGCAATAGGATCGAGAGTTACTGTCACAAGCCATTCGCCAAACGGTGTTACCACACATGTCCAGGGGAATATAGGAGGTTCATGAAATGGTTCCTGAGAACCCAACTGGATCTGTTTACATGGGAGTAAATGGAGGGGAAAGAGGTTATGGGAACAATTCATAGAGGAAAAATTGGATGCCTAAAATGGATTTTCCGAAATTTGATGGTGTTGGCATAAAAGATTACGCTAACATGTTTTAGTAAACTCAAAGGATTGGCAAACGAAGTGTTTGTTAATGCGGACAGTTCCAAGCCTCCAAATTGGATAATAGCTCGATACAGTGATCCTATATGTATTGACTACTTGAATATTCGATACCCCTTACATAACGAAGAGGGGTATTTATAGACAAGATACATTGGGAAAAGACCTCTTTACCCTCTAATTACAACTAACCTAGTGGATACTATTTAGTATTATTCGTAGGGGCAAAAGGGTAAAAGATCAAGCCAACAGTAAGAAAATAATTGTTCCATCCTTACTGGCAGTGCCCCTTCGAGTGAACATGCTTCATGATTCTTTGTCATGCCGAAGCCTCAGTGGTAACCTCCGTCTCGGAATGCTCCGGAGGTAGCGGAGCCTTGATGGCTGTTAGGACCTCCGGAGATCAGGACTTCTAACTTCCTTTTATCTTCAGATAGTGTTGATGCAGATATTTTGAATGATGCTGAGGATGAAGTATTTTACCCCCAACAGTAGCCCCTCGAATACGTCTCTCTAAATGACATGTTCAATGAAGAGAGTAGTATACGCAAAAATATTTTCATGCTCGGGACTTAGAAAAAATCAAAAATCCTTACAACCATTTGTAGCAATGCCTTCGGAAATGAGAACTCTGCGGACCCAAGATCTGGTCGGAGGCACTCAGAGGGCTACTTCGGGCAACCAATCACCGCCCAAACTAGCCGTTAGATCTTAGAGCCATTAGACCCAATTAAGAGTCATTACTCTCTAAGGAGCCTAACAGTTGCACGATTAACGACAGTTTTAAGTCTTCACTGTGATGGCCCCACATGTCATAATGGCGTTGAAACTGAAATGAAGCAACCGAACGTTGCCTCATAACGTACGACACAAGGGACCTCACCGGCTATAAAAGGGAGAGAACAGTGGTTTTGAGGCACGTTACCAATTGCTCTCCGTAATTTCACTTTTCCCCTTCTCCAGTTTTCATTCTCAACCCTTTCAATCTCCATCAATGGATAGAACCAGTTCCAAGGTGCCTGTGCCAGCCTCGACGATGGCTCAGCAGCAGGCCATGGTAGTAGCGGCAGCGGCAGTGGTAGGAACCTCAGAGAACCCTCGGCCCGTCGGTCCTCGAGATCTTTGACCGGCCTCCACCAAGTACATGGATCAGTCATACTACTTGGGGGTGTTGACCTGCACACAGAAATCCATAGCCGAAGCAGTTTTTGGGAGGCTGGGGCTCGAAGTGAAGGTATGAGCCCTTGGGAAGGAAGTCATTCTAGTACCACAGGCAGGCAAAGTTGTGGTTTTCGAAGCTTTTTTCGAAGTCGGGCTCAGGCTCCCCTCCATAGACTTCTTGGCGGAGGTGTTGGACTTGTTCCACGTGAAACTCCCTCTGCTTTCCGTGAACGCCGTCACTCACTTGGCCATATCGAATGGGCCTTGCGGGCTGAAGGGTGAGCGGGGAGAGCAGAGATCTTCGTGGCCCTGCACAAGGCTTCCTGCCAGCCGAAGACACATAACAGACCTGGCGGAGAGAAGATGGTGGTGGCCTTCAGAAGCACCAATTCCTAACTTCGGGAGAAGTTTCAAGACAAGTTCACATCGAAGGCCATCAACGATAGATGGTACTCAGAGTGGATCCTCCGCTGGTTTTATGCGGAGGTGGGTGTGAGCTCTGTCTTGGCGGGGCCACCGGAGGAAATCTTGTACCGGAGGGAGGTGGGCATCAATTCGGACCCGAGCCAACTTCAGGTATGCCTCCAGCTGCTGGACTCCCTCCGGATTCCTCCTCTGATGGCCAACTGGCCTATCATCTTCAAGGAGAACCCGGAAGGGGGACTTCGGGAAATCCCCTCAAACTCCACAGGTAAGCTTTAGGTGTATCCTGCATCAAATTATTTTGCATAAACATTGGTTTTAATTTCATTAGACTAACAGAAAATACCTTATTCTTTTAGCTTCACAGATGATGCTGACTCTGGAGCAAATCATCCGAGCAGCGGAGAAGGTTCTCAAAGCTCCTTCACTCATGGAGAAGGAGCGGAGGGTGAATCTAGTTGGAAGCTGGGAGCGGTTCAACCAAGTGTGGAGTGCACTCGGAGTTGAGCCCCTAGTCCTTCTAGATTGGTCCACGACAGACCCGATGCTGAGGAAGAGGAAAGTTGAGGCCGGGGCCTCCAACCCGATGAAGACTCTGATGAAGAAAGTGGCCCGCAAGCCGAAGGCTCGTACTCCTTCAAAGTCTCCAACTTCATCACCAGAACGGTTTGAGGAGGATGAGGCTGAAGGGGTTCGAACCCTTGAAACGGAGGGTCCCGCCTCGGATGACATGGTGGTTGCAGCGGTCGAGGGGACCCCTGCGACCACTACTTCGGTCCAATCACCTGAAGAGTCTGACGAGGACTTCACTCGAATGTTCAAACATCCGAGTAGTCTGGTACTCATTCGGTAGCAGGGTGGTGGAGGTACACCTTTACCAATCGAGCTCAGCTTCATTTTTTACCTACAACATTTAAATAATGGTACATACCTTCGTGTTTACAGAATCAACTCTAGTGGAGGTGGCTCCGGTGCGGGTGACGGCCCTTGGGAAGGGAAAGGCAAGTCCTAGCCAATGCCTATTCCCATAGCGGGATTGACTCCGTCTGAGTCAACCGATGGGGGAAATCTACGGAGGCTTCGGAGGATGCTTCCCTTCGATCGGGGCCTTCTCCTACAGATGACGACCGAAGTTCCTTGGTGAGGCTCCCCCTCTTGGCTCTTTTTCTCGAGTGGGGGACAGGGCTTCGGCCTTTATTGGAGCCCCTAGCTAAGGTTAGCCGAGAGGTGGGTGAGACCAAGATGGTCTCCGTAATAAGCGAAGCCGAAGGGTCGGAGCTAGGCACCACCCTTGAATGGGCCGCCTATCAGGTACGGTACACCTGCACATGTTTGTTTTATTTGAAGTACATACCATACTCACCTTGCTTTTTTGGCAGCATATTGTTCTTGCCCATGCGGCTGCAACTTCCAATGAGCATGAATGCAACCAGCTCAAAGAGAAGTTAATGGCCCTCCAGGAGAGCCTTGCCGACTCCGAGGGTAGGACTTCGGACTTGGAGGAGACAGTCCGTGCGGAGCGGACGACAAAAGAAATATTGGAGGCTGCGAACGAAGAGCTCCTAGTTGAGCGGGTGGTGCTTCGGGCTAAAGTCGAAAGGCTTCGAGAGGCACAAGCAGCTTCTAGAGCTGAAGTCGTATGACTCTAGGAAGATCGTCAGCGCTCAGCTGACGAGGTACGACAACTGCTTGCTCAGAAGACTGTCTTCATGATGAAGATAGCCGAGTTCATCACTCTGGTCCGTGACTTGCATGCTTTGTCAGAGGCCTTGGTTGCGGAATGGGCAAAGTGCAGCAGTACGGCCTCCTGAGACCTTGGACGTCCTTCGGGGCGTCTTGGAGTACTTCGGAACGACTTGCTCTTCTTCCTCGTCGGCAAACAAACCTTTGGCCCGAAAGCTAAAGATGATCCAAGCAGCGGCGAAGACCATGAAGACTTCGGGGACTCAGTATGGAGAGATCTCTGGACAAGTATCCTCACTCAAAGTACTTTGCCACTTCGAGGATTTCAAAATCTTTGTTGCATCGGACGTGGGCGTAGCACCTGCCAGTTTTGTGAGCAATCGACTATTGGCCCCTTCGCCTGATGTCGCCGCAGCTTGGGAGGCTTTTCAAGCATCTTGGATAGCTGAAGGCTGGACATCAGCGAAGGCATGGATCAATGAAGATCATCGTCAGAAGCAGGCGTGGACGCTTCCTCCGACAATGCCTTCATCAAGCATACCTCCTCCGGACCCGAAGGTCTAGCTCTCCTTAGGACCTTGCCATGTAAAAACTTGTATTTCTGTCTTGCTTTTAATGAATGAAAAAGACTTATTTGGAATGCTTTTAGGATTTGTTGTACTCCCTGGACGATGACATTGAAGTACTAGAGGTCAACGAAGGGCTCCGCCAGCAGTGGGCTACCTTCGAAGCTTTAAGGCCTCACAGACGTCCTCGATTTTCCATTCCTCGGGGGAGTCATGGAGAGGTCACGCCCGATATTTGTAGCGAAGTGCTTTCTTTTATTAAGGAAGAAGAAAAACAAAAAGTTGTTCTACCATCCTCATCTTCGGAGGACATCAACTGGTCTGAAGAGGAGTGGTCTGACGAAGATCTAGTGGAGACTAGCTCCGAAAGACTTCGGACCTAGGACGAACTCTAGAAATAGCAGAAGGACTTCAGGGCTTCGCAAAGAGGGAAACAGATTAAAAGAAAAGTTTTGAAAACTCTGGGCTCGGGAATGAGTCGTGTAGGCCTTCGAGGTCAGGCGAACCCCGAAGCTAACCTTAGGGATCAAAGGGGCATTCACTTCCTTCTTGGTTGCGACACCGATTTTTCATAATGTAATATAATTGATTGAGTAATATAAATTGTCGAAATGCGTTTACATTGTGCCTTACCTCCTAGCCCCTCTTTGTGGGTGGACGCCTTCGATTATCAAGCGAGGTCGGTCATGCACAACGCCTAGCATGCTTACTTAGGCTTCGATTTTTATGCTTAAAGGACAATTTTCATAGAGTTTTTCGAGCCTACACGATTGGAGCCCCTATTGCATTGAATGGATAATTTGAACCAGTGGATCGAAATCCGAAAGAATGGTCGTTATGCACTTCGTAGGCTTCTTCGAACCTAACGACTTGGAATCCATAGGTAAATTGGCCACCTTTGGCTCTTTTACGGATGCTCTAAAACCAGTGGCTCGGACCCCGCTATATAATTTTATAGTCGCCATATGCTTTCAAGTCGGAGGCTTGGAATCTGTTATATTACGGATGCTTTCAAGCCAATGGCTCAGAAACCGTTTGTCATGGTCGCCTTTGACTCTTTTCCGAATGCTTTCAAGCCAATGGCTCAGAATCCGTTTGTCATGGTCGCCTTCGACTCTTTTCCGGATGCTTTCAAGCCAATGGCTCGGAATCCATTTGTATGGTCACCTTCGACTCTTTTCCATATGCTTTCAAGCCAATGTCTTGGAATCCGTATTTTGTGGTCACCTTCGACTCTTTTCCGGATGCTTTCAAGCCAGTGTCTTGCAATCCGTATTTTGTGGTGCTTTCCCATTGTTATGGATGCTTCGAGCCGGTGGCTCGAAGTCCTGTTGACCGGGTTCATATGAATGATGCTTACCTATGTAATCAGCTCTATTCCCCTAGTGCGTCCACCATGGGTAGGAATCGTTTTCAGAGGTACGCATAATTCGAACCATAAGCTTTATTTATTTAGAAAGGTGTTTACAACCCGTTACAAGGAGCCCCTAAGAGAAATAACGTTTAAGGTGCTCCGCATGCCATGCATGTTTTAATTCTTCCCCTTCTAAATTGGCTAATTTAAAAGATTCGGGGCGTCCTGAACGCAAGATGATGTATGGTCCTTCCCATTTGTTTCCCAATTTCCCCGGAGCAATTATGCTTCGCATCACCAAATGACCCGGCTTAAGTTCATTTAGCTTTACCTTTAGGTCGTACCATGCCTTCGTCTAGTCCTAGTACTTCGTCAGATTGGCAACAACTTGAAGCCTTGTTTCTTCGGTCAAGTCAAGCGAAGTATGCCTCTCATTGTCAACTTCGGGTTTCGTGGTGCGGAGAGAACAACCTTTTAGCTCCGTCGATGTCATGGCCTCATCTCCGAACAATTACCGAAATGGAGTGAAACCTATAGACCTGGCTTGAGTAGTCTGGATGGACCACAAAATCTTCGGGAGTTCCTCGGTCCACAACCCCTTTTCCAACCCTACTATCCTTCGATTTAAGCAAGAAAAAATATTACCGTTGGATCGCTCAACGGCTCCGTTGGATTGGGGATGACAGAAAGCTGCAAAGCACATTTGGATACCAAGGCCTTCACAGAATTCTCTCAAAGGATTGGCATTGAACTGGATGCCATTGTCAATTGTAAGTTGTCTAGGTACTCTGAATCTACAAATAATATTTTGCTAGAAAATTTGTTGTACAATTTTGGAAGTGATAGTGGTGAGGGGCTCGACTTTGACCCATATAGAAAAATATTCAATTGCTACCACTGCAAATTTCAAACTACCTTTTGCCATCGGAAAGGGGTCAATGAGATCCATTCCCCATCGAGCCATTGGCCATACTGGAGTGATAACCTGAAGAGGTGTCGGGGGACGATGGCTCCGTCTTCCCATCCACTAACATGCCTGACAAGTTCGAACTAATGACTCAGCGTCATCTACTATAGTAGGCCAATCAAGCCCCTGGCGAAGTGTTTTGCCTGCTAGAGCTCGAGGGGCTAGGTGACTACCACACATGCCTTCGTAAATTTCCCGAAGTATATCTTGTCCTTCGGGTTGAGAGATTCATCGGAGCAGGGGAAACCAGACTCCAGCCTTGTATAAAATATCATTGATAATATAATAATTTCGCACCCTCGACTGTAGCCTTAACAACTCTAGGCCTTCGGGCAAATTAGCCTCGTCTTGCAACAAGTTCATTATTGGACCCTGCCAATCACTGCTTGGTATGTGTCGCGCCACGATTTAATAAATCAGGACTTTATTGAAATTCCATAGAAAATCAATAAAACAAGACGTTCATCAAGCAACCACGTACAATACGGGCAATCATTCACGGTTCGTAGACCGCATTAATACAAAAGTGAATAAATATGAAGAGAAACTAATAAATCAAAGGGTCCTAGATGAACGCCTCCTTCCAGTCTCGCCTTGCCCCCTCCACTATGGTGCCGTGAGACGGAGTGTTCCACACTTCCAGTTAGGACTTACCCATTAGACTTGTGGTTGGTATGGAAGTGCTTTGCAACAGATCCCGCAGACCGGTCCTTATAGTGCCCCGGGTGCGACATACCAATACCCGAGCTTGCACCCGGAACCCACCATACTTATAACTTAGCCAACTCCAACAGAGTCCAGAGACGAGAATAACGGGGAAATTCATATACAGAAACCAGCTATCTACGACTCGTTCTTTTTATCCTATAGTAGTTGTGCCGGTACATTGGGCACTAGCTAATAGATTTTATAGTAGAGTGACAAGGAGTTAAGGCTCAATAAGCATGGCTTGGGTTTGCACACAAGGACGGGGATCTAATAATTATAAGTGTAAGGCTTGATTATTTGACTAATGCAATATTAACCTATGAGTTATAGCGATAATTATTAAAACATGGGCTCAATGATGATCAACTGTTTCAACAGAGGTGGTCGATGACTTGCCTTGATCAGCAAAGGGGGATGGAGGAACCTCGGGGTAGAATTCCGGCTCCTCGACGAACTCGTAGTCTTCTCGATACAGAAAAGTAAACAATACATTCAATAAACAGATAAAATCCACCAAATAATAAACATACATTTTTGTGGATTTTATTATATTGAATAAAGCTTCATTATTCTGATGTTTGGTGAATAAACAGTAAACTTATATTTCTCAAGGCTTTTCTAATTTATTTTTCTGAAATAATAATTTACCCCTAAGGGGTTTTTATTCTTTTATTTGTTAAAAATATTTTGGGTAACAGTAACATACTGTTTTTATGGCATTAATGTGTAGAGAATAATATTCTGGTTTTAACAAAATTTGAATGGTGAAATTTGGAGTTAAAATGAGCAAGTTATGAATTTTCAAAGTTTAAATCAATTTTTGGAATTTTATTTAAACAGAAAATGGGCTCTGGTCCACGGTGAGCCAGGCCCACGGTGGACCGCGCCACTGTGCGCGTGGACCGAACCGATCTGGATTGTCCGATCCAGATCAAGCGGCCAGGCACGAGGCGGGTTCGTTTAAGTGAAAACGGACGGCTCGGATTAAAACGGAGCGAAGGGGTACGCGTGGACGCACCAGATCGCTCCAGCGCTTTAAGTCGCGATCGACGGCCGAGAGCGCACGATACCCCTTCGATCAGATCCGAGGGCCCTGATTAAATCCCGTAGGGATTTAATCGTAGCCCTCCGATCGTGATCGGACGGCCTGAGAGCGATCCGGCACGGCACGACGTAAGGGGCGCGTACCCCCCTTCGTCTCCGGCGACGGTGGGCTCGGGTGCGGCTACGACGGCGGCGGCGAGGGCCTAGGGACCTAGCTAGGGCCAAAAATGGAACATAGAGGTGACGGGGGTCCTGACAGTACCTTCGGTGGTGACGATGGGGGCCTGGAGGTAACCGGCGGCGAGCGTAGATGAAGGAGAGGGTTCGGGTGCTTGACAGCGACGAGGATTCGGCGGTGTCCGTGGCCAACCGAGTGGATGCCGGGGACGGGAGGGCGATGACGGATCCGACGGTGGCGATGGCTAGGGCTAAGAGGGCCGGGGTCGACGGCGAGCGACGGCCGGAGTTGAAGCAGAGCCGAAAAGCTAAAAGCGAGAGGGGGCGCTCCGGAGTGCTTTAGCTAAGGCTTAGGCGGTGTGGCTGAGGGCGATGGCTGCAGGGGGGTTTTTATAGGGGGTCGCCGGCGTCCATATGGCAAGGAACCGAAGGGTTTCCTGAGAGCTCCGGTGATCTTTTTCCAAGCTTCGGGTGGCTTTCCATAGGCGCGAAAACGCGTGGCTCAAGGATGGAAGGGAGGCGGTGGCGATCCGGGAAGGTGATCCGGGGGCGATCGATTGAGATCGGGCGGCCGGCGGCGAGGGAACAGAAGGCGATCGCCGGGAAGAAGGAAGGGGGTGATCCCCTTCCATGGAGAAGACGAAGCTGACAGGTGGCCCCACCTGTCAGCGGGCGAAACCAAAAAGGAAGGGCTGACAGGCGGACCACGACTGTCAGAGAGAGGGAGGCGGAGGCGAGAGGCTGCCATGTGGGGCCAGGCGGGGCACGGGCGGGAGAGAGACGCGAGGGAATGCACCGATAGGCGGGTCCCACATGTCAGCGATGCATGGCTGGGCTGGGCTGAGGCGCTTTGGAGGTTGAGGCCCATTAAGGATTTTAATTATTTTCTGATTTAAAATAAATCCAGTAATTCATATATTTGATTAAGGCTGAACCACTGTTGATAAAAATTTGGAAAAATTCCTAAAATTATATTTTGGTCTCTGGTTCATCTCATAAAATTTCCAAGTCCATATTCTGAATATTTCTTCCTGTTTGGCTTTATTTAGGCTCTTTTAGGATTTCTTTTAATAGTAAAATCCAGAAATGATTTAAATAACAATTTTCTTTTATTTTATTTGTTTTTATTTCTTGGGGTGTTACAATCCTATCCCCCTTACAGAGAATCTCGTCCTCGAGATTCGGATCAATCCTCGAATAACTCAGGATGCTGTGCTTTGAGTTCATCTTCTTTTTCCCATGTAGCTTCCTCTACAGGGTGATGGCTCCACTGCACTTTGCAGAAGCGGATGACCCGACTCCTGGTGGTCCTTTCTTTGACCTCCAAGATCTTGACAGGCTTTTCCACATAGGTTAGATCCTCTTGAACATCCAACTGCTGTAGATCCACTTGATCTGTCGGGACGCGAAGACACTTCTTGAGTTGGGATACGTGAAATACGTCATGTATTCCAGCCAATTAGGGCGGTAATTCCAACTGATACGCAACTTCGCCTTGGCATCGAACAATGGGAAATGGTCCAACATATCGAGGGGCCAACTTTCCTCTCATGTTAAACCGTTGAGTTCCACGGAGAGGCGTAACTCGAAGGTAGACATGATCTCCTTCTTCAAAGGCTAGGTTTCGGCGACGATTGTCCGCGTAGATCTTTTGTCGTGATTGGGCTGTCTTGAGTCGGTCTCTGATGATCCGTACCTTCTCTTCAGCTTCACGAAGAATGTCCGTTCTGAACACTTGGGATTCACCAGTTTGGTCCCAAAGTAGGGGCGTTCTGCACTTACGTCCATATAAGGCTTCAAAAGGAGACATCTGAAGACTGGCTTGATAGCTGTTGTTGTACGAAAACTCAGCGTACGGTAAGCTCTTGTCCCAAGTGGCTCCAAAGTCCAAGACACATGCCCGTAACATATCCTCCAATATCTGATTTACCCTCTCTGTTTGTCCATCCGTCTGAGGGTGGTAGGCAGTGCTAAAGTTCAATCTTGTTCCCATCTCTTCTTGAAGGTTCTTCCAGAAACGAGAGGTGAACTGACTTCCTCTATCGGACACTATCTTTTTGGGCACTCCATGAAGACACACGATGCGGGCCATGTATAGTTCTGCAAGCTTAGGGCCACTAAAGGTCATCTTGACGGCTATGAAATGCGCTACTTTCGTAAGCCGGTCGATGATCACCCAAATAGAATCATACCCAAGTTGGGTCTTTGGAAGTCCGGTGATGAAATCCATTCCGATCTCTTCCCATTTCCATTCAGGCACTTTAAGTGGCTGTAACAATCCTGCAGGTCTCTGATGTTTAGCTTTTACTCTTCTGCAGGTGTCACATTCGGCGATGAACTGTGCAATCTCCCTCTTCATACTAACCCACCAATAACGTTCCTTCAGGTCCTGGTACATCTTGGTACTACCGGGATGAATGGAGTACATCGTCTCGTGGGCTTCTCTCAGGATAAGGGTCTTTATCTCCGGCTTATCCGGCGCACATATCCGGGTTCCAAACCATATGGTGCCATTCTCGTCTTCTGAAAATCCTGGGGCTTTTCCTTGTCTCATGTTTTTCTTTATGGCAACTATATCCGGGTCTTCCAACTGAGCTTCTCGGATTTGCTCAAATAGAACTGGCTGGGTCTCCAAGGTTGCTAGGTATGCTCTGGTGGTCAACCCGAGATTTAACTTCTCCATTTCTTCACATAAAAAGGGTGCATGTTCCTTAATCATCATGGTTGTGCAATATCCCTTGCGACTTAATGCATCAGCTACCACATTAGCTTTTTCGGGGTGGTAGTGGATACCTAAGTCATAGTCCTTTATTAATTCCAACCATCGTCTTTGCCTCAGGTTAAGGTCTGGCTGTGTGAAGATGTACTTCAAACTTTTGTGATCCGTAAAGATCTCACAACGATTTCCGACCAAATAATGCCTCCAAATCTTAAGGGCGTGCACCACCGCGGCTAACTCCAAATCGTGGGTCGGGTAGTTCAACTCATGAGGTCTCAACTGATGAGAGGCATAAGAGATAACTTTTCCATCTTGCATAAGAACACATCCCAATCCTTGGCGAGATGCGTCACAATAGACATGGAAGTCTTTCCGGATATCGGGTAGGGTCAGTATGGGTGCTGACACCAGACGGGTCTTGAGAGTGCGGAAACTTTCCTCGCATTCAGGAGTCCATTCAAACTTTTCTCCTTTCTGTAATAACTTAGTCATAGGCTTGGCTATCTTGGAAAAATTCTCAATGAATCTCCGATAATATCCGGCCAAACCCAGAAAACTTCGTATTTCAGATACGTTTGTTGGTGGCAACCAATCTGTAACGGCTTCCACGGTGGCAGGATCTATTGCAATGCCTTGGCATTCAATAAGTATGGGATCGGCCCAAAATATGGTGCCGTGGATATCTATCCATACCTTAGGGCTATAGGTTAAAGCTAGGGTTTGTTTTCCCGGGGTGACTATTTGCACGGCTCTTGGTAGGTCTTCTATGTTTAAATTGTTCTTTTCCACAAAGGCAGTTGATATGAAGGAATGCGTAGCTCCAGTGTCAAATAAAACCACTGCAAGTGCTGAATATACCAAGAACTTACCCATCACGATCTCGGGTGCGGCCTGGGCTTCTTCAGCAGTGACGTGATTGACTCGGGCGCGGATGGCGGGGTTCACTGCAACTCCTTGGACGTGCTTGGGATGGGGGCAAGAATTGGAGTAATGCCCCTCCTGGCGGCAGTTGAAGCATACCACGGGCTTGCTGTGCTTGTCGCGCTGGATTTCCGCCTTCTTTGCCGGGGCGGTTGGTGCAGCTGAGGCGGTAGGAGCGGGGCGAGACTGTCTGGCTCCGGCGTTGGCGGCGGGTGGCGCCGGACGATATACGGGGCGGGGGTGGTACTGTGGCGCCGATGGAGGAGGTGTGAAATGGGGCCTCTGAGCCATGCCTTGTGTTGGGGGAAAATATCCCATCTTCGGGGTTATTTCCAGAACAGCATGAAGACAGCCAACCAGTTCGAAGATTGTCCGAAGGCCATCTTCGAAGGTGCTCGAAGCCTGGTTCGAAGCCCGAAGGCAGGCATTGGTTCGAAGTATGTCTTCGAACCAAAGCCCTTCAGGATCTTTTCTGCCAGCTAAGATGGAAGACTTATCTTCTATCCTATTAGATTAGTCTTTTACCATTTTAGCCCTATTAAGGAAACCGAATAGTTTCCTTAATGTCGGTTGTAATAAAGGGGTAAATAGGTCTTTTCCTTAATGTTCAGGCCTATAAATACCCCCCATTTCATCCTGTAATAGGGACCGATCATAAGTGATTCAATACACACTTTCGAACTATTCTAAGCTATTATCCTTTCGGAGGCTTAGAACAGTTTGCTTCGCAAACACTTCGTTTGTTAGTTTCTTTTCTACAGAAACCTGTTAGCGTAATCTTTTACGCCAACAGTTGGCGCCGTCCGTGGGGAACCTAGTCCAAAAAACTTCGTTCTCTACCAACCTCTTGCATCATGCCTCCTAAGCGGAGTGCACCTCGCAATCCCACTCGGAGGTCCTCTCGGATCTCCGGAGAGATACCCTTCGACACAGTCGAAGTCGGAGGGTCTTCGACTATCCCTCCACCTCAAACTCCGCAAGGGGCTTCTATCCCTCGAGGATACGAAACCTCTCCACCAACCCCTTCTACACTCCGACCGCCCGGAGCCACTCTGCCACCCTCCATTCCGATTCGAACTGATCATACCAGTTCTCAAGACCCGGAAGGTCCTTCCGGAGGAGATGAAGATAGTCTTGGAGACATGGCCACTCAAATGGCCAATCTTCAAGCCGAGGTAGCGAGGTGGCGACAGGAGGCTGCGAACAGGCTTCGCCCTCAAGCCACCCCAGCTATCCCCGAAGTGCACGAAGACGACGATCTTGACTATCCCGAAGCCCCAGAGAACGCCTCTTACGACAATGAATCTCCGTTGCATCCCGAGCTTCAGAAGGTTCGCTTCGATCCGAGGTTCAAAGCTTCGAAGCTTTGTAAGTATGCCGGAGACGAAGATCCTAGTGAGTTTGCACGCTCTTATGCCCTAGCAATCGAAGCTAGTGGCGGAGACAGAGAAACTATGGCGAAGTGCTTCCCGTTAGCCCTTGAAGGAGTGGCGTTGAGATGGTTCTGGTCTTTAAAACCAGGATCAATCATGTCATGGTTACAGTTGAAGAAGAAGTTCATAAGTAACTTTCAGGGCACCTTCGTGCCCCCCATGTCGACAGGAAGCCTTTTCCAAGTGAAACAGCTCCCCGGAGAAACCTTGAGGCAGTACTTCAAGCGCTTCGCTCACACGAAGTCGCAAATTCGGGGGCTGTCCACATCTTCGGTGGTTGATGCGGCTCGGGAAGGCGTCAGTCATAAAGGCCTTCTGGATAAATTGCATCGGAAGAGCATCACTACAGTATCACAGTTGATGTCGTACTTCGAGGAGTACTCGAAGTCGGAAGAAGGTTGGCTTCGGAGGGCTACTGCTACTTCGACAGTGTTAACAGAAGTTAAAGCAGAGGTGAAGACTCCGGTTCAGCCGCAAGAATCAGTCCCCGAAGTGCAACATGATAGAAGAAGAGGGCAAAAGCACCCTCGTTCTGAGGTCTTAAACATTGCACCCCCGCAGAAGTTTACACCAAGAGCTCCACAGTCTGCGGGGAACAAGTCCAACGGCTGGAGGCCGCCAGGAAAAACGGCTGGCAAGGGCCAGACCCTTTTTTGCTGTATTCATGGAGAGAACCGAAGCCATGCAACTGACACCTGCAAGGCTATTCTTACCCTTCGGGGAGAATACTTGGAGAGAACTTCGGGTCGAGGTAGTACCGACCGAAGTCCAGCAGCAGCAGTGCGCTCGGAGCCGGTCCAGGCTGTAGCGCGAATAGAAAATTTTGATGCTGCAAGACATCCTCCGGTGGCCAATGTTATGCCACCTCCGAAGCAAGAAGAAGGGCAAGATAGAGGGAAGAGAGTAGTTCTCCCTATCTCCGGAGGAGGTACTCTCGGAAGCATGTCCAAGAGACAGCGAAGAGAGTACGTTCGAGAAGTAGGCCACATTGGAACTTCGTCATCTGCAGCTGCAATGCCGGAGTGGTCCCACGTTCCAATATCTTTCTCTGCGGAGGATGCAGCTGGTATCAAGTTCCCGCATGCAGATCCATTGGTTATTACTGCTGATATTGCAGGAACAGAAGTCCGAAGGGTGCTAATTGACGGAGGTAGTTCGGCAGATATCATATTTGTGCAAGCCTTCGATCAGTTATGCATTTCCCGGAAGCATCTCCTCCCAGCGGCTCGTCCTCTGCAAGGCTTCGCAGGACCTCCGCTAGATGCACTTGGCCAGATAGGCCTGGAAGTAACCTTCGGAGAAGGTTTACTAGCCCGAACTGAGGAAGTTATCTTTGATGTGGTAGATGCCCCGTATGCTTATAATGTTATCTTCGGCCGAGGCATGTTGAATCAGTTCGGAGCAGTGGCGCATCACAACTACTTGTGCATGAAGATGCCCACACAGTTAGGAGTTCTGACAATCTTCGGAGATCAAGCCATAGCCCGGAGAGCAGAATATGGTTATGGTCCTCCTCTTGATCCGAGGCAAGTAAACAGTGTCCAAGATAATGGAGAAATTTTTTCAGCCTCCTCCGTAGCTTCGAAGAAGTCATTTCCAAGACCAAGTCCCGAAGGAGAGATTGCAACGAAGGTCATTGTGAAAGATGGTAAAGAATACACCTTTCAATTTGGTAAAGATTTACCTCCTGAAGTTGCAACTTCCTTGGAAAAGGTCGTAGAAGAAAATTTGGATGTCTTCGCTTGGTCTGACGAAGACATCACCGGAGTCGATCGGGATATTATTGAGCACAGCTTGCTTGTAAACCCGAAGGCCCGGCCTGTTCGACAAGGGCTCCGGAAGATGTCCGCAGAGAGAGCTGCTCTAGCTAAGGACGAAGTTGAAAAACTGTTGAAGGCTAGGATTATCAGAGAAGTGGCCCATACGGAATGGTTAGCAAACCCAGTCTTCGTCAGGAAGAAGTCCTCCGGAAAGTGGCGCATGTGCATTGATTTCACATCTTTGAATAAAGCGTGCCCACGTGACCCCTACCCCATGCCCCGAATTGATCAACTAGTTGACTCCACTGCAGGTTCGGAGTTACTAAGCTTCCTTGACGCATATTCCGGCTATCATCAAATATGGTTGAAACGCGAAGATGAAATCAAGACGAGCTTTGTAACTCCTTCGGGAGTCTTCTGCTATGTAAGAATGCCCTTCAGCCTAAGAAATGCCGGGGCTACTTTTTCAAGATTAGTTGCTAAGGCTCTAGGTCATCAATTAGGTCGCAATGTAGAGGCCTATATGGATGATATTGTAATAAAGAGTGCTTTAAAGCACCAACATAGCCTAGAGCTCTGGCAGGAAAAACACTTCGCCAGGGGCTTTATTGGCCCACAATAACAGCTGATGCGGAGAGCTTAGTCCGCACTTGCCAAGGATGCCAGTGGATGGGTCGACGGAGTCATCGCCCACCAACAGCTCTTCAAGTCATTGCTCCGGTATGGCCTATGGCCAGATGGGGTATGGATCTAATTGGTCCCTTTCCGTTAGCAAAGGGAAATCTGAAGTTCGCAGTGGTAGCTATTGAATATTTTTCTAAGTGGGTCGAAGCAGAGCCCTTAACAGCTATCACTTCGAATAATGTACAAAAATTCTTCTGGAAAAACATTATTTGCCGGTTCGGAGTGCCTAGATATCTCACAGTTGATAATGGAACACAATTCGACGCACAACCCTTCAGGAAGTTTTGCGAAGACCTAGGCATTCAACTATGTTTTGCTGCAGTGAGACATCCTCAGTCGAATGGAGCCGTTGAGCGAGCCAATGGAAATATCTTATCGGGGCTAAATCGAAGAATAGTAGGACTATCAAAGGGACTGTGGACCGAAGAGCTTCCGAAGATTCTGTGGTCCATTCGGACTACACAAACAAGGTCCACAGGTTTTACTCCGTTCAGACTGCTATTCGGAGATGAAGCTATGACTCCAACGGAGCTCAAAGGAGGATCTTTTCGCAGCACCGAACCAGACATCGAAGAGGAAAGACAAGCTTCGTTAGATCTGTCAGAAGAGACAAGACTTCGAGCTGTAGCTAATTTATCAAAGTATCATCAGCAGACGAAGACTTGGTATGACCCGAAGGTTAAGCTCAGCGAGTTAAGGCCGGGTCATCTTGTTCTACGAAGCATCATAGCACCAGGGAAGCTAGGCAATAAATGGGAAGGTCCATATCTAATCGTCCGCTCGGGGCGCCCTGGTTCATTTAAATTAGCTAATTTAGAAGGTGAAGAGTTAGCACACACTTGGCATGCGGAGCACCTAAAGCGATACTTCGCATAAGGGCTCCTTGTAATTCGCTTGTAATCACCTCTAAATTAATAAAGCATACATCCTGTAGCGTGCCTTCCCCTTGACGCTCCTAGTCTCCCGAGCGGACGCGCTGGGACAGAAGTCGTTCGAGAGGGAAGTGTATTAAGCAGGGCTGTATTTCCGGACTTCGTACCCATAAAGTCGAAGCCTCCGGTGTGGTGGCTGAAATCCATCCGGAGCCCAAGCTGATACCTTGTAGGCATCCGTAAAAGAGCCAATACCACATTCTACGGAGTCCAAGCTTCGGCTGGTAGACTTCCGTAAAAAGAGCCGAAGGTGGCCAAAATCTGCGGAGTCCAAGCTGCAGCTTGTCAGACTTCCGTAAAAAGAGCCGTAGGTGGCCAAATTCTGCGAAGTCCAAGCTCCGGCTGGTAGACTTCTGCAAAAAAGAGCCCAAGTGGCCAAATTCTGCGAAGTCCAAGCTCCGGCTGGTAGACTTCTGCAAAAAAGAGCCCAAGTGGCCAAATTCTGCGAAGTCCAAGCTCCGGCTGGTAGACTTCTGCAAAAAAGAGCCGAAGGTGGCCAAATTCTGCGAAGTCCAAGCTCCGGCTGGTAGACTTCTGCAAAAAAGAGCCGAAGGTGGCTACAATTTCTGCGAAATCCAAGCTCCGGCTGGTAGATTTCGGCAAAAAAACAGCCGAAGGTGGCTAAAACAAAACAGCATTTAAGCCATGACCTTCGAATGTCTGCTCTTATAAGTCCAAAGTGACAAATTTTTTTTTAAGACACTAAAGTGTCATCGAAGTTATCTTAATTGATTTCTTTCGTAAAGCAAACAAAGGTACCAAGTTACCATTCTTCTGACTACAAAGGTCGAAGACATTTCATAAGATTTCAAAAGATCTTTAAATGACAGAGGGGCTCCGAACCCCCACAAAATTGTACTCCGAAGTTTTTTCTTTGCGCATAACCATCTTTGAATACAGTTCGAAGTTGCTTATGCCCAAAGAGGGGCTAGTAAATATGGAGACAATTTTAAATCGGCATTCATTATTGAAATAAATGTGTTTACAGATTACACTATGAAAAATTGGTATCTATACCAAGAAGGAATCGGAGACCTCTTCGGTCCCGAGAGCTAGGGGTGGAACGACTAGTTCCAACATCGGAAGTTCTAAGAACTTTACGTTTAACTCTCTTCCTCCCCTTCGAAGCTCTAAAATCCTTCTGCTCTTGTTGAAGCTCGGCCCATGTTCGAAGCCGTTCGGGACTTCTTTCCCAGCTTCTAAGATCTTCAGATCTTTTATTTTGGGCTTCACCTTCGTCTTCGGACCAATTAGTGTCTTCAGAAGACGAGGTGTTTGCGTCGCTCTCTTTATTTTCCTCTTTAATATAAGACAATATGTCTTTGATTACTTCGGGCGCAATAACGCCGGAGTCATCTCGAGGGATAAGGAATCGAGGACGTTTATAACTCTTTAGAAGTTCGAAGGTGTTCCACAGTGAGCGAAGTTCGCTGTTAAGCTCTAACACTTCGATATCTTCCATAAGAGGCAAAGCCTAAAAATATGACAAACAAGATTTTCATTGATAAATATTTACAAGCATCAGCTTTACATAATCAAAAAATCCTAAATAGTCCTAAACCTGCGGGTTCGGAGGAGGCTGACTGCTCGAAGCTTGGCTCCGAACTTGCTTTTGGCGTTGGCCTTCATCAATCCAAGCCTTGATCGCAGATCGACCTTCGGCTCTCCATGAAGTTTGGAAGGCTCGCCAAGCAGCAGCTACACCTTCGGAAGGTTTTAGAAGTCGGTCGTCGTCGAAGATGATAGAGCCCTCTGCGCTCGGAGTGATTGTTCGGCCCAAATCCTCGTAGTAGCGAAGTATTCCAAGGGCAGACACTTGTCCAGAGAGTTCTCCATAACGTATGCCTGCCGTTTTCATTTGCTTCGCTGCTCCTTGGATCCTCTTTAGCCGGCGCAGCAGAGTTACATTGTCATCCGAAGGTAGTGATCCAGTAGTACCGAAGTACTCCAAGACACCTAACATCTGTTCGATGACCTCCGAAGCCACCTTCTCAGACTTAACCTTTTCTTCAATAAGCATATCCTTGGCCGAAGTTGTTTCAGTTAAAACTCCGGAGATTCTAGCGTTCTCCGCAGTCAAAGCATTCTTTTGAGTTCGGAGTTGGCCAGCCTCTTCTTGCAGCCTTACAAGTGCGGAGTCCTTTGCAGCATCCTCCGTCCGCAGTCTTTCAATCTCCGCTCGAAGCACATTTCTTTCTGCTTCGAGCTCTTTCTTTGCAGCCTCCAAGCTTTGCCTAGCCCTTCGCTCTGCTAAAATTACATTGTCCATTTGAGCTACTCGACCTTCGGAGAAGTTAAAATTCCTTTGAAGAGTTTCGTTCTCTTCCCGAAGTTGAGCAATTTCGTTTTCGTTCGATAAAGCTGCAGCGCGGGCTAAGACTGCTTGCTAAAAAAAAGAAAAAAATGAAATAAGAAATTATTCATATGTAATTTGCTATTTGGTTCGAAGATGCTTTATACCTGATAAGCTGCTCTTTCCACAGCAAGGTTAAGCTCCGAACCCTTCACTCTGCTTAAGCGGGCTACCAGTTCAGTTTCCCCGACTTGGCGACTGGCTTCACCCAAAGGTTTAACCAAAGTCCCAAGCCCGGTTTTCTCCTCCAAAAAAGGAGTTATGAGAGGAAGCAATTTTGAAGCTTTCTGGTCAGCCCTGCTTAGCGAAGGTCCGGAGGGCTCTTCCGAGGCTCTTGGAACTTCTGAAGATGGCCTCCCCTCAGTCGATTCACTTTCATCTGTTGACTCAGATGAAGTCGATCCTTGAGCAGGGAGAGGCTCGATGTGTCTTTTTCCTCTTCCAGGCCCCGGTAGAGCAACTCCTGGTTGCGGCCCTGAAGTTGTCAAAGGTCTTTGAATTGTATCTTCGAGGGATACTTCGACAACAGGAGGCTCTGAAAAAACAAAAATATTACACATTGTATAATTTTGCAAAAATTGATAAGAATTAAGTAAAATTTACCTTCGACATTCTCTGGAATATCGAGTACCGGACTGATCGGAGGATCAAAAGTGTAGTCCTCATCCGAATCAGCCGTTAAATCTTGGACTGCAGGAGCATCGTCCTGAAGAGTCCTCGTTACTTCTTCGAGAATCGAAGCCATAGTGACTTCGACTCCACCTTCATCCACAGGAACTCCAGCCTGAGTTGTATCTTCTTGAACTACCGAAGTCATTGGTTGATCAGCATTATCTCCAGACTCCGGTACGTTCGCAGGCACTTCGGCCTCATCTACACCCATAGGGGCTTCGTTTTGATCTTCTTGAGTATCCGGAGCTCTTACTTCTTCGATGTTGGCTTGAGGCTCCGGAATACCTGCAGTATCTTCAGTGTGAATACTTCGTTGAGCTGCGTCTTCATCAATTAATTTTACTAATAAAATACCTTCATCCTCTTTAGAACCTGAAAGTGAAGTTCTTGAGCTTGAAGGAGCAGGATCCGAAGGTGCGAGATTTTTTGGCTTCCGAGCCACCTTCTTCACCGGAGTCTTTGTTGAACTTGAAGCTCCGGCTTCGGCTACTCTTTTCTTGGGGCCTTTCTCCTGAGGCACCCAGTCTGTCAGAGGGGGTGGAGTCAACTCCAACATTCCCCATACTCTGTTAAAACGCTCCCAACTTCCGACTAATTTGATTCGCCATTCTTTTTCTGACGGAGTTGGAGCACCCAAAATCTTCTCCGAAGCCCTTACAATTTGCTCTGAAGTAATAGGGGCTGAAGAAGCTAAAAAATAATTCAAGTTAACCTTTCTTCGAAGTAAATATGTACTATGCATGTTGGTTTCGAAGTTACCTGCAGGGCTCGAAGTATAGTTTATCTTGCGAAGACCGCCTTCCGAGTCATCTTCGAAGACGATAGGCCAGTTGGCCATCAACGGAGGAATTTGAAGTCCGAGGAACTCTTCGGCTAAGTCCCGCATGCTCAACCTTCTGCTGATTTTCTGAAGCAAGTTGAGGCGAGCTTCGAGTTGACCTTCGTCAGGTTGCACTAAGGCTTCCTTTCGGAAGTGGATTTCCTTGAGGGGACCGGCCAGAGGACTACCCACTCCAACTTCGGCATAAAACCACCTCATAACCCAATCGGTGTACCATCTAGCATTGATGGCCTTGGCGGGGAATTGTAGGGCATATTCATCACGAAGCCTAAAATTGATGCTTCCGAAGGAAACTACCACTTTCTCACCTCCGGAGCCTACGAAGGTCTTTGGCTGACAAGTTGCTCTATGCAGCGCAGCAAAGATTTCAGCCCTCCCCTCACAACCTTCGGCTCTCAGTGCCCACTCGAAGATAGCTAGCCTGGCTACAGCATTCGGAGACAGCTGGGGGAGGGTTACGTGAAACAAGTCAAGTACTTCGGCTAAAAAATCCACAGCCGGAAGGCCCAAGCCCGCTTCAAAAAAAGCTTCGAACACTACAACTTCTCCGGGTCTCGGTGATGGAATTGATTCTTTGCCTGGCTTCCGAATCATAACCCCATCACTAATATTTCCCCCCGCTGTGATTGCCAAAGACTCTTTCTTGCAGGTAGACCGCCCCAACTCAAAAGATTGATCCAAGTACTTGATTGAGGGCGGGCACAGACCTTGAACATCGGGGATTTGGGGATTTTTTCCCTTTGCCGCCATGGAAGTTGTCGCCTGCATCGAAGGCGTCGCCGCCATTGTTGCCGCTGCCGCCGCCGCAGCCGCTTGTTGACGAGCCAAGGTCGAAGGAGGTGCAGAGCCCTTGGTCTTCGCCATCACAATTGCTGGATCGATCTGAGAGAGTGGAGATTAGGGCTTAAGAACTCGAAAGCTAGGGCTCAAGAACTCAAAGGGCTAAAAAGTTTTCGATTGAGAAGAAGCAGTGAAAAGGTAATCGGTAAAGTTTTGAGGTTCTTTATTTATAGCCTAAACTTTCCGTTTGTTACCGTTTGGGCTCTGCCCTTTCGCATTCCCGTCTGTTATTTTCCTCCGAAAATAACGCCTCGAATAACTCCGTTAGAAACAGAAACTAACGGCTATATTTTCTAAGTCCAAAAAGACTTTCGAACTTCCTGAGTCAGTTCTAAGATAGTTCGAAAAGTAATTACCTTATGACTGATTCGAAGTTCATGTCTTCGTATATTTCGAAGATAAAACAAAAATCAATAACCCCTATGATTGGTTATCTTTTCTTTTCGTATACTGCTCTCCTAACGTTACAGGTCAAACGGAGAAGCGTATTCGAGGGGCTACTGTTGGGGGAAAATATCCCATCTTCGGGGTTATTTCCAGAACAGCATGAAGACAGCCAACCAGTTCGAAGATTGTCCGAAGGCCATCTTCGAAGGTGCTCGAAGCCTGGTTCGAAGCCCGAAGGCAGGCATTGGTTCGAAGTATGTCTTCGAACCAAAGCCCTTCAGGATCTTTTCTGCCAGCTAAGATGGAAGACTTATCTTCTATCCTATTAGATTAGTCTTTTACCATTTTAGCCCTATTAAGGAAACCGAATAGTTTCCTTAATGTCGGTTGTAATAAAGGGGTAAATAGGTCTTTTCCTTAATGTTCAGGCCTATAAATACCCCCCATTTCATCCTGTAATAGGGACCGATCATAAGTGATTCAATACACACTTTCGAACTATTCTAAGCTATTATCCTTTCGGAGGCTTAGAACAGTTTGCTTCGCAAACACTTCGTTTGTTAGTTTCTTTTCTACAGAAACCTGTTAGCGTAATCTTTTACGCCAACACCTTGATTTTGCCTAAAGGCAATCATCCTCTTTTTCTTCAGGTCGACCTTATTCTGCTGGGTCTCCTGAATGATAGCTTTATTTACCAGCTTTTGGAAGCTGGTATAATCTCCAGATATGAGCTGTAGGGACAGCTCATCCTTTAGTCCCCGGAGGAACTTAGCTTGCCTAGCCGCATCTGTACGGACCTTCTTAGGTGCGTACCGGGCCAGTCTGTTGAACTCATGCAAATACTCGGTTACGGACCTGCTTCCCTGCTGCAGGTCCCTGAACTCCTGTTGCTTATGAGCTATGATGCCGTCGGGGATGTGGGCGGCACGGAAGGCAGCTGAGAACTCCGCCCAAGTATGGACGTGTCCCTCGGGCAGAGTCTCACGAAGATTGTCCCACCACTCTGCGGCGGGACCATGAAGTTGATGGGTGGCGAAGGCCACCTTCTCCTGCTCAGTGCAGATAAGGAGATCGGGCTTCTTCTCGATGGTCCTTAACCAATCCCCGGCCTCCATGGGGTTGGTGGTGCTCGAGAAGGTCGGTGGGCGAACTCGGAGAAATTCCGAGAGTTGGGAGGCGGGAGCGGGAGCTGGAGTGGCGGGTCGGGGCAGCTCGGGCTGTTGATGGAGGCGGAAGAATTGAGCCTGCTGCTCCTGCACTTGCTGCTGCTGTTGCATTTGGTTCAGAAGAGCTGAGACCAGCTGGTTCTAAGTGGCCATCATCTCGGCCAAAGTGGGGTGGTTGGCAACTGGGGCTTGCCTCTGCCTAGTTGCTCCCCACTGAGGCAGGTTCCCGTTGTCTCCTCCGTTCTAAGGAGCGTCGGAGCCCTGAGTGTTGGTCATCCTGAAGTTTCCAAAGTGGACAACATTGTCTTAGAGGATATTATCATTAAGCTTTTATTCCAAAAATGCCGTTCTTGCGGTTACATTTTATTTATATCTTCATTCATGCCTTATTTTTGACATGAATGGTAATACAATCAAGTAAAAATAAAAGCAATCAACCGTAAATCTACGCCTATGGTAGCTCGGGGGACGGCTCGATCACGGGCTCGTGGGAGACGGTCTGGGTCGAGGAGCTGGATGGTCCGGTGGGTGGAGCACTGCGGGAGATCCTCTTGGGCCTCATGGTGGGGATCCGAAGGGGTTTCTTCTTGCGAGGCGGAAGAGGTGCGATCTCCTCGATGTCCTTCTTTAATTCTTTGAGCTACTGGCGGAGCTGGGTATTGACCATGGCGCCCTGGCGTAGGAGCTCGTTCTGGCGCCTCAATTCCTCCACCTCGAGGGTTAACTGTGGGTTCTGCTGAAGCTGTCGATGGAGCTCAGCATTCTCACGGGTCAGGTTCTCCGAAGTGTGGCGGTAGAAGTCGATGGTGTCATGCTGGCTGTCTGCGTCGAGGACGGCCTCTGTGTGGAGGTTGTCCATGGCCTCCAAGAGTCTCATCGTGTGGGTGATGGCGGAGTTGCTCTGCGGG
This sequence comes from Zizania palustris, assembly GCA_019279435.1. Taxonomy (NCBI): domain Eukaryota; kingdom Viridiplantae; phylum Streptophyta; class Magnoliopsida; order Poales; family Poaceae; genus Zizania; species Zizania palustris. Next base: position 64,953,352 of record JAAALK010000285.1, on the reverse strand, counting down.
AGGGGGCTGATGTAGATGTTGCGGTGACTCCCTGGTGTGCGCATGGGCATGAAGCGGTAGACGATGTCGCGGAGGTGGCAGTTGTAGACCAGTCGAAGCTCGGCGAGGGACTGAAGAGCAGCTCGCTGGCTGGCCACCACGAACGAAGGTCCTCCAACTCCATGGGTGTAGAAGGGTGGCTGCGTGGAGGAGGGGCGGATAACAACCGTGACCTCGCAGTAGCTCTCGTTCGCATCGGGAAAGATCCCGTGGAACGCGGGCTCATGGGGAAACCCCAAGAAGTCGACGAGCACGCGAAGCTCGCGGATGAATCCGGCCTCATCACGAAGAGTCCCGCTCATGGTATGGACCGGCATCTACAAAAGAGAGAAAGTTTTTGTGAAAATCCCGGAAGATGAGAGGATAAGTAATTTTTGTGAGAAAATATAGTGAATATATATAAGTCCTAAGGTCAGGTCTGTTTGGCTCCCTACAGTCAAGTCGGCTCTGATACCATCTTGTCGCGCCCCGATTTAATAAATCAGGACTTTATTGAAATTCCATAGAAAATCAATAAAACAAGACGTTCATCAAGCGACCACGTACAATAGGGGCAATCATTCATGGTTCGTAGACCGCATTAATACAAAAGTGAATAAATATGAAGAGAAACTAATAAATCAAAGGGTCCTAGATGATCGCCTCCTTCTAGTCTCGCCTTGACTGGGTCGCTACTCCAGACCTTCATCCTCCTCATAGTAGACGGGATCTGATGGTGTAAGTCAACGGGGTGAGTACAGATGTACTCAGCAAGCCACCGAATGCAAATATAATGCAAGGTAATAACAAGGGAGATCGTGGCTAGTTTTGCGGAAGCAGCATAATTGTAAAGCATTAAATGTGAGCAATTTATTAGTACGGAAAAGTAAACATGTATATGCATCATCATCTTCTAACTCGAGGAGTACGTTTTACCTCCTCGCACAACAGTCCTTACATGCCATGAATAACTCAATCATTCAACCAATTGTAACTAACTGCGAGTAGTCACACAACCCGCCCTTGACCGTGGGCTCGGCTTTTCGAAAAGATTAAATTACTCTAATCAGAGATGTACCACTGTACCCACAAGGCACACACTCATCACTTACACCAAAGTGTAACGAGATGACCCATTTCACGGGAACTCGTGCCAAAACCTTCCATATGGTCTTCCCCGACTCAACAGCACCCTCTTATAGGTTTCGTACCGTGTCTCGCCATGTCGAGTTTCCACAATACCCCCCCTTGAGCCATCGTCGGTACAAGGCGCCCTGACGGCTAGCCCCTTGCCCCCTCCACTATGGTGCCGTGAGACGGAGTGTTCCACACTTCCAGTTAGGACTTACCCATTAGACTTGTGGTTGGTATGGAAGTGCTTTGCAACAGATCCCGCAGACCGGTCCTTATAGTGCCCCGGGTGCGACATACCAATACCCGAGCTTGCACCCGGAACCCACCATACTTATAACTTAGCCAACTCCAACAGAGTCCAGAGACGAGAATAACGGGGAAATTCATATACAGAAACCAGCTATCTACGACTCGTTCTTTTTATCCTATAGTAGTTGTGCCGGTACATTGGGCACTAGCTAATAGATTTTATAGTAGAGTGACAAGGAGTTAAGGCTCAATAAGCATGGCTTGGGTTTGCACACAAGGACGGGGATCTAATAATTATAAGTGTAAGGCTTGATTATTGGACTAATGCAATATTAACCTATGAGTTATAGCGATAATTATTAAAACATGGGCTCAATGATGATCAACTGTTTCAACAGAGGTGGTCGATGACTTGCCTTGATCAGCAAAGGGGGATGGAGGAACCTCGGGGTAGAATTCCGGCTCCTCGACGAACTCGTAGTCTTCTCGATACGGAAAAGTAAACAATACATTCAATAAACAGATAAAATCCACCAAATAATAAACATACATTTTTGTGGATTTTATTATATTGAATAAAGCTTCATTATTCTGATGTTTGGTGAATAAACAGTAAACTTATATTTCTCAAGGCTTTTCTAATTTATTTTTCTGAATTAATAATTTACCCCTAAGGGGTTTTTATTCTTTTATTTGTTAAAAATATTTTGGGTAACTAGTAACATACTGTTTTTATGGCATTAATGTGTAGAGAATAATATTCTGGTTTTAACAAAATTTGAATGGTGAAATTTGGAGTTAAAATGAGCAAGTTATGAATTTTCAAAGTTTAAATCAATTTCTGGAATTTTATTTAAACAGAAAATGGGCTCTGGTCCACGGTGAGCCAGGCCCACGGTGGACCGCGCCACTGTGCGCGTGGACCGAACTAATCTGGATCGTCCGATCCAGATCAAGCGGCCAGGCGCGAGGCGGGTTCGTTTAAGTGAAAACGGATGGCTCAGATTAAAACGGCGGGCTCGGGTGCGGCTACGACGGCGGCGGCGAGGGCCTAGGGGCCTAGCTAGGGCCAAAAATGGAACGCAGAGGTGAAGGGGGTCCTGACAGTACCTTCGGTGGCGACGATGGGGGCCTGGAGGTAACCGGCGGCGAGCGTAGACGAAGGAGAGGGTTCGGGTGCTTGACGGCGACGAGGATTCGGCGGTGTCCGCGGCCAACCGAGTGGATGCCGGGGACGGGAGGGCGATGAGGGATCCGACGGTGGCGATGGCTAGGGCTAAGAGGGCCGGGATCGACGGCGAGCGACGGCCGGAGTTGAAGCAGAGCCGAAAAGCTAAAAGCGAGAGGGGGCGCTCCGGAGTGCTTTAGCTAAGGCTTAGGCGGTGTGGCTGAGGGCGATGGCTGCAGGGGGGTTTTTATAGGGGGTCGCCGGCATCCATATGGCAAGGAACCGAAGGGTTTCCCGAGAGCTCCGGCGATCTCTTTCCATGCTTCGGGTGGCTTTCCATAGGCACGAAAACGCGTGGCTCAGGGATGGAAGGGAGGCGGTGGCGATCCGGGATGGTGATCCGGGGGCGATCGATTGAGATCGGGCGGCCGACGGCGAGGGAACAGAAGGCGATCACCGGGAAGAAGGAAGGGGGTGATCCCCTTCCATGGAGAAGACGAAGCTGACAGGTGGCCCCCACTTGTCAGCGGGCGAAACCAAAAAGGAAGGGCTGACAGGCGGACCACAACTGTCAGAGAGAGGGAGGCGAAGGCGAGAGGCTGCCATGTGGGGCCAGGCGGGGCGCGGGCGGGAGAGAGAGGCGAGGGAACGCGCCGACAGGCGGGTCCCACATGTCAGTGACGCATGGCTGGGCTGGGCTGGGCTGAGGCGCTTTGGAGGTTGAGGCCCATTAAGGATTTTAATTCTTTTCTGATTTAAAATAAATCCAGTAATTCATATATTTGATTAAGGCTGAACCACTATTGATAAAAATTTGGAAAAATTCCTAAAATTATATTTTGGTCTCTGGTTCATCTCATAAAATTTCCATGTCCATATTCTGAATATTTCTTCCTGTTTGGCTTTATTTAGGCTCTTTTAGGATTTCTTTTGATAGTAAAATCCAGAAATGATTTAAACAACAATTTTCTTTTATTTTATTTGTTTTTATTTCTTGGGGTGTTACAATATGCAAAGTACCTCAGTAGGAGGGAGTTGTGGCACTGAAGGGGTTACAAGTTCTTCATAAAAAGCCCCTTCCGGGACATCTAGGGCTCCAGCTGCAGCTTTGGCCAAGACGTCTGCTTGTTGGTTGTCGGCTCGTGGAATGCTCTGGATATAAATCCCTTTAAATGTTGTTTCAATCTTACGGATTTCTTCCAAGTATTTTGCAAGATGTGGATGCCGAGATTGAAAACTTTTATCAACATGTCCTGCAACGACCTGAGAATCTGTTTTTATGACAACCCGAGCGAAGCCAAGCGTGCGCGCTTTGTAGAGGCCGAGCAGGATCCCTTCGTACTCTACAATATTGTTGGTGGACTTAAAGTTGAGCCTTGCAGGAGTACATCACTCTTTGCCCTGAAGGAGAGATTATGACTGCTCTGGTGCCTGCTTCGGACGCCTAGAAAGCCCCGTTAGAGTACACGGTCCACACACCTTCACTTGATTCTTCTAGAGCCCATACTGCAGATGGGGTCCACTCCGCTACGAAGTCAGACACCACATGTGACTTAATGGTTGTTCTTGGTGTGAAAGAAATGCCAAAAGGGGCTAGCTCGATAGCCCATTTCCCAATTCTCCCCGTGGAATCTTTGCTTCGGAGCATGTCTCCAAGAGGGTATGAGGTTGGAACAATTACATTGTGCGCTAGAAAGTAATGCTGCAGCTTCAGCGAGGCCATTACCAAGGTGTAAGTGAATTTCTCGAGCTCGAAGTACCGTGTTTTGGCCCCAGATAAAGCTTTCGATACGAAGTATACTGGGTTCTGCACTAGCTTTCCGTTGAAGTCCACTTCTCGAAAAAGTACTGCACTGACAACGGAGCCTGTTGCCGCAAGATAAAGAAGGAGAGTTTCATCTACAAGGAGCACAGTAAGCGTTGCAAGATTGCCGAGGTAGTCCTTAATTTCATCAAAGCTCTTCTAGCACTCCGGTGTCCAGGAAAAACTTCTGGACCCCTTCAAAGCTTTGAATATCAGGAGGCTCCGCTCCACGTACCTTGCTAGAAATTTGCTAAGAGCTGCGAGGCGTCTGACAAGCTTCTGGACTTGCTTTAAATTTTCTGGTGGAGCCATCCTTTGTAGTGCACTTATCTATGTTGGGCTAGCTTCGATTCGTCTGCTCAAAACTAAATACCATAGCAATTTTCCTGCTTGAGCCCCGAAGATACATTTCTCGGGGTTGAGGCGAATTCCACATGCTGGGAGGCTCTCGAAAGTGTATGCTAAGTCTAGACTATGCTGGTGCTTCAAAACACTCTTTATTACAATGTCATCCATATAGGCCTCGACATTGCGACCTATCTGGTGACCTAGAGCTTTAGCAATTAATCTTGAAAAAGTTGCCCCGACATTCCTTAAGGCAAAGGGAATTTAGACATAACAAAAGACTCTAAAAGGAGTGTGGGATCGGAATGGCGACTAGAGGGGGGGTGAATAGGTGCCTCGACAAATTCTCATGAATCAGATGGCCTGTTCAAATCACCCAACGCTCCTCCAAAATTTTAGATTCAAATTCAAACCAATTAGACAACTCCTCTAACACTTTTACTTGACACACTGAGCCTTACTTGACACAAAGGATAGACAAATTCAGAATGCCAAAAAACTACTCCAAGAATCAAGTAACCAAATATACTTTCAATGAAATATAAATTTCAAGTAAATCAATTTCTGCTTTCATTCAGATTTCAGATATGACTTTTGTGGAAAAAACTCAAAATAAATTCTCGATTCAAGCAATTTGACCTTACAAAAGTTTATCTTCAGTTTCAGTTTCATCCAAGATGAAAATGTGAAATACTAGCACAAACTAGACAAGGTACAGTACTAAAAACAGTACTAGAATTAGTATAGCTCTTGATCAGCTATTGAACTGAAACAAAACAGATATTTCAGAGGTAATATGAACTGATATAGAACAGTGATTTCACAAATCATATCAGGACTGAACAAATTGAATATAAACCTGAAAACAGATGTCAGTTTAATAATTCATCTCAAAACAGAAATCTGACTCAATCAATATAAATCTATCCAGAGATTTAATTCAGAGAGCCACAACTCAGTTTACAGAAGTACTTAGCACAACTCAAATATTTACAACAAACTATTCATCAACAGATTACAGAACCTGTAGAACATTCTTTGAACAAAGCAGAACTAATCACTCAAGTATTTTTGGCAAAACTGTTCATCAACAGATTTCAGAACATGAAAAAAAATACTTTGTACACAGCATAATTCACATCAATTCTTTGGCAAAATTATGTCTGAAAACAGATGTTTCCTTTTCAATACAAACAAGAGTTCTAATCAAAATAGACTTGAATTGATTACCAAACTGAAACTGAAATGAAAACAGTGAAAACTGTTTAACTGCTAATCAGAAGGTTCTCAAGTTTTAAACTGACCTAAGAGCACTTTTAGATAACATGTAGTTTAGTACTACTGCAGGTTAAACCACAACATTTCAGTAGACATAAGCAACAGAAATGAAAAACCAGTGAACAGATTACACTGCAGAGTATTTCTAGAAACTATTCTTCAAACAGGAAACCTACAAGAGCATGATCAACAACAGTAGAAACTGAATCAGATTTTCTGAATCTCAGCAATTGATCCTCCAAAATGTTCATAGAAAATATTCTCAACTTTTTTAGATTCTGTTTGTAATTTAAGCAGAGATGTGATGTAGTTCTTGATTTAAAGCTTAAACAGAATAGAGAGGTGATCTAGTAATCTTCATAGCTGAAAGAAACCAACATTGTCAAATGAGTGTAGACATACCTTTTGATTGATATATCTCTTCAGAAATCAGCTGTGCAGACTTCACTAGACTTTGTTCTTATGCTTGTATTTGATTCAGTTCAACCAGTTTCACTCAATAGTACCAAAAGCGGTAAAAAGACTTTAATCAAATTCAGAACAAGAGTTGATACTCAATCATGGCTAAAGGTCAAAATAATCAGAATCAAATCCCAAAAATTCAGAGATCAAAACAGGGATAATCTGACTGAATATTAAATTTTCAGAGCTGCATTCATTTCACAAATGCTGAGTGAATCAAACAAAAATCATAGATGATGAACTGATCAGTGAAATGCAATTCTGAAGATATCCCAACAAATACTTTTTCTAAATAAAACCTGGAGAAATAAAAAGACTTGGCTCAAGATACATCAAGAATCACTTTCTGCAAAAACAGTTGGGCAGACAGAAATCATAGAGAAAATTAAAGTTTGTACCAGTTTCTTGTCTTGTTGGACCGAAAATGGCGACCAGAGGGGGGTGAAGGAGAGCTTTTAAAATTTTAGACTAAAAACAGTCTTCTGTTTTAATTCTGTCTTCTGCGGAACAGGTTTCGAACACACCCTTTGAAGTTCTGGTTCGGAGGTATTTCACAGCTCCGAAACCAGGCTTTGCCAGGAGCAAAAGTTCAAAGTCACGAAGACTTCGCTCCACCCACAACACCAAAAACTCAACTCTGCTAAGTTAGTGCAGGCTCCACACACTGGGTGCCTTCGAGCAGGCTTCGCACTTCATCCTTCACAAGAGCAGACTTCCCTCTGAGTACTTCGACCAAATATTCAGCGATAGCAACTGGTGCTAGGCTTCATACTTCGAAGGTCTAAACGCACACTGAACACACTTCGTCGAGGGCTTCGACAAGGGAATAAAATGGGCTTCGAACAATGCTTCTCTAGTAATCAGAGAGGTCTTGCCTCCAGTTTATACAGAACGAACAGACACTGAAAAACACACACTTCACACGAACAGACTTCTCACACACTTCTCTAGAAGAGATCTAGTGCACAGACTCAACCGAGAAGAAGGTGGTGCACAGAGAAATCAAAACATGCAGTGCAAAGTAGGCATACAAGTTCAAACAATAAATGAAGACAGAATCAAAGTTTCATTGCTTGAACAGGGAACACAAAATGAACTCACAGACTGAATACAATAGTATGTGGTGGCTAGCACAGGAGCTCAAAATGGCTGCTCAAAGTGTTGATGTGACCTAGCTAGCTTCCACTATTTATAGGCACTATTCAGCCCTGTGAATAGACTACTTTACCCCTAGGGTTTACACTGTTTTTGTCTCATCAGAACAGGGGGTGCAGGTGGTAGTCTACTTTATTTGGAGGCTTCTTTTGTCAGCTTCACAGAGGGGATATCATCAGCTTTTGCAGAGCAGACACGGTCAGCCTTTGCAGTTTTGGAGCCTTTTGAAGCCCCCCTTCGCACGCGAGGGGTGCGGTAGCTTCGGTGAGAAGCCTTGAGCCTGACGGCCTTCGCTTCACCGAAGTCAGCCTTCGATACATATACGGTTTTGAGCCGAAGCTTGTCAAAGCCCTTGGGCCTTCGCACCAACACCTCCGGAGTGGACCACCACGGCTTCGCAGCTTCTCCCAGCTCAAACTCCATCAGCTCGTGTACTGAAGCCATGCCTAGCCGAAGTACCTCAAGTCAGCCTCACTCCGAAGCCCCACCTTCGGAGTACCACCCTTCGAAGTCCCTCCTTCGTCCAAGGCCTCCGCATGAAGCATTCCTTGAGCACTTCGTCGCAGTGTCTCTCCCCGAGCACACTTCTCGACGAACCTCACCCGGACCATGCCTTCGATGCACCTCGACTTCTGAGACCTTCGTCGGGTATACCTTCGAGTGCCTCCCTCCGGGGCACACTTCGAATGCACTACCTCATTGTTGAGGACTTTGTCCACCATACTTCGAAGTCACTCCATTCGGAGTACCCTTCGAAGTGCCTTCCCTCTGAGGACTTCGTCTTGGAGTACCTTCAGCTGGAGCCACACTCCGCACTTACTGCCTTCTCAGCCTTCGTGACCGAGCTCTCCGCTCGCCTGGTATCAAGCCTCCCGCTTGACCCAGGTTCACTTGCTGCGAACCGTCCATCGTGTAACACCCCAAATTTTCAATACAATAAAAATATTATTAAATTCAATTTCCTGGAATATATATCTCTGAAAATACTTTAATACCCTTTTATACCATTTTGAACTACAACATAGAGTAGATAGCCAAACTAGGAGGTGAAACTTTTTGTGTATGATCCTAAGACCAAAATATATTTTTGAGAATTTTTATAAATTTTTACCAAGCTTGGAAGTAGCCCTAATATTTTAGTCTAATTTCTGGAATTATTTTTAATCCGAAATGCTTTAAAACAGTAATGGGCTCCCCTCCCTCCTTTCTCTCTCTCCCGGTCGGCCCAGCCCACTCCCTCCCGCGCGCTCGAACTGACAACCAGGCCCCGCCTGTCAGCGACCCCTCCTCTCTTCATGCACGCGCCTGACGCCTCGGCCCTACCCGTCAGCTCTCTCCCTCGCGCAACCGCGCCCGCTGGCCAGTGGCCCCCGTCTGTCAGCTTCGTCATAAACCTCGCGCCAACCCCCCTCCCTTAATCGCACCGGCCGACGACCTTGCCTCGGATCCGCTCGCCGGCTCCCCCTCCCGTTAAACCGCTCGCCGGCTGCCCCTCCCGTTAAACCGACGACGCGTGAGGCCCGCCGACCATTTAAACGCATAAAGGCACGCGTTTAAGCCCCCGGGAACGCAGCGCCGTGCATGGCCGAGCCCTCAGCCGGCGACTTAAAGCCCTTCCTCGGCTTTCCTTGCATGCGAGCCCCCTCCGACGCCCTATTTAAAACCCCCGGCCTCCGCCGCGTTCGACCCCCACGCCCACTCGCTTCGTGAACGAACAGAACACCCGCGATTCTCATTTTAGTGCTCCCCTTCTGCTTCGTCTCCGGCCACCGTTCGCCATCGCCTCAGACCACCTCCGTCCACGCCCTCGCCACCAGTCGTGACCGCAAGGACGACCTCGACCTCAGCCACCCCTCCGCCGACGTCGAACCCTGCCGGAACACCATCGCCGACGAGGAGCCCGAACAACTTCGTCGTCTACCCTCGCCGCCGACCGCTTCCCGTCGACCCCTCGCCTCGCCTAAGGTACCGTCCCGACCGCCGTAGCACCCTCTTTCCATTTCTAGGCTTAGCTAGGGTCGCCGTCGCTCGCCGTGGCCCCTGGTCCACTCGCTGTCGCCGGAGAAGACGACCGACATAGGTCGAGTACCCGTGCCGTGTCGGATCTGATCCCGACCGTGCGATCACGATCGGATGGCGCGTGTGAGCCCACATACGTGATCTAATCCGCGCCGTCGGATCTGGTCAAAGCGTTACGTTTTAATCTCGCGCGTCCATTTCCATTTAAAACCCGCGATCGATCTCGTGCGTCCACGTAGTACCCTTTCGCGCATTTTAATCCTGGCCATCCATTGTCACTTAAGCGCCCCGCCTCGCCTGCGCACGTTGGATCTGGATCCAACGGTCCAGATCGATCCGGTGCACGTGCACAGTGCGCGGGTTCACCGTGGGCCTGGCTCACCGTGGACCCGAGAGGGATTTAAATTTGAAAATCAATTCCAGAAAAGGTTTAAAACTTGTAAAATTCATATCTGGCGCATTTGAACTCTAAAAATTGCCATTCCAATTTCAGAAAATTCATAATATTATTCTCTACATGTTTATGCAATAAAAACAGTAGGTTTACTTTGGACATTTCATGTTTATTTAAATGAACATTCAAATACCCTTAGGTTAAAAATGAAAATTTAAATTATTTAAATTCCAGTAAAGTTTGTATTTATTTATTCCCTGTTGATATGAACAAACCACTAAGTTTTCTATGGAACTTTCATTTTAAATTTATTAGAGAACTTAAAAATGAGAATAACCACTTTTAAAACCCTTTTTCAAAGGACAACACTTCATTTTAATTTCTTTTAAAATTATCTATAAACTGAATTTCAGAACCCTAACAACTTGATTTATTTTTAATCAAACCAACTTAAACCTATGTGATTATTAAGTGATGTTATATTGTTTGGTTGAATGTTGTATTTATTTTATTTTACTTTATTATATTGAAAAGACTACGACGCCGTCGAGGAGCCGGAATACTTCCTGGAAGTCCCTCCCTCGCCTTTCGCTGAACAAGGCAATGTCACCAAACCAATCTTTTGAGCATATTGAACCTATGTTTGATTAAACTATCGCTAGAACACATAGGCTATATATGCATTAGTCCAATGAACCCTTACAATATATTTATTTAGGATCCCCCCACCTTGATGTGCAACCCAAGCCATGCTCTCTAGCCTAAACTCCTTGTCACCATATGATAAATGTTATTAGTTAGTGTCCAATGTATCGACACGATCGCTATAGGATAAAAATGACTCGTAGTACCTGGTTCTATTATATGATCCCCATTGTTTCTTATCTATGGAATTCTGTCGGTGTTGGAGTTGTGGTTGTGAGTGAATGCATGGTGGGTTCCGGGTGCAAGCTAGGGCATTGGTCGGTAGCACCCGGGGCACTAAAAGGATCGGTCAGAGGGATCCGTTGCAATACACTTCCGTACTAACCACAAGTCTAGTGGGTAAGTCCTAACTAAGGTATGGATTGTTCCAAACCGAGGCCACCAATTGGAGATGGGTCAAGTAGCACCTGCGGGTGACTTGTACCAATGTGGCGCAAAAGGGGGTGCGACGTTAGCCGGGATGCGGCCCGGCGCGCCGGCGAAACCTAGAGCGGGTGGTTATCGCTTGGAACATTTCATGCCGAGGTTTTGGCACGAGTTCCCGTGGTATGGGTCATCTCGTTTGGGATGAGTGCGTGCCTTGTGGGTACAGTAGTACATCTCTGACCAGAGTCTTAAATCTTTTCGAAAAGCCGAGCCCACGGTCAAGGGCGGGTTGCGTGACATCCCCCAGTTAGATTACTTTGAATATGTATGTGCATGTTGGTTGGCATGTAAGGACCGTTGTGCGAGGAGGTAAAACATACTCCTCGAGTTAGATGGTGATGTTGATATTCATGTTTACTTTTTCGTACAATTAAATTTGACTATACTAAATGCAATAATCGTAAATGTACTTTTTCGCACTTTGAACCAATACCCTTCCTTGTTTATTATCCTGCATTATTACTTGCATTTGCGGTGGCTTGTTGAGTACTTTTTGTACTCATACCCGTTGGACCCCACAGAGGATGCCTACTACGAGGATGGTCTGGAGTAGCGACCCAGTCAAGCGAAAAGATCTTGAAGAAGGCATTCGTCATGCAGTTTACTATATTATTGTTTTTATTTAACTCTGATGTAATAAATATGGTCTGCGCGCCATGAATATTTGTCGTATGTACGTTGTCGCATGATGAACCTCTTGGATTATTGTTTTTCTATTGAAATTCAATAATGTCTCGATTTCGGTAAATCGGGGCGTCACAAGATGGTATCAGAGCCGACTTGACTGTAGGAAGCCAAACAGACCCGCCTAGCCATTAGCCACAGGAAATTATTTCTCGAAAACCTACTTTATAAACTTTGTTCCTCTCCTCACTTTTATTCAACTTGCTGTTTTGTAGATGCCTGTCTACCAAGTCAACAACTACTGCCGCCACTACGAGGGCTTCGTCCGGGAGCTCCGTATGATGCTCACCTTCCTCGGGTTCCTCTTCGAACCCGAATTCCAAGGAGTGTACCCCGACGAGTTCGCCGGACCTTGCGACGTCTCCCTCACCGTCCACAGCTCCGGAGAACACCTGCCGCCCTACACCACCGCACTTGGAGGCCCGACTTTCAACGTTGCGTGCCAACGAGTCGCCCTCCAGGCCCTCATGGAGCTGAGGATGATCTACGATGATCGTCTTCAGAACTCGTCCTTTCGGCTCGTGCCGAAGCGTACTCCCGGAGCCCACCGTAGCATCTACCTCGGAGTTCACTCCGTGCGTGATCCAGTCATGGCTCGGCAGTCGCGTCTTCTGCAGGCTATGGATGACCTCCATACCAAGGCGGTGCTCGACGCCGATGAGCACCATGAGGCGGTTGAGTTCCTTCGTGAAGAAACGAAGAACTTGATCCAATAGAACGGCGAGCTGCAACGCAAGATCATGCAGCTGCAGAAGGATATTGCGGAGATGGTTCCTCTTCTTCCGAGGAAGAAGAAGCCCATCCGTGAGCCCCTCCCTCGCCCCAAGAGGATCCCGCCACGACCCTCCCCCGCCAGTCCCTCCACCAGCGCCCCTGCACCACGCCCTGGCCTCGTCTCCGACTCCATCATCGAGAACTTTCTCGAACCCACCATCCCTCTGGAGCCGCGTACTCGTGGTTCCGAGAGCACGGAGACCGCCTCCAGTGGCGAGTAGGCGTTAGAGGCCGCTATTTTTAAAATAATACGGAATTTTGTATGTGGTGCTATCCGCAACAAGTGTGTTGTGGGTAGAATAAAAACTTGATTGTAATGAACAATTTCTACCACTCCATTTATGTGCTTGAATCTTATATAATATTTTTGGTTGTATTATTGTTTCGTCATCTTTTGCCTTATCACTATGTATATTCAGAAGATGGCCGACCACCAGAACACCGGTTCCAACAACGGTGAAGGAGGAAGCCGCGATGCACGCGAGGGTGTTGTACCCAACTGGGGTGCAACAGGTCCACGTCAGTCTGGGTCGCCCTCCGCCAACCACCCTACTTTGGCGGAAATGATAGTGAATCAAAACCAGCTGATCACCGCCCTCCTCACCCAGATGCAGCACCAACAAGCTCAGTTGGACCGACTGCAGAACGGGGAACCTGCCCCTCGCGCACCAGCACCCACACCAGCTCCACAACTCTCGGAGTTTCTGCGCGTGCGCCCGCCCATCTTCTCAAGCACCACCAACCCGATGGAGGCCGGAGATTTGCTTCGCACCATCGGAAAGAAACTTGACCTCCTCCCCTGCACCGACCGGGAGCGAGTGGCCTTCGCCACTCACAAGCTCCAAGGTCCCGCCGCTGAATGGTGGGAAAACTATCGTGAGTCCCAGCCAGAGGACCACGTGGTGACCTAGGGCGGAGTTCACCATCGCCTTCCGTGCCGCCCACGTCCCCGCCGGTGTCATCGCGATAAAACAGCAGGAGTTCCGCGACCTGCAACAAGGCAACCGGACCGTCATGGAGTACCTCCATGAGTTCAATCGCCTCACCCGCTACGCACCAGAGGAAGTGCGCACCGACGCCCTCCGCCAAGCCAAGTTCCTCCGGGGACTTAAGGATGAGCTGTCCATCCAGCTCGTCGCCACCGACTACGCCGACTTCCAACGGCTAGTCAACAAAGCGCTCATCCAAGAGACCGAGCAAAACAAGTTGGACCTCAAGAAGAGGAAGATGATCGCCTTCAAGCATCAGCAGGCGAACTCTCAGAGGCCCCGCTTCGTCCCTCCGCCACCAGCGCCCGCCTACCATCCTCGGCCCGCCTACAGGCCACCTCACGCCGCCGGTGGATCCAACGCCGGGCATCCTCGCCCCGCTCCACCAGCTCCGGCCGCTCAGCCGACACCAGCCGCCAAGGCCCCGATCTTGAAGGATCGCCAAGGGAGGCTGGTCGTCTGCTTCAACTGCCGCAAGGAAGGGCACTATTCGCACCAGTGTCCTCACCCCAAGCAGCCCCAAGGTGCGGCACCCAACCAGGCTGGTACGTGCCCGCGTTAACCACATCAGCGCGGAGGAAGCTCAGGAGGCTCCTGAAGTCGTGCTCGGTACATTTACTGTGAATTCCGTACCGGCCGTAATATTATTTGACTCTGGAGCAACACACTCCTTCGTCTCTAGAAGATTTCATGAAAACCAACGAACTGGACGTACTCCCTCTACCCATCCCCATGGTGATTGCCACTCCCGGCAATAGGACCTTAGCCCGCTTATACAGCCCTAAGGTTCAGATTGACATCCAAGGAGTACTATTTCGGGCCGAGCCAGTCCTCATAAAGTGCACCGGACTCGACCTCATCCTAGGGATGGATTGGTTGATGAAGCACAAGGGAGTGATCAACTGTGCCAACAAGTCCGTCACAGTGACCAACCCTGAAGGCGCAGCCGTCACCTTTCGGATGACCAGTTGCAAGCCGCTCGGAGCATCCCTTTGCTCACTAGCTCTTGAAGAAGTGCCCATAGTCAAGGAGTTCGCGGACGTTTTCCCTGAAGACCTACCCGGAATGCCTCCCAAATGGGACATCGAATTCAGAATCGAACTTGTCCCCTGGACCACTCCAATCTCCAAGCGTCCGTACCGGATGGCCGCTAATGAAATAGCCGAAGTCAAGAGCAACATCGAAGACCTAGAGCAGAAAGGGTACATCCGACCGAGTACCTCACCCTGGGGTGCACCGGTTATATTTGCCATGAAGAAGGATAAGACCAAGAGGATGTGCGTGGACTATAGAGCCTTGAACGACGTAACCATCAAGAACAAATACCCATTGCCTCGGATCGACGACCTGTTCGATCAGCTGAAAGGATCCTTGGTGTTTTCCAAGATTGACCTCAGGTCAGGTTATCACCAATTGAGGATTAGAGAGGAGGACATACCCAAGACTGCCTTCACCTCCCGCTATGGACTCTATGAGTACACCGTGATGTCGTTCGGACTCACGAATGCCCCAGCCTTTTTCATGAACATGATGAACAATGTATTCATGGAGTTCTTGGATAAGTTCATCGTGGTATTCATCGACGATATCCTCATTTACTCCAAGACCAGGGAAGAACACGAGACTCACCTCCGTCTGACCCTCGGAAAGCTAAGAGAGCAGCAACTGTACGCCAAATACAGCAAATGCGAATTTTGGTCGTCTGAGGTGAAGTTACTCGGCCATGTTATATCTGTCAGAGGAATAGCGGTGGACCCAACCATCGTTGAAGCGGTAACCAACTGGCTACAGCCCACGACCGTGACCGAGATCCGGAGTTTTCTCGGATTGGCCGGATACTACCGCCGGTTCATCGAGAATTTTTCCAAGATCGCCAAGCCTATGACCAGACTTTTGCAGAAGGAAGTGAAGTTTGAATGGACCCCTGACTGCGAAGAAAGCTTCCAGACCCTCAAGAAGAAGCTAGTGTCAGCTCCTATTATGACTCTGCCAGACATCCGGAAAGACTTCCACGTCTACTGTGATGCCTCTCGTCAAGGATTGGGATGCGTCTTAATGCAAGAAGGGAAAGTGATATCCTACGCCTCCCGGCAACTGAGACCGCATGAGCTGAACTACCCAACCCACGACCTGGAATTAGCAGTCCGTGGTTCATGCCTTGAAGATATGGAGACATTACCTTGTGGGGAATCGGTGTGAGGTCTTCACCGACCACAAGAGCCTCAAGTACATATTCACCCAACCAGATCTGAATCTCAGCCAAAGGAGATGGTTGGAACTGATCAAGGATTACGACTTGGGCATCCATTATCATCCGGGCAAAGCGAATGTGGTGGCAGATGCCCTTAGTCGAAAAGGGTACTGCAATGCCATCATGATTCAAGACCAAGATCCTTTACTTTACAAGGAAATGGAAAGGCTAAATCTAGGGATCACCACCCGAGCGTACCTCGCTGCCTTGGAGTCTCGGCCTGTCTTAATAGACCAGATCCGAGAAAAGTAGAAGGAAGACCCGGACATCCTGAAGATCCAGCAAAACATGAGGAAGGGTAAAGCCCCCAGATTTTCTGAGGACGAGCATGGTACCATCTGGTTCGGAAACCGGATATGTGTACCCGACCAGCCTGAATTGAAGACTCTCATCCTTCAGGAAGCCCACGATACTTTATACTCCATCCATCCCGGGAGTACGAAGATGTATCAAGATCTGAAGGAGAAATACTGGTGGGTCAGCATGAAGAGAGAAATAGCTGAGTATGTGGCCAAGTGCGACACATGCCGGCGAGTCAAGGCAGAGCATCAAAGGCCTGTCGGACTTCTCCAACCTCTCAAGGTCCCTGAATGGAAGTGGGAAGAGATAGGAATGGACTTCATCACGGGACTGCCCAGAACCCAAGCTGGTCACGATTCTATCTAGGTGATCGTCGACAGACTCACCAAGGTACCTCACTTCGTTCCGGTCAAGACAACTTACACCGTCGCCAAGTTGGCTGAGTTGTATATGACCCGGATCGTGTGCCTTCACGGAGTTCCTAAGAAGATTGTATCTGACCGCGGGAGTCAGTTTACCTCCAAGTTTTGGAAGAACCTTCAAGAGGAACTCGGCACCCGGCTAAACTTTAGCACCGCCTATCATCCACAGACCGACGGTCAAACCGAAAGGGTCAACCAGATATTGGAAGATATGCTTAGACCTTGTGCTCTAGACTTTGGCGGAATGTGGGACAAGAACTTACCATATGCGGAGTTCTCCTACAACAACAACTATCAAGCCAGCCTACAAATGTCCCCGTTCGAAGCACTCTACGGACGTAAGTGCAGAACGCCGTTGCTCTGGGATCAAACCAGAGAGTCACAACTGTTTGGGACCGATCTATTAAGAGAAGCTGAAGAAAAGGTCAAGATCATAAGAGACCAATTGAAGACAGCCCAATCCTGGCAGAAGAGCTATGCCGATAATCATCGAAGGGACCTAGCCTTTGCGGAGGGCGATTATGTCTATCTTCGAGTCACTCCCCTCCGTGGCACTCAGAGGTTCAACATGAAAGGCAAGCTAGCACCCCGCTACGTCGGACCTTTTCAGATCCTCCGACGACAAGGAGAAGTGGCATATCAACTTGAGCTGCCTCCATCATTGGCAGGAGTTCATGACGTGTTCCATGTCTCCCAATTGAAGAAGTGCCTTCGCGTACCCACCGAGCAAGTCGATCTTCAACAGCTCAACGTCCAGGAAGACTTGACCTACATAGAGAAACCCATCAAGATCTTGGAAACCAAGGAAAGGGTAACCAGAAGTCGTGTAGTTCACTTCTGCAAGGTTCAGTGGAACAACCACCCCGCCGAAGAAGCTACATGGGAAAAGGAAGACGAACTAAAATCCCAATACCCCGAGTTATTCGAGTAGCGTTCCAATCTCGAGGACGAGATTCTTGTAAGGGGGATAGGTTTGTAACACCCCAAATTTTCAATACAATAAAAATATTATTAAATTCAATTTCCTGGAATATATATTTCTGAAAATACTTTAATACCCTTTTATACCATTTTGAACTACAACATAGAGTAGATGGCCAAACTAGGAGGTGAAACTTTTTGTGTATGATCCTAAGACCAAAATATATTTTTGAGATTTTTTATAAATTTTTACCAAGCTTGGAAGTAGCCCTAATATTTTAGTCTAATTTCTGGAATTATTTTTAATCAGAAATGCTTTAAAACAGTAATGGGCTCCCCTCCCTCCTTTCTCTCTCTCCCGGCTGGCCCAGCCCACTCCCTCCCGCGCGCTCGGACTGACAACCGGGCCCCGCCTGTCAGCGACCCCTCCTCTCTTCACGCGCGCGCCCGATGCCTCGGCCCCACCCGTCATCTCTCTCCCTCGCGCATTCGCGCCCGCTGGCCAGTGGCCCACGTCTGTCAGCTTCGTCATCAACCTCGCGCCAACCCCCCCCCTTAATCGCGCCGGCCGATAACCTCGCCTCGGATCCGCTCGCCGGCTCCCCCTCCCGTTAAACCGACGCCGGCAATTAATTCCCTGAGGCCCGCCGACCATTTAAACGCATAAAGGCACACATTTAAGCCCCCGGGAACGCAGCGTCGTGCATGGCCGAGCCCTCGCCGGCGACTTAAAGCCCTCCCTCGGCTTTCCTTGCATGCGAGCCCCCTCCGACGCCCTATTTAAAACCCCCGGCCTCCGCCGCGTTCGACCCCCACGCCCACTCGCTTCGAGAACGAACAGAACACCCGCGATTCGCATTTTAGTGCTCCCCTTCTGCTTCGTCTCCGGCCGCCGTTCGCCATCGCCTCAGACCACCTCCGTCCACGCCCTCGCCACCATCGTGACCGCAAGGACGACCTCGACCTCGGCCACCCCTCCGCCGACGTCGAACCCCGCCGGAACACCATCGCCGACGAGGAGCCCGAACAACTTCGTCGTCTACCCTCGCCGCCGACCGCTTCCCGTCGACCCCTCGCCTCACCTAAGGTACCGTCGCGACCGCCGTAGCACCCTCTTTCCATTTCTAGACTTAGCTAGCGTCACCGTCGCTCGCCGTGGCCCCTGGTCCGCTCGCCGTCGCCGGAGAAGACGACCGGCATGGGTCGAGTACCCGTGGCGTGTCGGATCTGATCCCGACCGTGCGATCGCGATCGGATGGCGCGTGTGAGCCCACGTACGCGATCTAATCCGCACCGTCGGATCTGGTCAAAGCGTTACGTTTTAATCTCGCAGCGTCCATTTCCATTTAAAACCCGCGATCGATCTCGTGCGTCCACGTAGTACCCTTTCGCGCGTTTTAATCCTGGCCGTCCATTGTCACTTAAGCGCCCCGCCTCACCTGCGCACATTGGATCTGGATCAAACGGTCCAGATCGATCCGGTGCACGCGCACAGTGCGCGGGTTCACCGTGGGCCTAGCTCACCGTGGACCCGAGAGGGATTTAAATTTGAAAATCAATTCCAGAAAAGGTTTAAAACTTGTAAAATTCATATCTGGCGCATTTGAACTCTAAAAATTGCCATTCCAATTTCAGAAAATTCATAATATTATTCTCTACATGTTTATGCAATAAAAACAGTAGGTTTACTTTGGACATTTCATGTTTATTTAAATGAACATTCAAATACCCTTAGGTTAAAAATGAAAATTTAAATTATTTAAATTCTAGTAAAGTTTGTATTTATTTATTCCCTGTTGATATGAACAAACCACTAAGTTTTCTATGGAACTTTCATTTTAAATTTATTAGAGAACTTAAAAATGAGAATAACCACTTTTAAAACCCTTTTTCAAAGGACAACACTTCATTTTAATTTCTTTTAAAATTATCTATAAACTGAATTTCAGAACCCTAACAACTTGATTTATTTTTAATCAAACCAACTTAAACCTATGTGATTATTATGTGATGTTATATTGTTTGGTTGAATGTTGTATTTGTTTTATTTTACTTTATTATATTGAAAAGACTACGACGCCGTCGAGAAGCCGGAATACTTCCCGGAAGTCCCTCCCTCGCCTTTCGCTGAACAAGGCAAGTCACCAAACCAATCTTTTGAGCATATTGAACCCATGTTTGATTAAACTATCGCTAGAACACATAGGCTATATGCATTAGTCCAATGAACCCTTACAATATATTTATTTAGGATCCCCCAACCTTGATGTGCAACCCAAGCCATGCTCTCTAGCCTAAACTCCTTGTCACCATATGATAAATGTTATTAGTTAGTGTCCAATGTATCGACACGATCGCTATAGGATAAAAATGAGTCGTAGTACCTGGTTCTATTATATGATCACCATTGTTTCTTATCTATGGAATTCTGTCGGTGTTGGAGTTGTGGTTGTGAGTGAATGCATGGTGGGTTCCGGGTGCAAGCTAGGGCATTGGTCGGTAGCACCCGAGGCACTATAAGGACCGGTCTGAGGGATCCGTTGCAATACACTTCCGTACTAACCACAAGTCTAGTGGGTAAGTCCTAACTAAGGTATGGATTGTTCCAAACTGAGGCCACCAATTGGAGATGGGTCAAGTAGCACCTGCGGGTGACTTGTACCAATGTGGCGCAAAAGGGGGTGCGACGTTAGCTGGGATGCGGCCCGACGCACCGCGAAACCTAGAGTGGGTGGTTATCGCTTGGAACATTTCATGCCGAGGTTTTGGCACGAGTTCCCGTGGTATGGGTCATCTCGTTTGGGATGAGTGCATGCCTTGTGGGTACAGTAGTACATCTCTGATCAGAGTCTTAAATCTTTTCGAAAAGCCTAGCCCACGGTCAAGGGCGGGTTGCGTGACATCCCCCAGTTAGATTACTTTGAATATGTATGTGCATGTTGGTTGGCATGTAAGGACCGTTGTGCGAGGAGGTAAAACGTACTCCTCGAGTTAGATGGTGATGTTGATATTCATGTTTACTTTTCCGTACAATTAAATTTGACTATACTAAATGCAATAATCGTAAATGTACTTTTTCGCACTTTGAACCAATACCCTTCCTTGTTTATTATCCTGCATTATTACTTGCATTTGCGGTGGCTTGTTGAGTACTTTTTGTACTCATACCCGTTGGACCCCACAGAGGATGCCTACTACGAGGATGGTCTGGAGTAGCGACCCAGTCAAGCGAAAAGATCTTGAAGAAGGCGTTCGTCATGCAGTTTACTATATTATTGTTTTTATTTAACTCTGATGTAATAAATATGGTCTGTGCGCCATGAATATTTGTCGTATGTACATTGTCGCATGATGAACCTCTTGGATTATTGTTTTTCTATTGAAATTCAATAATGTCTCGATTTCGGTAAATCGGGGCGTCACACATCGCCTCCGAAGTCACCTACGCACCACAGACAAACAACCTTCGGCACACACTCCGGTGTACCGCCCAAAGTACCGAGACCTTCGGTACGACCCAGTCATCATGTACTATCGGACACCTCCGACAGGCACACTCCGCTGCGACAGCTGTAGCAAACAGAGCCCACCGAACCCTTCGGTGAAACAACCTTCGAACCCCTTCAGAGGGATCCCTTCGAATAAGAGGATAAAATTTGTCAATCACTCATCACAAACTCCAAAATCAACCCTTGGTTTCTCAATCTCCCCCTTGATGAGTGCATTGACAACCAAATTCAAGTTCAAGAAAATTTTAAAACTTTCAGCACACAAGTGACCATAAAAACTCAGAAACGAGCCAAATCATGTCACTTGACAAAAGAATTTTCCTCCCCCTTAGTTATTTTACGCCCTTGCTGCAGAGAACTCAACAATTTCTCCCCCTTTGGCAATGCAAGTATCAGGGAGCATTTAAAAGATGCAAAAGCTTCGAAATGGGCAGAATCGCAAAGACATATAAAGCAAAAATATGCCAATATTAATACCAATTTTTCATGTGCTCAGCTCAATTTAACATGCTCTAAAAACATGATGACAACATGTGATTTTATCATTTTTAAATAAAAGCATCACCACTCAGTCAAGGTAACTAGACAAGTAAAAAACAAGGACTGCGCAATGCTAATCAATTTCTACTCTAGACAGACAAGTCCAGTTCAAGTGGAGCATTGTAACACCCAAAATTTTCAAAACAATAAAATATTATTAAATTCAATTTCTTGGAATTATTATTTCAGAAAATGCTTTTAATACTCTTTTATACCCTTTTGAACTACAACATAGAGTAGATGGCCAAACTAGGAGCTGGAAATTTTTGTATAAACTCCCAAGGCCAAGAAATGTTTTTGAGAATTTTTACAGATATTTACCCACTTTGGAAATGCCCCAAAAGGTTTAAACTATTTTCTGGAATTATTTTTATTCAGAAAAGCTTTAAAACAGTAATGGGCTCCCCTCCCTCCCATCTCTCTCTCCCAGCCGGCCCAGCCCGTTCTATCGCGCGCCTTAGACTGACAACCCGGTCCCACCTGTCGGCGCCGAATCCCTCCCCTCGCGCGCGAACCCGACACCCCGGCCCCACCCGTCAGTCGCCACCCTCGCCCTCTCGCGCCCGCTGGCCAGTGGCCCCCGCCTGTCAGCTTCACCTTCAACCTCGCGCCGTCGCCCCCAAACTACGCCGGCCACCTTTACTCCCTCGGATCCGCCCCCGCCGGCCCCCTCACCCTAATCACTCGCCGGCAATGAATTCCCCTCAACGCGCCGACCGTTTTCCCCCTATTAATTCGGCCAATTCGCGTCCAGGTTCGATGAACCGCGTCAACCCGAGCTCACCGGCGTCATAACGTCATTAACCTCGGCCACCGTCAATTGCGCCCTCCCTGCCCCCGCCAGCACCTCTATTTAAGCCCTTGCCCTCCACCGCGTTCGGTTCATGCATCCTCTCGCACTCAGACTAAGCAGAGCGCCCGCACTTCGCCTGTTAGCGCACTCCCTCTTTTTCCCCTCCGGCCACCGCTCGCCGTCGCACCGGACCGCCTCCGACCACGTAGTCGCCACCATCGTGACCGCCAGGACCTCACCGACCTCGGCCACCACTCCGTCGACGACGAACCTCGCCGGATCGCCATCGCCGTCAAGGACCCTAACACCTCCACCGCCTCCGCTCGTCGCCGGCCACACCCCGTCGACCTTTTCTCACCGCCGAGGTACCCTCGTGATCCCCGTAGCACCCTCGTTCCGTTTTAGGCCTTAGACTAGGTCGCCGTCGCTCGCCGTGGCCGCTGGCCCGCTCGCCGTCGTCGGAGAAGACGACCGGCACGGGTCGAGTACCCGTGCCGTGTCGGATTCACGCACGACCGTGCGATCTGGATCCGACGGTGATGGTTAATCCCCGCGTGCGGTTTAATCTGATCTGTTAGATCTCGGCGAAGGGGTACGTTTTAATCCCGTGCATCCGTTGGTTTTAAAACCCCGCGTTTAATCTCGTGCGTCCACGTGGTACCCCTTCGAACGTTTTAATCCTGGCCGTCCATCGTAACTTACGCATCCCGCCTCGCCCTCGCGCGTCGGATCTGGATCCGACTGGTCCAGATCGACCCGGCGCACGCGCACAGTGCGCGGGTTCACCATGGGCCTGGCTCACCGTGGACTCGAGGAGTTTAAAAATTGAAAATGAATTTCAGAAATACCTTTAAACTTGTAAAATTCATATCTAATGCATTTGAACTCTAAAAATTACCATTCCAACTTCAGAAAATTCATAAAATTATTCTCTACATGTTTATGCAATAAAACAGTAGGTTTACTTAGACATTTTCATGTTTATTCAAATAAATATTTAAATGCCTTTAGGAATAAAATATGAATTCAAATGTTTGAACTTCAGAAAAATTCATATTTATTCCTTTCTATTCATATACTGCAAAACACTAAATTACCATGCACTTTCCATTTCAAAACTTATTAGGGAACTTAATATGGGACTATTCACATTTACACATTTGTTTTCTAAAAAGGACAACCCTTCATTTTAATTCCTTTAAAATTATTTATGAAATAAATTTCAGAACCTTAACAATTGAAATTATTTTATTTATAATCCAACCAACTTTAACTTATGTGTTCATAATGTAATGTTATATTGTTTGATTGAATGTGTTCTTTTTATTTTACCTTATATTAAAAAGACTACGACGTCGCCGAGGAGCCGGAGTACTTCCCCGAAGTCCCTCCCTCTCCCTTTGCTGAACAAGGCAAGTCACCAAACAATTCTTTTGAACATATTGAACCCATGTTTGAATTGACTATCGCTAAAACACATAGGTTATATATGCATTAGTCAAATGAACCCTTACATTATATTTATTTAGGATCCCCGACCTTGATGTGCAACCCAAGCCATGCTATCTCGCCTAACCTCCTTGTCACCATATGATCAATGATATTAGCTAGTGTCCAATGTATTGACACGGCCGCTATAGGATAAAAATGAGTCGTAGCAAAATGGTTCTATTATATGATCCCCGTTACTTCTTATCCTTGGAAATTCTGTTGGTGATGAGTCATGGTTGTGAGTGTATGCATGGTGGGTTCCGGGTGCAAGCTAGGGCATTGGTCAGTAGCACCCGGGGCACTATAAGGACCGGTCTGAGGGATCCGTTGCAATACACTTACGTACTAACCACAAGTCTAGTGGGTAAGTCCTAACTAAGGTATGGGTTGTTCCAACCCGAGGCCACCATTTGGAGATGGGTCAAGTTGCACCTGCGGGTGACTTGTACCAATGTGGCGCAAAATGGGGTGCGACGTTAGCCGGGATGCGGCCCGGCGCGCCGGCGAAACCTAGAGCGGGTGGTTATCGCTTGGAACATCTCATATTGAGGTTTTGGCACTGAGTTCCCGTGAAATGGGTCATCTCGCTTGGGATGAGTGCGTGCCTTGTGGGTACAGTAGTACATCTCTGATCAGAGTCTTAAATCTTTTCGAAAAGCCGAGCCCACGGTCAAGGGCGGGTTGCGTGACATCCCCCAGTTAGTTTACTTTGAATATGTATGTGCATGATGGATTGACATGTAAGGACCGTTGAGCGAGGTGGGGCTGACTGTACCCCTCGAGTTAGTCGATGTTGATGATGCTCATGTTTACTTTCCGCATGATTAAAATATGATTACACTAAATGCCATAACTGCAACTGCATTACTCTGCAATGTTAGCCATTATCCTTCCTTGTTTATTATCCTGCATTATTATTTGCATTTGCGGTGGCTTGTTGAGTACTTTTTGTACTCATACCCGTTGGACCCCACAGAGGATGCTTACTTTGAAGACGGTCTGGAGTAGCAACCCAGTCGAGAAGAAAGATCCTAAAGAAGATGTTCGTCATGCCATTTTTCTAATTATTTCACTTTACCGTTTTTATTAAAACTATGATGTAATAAATATGGTCTGCGTACCATGAACAATGTCGTATGTACGGTCGTCGCATGATGAACCTCTTGTATTATTGTTTTTCTTATGAAATTCAATAATGTCTCGATTCGTTAAATCGGGGCGCTACAAGATGGTATCAGAGCCGACTTGACTGTAGGAAGCCAAACAGACCCGCCTAGCCATTAGCCACAGGAAATTATTTCTCGAAAATCTACTTCATAAACTTTGTTCCTCTCCTCACTTTTATTCAACTTGCTGTTTTGTAGATGCCTGTCTACCAAGTCCACAGTTACTGCCGCCACTACGAGGGCTTCGTCCGGGAGCTCCGCATGATGCTCACCTTCCTCGGGTTCCTCTTCGAACCCGAATTCCAAGGAGTATACCCCGACGAGTTCGTCGGGCCTTGCGACGTCTCCCTCACCAGTCCACGGCTCCGGAGAACACCTGCCGCCCTACACCACAGCACTTGGAGGCCCGACTTTCGACGTCGCGTGCCAACGAGTCGCCCTCCAGGCCCTCATGGAGTTGAGGATGATCTACGACGATCGTCTTCAGAACTCGTCCTTCCGGCTCGTGCCGAAGCGCACTCCCGGAGCCCACCGTAGCATCTACCTCAGGAGTTCACTCCGTGCGTGATCCGGTCATGGCCCGGCAGTCGCGTCTTCTACAGGCCATGGACGATCTCCACACCGAGGCGGTGCTCGACGCCGACGAGCACCATGAGGCGGTTGAGTTCCTTCGTGAAGAAACGAAGAACTTGATCCAGCAGAATGGCGAGTTGCAGCGCAAGATTATGCAGCTGCAGAAGGATATAGCAGAGATGGTTCCTCTTCTTCCACGGAAGAAGAAGCCCATTCGTGAGCCCCTCCCTCGCCCCAAGAGGATCCCGCCACGACCCTCCCCCGCCAGGCCCTCTACCAGCGCCCCTCCTCCACGCCCCGGCCTCGTCTCCGACTCCATCATCGAGAATTTTCTCGAGCCCACCATCTCTCTGGAGCCGCGCACTCGTGGTTCCGAGAGCACGGAGACCGCCTCCGGTGGCGAGTAGGCGTTAGGAGACGCGAATTTAAATAAAAATCATAATTTTGTATGTGGTGCCGTCTGCAACGAGTTGGGTTGTAGATGGAATAAGAGCTCGATGTAATGAACAAATTATACCACTTGATATATTTATGTGCTTGAATCCTATATGATATTTTTGGTTGAATTTTTGTTTCGTCATCTTTTGCTTTATCACTTTGTATATTCAGAAGATGGCCGATCACCAGAACACCGGTTCCAACAACGGAGCAGGAGGAAGCCGTGATGCACCTGAGGGTGTTGTACCCAACTGGGGTGCAACGGGCCCACGTCAGTCTGGGTCGCCTTCCGCCAACCACCCCACCTTGGCGGAGATGATGGCGAATCAGAACCACCTGATCACCGCCCTCCTCACCCAAATGCAGAACCAACAGGCTCAGTTGGACCGTCTGCAGAACGGGGAACCCGCCCCTCGCGCACCAGCACCCGCGCCCGCTCCGCAACTCTCTGAGTTCCTACGCGTGCGCCCGCCCATCTTTTCGAGCACCACCAACCCGATGGAGGCCGGAGATTGGCTTCGCACCATCGGAAAGAAGCTCGACCTCCTCCCCTGCACCGACCAGGAGCGAGTGGCCTTCGCCACTCACCAGCTTCAGGGTCCCGCCGCTGAATGGTGGGACAACTATCGTGAGTCCCAGCCAGAGGACCACGTGGTGACTTGGGCGGAGTTCACCATCGCCTTTCGCGCCGCCCACGTCCCCGCCGGCGTCATCGCGGTAAAACAGCAGGAGTTCCGCGACCTGCAGCAAGGCAACAAGACCGTCATGGAGTACCTCCATGAGTTCAATCGCCTCGCCCGCTACGCACCGGAGGAAGTGCGCACCGACGCCCTCCGCCAAGCCAAGTTCCTTAGGGGACTTAAGGATGAGCTGTCCATCCAGCTCGTCGCCGCCGACTTCGCCGACTTCCAACGGCTGGTCAACAAAGCGCTCATCCAAGAGACTGAGCAGAACAAGCTGGACCTCAAGAAGAGGAAGATGATCGCCTTCAAGCATCAGCAGGTGAACTCTCAGAGGCCCCGCTTCGTCCCTCCGCCACCAGCGCCCGCCTACCATCCTCGGTCCGCCTACAGGCCACCTCACGCCGCCGGTGGATCCAACGCCGGGCATCCTCGCCCCGCTCCACCAGCTCCGGCCGCTCAGCCGACACCAGCCGCCAAGGCCCCGATCTTGAAGGATCGCCAAGGAAGGCCGGTCGTCTGCTTCAACTGCCGCAAGGAAGGGCACTATGCACACCAGTGTCCTCACCCCAAGCCAGCTCAGGGCGCGGCACCCAACCAGGCGGTTCGTGCCCGCGTCAACCACATCAGCGCGGAGGAAGCTCAGGAGGCTCCTGAAGTCGTGCTCGGTACGTTTACTGTGAATTCCGTACCGGCCGTCATATTATTTGACTCTGGAGCAACCCACACCTTCATCTTGGAAAATTTTGTGAAAACAAACGAACTGGACGTACTCCCTCTACCCATTCCCATGGTGATTGCCACCCCCGGCAATAGGACCTCAGCCCGCTTATACAGCCCTAAGGTTCAAATCGACATCCAAGGAGTACTGTTTAGGGCCGAGCCAGTCCTCATCCAATGCACCGGACTCGACCTTATACTAGGGATGGATTGGTTGATGAAGCACAAGGGAGTGATCGACTGTGCCAACAAGTCCGTCATGGTGACCAATCCAGAAGGCGTAACCGTCACCTTTCGGATGACCAGTCGCAAACCACTCGGAGCATCCCTTCGCTCGATAGCTCTTGAAGAGGTGCCTATAGTCAAGGAGTTTGCGGATGTCTTCCCTGAAGATCTACCCGGAATGCCTCCCAAGCGGGACATCGAATTCAGAATCGAACTTGTCCCCGGGACCACTCCAATCTCCAAGCACCCGTACCGAATGGCCGCCAATGAGCTAGCCGAAGTCAAGAGCAACATCGAAGACCTAGAACAGAAAGGTTATATCCGACTGAGTACCTCACCCTGGGGTGCCCCGGTTATCTTTGCCATGAAGAAGGACAAGACCAAGAGGGTGTGCGTGGACTATAGAGCCCTGAACGACGTAACCATCAAGAACAAATACCCACTGCCTCGGATCGACGACCTGTTCGATCAGCTGAAAGGATCCTCGGTGTTTTCCAAGATTGACCTCAGGTCAGGTTATCACCAATTGAGGATTAGGGAAGAAGACATACCCAAGACTGCCTTCACCTCCCGCTATGGACTCTACGAGTACACCGTGATGTCGTTTGGACTCACGAATGCCCCGGCCTTTTTCATGAACATGATGAACAATGTATTCATGGAGTTCTTGGACAAGTTCATCGTGGTATTCATCGACGATATCCTCATATACTCCAAGACCAAGGAAGAACACGAAACACACCTCCGTCTGACCCTCGGAAAGCTAAGGGAGCAGCAACTGTACGCCAAGTACAGCAAATGTGAATTTTGGTCGTCTGAGGTGAAGTTCCTCGGCCATGTCATATCTGCCGGAGGAATAGCAGTGGACCCAACCACCGTTGAAGCGGTAACCAACTGGCTGCAGCCCACGACCGTGACCGAGATCCGGAGTTTTCTCGGATTGGCTGGATACTACCGCCGGTTCATCGAGAACTTTTCCAAGATCGCCAAGCCTATGACCTGGCTCCTGCAGAAGGAAGTAAAGTTTGAATGGACCCCCGACTGCGAAGAGAGCTTCCAGACCCTCAAGAAGAAGCTAGTGTCAGCTCCCATTCTGACTCTACCAGACATCCGGAAAGACTTCCACGTCTACTGTGATGCCTCTCGTCAAGGATTGGGATGCGTCTTAATGCAAGAAGGGAAAGTGATATCCTACGCCTCCCGGCAACTGAGACCGCATGAGCTGAACTACCCAACCCACGACCTGGAACTAGCAGCCGTGGTTCATGCCTTGAAGATATGGAGGCATTACCTTGTGGGAAATCGGTGTGAGGTCTTCACCGACCACAAGAGCCTCAAGTACATATTCACCCAACCAGATCTGAATCTCAGGCAGAGGAGATGGTTGGAACTGATTAAGGATTACGACTTGGGCATCCATTATCATCCGGGCAAAGCGAACGTGGTGGCAGACGCCCTTAGTCGGAAAGGGTACTGCAATGCCATCATGATTCAAGACCAAGCTCCTTTACTCTACAAGGAGATGGAAAGGCTAAACCTAGGGATCACCACCCGAGCGTACCTCGCTGCCTTGGAATCTCGGCCTGTCTTAATAGACCAGATCCGAGAAAAGCAGAAGGAAGACCCGGACATCCTGGAGATCCAGCAGAACATGAGGAAGGGTAAAGCCCCCGGATTTTCCGAGGACGAGCATGGTACCATCTGGTTCGGAAACCGAGTATGCGTACCCAACCTACCTGAGTTGAAGACCCTCATCCTTCAAGAGGCCCATGACACGTTATACTCCATTCATCCCGGGAGTACAAAGATGTATCAAGACCTGAAGGAAAAATATTGGTGGGTCAGCATGAAGAGAGAAATAGCTGAGTATGTGGCCAAGTGCGACACATGCCGGCGAGTCAAGGCAGAGCATCAGAGACCTGCCGGACTGCTTCAACCTCTCAAAGTCCCTGAATGGAAGTGGGAAGAGATAGGAATGGACTTCATCACGGGACTGCCCAGGACCCAAGCTGGTCACGATTCTATCTGGGTGATCGTCGACCGACTCACCAAGGTAGCTCACTTCGTTCCGGTCAAGACAACTTACACCGTCGCCAAGTTGGCTGAGTTGTATATGACCCGGATCGTGTGCCTTCACGGAGTTCCTAAGAAGATTGTATCTGACCGTGGGAGTCAGTTTACCTCCAAGTTTTGGAAGAACCTTCAAGAGGAACTAGGCACCCGGCTAAACTTTAGCACCGCCTATCATCCACAGACCGACGGTCAAACCGAAAGGGTCAACCAGATATTGGAAGATATGCTTAGAGCTTGTGCTCTAGACTTTGGCGGAATGTGGGACAAGAACTTACCATATGCAGAGTTCTCCTACAACAACAGCTATCAAGCCAGCCTGCAAATGTCCCCGTTCGAAGCACTCTATGTGCGTAAGTGCAGAACGCCGTTGCTCTGGGATCAAACCGGAGAGTCACAACTGTTTGGGACTGATTTATTGAGAGAAGCTGAAGAGAAGGTTAAGATCATAAGAGACCGATTGAAGGTAGCCCAATCCCGGCAAAAGAGCTATGCCGACAACCGTCGAAGAGACCTAGCCTTTGAGGAGGGTGATTATGTCTACCTCCGAGTCACTCCCCTCCGTGGCACTCAAAGGTTCAACATGAAAGGCAAACTAGCACCCCGCTACGTCGGACCTTTCCAGATCCTCCGACGACAGGGAGAAGTGGCATATCAACTCGAACTGCCCCCATCCTTGGCAGGCGTTCATGATGTGTTCCATGTCTCTCAGCTGAAGAAGTGCCTCCGTGTACCCACCGAGCAAGCCGACCTTCAACAGCTTAATGTCCAAGAAGACTTGACCTACATAGAAAGACCCATCAAGATCTTGGAAACCAAGGAGGGAGTAACCAGAAGTCGCGTTGTTCGCTTCTGTAAAGTCCAATGGAACAACCATCCCGTCGAAGAAGCCACTTGGGAAAAGGAAGACGAACTAAAAGCCCAATACCCCGAGTTATTCGAGTAGCATTCCAATCTCGAGGACGAGATTCTTGTAAGGGGGATAGGTTTGTAACACCCCAAATTTTCAAAACAATAAAAATATTATTAAATTCAATTTCTTGGAATTATTATTTCAGAAAATGCTTTTAATACTCTTTTATACCCTTTTGAACTACAACATAGAGTAGATGGCCAAACTAGGAGCTGGAAATTTTTGTATAAACTCCCAAGGCCAAGAAATGTTTTTGAGAATTTTTACAGATTTTTACCCACTTTGGAAATGCCCCAAAGGTTTAAACTATTTTCTGGAATTATTTTTATTCAGAAAAGCTTTAAAACAGTAATGGGCTCCCCTCCCTCCCTTCTCTCTCTCCCAGCCGGCCCAGCCCGTTCTATCGCGCGCCTTAGACTGACAACCCGGTCCCACCTATCAGCGCCGAATCCCTCCCCTCGCGCGCGAACCCGACACCCCGGCCCCACCCGTCAGTCGCCACCCTCGCCCTCTCGCGCCCGCTGGCCAGTGGCCCCCGCCTGTCAGCTTCGCCTTCAACCTCGCGCCGTCGCCCCCAAACTGCACCGGCCACCTTTACTCCCTCGGATCCACCCCCGCCGGCCCCCTCAACCCAATCACTCGTCGGCAATGAATTCCCCTCAACGCGCCGACCGTTTTCCCCCTATTAATTCGGCCAATTCGCGTCCAGGTTCGATGAACCGCGTCAACCCGAGCTCACCGGCGTCATAACGTCATTAACCTCGGCCACCGTCAATTGCGCCCTCCCTGCCCCCGCCAGCACCTCTATTTAAGCCCTTGCCCTCCACCGCGTTCGGTTCACGCATCCTCTCGCACTCAGACTAAGCAGAGCGCCCGCACTTCGCCTGTTAGCGCACTCCCTCTTTTTCCCCTCCGGCCACCACTCGCCGTCGCACCGGACCGCCTCCGACCACGTAGTCGCCACCATCGTGACCGCCAGGACCTCACCGACCTCGGCCACCACTCCGTCGACGACGAACCTCGCCGGATCGCCATCGCCGTCAAGGACCCGAACACCTCCACCGCCTCCGCTCGTCGCCGGCCACACCCCGTCGACCTTTTCTCACCGCCGAGGTACCCTCGTGATCCCCGTAGCACCCTCGTTCCGTTTTAGGCCTTAGACTAGGTCGCCGTCGCTCGCCGTGGCCGCTAGCCCGCTCGCCGTCGTCGGAGAAGACG
Source organism: Zizania palustris (assembly GCA_019279435.1). Classification (NCBI taxonomy): domain Eukaryota; kingdom Viridiplantae; phylum Streptophyta; class Magnoliopsida; order Poales; family Poaceae; genus Zizania; species Zizania palustris. The sequence goes on along the minus strand of JAAALK010000285.1, from coordinate 64,921,518 downwards.
ACCGGCACGGGTCGAGTACCCGTGCCGTGTCGGATTCACGCACGACCGTGCGATCTGGATCCGACGGTGATGGTTAATCCCCGCGTGCGGTTTAATCTGATCCGTTAGATCTCGGCGAAGGGGTACGTTTTAATCCCGTGCACCCGTTGGTTTTAAAACCCCGCGTTTAATCTCGTGCGTCCACGTGGTACCCCTTCGAACGTTTTAATCCTGGCCGTCCATCGTAACTTACGCATCCCGCCTCGCCCTCGCGCGTCGGATCTGGATCCGACGGTCCAGATCGACCCGGCGCACGCGCACAGTGCGCGGGTTCACCGTGGGCCTGGCTCACCGTGGACTCAAGGAGTTTAAAAATTGAAAATGAATTTCAGAAATACCTTTAAACTTGTAAAATTCATATCTAATGCATTTGAACTCTAAAAATTACCATTCCAACTTCAGAAAATTCATAAAATTATTCTCTACATGTTTATGCAATAAAAACAGTAGGTTTACTTAGACATTTTCATGTTTATTCAAATAAATATTTAAATGCCTTTAGGAATAAAATATGAATTCAAATGTTTGAACTTCAGAAAAATTCATATTTATTCCTTTCTATTCATATACTGCAAAACACTAAATTACCATGCACTTTTCATTTCAAAACTTATTAGGGAACTTAATATGGGACTATTCACATTTACACATTTGTTTTCTAAAAAGGACAACCCTTCATTTTAATTCCTTTAAAATTATTTATGAAATAAATTTCAGAACCTTAACAATTGAAATTATTTTATTTATAATCCAACCAACTTTAACTTATGTGTTCATAATGTAATGTTATATTGTTTGATTGAATGTGTTCTTTTTATTTTACCTTATATTAAAAAGACTACGACGTCGCCGAGGAGCCGGAGTACTTCCCCGAAGTCCCTCCCTCTCCCTTTGCTGAACAAGGCAAGTCACCAAACAATTCTTTTGAACATATTGAACCCATGTTTGAATTGACTATCGCTAAAACAGATAGGTTATATATGCATTAGTCAAATGAACCCTTACATTATATTTATTTAGGATCCCCCGACCTTGATGTGCAACCCAAGCCATGCTATCTCGCCTAACCTCCTTGTCACCATATGATCAATGATATTAGCTAGTGTCCAATGTATTGACACGGCCGCTATAGGATAAAAATGAGTCGTAGCAAAATGGTTCTATTATATGATCCCCGTTACTTCTTATCCTTGGAAATTCTGTTGGTGATGAGTCATGGTTGTGAGTGTATGCATGGTGGGTTCCGGGTGCAAGCTAGGGCATTGGTCAGTAGCACCCGGGGCACTATAAGGACCGGTCTGAGGGATCCGTTGCAATACACTTACGTACTAACCACAAGTCTAGTGGGTAAGTCCTAACTAAGGTATGGGTTGTTCCAAACCGAGGCCACCATTTGGAGATGGGTCAAGTTGCACCTGCGGGTGACTTGTACCAATGTGGCGCAAAAGGGGGTGCGACGTTAGCCGGGATGCGGCCCGGTGCACCGGCGAAACCTAGAGCGGGTGGTTATCGCTTGGAACATCTCATATTGAGGTTTTGGCATGAGTTCCCGTGAAATGGGTCATCTCGCTTGGGATGAGTGCGTGCCTTGTGGGTACAGTAGTACATCTCTGATCAGAGTCTTAAATCTTTTCGAAAAGCCGAGCCCACGGTCAAGGGCGGGTTGCGTGACATCCCCCAGTTAGTTTACTTTGAATATGTATGTGCATGATGGATTGACATGTAAGGACCGTTGAGCGAGGTGGGGCTGGCTGTACCCCTCGAGTTAGTCGATGTTGATGATGCTCATGTTTACTTTCCGCATGATTAAAATATGATTACACTAAATGCCATAACTGCAACTGCATTACTCTGCAATGTTAGCCATTATCCTTCCTTGTTTATTATCCTGCATTATTATTTGCATTTGCGGTGGCTTGTTGAGTACTTTTTGTACTCATACCCGTTGGACCCCACAGAGGATGCTTACTTTGAAGACGGTCTGGAGTAGCAACCCAGTCGAGAAGAAAGATCCTGAAGAAGATGTTCGTTATGCCGTTTTTCTAATTATTTCACTTTACCGTTTTTATTAAAACTATGATGTAATAAATATGGTCTGCGTACCATGAACAATGTCGTATGTACGGTCGTCGCATGATGAACCTCTTGTATTATTGTTTTTCTAATGAAATTCAATAATGTCTCGATTCGTTAAATCGGGGCGCTACAAGCATTGAAAGCAAACTTGATGAACAATGATTTTTTTGTTGTTCTTTTCACAATGCCAGGGGTTATTTGTTTGTCTACTTTATACTTTCCAATCAGGCCAAGCCTAGGCACGAAAGCCATCAAAAGCTTAAAGCAATGATTTTGGCATACACTAAATTATCCAAGTTCAGACCAATGTGCAATGGTAAGCAGTCTAGAATAGAGTAGTGTGACAAACAAACCCTCCTAGATCTTTTCATTTGTAGTATGCAAATCATGGATTTTTGAATTTTTGATTAAGTGAACAAATTATTTAGCACTTGATGAATATCCATGAGTATAATTTTTCAAGTTGCAATGGTTAGCATCCAGAGAAAAGGAGTCTTGCTATCAAGCAGATAAGAGATAGCTAAAGTAGTCCTGTCTAAACATGCTAGATACAATACTAAGCAGTGAGCAAGATTTGATTTTGGAAAGAAAAATCATGCACAAAATGTTTCAGACATATTAAATAGAGCTAAGCTGACATGATTTCATGAATTAAAATCAGGCATATAAGTGCAAAAAGATGTAAATGCAATTTCACACACAATGAGCATATGCAAGACAATCAAAATCTGCTCCCCCTCACAAATGCCGTAAGGGTGACAAACACCAAGTTCCCCACGCAAGTAAGCAAAACGAGAAGCATCGAGGGGTTTTGTGAAAATATCGGCTAGCTGGTGTTGGGTATCAACATATTGAAGTTCAATATCACCCTTCTCATTATGATCTCTGAGAAAATGATATCGAACATCAATGTGTTTGGTTCTGGAATGCTGAACCGGGTTGTTTGCAATACAAATAGCACTAGTGTTATCACAGAAAAGTGGAACACTCTTATAATCTAACCCAAAATCCCGCAAAGTGGAAACCATCCACAAAATCTGAGAGCAACAACTAGCTATAGCAACATATTCGGCCTCAGCCGTCAATTATGCAACACTAGACTATTTGCGGGAAGACCAGCAAACTAGTGAAGTACCCAGAAAATGACAAGTACCAGAGGTACTTTTCCTATCAATCCTACACCCAGCAAAGTCCGCATCGGAATAACCTCGAAGACACAAAGAGGAAGACACAGAATACCAAATGCCAAATTCGAGGGTATGTTTGAGATACCTGAGAATGCGCTTTACCGCTTAGCGGTGCGAAGCTCGTGGTGAAGCCTGAAAACAAGCGCACATACACATTGCGAAGTGTATGTCCGGCCTCGTAGCAATTAAGTAGAGGAGGGAGCCGATCATGCTTCAGAACTCCTTCTGATCTACGAATTCTCCATCCTCGTCAGGATCCAATGCTACAGATGTATCCATTGGAGTAGCGAGGGGCTTCGCATCAGCCACGTTGAACTTCTTGAGCAGGTCCTTGGTGTACTTCGTCTGGTAAATGAAAGTACCTTGTTTGCTTTGCTTGATTTGCAAACCAAGGAAAAAAGTGAGTTCACCCATCATGGACATCTCGAACTCCCTTCTCATGGCATCTGCAAACTCGACAACCAAAGCATGAGAAGAGCCACCAAAGATGATATCATCCACATAAATCTGGACTAGGAGGAAATCTTTGCCATGCTTGAGAGTGAACAGGGTTTTATCTACATATCCCATCAAATACCCCCGCTCAAGCAAAAAAGACTTAAGTCTATCATACCATGCCCGAGGGGCCTGCTTGAGTCCATAAAGAGCCTTATGAAGTTTAAGGACTTTATGTGGGTATTTGGGGTTTTCAAAATCAGGGGTTGTTTTACATAAACATCTTCGCCTATGAAACCATTAAGAAATGCACTTTTGACATCCATTTGATAGAGTTTGAATCCCCGAGATGCCGCAAAGGCAAGCAAAATCCTAATGGCCTCTAGATGCGCAACTGGTGCAAAAGTTTCAGCAAAATCAATCTCTTCTAATTGAGAATAACCCCGAGCTACAAGTCTAGCCTTGTTTCTAACTGCAGTCCCATCCTCCCCTTGTTTGTTTTTGAAAATCCATTTTGTTCCAATGAAATGAACATTTTGTGGAGGATCAACTAAAGTCCAGACATTGTTTCTTTCAAAATTTTCAAGTTCTTCATGCATGACATTGATCCAACTAGAATCAGAAAGTGCATGACTAACATCTAAGGGCTCAAAAGAAGCAACAAAAGTGGTATCAATGAAATGAGCATGAGAACGTGTTACCCTTTGATCAAGCTCACCAATGATCTGCTCGGGAGGATGCATCCTTTGAACATGATGTGGAGCCTCACGGCATGATGCAGTCTCCCCCTCAACTTGTGCGTTGGAGTGGTCCAAGATGACCGATGTCGAGGTAGTTGCTTCGGGACCTTGTGCCGAAGTGGTCGAAGCGGGGTCGGCTTCGGGGGTCGATGTCGAGGGTAGTAGGGGTTCATCCTCGAAATCTCCGGGATCTTCTTCTTGAAAGATGGTCTACTCCATGTCGTATTCATTTGCCTGTTCAAAAGTGGAACTAACAGAGGGAGTTGATTCATAAAAAGTCACATCACATGACTCGATGATAGTGTTAGTCTCTAAATTATAAACACGATAAGAATGACCATGAGTAGTGTAACCCAAAAAGATCCCGTCAGAAGAACGTGACTCAAATTTGTCCAAATTTCCACGTTTTAGGATAAAGCAACGACAGCCGCAAACTCGAAGATGAGTAACTTTGGGCTGTCTCCCAAAACGTAGCTCATAAGATGTCAAGTTCAAAATTGAGCGCAAGAAGATTCAGTTTGAGATGTAACAAGCAGTGTTCATGGCCTCAGCCTAGAATTTCCTAGGAGTCCTATGCTCACCGAGCATCGTCCTAGCCATCTCAACCAAAGTGCGGTTGTTTCTCTCAACAACACCGTTCTGTTGAGGAACCCGCGGAGCAGAGAATTGATGTTCTATGCCATGCTCCATGCAAAAGTCAACAAAAAGACTGTTCTTGAACTTAGTGCCATTATCACTTCGAATGAATTTCAATGCACCCGGGAGTTTAGTGAAAAGTCTCAAAGCCAAGATCTGAAAGTGTGAAAACACTTCATCCTTGCTGGCAAGAAAGAAGACCCAAGAGTAGCGAGAGAAATCATCGACAATGACTAACACATACCACTTGCCACCTAAAGAACTAACCCGAGAAGGACCTACAGTGTCCATGTGGAGAAGTTCTTCGGGTTGTTCAGTCATCACTGTGGTGACTGACGAGTGCGAAGCAGCAATCATTTTTCCATGTCGACATGGAGCGCAAACTAAATTCTTCTCAAACTTGAGCTTGGGCAATCCTCGGATTAGACCTAGGGCACTCAGATGAGCAAGCAACTCAAAGCTCATATGCCCTAGTCTCCTATGCCACTTCCAAAGCTCAGAAGTTGAATGTGCAACAAGACAATGAGAAGAACCAGATGACTCAGAAAAATCAGCTCCAAAAATTCTCCCAACTCTAAAGATCTTACAGACCACAACGCCATCAGAATTGAGTACTTGCGAAGTATTGCGATGGAATCGCACTTCGAAGCCCTCATCAAGCAATTGAGATACAGAAAGCAAATTGTATCCCAAGTTTTCAACCAAAGCAACATCTTTGAGAGTGAAATTCGAGTTAATTCTTACCACACCTTTACCTTTCACTCTACTCCTTCGATTGTTGCCGAAGGTGATATGTTCTTTTGCTTGGTTGTGGTGAGGCTGGAGAACCATGCTGCATCTCCGGTCATGTGGCGTGAACAACCGGAGTCCATGATCCACATGCCCTCCAAGCCTCGGTCCGACAACTACATATGATAGGAAAATCTCGATCGCTCAGTGCTGGGGTGAGTGAATACATGACGAGGCATCCAGTACTGAGTGAGGTCTACCTACATGCTGTGACCCAAATGCATGACGAGGTCTCCTACTCTGATGAGGTACAAAGCTACTCGCCCGAGGTCTACTACTATATGGAACATGGTGAACACCTCGAGGAGCAAAACCTCTCTGAGAAGTACGAGGAGCCTCGAAAACAGGATGTGAGTAAAACTCAGACTCATGCACACCTCGAGATGGGTAATGCATGTCCTGGAAACTCATCGCCTGAGAGCGTCGCTCATCCTTAATGCGACGAAAACAGAACCCAACCAGATGACCCACCCGCTGACAATAGGAACAATGAAACACTCTCCTAGGGGCACTCTCATGGGTCATAGGAGCAATCCTCACAAGCTCCTTGGGCTTTTGCTGAGTGGTTTTCTTGGGAGGAATTTTCTTTACAGGAGGAGTTGTTTTCTTTGGAGTTCGGGTAGGCTTTTTGGTTGAAGGAGTGTCTAACAGGGCTCTTTCTTTCTCTAAGGTAGTGGGTGAAGCAAAAACAATTTTGTTCTTACTGTTTGAAGGAATCCTCTCAAAACCCAATCCTAGAGCTAACCCTGCCCTGTCAGCACACATCTTGGTCTTGGCCAAGAGCAAATCCATCCTACCCTTTCCCTCAGTGCATTTGTTAACCACAGAAAGAATGTATTCATTTTCAGTTATGAGGTTTTTAGCTCGCTCTCTAACAGTGCCTAGTTGGTCCTTAAGGGTTATGCAATTGTCACACACAGGTTGCACATCCTTAGAACTACCGACCCTCTCCAATCTAGCCTCTAAATCCTGAACATGCTTATCACGTAAATTAATGCTCTCACGTAATAAGGGGCAGTTCATGCATTCATTTTTATCATGAGAACTAGAATCAACCATCAAAAGCTGTTTCTGTGCAATCTCAAGCCCAGAAAGAGTTTGAGCATGCACAGAACGCAACTGAGCAAGCTCACCCATGACAACAATGCAAGATTCACATTCAACATCATTAATCCTAGACTTAAGCATGGCATAATCAGTAGAAAAAGAATTTAGCCTACGTCTAAGGTCTTTTCTATCTCTAGTGGCTTGCACAAGTAATCTATCCTGACCAAGAACTACTTCATTCAGTTCATCTAATTTAATTGAAAGCTGGTCATAGGATAGAGGTACCTCAGATGAGTCAAGCTCATCGTCGCTGTGATTGCTGTCGGCCATGAAGCAAGGGCCGGTGAAATCTCGTCCCTTCTTGTCCTTCTTCTCTTCCTTCCTTGAGGACTCCTCCTCCTCATCAGAGCTCGACTCCTCAGTTGAGAAAGTGTCGATGTAGCTGAGAGTAGCAACAAAGGCTCTGGAAGCGGCTTTGGCTACCCTCTTAGCCACCTTACCGTGCTTGCCCTTCATAAAGGGTTTCCTCTCCTTTTTGTGGTATCTGGGGCGCTCACTCTCATCTTGAGTTTTGGGCAATTGGCCTTGATGTGAGAAGTGTCGCCACACTCAAAATAACCACTAAAACCACCTCTCCTCTGATCCCGTCTCTCATGGTGAAAATGGGTGAACCTTCTGGCAATGAGAGTAAGCTCATCATCATCTAGAGTATCCACCTGTTCCTTAGTGACGGAGACCAGGGAGGACAAGGCAAAACCATCTACAAGAACACAAGTGCATGATGTGCTTGGTTCTGTAGTGGTGCCACGACTAGTGCTAGAAACTAGTGCCAATGGTTGTGGCAAAGAGTTCCTATGCACTGCAAGAGATGCCTTGGCAATCTCACTGGACTTCAGCTTGCTGAAGAGCTCATCACAGGTCAATGTGTCATAACCTGCGGACTCCTCAATGCTGGATATCTTCACTTCCCATATGCTACGATCAAGAGCATGGAGAAGCTTGATAGCCCTATCATGATCATTGTAAGAAAGCGTCCCGTTGGACCGCAAGTTACTCACTATTGCATCAAAGCGAGAAAACATGACATCTATAGATTCACTAGGTGCCTGCACAAACAGCCGATACTGTTGATTTTATGTGCTTTGGTGCCTAGCCTTAATCTGTGTAGAGCCCTCATGAAAAATAGTGAGTGTAGTCCAAATTTTCCTAGCTATCCTAAGGTGCTGCACCCTATCAAACTCACTCCGACTCAAACCAATGAACAATATATTTCTAGCCTTGGAGTTGGCATTATACTGATCCTTCTCTGTTTGAGAGGTGCGAGTTTCAGGGATGGAGTACTGTGAGTCCACAATCTCCCAAATTGCATTTCCTTGGCTTAGCAAGTAAGCCTCCATGCACACCTTCTAGTATGCAAAATCCGTCCCATCGAACAGAGGTATTTTACTAACTCTGTCCATATCGCCAACAGATCACAAAACTGGTTAAGGTCAACTGGTGATCTTAAACCGCTCTAATACCAATTGTTGGACCAGAAATGGCGACCAGAGGGGGGTGAATGGGAGCTTTTAAAATTTCAGACTAAAAATAGTCTTCTGTTTTAATTCTGTCTTCTGCGGAACAGGCTTCGAACACACCCTTTGAAGTTCTGGTTCGGAGGTATTTCACAGCTCCGAAACCAGGCTTTGCCAGGAGCAAAAGTTCGAAGTCAAGAAGACTTCGCTCCACCCACAACACTAAAAACTCAACTCTGCTAAGTCAGTGCAGGCTCCGCACACTGGGTGCCTTTGAGCAGGCTTCGCACTTCACCATTCTTGCAAGCCGAACCATCAAAATAAAGTTTCCATGGTACTACCTCAACTAGAGCAATAGTATCACTCTAGCTAACATCTATGTGATGATCAACTATAAAGTTGGCTACGACATGGCCTTTCATTGCTCTCAGGGGTTCGTAGGCCAAATCGTACTCAATCAACGTGTAAGCCCATTTTCCGATTCTTCCACTTAGAATCGGCTTCTATAACATGTGCTTTATAACATCGGTTTGGCAAACAACAACACATGTAGTGGGGAGAAGATACTGGCGTAATTTAGTGCACGCGTAATAAAGTGACAAACACAATCGTTCCACAAACGCGTACCTAGTCTTGGCGTCCAGCAGGCGGCGGCTCAAGAATGTGATGATGTACTCTTTCCCTTCTACCTCCTGGGTTAGCACGGCCCCAATCATGCTATCCTCAGTAGCGACGTATAGCCGAAATGGAATCCCGGCTTTGGGTGCTCTCACCACTGGCGGTGATGACAAGCAGTCCTTGATTTTCTCAAAATCACTTTGCTGGCTAGCCCCCCAAGTGAACTCGGCTTCGTTTTTAGCCGGAGTATGGGGACAAAGGCATCAATCTTGCCGGACAAGTTGGATATGAAGCGACGAAAATAGTTCATCTTGCCTAGCAATTTTTGTACATCCCTTTTGCATGTCGGCGCTGCAATGTTTCTAATCTTCTAAAGTCTTTTAGGATCAATTTCTATGCCTCTTTCGTGAATCATGAAACCTAAGAACTTACCCGCCGACACACCAAAAGCACACTTGAGGGGTTCATTTTTAATCCATACTGTCGCATTCTATCAAAAGCAACTTTCAAATTGGCTAAATGGTTTCCCATGGCGTCCGATTTGACCACGACATCATCAATGTAAACTTCTAACATAACCCCTAGCAAGTCATGAAAGATTAAGTTCATAGCGCGTTGATACGTGGCGCCAGCATTCTTCAAACCGAAAGTCATGACGACCCACTCGAACAACCCGACAAAACCGGGGCATCGAAAGGAAGTCTTGTAGACGTCCTCTTCGGCCATAAAGATTTGATTATAACCAGCATTGCCATCAAGAAAACTTAGTACCTTGTGTCCTGAAGCATCGTTGATCAGCATGTCGGCTATCGGCATTGGATACTCGTCCTTTGGAGTGGCTCTGTTCAGATCCCTGAAATCAATACATACCCGTATCTTGCCGCTCCCTTTCTTCTCTACAGGCACAATGTTAGCAACCCATTCCTCGTACCTGCACGACCTAATAAATTCAGCCTTGAATAGTCGCTCCACTTCTTCTTTAACTCGGTCATAGACGGCCGAATTAAAGCAGCGGGGAGGCTGCTTATAAGGCCTAAATCCGGACTTGATGGGCAGCCGATGCTCCACGAGCTCGTGTCTTAGCCCTGGCATCTCGCTATACTCCCATGCGAAACAATCGACATACGACCGAAGTAAATTTATTACTTCAGCCTTTTCATCGGGCTATAAATGTTGGTTTACAAAAGTAGGCCTTGGGACGCTACCATTACCTATGTCAACTTCCTCCAAGGGGTCGGCCGACGCAAAACCTTATCCTAATTTTTCTACTTCGCTAAAGTCCCCGATGGCTTCGGCGATACCGTCTTTACTAGACCGATATTGCTCCACACGAGACTTTAGCCAATCTAGATTACTCTCGCTAGACATGACTATTAATACAAAAACAGCCATGCTACTCCAGCCGGCTTTACAGACACTGGTACAAACCGTCCTCCGGATACACTAACAAAATCGTAATCCGAGAGATCCCTACCTGATAGACACTCTACTTTGTTATGGACGGCGTCAACCGATACATCGGCCAATGCTACTTGGGCCGAAGTATCCGCGGGAATGACCTCCACCTCATTCGCCGTCCCACTGTATCAGGCACTGGTGTAGAGTAGAAGGAATGAAATAGTTCGCGTGAATCCAATCGCGAGTAGTACGCTATAATTACTGTTGGCATAAAAGATTACGCTAACAGGTTTTCAGAGTTTAGAAACTAACAAACGAAGTGTTTGTCAAGTGAACTATTTCAAGCCTCCGAATTAGATAATAGCTCGAAGTAGTTCAAAGATGTGTATTGAATAACTCAGTCTTCGATCCTCATTACAGGGTAAAACGGGGGGTATTTATAGGCCAAAACCTTAAGGAAAAGACCCTTTTACCCCTCTGTTACAACCGACATAGTGGAAACTATTCGGTACCCTTAATAGGGCTAAAATGGTAAAAGACTAATCTAATGAGAAAGAAGATAAGCCTTCCATCTTAGCTGGCAAGGAAGCTCTCTGAAGAATCAATGTTCGAAGATATACTCCGAACTAGAGTTCGCCTCTATCCTTCGAACTTGTCCCAGTACATAACCGGAGTTAGAAGCTGGAAACCTTCGACTAAATCACCTGCCTTTGTCTTGTTGCAGCAGTGACCCCGATGATGAAGTATTTCCCCCCAACAATTACCTTGCACGTCGACGACGAAAAATGCTGTTGGCAACGTCTTGTTGCCCACCGTCAACTCCATAGAGAGTACTCCCTTGGCCTTAGAGCTCTCGCCGTTGAAGCCGTTGAGCATCAAGTTGGTCTTCTTCACGTCATCTTCGTCCCTACCAAGTTTCTTCAACAACGAATAAGGCATTAAGTTAACAGTGGCGCCGCCATCGACGAGCATTCGGGAAATCAACTTCCCATCGATGTGACCTCTGACATAGAGAGGCTTTAGATGGCGAGCCGAATCCTCGGGCTTCTCGAAGATGGCATTGCGCGGGCCGAGGTTCAATTGAGCAACCTCGGCCTCATCCTGCGGTAGGGCGAACTCGGTAGGTACCGTGATGTAACATCCCAAAATTAAAAAAATAAAAATGAGGGAAATAAATTTTCTGGAATTAAAAAAGATTTATTTAATTAAAGAAAAGGCTAAAAGAACCCAATTAAAGCAAAACAGGGAGAAATGTTTCAAATTTGAACCTGAAAAATTTATGGTGGAATCTAGAGGCCAAGAAATATTTTTGAGAATTTTTACAAAATTTTAGCAATAGTACTTCAAGCCTTAAACAAAAAAACTAATTTCTGGAATTATTTTAAATGAAAAATACATTTTAAATGTTATTAGGCCGCAACCCCCAATTCCATCCAACCCAGCCCAACCCAACCTAGTCCCGCTCTCGCTGATAGGTGGGGCCGCCCTGTCGGTGTCGCTCGCCCTCTCTCCTCCGCACCCGCGCCCCGCTTGGGTCCACCGCCAGCCTCACGTGCACACCTCCCCCTCGCTACCAAGCGTGGCCCACGTGTCGGCACCCATCCTCTCCACGCTCGCCGGCCGACAGGTGGGGTCCACCTATCGGATTCATCCCCTTCGATGGAATCCCCCCCCTCTTTCCATCCGGCGACACCCCTTCCAAAATTCCGCCGTCGGCCGGCCGGATTCGCTAAACCGAGTGCAGGATCCCCTTCCCTATTCACCGGCGATCTCCTTCCGCCAAAAATCGACGTGTTTTCGCCCTTTTGGAAGCATGCCGAGGGTATGGAAGCCTCGCCAGAGAAACCTTGGAAACCTCCTCGGGTTTCCTCGGTTTGGCCTTCCATCCTCACCGCCGACAACTCCTATTTAAACCTAAGCCCACACCGCAACCCGACCACACCATTTTCACCAAAGCCCTCGCATCCTAGAGCGCCGCCAACAAATTTTCCCCATTTCCCTCTGCTTCGGCTCTGGCAAGCCCTCACCGGTGCTCTGAGACACCGCCGCCCTCACCGTCGCCACCGATAGGACCGTCTCCACGCCCCTACCCCGACCCCACCTCCGTTGGGTCGGATCACCACAGGAACACCTTGCTGTCGTTGATCCCGAAGAACACCGCCGCCATCTCCTCGCCGCCGGTCATCGTCGGTCATCGTTCGCCGCCTTCGCCAGTACCATCGTGCTCCCCATCCTCCCCTCTCTCCATTTTGGCCAGAAAATAGGGCCTTAGGCCGTCGCCATCGTCGGTGGTCGCTCGCCGCCGCTCGGCCAGAGTCGGGGACGAAGGCCTCGGCCTCCCCGTGCCGCGAGCGTGCCGGACGGCACCCTGGCCGTGCGATTTGGATCGAGCGGCGCAGATTAAATCTCCACAGGATTTAATCTGGGCCCTTGGTTCTTATCGAACCGGTACGGGCTCATCTGAGCCGTCGATTTCATTTTAAAATTATCGCCTCACGACCGCCCGTGGGATCTGGATCCAACGGTCCTGATCGGCCTGGTCCACGCAGGCAGTCAATGGTTCACGGTGAACCCAGTTCACCGTGGACCAGAGACTGATTTTCCTATTTAAATAAAATTCAGAAAAATCAATTTAAGCTTTAAAAATTCATATCTTGCTCAAATTAACTCCAAATTTCACGATTTTAATCCTGGAAAATTTGTCTTTTTATTCTCTACATTTTTATGCAATAAAAACAATATGTTTATTTGGCACATAATATTCTTATTAAATAATCAAGAAAAGTCCCCTTTAGGATTTAATTAATATTTCATTTAAATAATTCAGAAAAACCCTTAAAAATTTATATATTAATTTCAAAGGATATAATGACTCCATTTCACTGTTTTTAATACAATAAAGATAGAATGTCCATTTTGTCCATGTCATTTTATTAAATAATATTTCAAAGGCTCTTTTAGGAAAAATAAGTAATTCATATAATAAAAAGTTAACACTTTATAAAAATATCATAAAAACTTTTATAATAACTTCAGAAGGCATAATAACTTAATTTCACTCTTTTGACTGCAATAAAAACAATTAGGTTGTTTTATACCTTTTTACTTCATCTCTAAAAAGGGAAAATAAAAACCCCCTTAGAAAAATACTTATACCAATTTATAAAACTCAGAAACCTCTTTAAAACTTAATCTTAAATATTTAAGTAATAATTTCATAAAATTTAAGACTCTATCTCCTTTACTTAATCCAACAAAAAACATGTATGCTTGTATGGTGGATTTTGGATTGTTTATTGAATGTTGTGTTTACTTTTCCGTATCGAGAAGACTACGACGCCGTCGACAATCCAGAGTTTTATCCCGAGGTTCCACCTTCACTGTTTGCGGATCAAGGCAAGTCACAACCCCCAGTTTTGATCATCATTGAGCCCAGTTTTTCATAATTACCGCTATAACTCATAAGAATTAAATATTGCATTAGTCTGATATCAATCCCTACAGTATATTTATTAGATCCCCGTCCTTGTATGTAAACCCAAGCCATGCTTATTGAGCCTGAACTCCTTGTCACTCTACAATATTATATTAGCTAGTGTCCAATGTACCGACACAACTGCTATAGGATAAAAAGAATGAGTCGTAGATAGATGGATTCTACTATATGAATTTTCCCGTTATTCTCGTCTCTGGACTCTGTTGGAGTTGGCTATGTTATAAGTATGGTGGGTTCCGGGTGCAAGCTCGGGAATTGGTTGGTCGCACCCGGGGCACTATAAGGACCGGTCTGCGGGATCTGTTACAAAGCACTTCCGTACTAACCACAAGTCTAGTGGGTAAGTCCTAACTGGAGGTATGGATCGTACCAACTTGGAACACCATAGTGGAGGGGTACAAGGGGCAACCTGCGGGTGACTTTTACCGACGTGGCTCAAGGGGGGTATGGCGTGGCCCGAAGTGACTGGGAAACCATACGAAACCTATAAGAGGGTGTTATCGAATTGGTGCGTTCCATGCTGAAGGTTTTGGCACAAGCTTCTCGTGACAGGAGTCATTTAACACACTGCGGTGTGCGGGAAATGAGTGCCTTGTGGGTACAGTAGTACACCTCTGATCAGAGTAATAAATCTTTTCGAAAAGCCGAGCCCATGGTCAAGGGCGGGTTGTGTGACCTCTTGCAGTTTGTTTACTTATGGATGAATGGTTGTGTTATTCATGGCATGTAAGGACTGTTGAGCGAGGGTGGGTTGACTATACCCCTCGAGTTAGAAGATGATGCATGTACATGTTTAATTTTCCGTACTAATAATCTGCTTACATTAAATGCTTTACAAATCTGCTTTCCCGCAAAAGAAGCCACTACCTTCACTTTTATTACCTTGCATTATAATTGCATTCGGTGGCTTGCTGAGTACGTTTGTACTCACCCTCGTTGACTTACACAACCAAAGGCAGTCTACTACGAAGAGGGCGAAGGTTTGGAGTAGCGACCCAGTCAAGGCACGAGACTGGAAGAAGGCGTTCATCTAGAGGATTTATTTTATTAGTTTCTCTTTATTTAACTCTTTTGTAATAATATGGTCTATGAACCATGATTAATTGACGTATTGTACGCAGTCATGTGATGAACGTCTTGTATTTATTGATTTTCTATGGAATTTCAATAAATTCCCGGTTTTATTAAATTGGGGCGTTACACATGACGATGTTGATATCCATCACCTGGGGTGCGGGCCCTTCAGAGATGATGAGTAATCATCATCGAGCATGTCGTCGTCGTCGTCGTCGCTCGGACTAGGAGCCGAGTTGTTTATCTCAACCGGCTTCTCCCTCCATACCTGCTTTGTAGCTGGCTGAGGGTGGATTTCTTCGAAGATAGCGTTGAGCTCGGCCTCAGCTTTCTTCTCGCGCATCTCCTGTGCCCGTAGTCTTTGTAGGCGCCTCTTCTGTGATTTGGACATGCCTGGAGGGGCCCAAGATGGCTGCGGCTTGGTGCCGGGCGCGACTGTTCGGCTTCCATTAATTCTGGCCGAAGTGGTACTGTGCCCTTTGGCCTTGTGCACCCTGTGTTTGGAGGGGGCTTCGCTACGAACCCCGGTAGATGGATAGGCCTCGTTCGGCCGACCGAACCAGGCTTCGGCGCAGGGCTCGGCCGAAGCATGGGGCTTACCTCCGTAAGACCTCGGTGGCAAAGTCTTCGGGATTGGGACTTCCTGAGACCCAACTCTGATGGTGATGGCTTCGGACTCCCTGACCTCGACCTCCGTGTGCTCGCACCGTTTGGCTTCGCTCTGCATGGTCTGATTCGGAGGCACCACGGACAGTCTGTGGACGATTCCCCCCTCCACTGCGTCTGTTTGCCCCTGCCATCCATAATACTCTGAAGGAAAATAAGACATAGTGTTAGGTTGCGGAGGATACCCTTACCCGGATATGTATGGAGCCCACGGGGTCCCTGCCCAGTCATACGGCGGAGGCATCGGTGGCTCTAGTGGCCTCGCCCACTATGAGCCGAACCTGTTACCTGGAGGGGGTTCGACCAAGTCGAAGGTATCTCGGACCACACCAGCGAAGGGTCCTGCCAGGCCGAAGGTACGTTCGGCCAGTGCGGGCCGAAGCCTCCCATCGGAGAGGTCCAATACGGTGCGGGGTTCGGCCATTGGGGACTGAAGTTACAGTACGGGGGGTTTGGCCATTGCGGTTTGAAACCACCATGAGGAGTGTCAAGCCATTGTGGCTCGGAGCCTCCGTGCGGAGGGTTCGGCTGCTTCGGTCCAAAGCTACCCTCTGAGAGTCCCGGACCCTTCGGTTGCTTTAGCTTCTGAGTATGTGGACCAGTTTCCTTGGCCCTTCTTTGATGCTTGTTCAACAGCATGTTATACGTCACCTTCGGCCTCTTGTGAGCCTTAGCCGAAGGGGTATTAATGTTCTGTTTCCACACCCCTACCTCGGGATTTTTTGGTACGAGTGTGCGAGTGCGTGGCTCTCCTACAATTACATATTTTCCTTTAGCAGACTCGGCCTGTTCTGGCCAAATCAACACCTTCTTTTCGCCGAGGTCGACGGCGTTGACGGGAAAAGGATCTCAATCCAACTTCATCTTCGAATTATGTTCTATCTTCAATCATCCTTCTTCTATGGCCGATTGTATCTGCCATCGAAAAACATTGCAATCATTAGTATTATGTGAATGTGAATCATGCCACTTACAGTATGGATGCTTCTTTAACTCCTCAGCAGGTGGAATGACTTGACCCTTAGGTAACCTGAGAAGCTGACTTTTTAAGAGAAAATCAAATATCTTATCACATTTAGTTATATCAAACGAGTACTTGACCTCACTAAGTCGATTCTTTGAGGGGGACGGTCGTAACTCGGAGTAGGTGACCGGTTTATTTTTAGCGTTCCAAACCCATTCGACCGCGTACATGTTGGCCGAATCCTCCTCCTCTGATTCCTCCTCGTCAGAACGTTCCATGATGTGGATTTCAGCCCTAGGCTTGCTAAATGTCTTAATAAACGTTTTAACTTTGGCTTGGCCTTCCTGAACCAGAGCCTGCTGTAAAACTTGGCTGACTTCTAAAAAGTTTTGGTTATCTAACCTCTCTTTGATTTCGGAACGCAACCCGTTAAAATCTAGTTCTGCCAAGTCCCTTTCTGAAATATTAAGGCTAAAACATCGGTTTCTAGTATCCCTAAAATGCTTGATGTACTCAGAGGCGCTCTCGCTAGATTTTTGCTTAACCGATGTCAAATGTGAGAGCCTAAGTTCTATTTCTCCCGTGTAGAAATAATCATGGAATTTCCGCTCTAAATCATCCCACGTTTGGATGGAGTTTGGCGGGAGTGTCAAAAACCAAGTGAAAGCGGTGTCAGATAGCAAGAGAGAAAATAGTCTAACCTTTAGAGCATCTATCCCGCTAACTTCCCCGCACTGTGCCAAAAATTGACTAACATGCTCTAGTGTAGTATTGCTACCCTCGCCATCGAATTTAGTGAATTCAGGGATTCTATAGCCGCGGGGTTAGGGTACTGTATCAAGGTGGTCGGGGTATGGTTTACGGTAAACCCTAACCCGTCCCTTGGGCACGAAGCCAGCACACTCCCTAAATAGTGCGCGGACCCGCTCCTCTATGTCATCTTGGCATGTTGCTTGCGCGCGTCTCTCATGCGGGGGCGCGACACGCGGTGGGATATCGATGTGTCGGCCATGGGCTTCTTCCCTGCGCGCTATTTGCATGGCGTGTTTGTGTCCGGGCGCCTAAGCATGTGGTGCGGGCAGCGCAGGTATCGGCGCAGGTGGTGGTGTATGGTATGTAGTGTTGTTTTGACCGTAGGCGTAATGATTGGTCTCGGCCATAAGTGTTGAGGCCAGAGACATGATTGTGCTAGTGCTGTCGTTAGTTCTACCGTATACGTGGTTTGTCGGAGGTGCACTAGCAATAGGAACCGAGGGTACGACCTCAGTAAAGCCGAACCTCCTAAGAGTTGCCTCCACTTGGGAGCTGACTACCGAATCTAAATGGTTGGCTAGCGAAGCGCTAATGGCTTGATCTACTGATGCGGCTATTTTTTGCTCAATCTCTAAAGAAGATAAACAAGGCGATACAGGTGTTACCTGGACCTGAGCGAGGTCGGGGGTGATGATGTCGCGCTTGATGAAGCCCGCGCGTGTCTTGACATAGCCCCCAAGCATCATGTCTTGGAGCGCCTTTAACTTTGCCTCGATCTCTGCTCGGTCTTCTGCGGGGATATCTTCAAGTGTAGGTCACAAGATGTTGCAGTTGTCGATATCTGCGCCTCCTATTGTGTCCATCGGCGGTGTAGACGTAGTAGTTGACGTAGATGTACTTGTCATGTTGGCGTAGCCTTCCCCAACGGAGTCGCCAAAAAGTGTGTTGACACAGAAACGTGCCCCCGCACTTGGGTCAGTTCGACGATCCAAAAGTGTGTGGATACTTAGGGACAAGCCTAAGCGTGATGTAGCACCGACGTCGCATTCCTACTACCCTTAGTCGTGATAAGGGGGGTGGAGTCGCCAGGCAACCAGATTACACAAAATAATCCAATTAGCCAAAAGAAATAGATTAAACAGAATAAAATCAGCAAACCAGTCGGAGCCCGTCTAGTTCGAAGTATGATGCGAAGGGGTCACCGAAGTGTACCTTCGGTGTCTGGTGCGAGGTGTTCCGCCGAAGGGTGCTTCGGCGTTCGGACTAACCCGGCCGAAGATGGGCTCCGAACGGATCTGGACGCGACGATCACCTCCGAACAGCGGAGTTCGGCGTGAGATTTCCGATACAGCAAACTACGAAATAATGACGTGAGGGCCACGTGCGAGCGCAACTTCGTCCAGTGCGGAGTATGGTCGTGGCGAAGCCTGTCGTGATGAAGTGTGCTGGCGAAGCCTGTTGCCAAGGCCTACAGTCCCGCCGAAGGGTGTCCTGGTGACCTCCGAAACCGATCTCTCAGCTTCGGACACCTCCGACGAAGTAGCTCCGAACGTAGGAACCTGCAACCAAGAAAGTTCGAAGTACCAATTCGGCCTGAGGACCGAATTCTGCTAAGTGTTGCACTAGTAGCGAAGGTAGCAATCTGTTACGCAGATTAGCGGATACTTCACAGGCGAAGTACCAAGGCGATAACAATCTATTATGTAGATTAACGAATACTTCACAAGCGAAGTAACAAGGGTTACCACTGTTCCGTAGCGTCCAGCGGAGGGCTTCCAAGCAAACCCATGAAGAGGTACAGGAAAATAAAGGTAAAGTAAATATGATCAAAGCATAAGGCTTTGGTTTGGTTTCAGTTGGGGGGCCTCTACGCTGGCCTCGCCTCTTTATTTATAGGATCTTAATTCCTAGTCTAATCTGCTATTAATCTGGCCGGATGGAGATAAGAATTGAGCTAGAATCTCTTCATCGACAGAGATGGAGTTGTATGCGATTCTAGCTCAATTCTTATCTCCATCTAGCCGGATTAATAGCATATTAGATTAGGAATTAAGCTCCTATAAATAGAGAGGCGAGGCCAGCGTAGAGGCCCCCCAACTCAAACCAAACCAAAGCCCTATGCTTTGATCGTATTTACTTTACCTTTATTTTCCTATACCTCTTCGTGGGTTTGCTTGGAAGCCCTCCGCCGGCCGCTACGGAATAGTGGTAACCCTTGTTACTTCGCTTGTGAAGTATCCGTTAATCTACGTAATAGATTGCTATCGCCTTGGTACTTCGCCTGTGAAGTATCCACTAATCTGCGTAACAGATTGCTACCTTCGCTACTAGTGCAACACTTAGCAGAATTCAGTCCTCAGGTCGAATTGGTACTTCGAACTTTCTTGGTTGCAGGTTCCTACGTTCGGAGCTACTTCGTCGGAGGTGTCCGGAGCTGAGAGATCAGTTTCGGAGGTCACCAGGACACCCTTCGGCGGGACTGCAGGCCCCGGCAACAGGCTTCGCCAGCACACTTCGTCACGACAGGCTTCGCCACAACCATACTCCACATTGGATGAAGTTGCGCTCGCGGCATTATTCCGCAGTTTGCTGTATCGGAGATCTCACGCCGAACCCCGCTAGTTCAGAGGTGATCATCACGTCAGATCTGTTCGGAGTCCATCTAAAACTGGGTCAGTCCTAACGCAAAAGCACCCTTCGGTGGAACACCTCGCACCAGACGCCGAAGGTACACTTCGGCGACCCCTTCGCATCAGACTTCGAACCAGATGGGCTCTGACTGGTTTGCTAATTTTATTCTATTTAATCTATCTCTTTCGGCTAATTGGATTATTTTGTGTAATCTGGTTGCCTGGTGACTCCACCCCCCTTATCATGACTAAGGGTAGTCGAAACGCGACGTCGGTGCTGCGTCACGCTTAGGCTTGTCCCTAAGTATCCGTAGACTTTTGGATCATCAAACTGACCCAAGTGCGGGGGCACGTTTCCGTGTCAACACACTTTTTGGCGACTCCGTTGGGGAAGGCTACGCCAACATGACAAGTACATCTACGTCGGCCACCGGTACATCTACGTCAACTACTACGTCTACACCGTAAATGGACACAATAGGAGACGCGGATATCGACAACCGCAACATCTTGTCACCTACACTTGAAGATATTCCCGCAGAAGACCGAGCAGAGATCGAGGCAAAGTTAAAGGTGCTCCAAGACGGGCCTGGCTAGAGGCTTTCAGAGCCCATAGCTCAATGGACTTTGGCCCTGTAGGGCTTCGGACAGACCCTGGACATGTGTATTTTCGGCCCAAATCACCAAAATTGATATTTTGACGATCTGGCCATTAATGCCATTTTTTTCTATCAACAAGGTCTTGCCTCCAGTTTACACAGAGCGAACAGACACTGAAAAACACACACTTCACACAAACAGACTTCTCACACACTTCTCTAGAAGAGATCCAATGCACAAACTCAACCCAGAAGAAGGTGGTGCACAGAGAAATCAAAACATGCAATACAAAGTAGGCATACAAGTTCAAACAATAAATGAAGATAGAATCAAAGTTTCATTGCTTGAATAGGGAACGCAAAATGAACTCACGGACTGAATACAAGAGTATGTGGCGGCTAGCACAGGAGCTCAAAAATGACTGCTCAAAGTGTTGATGTGACCTAACTAGCTTCCACTATTTATAGGCACTATTCAGCCCTGTGAATAGACTACTTTACCCCTAGGGTTTACACTGTTTTTGTCTCATCAGAATAGGGGGGTACAACTGGTAGTCTACTTTATTTGGAGGCTTCTTTTGTCAGCTTCGCAGAGGGGACATGATCAGCTTTTGTAGAGCAGACACGATCAGCCTTTGCAGTTTTGGAGCCTTCTGAAGCCCCCCTTCTCACGCGAGGGGTGTGGTAGCTTCGGTGAGAAGCCTTGAGCCTGACGGCCTTCACTTCACCGAAGTCAGCCTTCGATACAAAGATGGTTTTGAGCCGAAGCCGTCAAAGCCCTTGGGCCTTCGCACCAACACCTCCGGAGTGGACCACCACGGCTTCGCAACTTCTCCCAGCTCAAACTCCGTCAGTCCGTGTACCGAAGCCATGCCTGGCCGAAGTACCTCAAGTCAGCCTCACTCTAAAGCCCCACCTTCGGAGTACCACCCTTCGAAGTCCCTCCTTCGTCCAAGGCCTCCGCGTAAAGCATTCCATGAGCACTTCGTTGCAGTGTCTCTCCCCAAGCACACTTCTCGACGAACCTCACCCGAACCATGCCTTCGATGCACCTCGACTTCTGAGACCTTCGTCGGGTATTCCTTCGAGTGCCTCCCTCCGGAGCACAATTAGAATGCCCTGCCTCATTGTTGAGGACTTTGTCCACCATACTTCGAAGTCACTCCATTCGAAGTACCCTTCGAAGTGCCTCCCCTCTGAGGACTTCATCTCGGAATACCTTCAGCCAGATCCACACTCTGCACTTACTGCCTTCTCCTAGTGCACCTCGACCCGAGGTCCGACCTCGACCCCTTCGCAACCTTCGTGACCGAGCTCCCCGCTCGCCTAGGCATCAAGCCTCCCGCTTGACCCAGGTTCACTTGTTGCGAACCGTCTGTCGCCTCCGAAGTCACCTGCGCACCACAGACAAACAGACAAGTGTATTCAGTACCTCGGAGACCTCTCCGAGTAAACAACCTTCGGCACACACTCCGGTGTACCGCCAAAAGTATCGAGACCTTCGGTACGAGCCCAGTCATCGTGTACTGTCGGACCCCTCCGACAGGCACACTCCACTAGTAACAGCTGCAGCAAACAGAGCCCACCGAACCCTTCGGTGAAACAACCTTCGAACCCCTTCGGAGGGACCCCTTCGAATCAGAGGATATAATCTGTCAATCACTCATCACAAACTCCGAAATCAACCCTTGGTTTCTCATGTCTACTAAAAAGCTGCTGCTGAAGGGAGCAAGTAGAATACGAGCAGAGCACTTTTTACTTCAGGACAAAACATTTAGCAGCAACAAAACACCTTTTCAGAAAAATACAACAACTTTTTAGTGTTAAAACAGATGATCTAAAACCTTTTGTTCTGAAAAATCAATTAGATGAACATTAAACAAATTTCAGTTCTCATAGCAATTCTCAAATATGTTGCCAGAAATGATTTACTCAGCATGATCTAGCTTTTGACTGAACAATGGTAGAGAAATTTCTTGAAACAGAGATTCTGAATTTTGTAATCAATCAAAAAGAAATCAGTGAAGAACAACTCAGAACAAAACATTCTCTAAAAAGTTTCTATACATTTTTGATCTGGACAAACAAGGTGTATAGTATTGCATTAATATGTTCTAGTTGTCCTGAAGGATGTATGAAACATAGATGGTCATCTCAGATTACAACAAAATGCACTTCCAAGGATTAATCAAAACAAATCAGATGAGTGTATCATCAAGTACTTCAATAACATGCTATAGTTCCGACTTCAAATTTTCCAAGACAGAGTTCTTATGCAAACTGATGTATCACTTTTGATTAGCAAGATAATCAAAGGGAAATTTCAGAAACCAGATACAAACTTCAAAAATGGAACATTCAAAGCAACCACAACAAAAGTAGTATAAACAACAAACACAAGTTCTGCAGAGAAATTATCACAAAGAGGCTCTCAAAGATGAATCCAGACCAAAAATTTCATGCGCTAGAGTGACTTATAGATCCATCGCTGCACTGTAGATTTTTCGGATTGTGAACAGGAGCACTCGTAGGGAAAGTAATAGCTGTAGAAAATTGATGTAGTAGCTACAAAGTTCATCCAAAAAGAGAGAATCCAGCCCATGGCTATGGACCTCTATTTATAGGCTAGCCATGGGGGGGAATTCTGAAAAGAACCCTCTAGAACCTCTAATTTACATCAAGGTCCTATTCCTTGTAATATAATTTCAGAATTCAAGAAATCCTGAAAAATATATTAAAGGAGTACATTTACTCTAAACTCTTAAACTTTTTATTACACAATGACTCAACACTTTTAATATTTTTTTTAGAATTGGGAAATCCTGAAAAATACTAAAAGTTCACACATTACTCTAAATTACTCAAAACAAAAAGACTCCTAATTATTGAAATTAGCACATTTAGAGATGCGGCGGTTTTCAACAAAAACCGACAAAGCCTCTCAACTCTTCGACTCATGACACCGCTTTGCGACTCTGAGCACCAGCAAGCCTTTTCCGCTCTCGATACCCTCGAGCCATCTGATTATTTGTCCTGGCCTCCCTTTCGCAGACTCGGTCGTCACGCCGTCGCAACCATCCGTCCGTCCAAGTCTTGCTTGATCTTTTCATGCACTCTTGAGATTTTCTCCAACTTCACCCAGCCTCCCTGATCCTTGGCATCGAGCTCCCCGGTTGACCCTCGATCACTCTCCGTTGACAGTTGGTCATCATCTCCACCCTGCACATTCAAGACAAGCCAAAACAAGAACGCGACGCACCACCAAAACCCTCGGCACACAAACCTCATCTGTATATCAAACCCTTCGATGCACACAACCCAACACTCAACCAATCGCTCAACTGCTCATCCTTGTCAATCACTCATAATACAGACAGAAACCACCCTTAGTTTCACAAGGAGTTATGAACCTTGTCTTGGCTTCGTCTTCGCGTTTTAACCATATTTGATGGTATCCGGAGTACACGTCGAGGAAACTCAAGAGCTCGGAGCCAGCTGTAGAATCAACGAGCTAATCAATGTGGGGCATGGGGTAGGGGTCATGTGGGCATGCTTTATTTAGAGATGTGAAGTCAATGCACATGCGCCACTTGCCGGAGGCCTTTTTCTTTACGAAGACGGGGTTGGCTAAACACTATGTGTGGGCCACTTCCTGATGATCCCGGCTCTTAGTAATTTTTCTCCTTCCGCCTTGGTGAGGTCTGTTCTTTGGGCTTGATGAGCAGGCTGTGCTCAATGATTCTCCGGTCGACTCTGGGGATATCTTCATCTGACCAGGCGAAGACATCCAGATTATCTCAAACCACTTCTTCCAGTGAAGTGGCAATTTCCATGGGCAGCTCCTTGCCGAATTGGATGGGATAGTCCCCACCCTCCTTGATGATGATCTTCGTTACAACTTCACCTTCTGGGGTTGGCTTGAGGAGGGGACCTTCAAAGGGTCTCTTGACACCGAAGCATCTTCCGAATGCTCCTACACATTATTTACTTACCGGGAAACAAGGGGTGGGTCGTGGCCGTACTCCACCCTCCGCGCTACAGCTTGGTCACCGAGTTTTGCAAGTACTCCTTGCGTGGGCGTTTTCAGGCATAAATAATTATGATGTGCTACAGCCCCAAACTAGTTCAGCATTCTCCTTCCGAAGATAGAATTGTAAGCATAAGGGGCGTCGACGATGTCGAAGATAACTTCCTCCGATCTGGCCAGGTGCCCCACTTCGAAAGCGACCTCGAGGCCTACTTGGATGAGGGCATCGAGAGGAGGGCCTGCGAAGCCTTGTAGTGGACGGGCCGCTGGGAGTAAATGCCTCCATGGGATGCATAGTTGATCGAAGGCTTAGACGAAGATGATGTTCATGGAGCTTCCACCATTGACCAACACTCGCCGGACCTTAGTCCCTGCAATGTCAGCTATAATAACAAGAGGGTCTGTATGGGGGAACTTAATTCCAGTCACATCAACTGGCTAAATGTTTATAAGGGAGCAACTTTCACACTACATGGCATTAAGTCATAGGTGGTAAATACTCTTTCTATGATGCCTGCTGATCAACTGGCTAAATGTCATATGGGTAATGAAGTTTGGGCAATAGCTGTAGTATATTCTGATACAACTGGAAACACTAATGTGATACCAGTTGAAGTTCAAAAGGTACTAGATACATTTGTAGAGGTCTTTCAGGCTCCCTCTCAACTTCCTCCCTAGAGGGTTTTTGACCATGCCATTCCTCTTGTATCTGAGAAACCAAGTTGAAATGTGCCTTGGTTTCAAGTCTGTGATGAGTGATTGACAAGGCTTACCTTCTGGGTGAAGGGGTTCCTTCGAAGGGGTTCGGAGGTGTTTACCGAAGGGTTCGGTGTTTACTAGCTACAGCTGTGCAGCGGAGTGTGTCTATCGAAGGGGTCCGGCAGAGCACGATCACATGGTGGTACCAAAGGGATCGGTATTTTGGGCAGTACACCGGAGTGTGTACCGAAGGTTGTGTTACAGGAGAGGTCTCCGGGGTACTGGAAAATCTTGTCTGCTTGTCAGGGGCGCGCAGGTGACTTCAGAGGCGATGAGACGGTTTGTAGCAAGTGAACCTAGGTCAAGAGGGAGGCTTGATGCCAGGCGAGCAGGGAGCTCGGTCACGAAGGGTGCATGGGGTCGAGGTTGGACCTCGGGTCAAGGTGCGCCAGGCGAAGGCAGAAAGTTTGGAGGGTGGCTCCGGCTGAAGGTACGCCGAGGAAAAGTCCTCGGAGGTGAGGCACTCCGAAGGGTGCTCCGGAAGGAGTGGCTTTGAAGTATAATGGACAAAGTCCTCAGGATTGAGGTAAGGCCTTTGAAGAGATCCCCGGAGGGAGGCACTCGAAGGGACACCATCTGTACCCCCTTGTCTGGCTGAGAAAAAACAGTATAAACCCTAGGGGTAAAGTAGTCTATTCTCATAGCTGAGTTGTGCCTATAAATAGTGAGGCTGGCTAGGTCTAGGTAACACTTTCAAAAACCATTTTTGGAACTCCTAGAGCTAGCCGCCACATTCATGTACTCAGTATTGTGAGTCTTTTTTATTTCCTGTTCATGCAATGAAAATTTCATTCTGTTCTTTGCCTATTGCTTGAACATGTATTCCTGTTTTGCACTACATGTGTTGAGTTCTCTGTGCTACACTTTGATCTGTTCTAGCCAGAGTTTTTGCTCTATTTCTTTTCGAGCGAGGTGTGGTGATATCCTGAACATGCTATTTGTGTGTGTTTTTCGATGTATGTTCACTCTGTGTAAACTAGAGGCAAGTCCTCTCTGATTACTAGCGAAGCACTGAGTGAAGTTGGGCTTGAAGCCTGTTTTCTTTCCTCGGTCGAGGTCCTCGGCGTAGTCTGTTCCGTCTGCTTTCTGTCCTTTGAAATATGAAGCCTAGTACTAGTTGTTAGTGCATAATATCTGTTCGAAGCCCTCAGAGGGAAACTTACTCCTACGAGGTGTGAAGTGCGAAGCCTGCTCGAAGGCACCTCGTGTGTGGAGACTGCACTATCCTTGCTGAGTTGTGTTTTTGGGTTTGTGGGTGTGAGCGAAGTCTCCTTGTCTTCGACTTTTTACCCTTTGCGAAGCGTGTGTTCGGAGCTGTAAAATACCTCCAAACCAGACCTTTGAAGGGTGTATTCGAATCCTGTTCCACAGGAGATAGAATTTAAAACAGAAGGCTAGTTTTAGTCTGAAATTTTAAAAGCTCCCATTCACCCCCTCTCTGCTCGCCCATTTCAGTCCAACAGTATCTGGCACAATTCCCTTAAATTGTAGGCCATACAGGTATTCCCCTCCCCAAAAAGATGAGATTGAGAAACAAGTGACTGATATGTTGTCTACTGGTTTTATTACACCCAGTTTTAGTCCTTTTGCTTCTCCTGTGTTGTTGGTTAAAAAGAAGGATAATACTTGGAGGTTATGTGTTGATTACAGAAAACTCAATGATGTAACTATAAAAAAACAAGTTTCCCATGCCTATCATTGATGAATTGCTGGATAAATTAGGTGGTTCCACTCACTTTTCTAAATTAGATTTAAGGAGTAGGTATCACCAATTCTGGATGAGGGAAGTGGATGAGGAGAAAACTGCATTTAAGACACATCATGGTCATATCTAGTTTAGAGTCATGCCCTTTGGGCTTACTAATGCCCCAACCACCTTTTAGTGTCTCATGAACTCTATTTTTGCTCCACACATGAGGAAATTTGTTTTGGTATTCATGGATGATATTTTGGTCTATAGTAAATCATTATTTGAACATGTTCAACATCTCAATATGGTATTGGCTATTTTGAGAGACAACCATCTATATGCTAAAAGGAGCAAGTGCTCTTTTGCTTTATCTCAAATTGAGTACATGTGACATATTATATCTAATCAAGGTGTGGCAACTAATCCAAACAAAATTCTAGTAATGCAGAACTAGCCAGTTCCTAGTTCACTAATAGAATTAAGGGTATTTCTGGGACCCACAGGATACTATAGAAAATTTATTCACAACTATGGCATACTAACTAAGCCTCTTACTACTTTACTACATGGACAGAGTTAGCAAAATACCTCTGTTCGATGAGACTAACTTTGCTTATTGGAAGGTGCGCATGGAGGATTACTTGCTAAGCCAAGAAAATGCAATTTGGGAGATTGTGGACTCACAATACTCCATGCCTAAAACACGCACCACTCAAACAGAAAAAGATCAGTATAATTCTAACTCCAAAACTAGAAATATACTATTCATTGGTTTGAGTAGGAGTGAGTTTGATAGGGTTCAGCACCTAAGGACAATTAGGGAGATTTGGACTACACTCACTATTTTTCATGAGGGATCTACACAGATCAAGTCTAGGCGCCAAAGCACATACAATCAACAGTATCAGGTATTTGTGCAAGCGCCTGGTGAATCTATAGATGCTATGTTTTCTCGTTTTGATGCAATAGTGTGTAACTTGTGGTCTAATGGGACGCTTTCTTACAATGATCATGGCAGGGCTATCAAGCGTCTCTATGCTCTCGATCGTAGCATATGGGAAGTAAAGATATTCAGCATTAAGGAGTCCATAGGTTATGACACATTGACTTGTGATGAGCTCTTTAGCAAGCTGAAGTACACAGAGATTGCCAAGGCATCTCTTGCAGTGCACAGAAACTCTTTGACTCAGCCTTTGGCACTAGTTTCTGGCACTAGCCGTGGCACCACTGCAGAACCAAGCTCATCTGGCACTTGTGTTCTTGCAGGTGGTTTTGCTTTGTCCTCACTGGTCTCTATTGCTAAGGAGCATGTGGATACTCTGGATGATGAAGAGCTTGCTCTCATTGCTAGGAGATTCACCCGTTTTCACAATGACAGACGGGATCAGAGGAGAAGTGGCTTTATTGGGTGTTTTGAGTGTAGTGACATTTCTCACATAAAGGCCAATTGTCCTAAGCTTAAGAGGAGAGATGAGAGTGAGTGCCCCAAACACCACAAGGAGAGGAAACCTTATGTGAAGGGTAAGCGCGACAAGGTGGCTAAGAGGGTAGCCAAGGCCGCCTCCGGAGCTTTTGTCGTGGCACTCAGCGACATCGACACTTCCTCAACTAAGGAGTCAAGCTCCGATGAGGAGGAATAGTCTCCAAGGAAGGAGGAGAAGAAGGAGAAGAAGGCAAGGGATTTCACCGGCCTTTGTTTCATGGCTGACAGCAATCACAGTAGCGATGAGCTTGACTCATCTGAGGTACCTCTATCCAATGACCAGCTTTCAATTAAAGTATATGAATTGAATGAACTAGTTCTTGGTCAGGATAGATTACTTGTTCAGGCTGCTAGAGATAGAAAAGACCTTAGACCTAGGCTAGAATCTGTTTCTACTGATTATGCCATACTTAAGTCTAAAATTGGTGATGTTGAATGTGAATCCTGCAATGTCGTCATGAGTGAGCCTGCTCAGTTGCGTTCTGTGCATGCTCAAACTATTGATGAGCTTGAAACTACATAGAAGCAACTTTTGCTGGTGGAGTCTAGACCTATTTCCTATGATGCTTGTTCAAACTGCTCCTTATTGATTAATAGCATTAATTTGAGAGACAAGCATGTTAGGGAGTTAGAGGCTAGATTGGAGAGTGCTGATTGTTCTAAGGATGTGCAGCCTACTTGTCCCACCTGCATCATCCTTAAGGACCAACTCAGTTTTGCTAGAGGGCAAGCTGAAAATCTTATGACTGAAAATGAATACCTTCTTTCTGTGGTTAACAAATGCACTAAGGGAAAGGGTAGGATGGATTTGCTCTTGGCCAAGACCAAGATGTGTGCTGACAGGGCGGGGTTAGCTCTAGGATTGAGTTTTGAGAGAACTCCTTCAGACAATAAAAACAACATTATTTTTATCTCACCCACTACCTTGGAGAAAGAAAGAGCCCAGTTAGACACTCCATCAGCCAAAAAGCCTACCCAAACTCCAAAGAAAACCTCTCCTCCTGCCAAGAAAATTCCTCCCAAGAAGAACCTTCTGAAGAAACCCAAGGAACATGTGAGAACTATTCCTTTGATCCATGAGAGTGCCCCTAGGAGAGTGTTTCACTGCTCTTACTGCCAGCGGGTGGGTTATTTGGTTGGGTTTTGCTATCGTCGCATCAAGGATGAGCGACGTTCTCAGGCGTTGAGTTTTCAGGATATGCATTACCATTCTCCAGGTATGCATGAGCCAGACTTTTGCTCACGTCCTGGCTTTGAGGCTCCTCGTGTTTTCCGGAGAGGTTATGTCTCTCGTGGTGTACACCATGACTCATATGGTGCTAGACCATGTGTAGGTAGCATTATACCTCTACAGATTGGGAGACCTTGTCGTGCATATAGATTGCGTCATGTAGGTAGACCTCGCACTTTTGCATCATTCTATTTTACCTGTGCGTAGACAGTCCATTTTTACTATGCCTACTGCTTGTATCTCTTAGTGCTAGACGCCTCATCATAATTTCACTCATCCCAGCACTGAGCGATCGAGGTTTTCTCATTTTGTGTAGGCGTCAGATCGAGGCTTGGAGGGCACGTGGATCATGGTTCTCTAGCCTCACCACAACCAAGCAAAAGGAACAAATCACTTTCGGCAACAACCGAAGAAGTAGAGTGAAAGATAAATGTGTGGTAAGAATCAACTCGAATTTCACTCTCAAATATGTTGCTTTGGTTGAAAACTTGGGATACAATTTTCTTTTTGTATCCCAGTTGCTTGATAAGGGCTTCGAAGTGCGATTTCATCACGATACTTCGCAAGTACTCAATTCTGATGGCGTTTAGGTTTATAAGATCTTTAGAGTTGGGAGAGTTTTTGGAGCAGATTTTTCTGAGTCTTCTAGTTCTTCTCACTGCTTAGTAGCCCATTCGACTTCTGAGCTTTGGAAGTGACATAGGAGACTAGGGCATATGAGCTTTGAGTTGCCCACTCGTTTGAGTGCCCTAGGTTTGATCTGAGGATTGCTGAAGCTCAAATTTGAGAAGAATTTAGTTTGCGCTCCTTTTCAACATGGGAAAATGATTGCCACCTCACACTCACCAGTAACTATGGTGATCACTAAACAACCCAGAGAGCTTCTTCATATGGACACCGTAGGTCCTTTCCGGGTTAGTTCTTTAGGCGGCAAATGGTATGTTCTTTTCATTGTCGATGACTTCTCTCGTTACTCTTGGGTCTTATTTCTAGCCAGCAATGATAAAGTGTTTTCACACTTTCAGAGCTTGGTTTTGAGACTTTTTACTGAATTCCTAGGTGCATTGAAATTCATTCGAAGTGATAATAGCATTGAGTTCAAAAATGGTCTCTTTGTTGACTTTTGCATGGAGCATGGCATAGAACATCAATTCTCTGCTCTACGGGTTCCTCAACAGAACGGTGTTGTTGAGAGAAAGAACCACACTTTGGTTGAGATGGCTAGGACGATGCTCAATGAGCACAGGACTCCTAGAAAGTTTTGGGCTGAGGCCATGAACACTGCTTGCTACATCTCAAACCAAATTTTTATACGCTCAATTTTGAACTTGACTTCATACGAGCTGTGTTTTGGGAGACAACCAAAAGTTACTCATCTTCGAGTATTTGGATGTCGGTGCTTTATCCTGAAATGTGGTAACTTGGATAAATTCGAGTCACGTTCTTCGTGTTTTTAATTTAGAAACTAACACTGTCATTGAGTCATGTGATGTGACTTTTCATGAATCAACCTCCTATGTTAGCTCTTATTTTGAACAGGAAAATGAACACGATATGGAGCAAGCCATCTTTGAAGACAAAGATCCTCACGATTTCGAGGATGATCCCCTACTACCCTTGATATCGACCCCCGAAGCCAACCCCGCTTCAATCACTTCGGCAAGAGGCCCCGAAGCTACAACCTCGACATCGGTCATCTTCGACCATTCACCGGCACAAGTTGAGGGGGAGACTACATCCCGCCGCGAGGCTCCTCATCACATTCAAAGGATGCATCCTCCCGAGCAGATCATTGGTGAGCTTGATCAAAGGGTAACATGTTCTCATGCTCACTTCATTGATTCTGCATTTGTTGCTTCTTTCGAGCCATTAGATGTGAGTCATGCTTTATCTGATTCTAGTTGGATCAATGCCATGTGTTGGCATAAAAGATTATGCTAACAGGTTCTCTAAGATTAAGAACTAACAAACAAAGAGTTTGTGAAGCGAACTATCTCAAGCCTCCGAATAGGATAATAGCTCGAAGTAGTTCGAAGTTGTGTATTGAATATCTGAATATTCGATGCCTATTATAGGGTGAGAAGGGGGTATTTATAGGTAAAAATCTTAAGGAAAAGACCTTTTTACCCCTCAGTTACAACCGACATAGTAGAAACTATTTCGGTACCCCTAATAGGGCTAAAATGGTAAAATACTAAACTAATTAGAAAGAAGATAAGTCTTCTGTCCTTGCTGGCAGTTATTGTAGCGCCCCGATTTAACAAATCGAGACATTATTGTATTTCATAAGAAAAACAATAATACAAGAGGTTCATCATGCGACAATCATACATACGACAGTGTTCATGGTACGCAGACCATATTTATTACATCACAGTTTTAATAAAAACAATAAGTAAAAATAATTAGATAGCGGCATGACGAACATCTTCTCCGGGATTTTTCTTCTCGACTGGGTCGCTACTCCAGACCGTCTTCGTAGTAAGCATCCTCTGTGGGGTCCAACGGGTATGAGTACAAAAAGTACTCAACAAGCCACCGCAAAATGCAAGTAATAATGCAGGATAATAAACAAGGAAAGGTAATGGCTAGCATTGCGGAAAAGTACAGCTTTAGTTATTGCAGTTAGTGTAGTCACATTTTTAATCATGCGGAAAAGTAAACAAGAACATCAACAACACAACTAACTCGAGGAGTACGTTTTACCTCCTCGCACAACAGTCCTTACATGTCAATCCATCATGCACATACATACTTAAAGTAAACTAACTGGGGGATGTCACGCAACCCGCCCTTGACCGTGGGCTCGGCTTTTCGAAAAGATTTAAGACTCTGATCAGAGATGTACTACTGTACCCACAAGGCACGCACTCATCCCAAACGAGATGACCCATACCACGGGAACTCGTGCCAAAACCTCAATATGAGAGGTTCCAAGCGATAACCACCCGCTCTAGGTTTCGCCGGCGCGCCGGGCCGCATCCCGGCTAACGTCGCACCCCCTTTTGCGCCACATTGGTACAAGTCACCCGCAGGTGCAACTTGACCCATCTCCAAATGGTGGCCTCGGTTTGGAACAACCCATACCTTAGTTAGGACTTACCCCCTAGACTTGTGGTTAGTACGTAAGTGTATTGCAACGGATCCCTCAGATCGGTCCTTATAGTGCCCCGGGTGCTACCGACCAATGCCCTAGCTTGCACCCGGAACCCACCATGCATACACTCACAACCATAACTCATCACCAACAGAATTTCCAAGGATAAGAAGTAACGGGGATCATATAATAGAACCATTTTGCTACGACTCATTTTTATCCTATAGCGATCATGTCAATACATTGGACACTAGCTAATATCATTGATCATATGGTGACAAGGAGGTTAGGAGAGATAGCATGGCTTGGGTTGCACATCAAGGTCGGGGATCCTAAATAAATATAATGTAAGGGTTCATTTGACTAATGCACATATAACCTATGTGTTTTAGCGATAGTTTAATCAAACATGGGTTCAATATGCTCAAAAGATTGGTTTGGTGACTTGCCTTGTTCAGCAAAGGGAGAGGGAGGGACTTCGGGGAAGTACTCCGGCTCCTCGGCGACGTCGTAGTCTTTTTAATATAATAAGGTAAAATAAAAAGAACAGATTCAATCAAACAATATAACATCACATTATAAGCACATAAGTTACAGTTGGTTTGATTAAAAATAAAATGATTTCAATTGTTAAGGTCCTGTGGTTTATCTCATAATTAAATTTTAAAGGAATTTAAAAAGTAGTCCTCTTTTAAAAAGGGGTTTTAAAAGGGGTTATTATCATTTTTAAGTTCTCTAATAGATTTAAAATGAAAGCTTCATAGAAAACTTAGTGATCTGTTCATATCATCATGAAATAAATAAATACAAACTCTAATGAAATTTAAATAATTAAATTTACATTTTTAACCTAAGGGTATTTAAACATCTATTTAAATAAACATGAAATGTCCAATGTAAACCTACTGTTTTTATTGTATAAACATGTAGAGAATAATATTATGAATTTTCTGAAATTGGAATGGCAATTTTTAGAGTTCAAATGCGCCAGATATGAATTTTACAAGTTTTAAACCTTTTCTGGAATTTATTTTCAAATTTTAAATCCCTCGGGTCCACGGTGAGCCAGGCTCACGGTGAACCCGCGCACTGTGCGCGTGCGCCGGGTCGATCTGGACCGTCGGATCCAGATCCGACGCGCGAGGGCGAGGCGGGGCGCGTAAGTTGGCGTGGACGGCCAGGATTAAAACGTTCGAAGGGGTACCACGTGGACGCACGAAATCGCACGCCGGTTTTAAATGAAAACGAACGCGTGAGATCGCACCGTACCACTTTACTCAGATCCGACGGCCCGGATTAAACCGAACAGATGATTTAATCCCAAGCGTTGGATCTGGATCGCACGGCCAGGATTGAATCCGGCACAGTGCGTGTCGGGGGGGTAAAGTACCCCTTCTTCCCCGACTCCGGCGATGCGACGGCGAGCGATTCCGGTGAGGTCGAGGGTTATCTAGTCTAGCTAGGACTAAAAACGGAAAGGGGGTACCGAGGGGAACAAAAGGGTACCCTTGCGGTGGTCCGGGGTCGACGGGGTGAGGCCGGCGACGAGCGGTGGCGGCGAAGGTTCTCGGTTCCTCAGCGGGGACGGCGATCCGGCGAGGTTCGTCGTCGACGAAGTGGTGGCCGAGGTCGGTGAGGTCCGTACGGTCGCAGTGGTGCGGTCGGCGAGGAGGGAGGGGGACTCCGGCGACGGCGAGCGACGGCGAGCGACGGCTGGGGCGAGGGCGACGGTGGTGCGCAAAAATGGGAAATGCAAGGGCTCTGTTGGTTCTCTCAGCGATTGGGCGTAGGGGCATAACGCGGACGGCCAGGGGGTTTATATAGGGTCATCGACGGGGGCAGAGGGGGCGTAATCGAGGGAGGCCGGGAGTAAAAGCTCTCTTCAACGCCGGCGAGCTCCTGCCGTGCATGCGAGCGCCAATCCGGGGGCGATGACGCGGTGAAATAAAGGGGGAAACGGTCGGGGGAGCGCGGGGAAATCAATGCCGTCGATTAATTAGGGTGAGGGGGCCGGCGAGAGCGAATCCGAGGAGGGCTAGGGTTTCGGCCGGCGGGGGGGATTTGGGGGCGGATCCCACGGGGAAGACGGGTCCGACAGGTGGGCCAAGGTGGTCAGCGGGTGCGAGCGCGTGAGAGAGGGGACTGACAGGCGGGTTCGAGGCGTCGGGCGCGCGCGCGAAGAGAGGAGTGGTCGCTGATAGGTGGGGTCCGGTTGTCAGTCTGGGCGCGTGGGTGGAGTGGGCTGGGCCGGTCGGGAGAGGGAGAATGGAGGGAGGGGAGCCCATTACTGTTTTCCAAGGTTTTCTGATTAAAATAATTGCAGAAAATGGTTTAAATCTTTTGGGGCATTTCCAAAGTGGGTAAAAATTTGTAAAAATTCTCAAAAACATTTCTTGGCCTTGGGAGTCTATACAAAAATTTTCAGCTCCTGGTTTGGCCATCTACTCTATGTTGTAGTTCAAAAGGGTATAAAAGAGTATTAAAAGTATTTTCAGAAATATAAATTCCAAGAAATTGAATTTAATAATGTTTTTATTGTTTTGAAAATTTGGGGTGTCACAAACCTATCCCCCTTACAAGAATCTCATCCTCGAGATTGGAACGTTACTCGAATAATTCGGGATATTGGTCTTTCAGTTCGTCTTCCTTTTCCCAAGTGGCTTCTTCGGCGGGATGGTTGTTCCATTGGACTTTGCAGAAGCGAACAACGCGACTCCTGGTTACTCTCTCCTTGGTTTCCAAGATCTTGACGGGTTTCTCTATGTAGGTCAAGTCTTCTTGGACATTAAGCTGCTGAAGGTCGGCTTGCTCGGTGGGTACACGGAGGCACTTCTTCAGTTGAGAGACATGGAACACATCGTGAACGCCTGCCAAGGATGGGGGCAGTTCGAGTTGATATGCCACTTCTCCCTGTCGTCGGAGGATCTGGAAAGGTCCGACGTAGCGGGGTGCTAGTTTGCCTTTCATGTTGAACCTTTGAGTGCCACGGAGGGGAGTGACTCGGAGGTAGACATAATCGCCCTCCTCAAACGCTAGGTCTCTTCGACGGTTGTCGGCATAGCTCTTTTGCCTGGATTGGGCTGCCTTCAATCGGTCTCTTATGATCTTAACCTTCTCTTCAGCTTCTCGTAATAAATCAGTCCCAAACAGTTGTGACTCTCCGGTTTGATCCCAGAGTAACGGCGTTCGGCACTTACGTCCATAGAGTGCTTCGAACGGGGACATTTGCAGGCTGGCTTGATAGCTGTTGTTGTAGGAGAACTCTGCATACGGTAAGTTCTTGTCCCACATTCCGCCAAAGTCTAGAGCACAAGGTCTAAGCATATCCTCCAATATCTGGTTGACCCTTTCGGTTTGACCGTCGGTCTGTGGATGATAGGCGGTGCTAAAGTTCAGCCGGGTGCCGAGTTCCTCTTGAAGGTTCTTCCAAAACTTGGAGGTAAACTGACTCCCGCAGTCAGATACAATCTTCTTAGGAACTCCATGAAGGCACACGATCCGGGTCATATACAACTCAGCCAACTTGGCGACGGTGTAAGTTGTCTTGACCGGAACGAAGTGAGCTACCTTGGTGAGTCGGTCGACGATCACCCAGATAGAATCATGACCAGCTTGGGTCCTGGGTAGTCCCGTGATGAAGTCCATTCCTATCTCTTCCCACTTCCATTCAGGGACCTTGAGAGGTTGAAGAAGTCCGGCAGGCCTCTGATGCTCTGCCTTGACTCGCCGGCATGTGTCGCACTTAGCCACATACTCAGCTATTTCTCTCTTCATGCTGACCCACCAATATTTTTCCTTTAGGTCTTGATACATCTTCGTACTCCCGGGATGGATGGAGTATAATGTATCATGGGCTTCTTGAAGGATGAGGGTCTTCAACTCAGGTAGGTTGGGTACGCATACTCGGTTTCCGAACCAGATGGTACCATGCTCGTCTTCGGAAAATCCGGGGGCTTTACCCTTCCTCATGTTCTGCTGGATCTCCAGGATGTCCGGATCTTCCTTCTGCTTCTCTCGGATCTAGTCTATTAAGACAGGCCGAGACTCCAAGGCAGCGAGATACGCTCGAGTGGTGATCCCTAGGTTTAACCTTTCCATCTCCTTATACAGTAAAGGAGCTTGGTCCTGAATCATGATGGCATTGTAGTACCCTTTTCGACTAAGGGCGTCTGCCACCACATTCGCTTTGCCCGGATGATAATGGATGCCCAAGTCGTAATCCTTGATCAGTTCCAACCATCTCCTTTGCCTGAGATTCAGATCTGGTTGGGTGAATATGTACTTGAGGCTCTTGTGGTCGGTGAAGACCTCACACCGATTCCCCACAAGGTAATGTCTCCATATCTTCAAGGCATGAACCACGGCTGCTAATTCCAGGTCGTGGGTTGGGTAGTTCAGCTCATGCGGTCTCAGCTGTCGGGAGGCGTAGGATATCACTTTCCCTTCTTGCATTAAGACGCATCCCAATCCTTGACGAGAGGCATCACAGTAGACGTGGAAGTCTTCCCGGATGTCTGGCAGAGTCAGAATGGGAGCTGACACTAGCTTCTTCTTGAGGGTCTGGAAGCTTTCTTCGCAATCGGGGGTCCATTCGAATTTTACTTCCTTCTGCAGAAGTCTGGTCATAGGCTTGGCGATCTTGGAAAAATTCTCGATGAACCAGCGGTAGTATCCGGCCAATCCGAGAAAACACCGGATCTCGGTCACGGTTGTTGGCTGCAGCCAGTTGGTTACTGCTTCCACGGTGGTTGGGTCCACTGCTATTCCTCCGGCAGATATAACATGGCCGAGGAACTTTACCTCAGACGACCAAAATTCGCATTTGCTGTATTTGGCGTACAATTGCTGCTCCCTTAGCTTTCCGAGGGTCAGACGGAGGTGAGTCTCGTGTTCTTCCTTGGTCTTGGAGTAAACGAGGATATCGTCGATGAATACCACGATGAACTTGTCCAAGAACTCCATGAATACATTGTTCATCATGTTCATGAAAAAGGCCGGGGCATTCGTGAGTCCGAACGACATCACGGTGTACTCATAGAGTCCATAGCGGGAGGTGAAGGCAGTCTTGGGTATGTCTTCTTCTCTAATCCTCAACTAGTGATAACCTGACCTGAGGTCGATCTTAGAAAACACCGAGGATCCTTTCAGCTGATCGAACAGGTCGTCGATCCGAGGAAATGGGTACTTGTTCTTGATGGTTACGTCATTCAAGGCTCTATAGTCCACGCACATCCTCTTGGTCTTGTCCTTCTTCATGGCAAATATTACCGGTGCACCCCAGGGTGAGGTACTCGGTCGGATGTACCCTTTCTGCTCTAGGTCTTCGATGTTGCTCTTGACTTCGGCTAGTTCATTGGCGGCCATTCGGTATGGGCGCTTGGAGATTGGAGTGGTCCCGGGGACAAGTTCGATTCTGAATTCGATGTCCCGCTTGGGAGGCATTCCGGGTAGGTCTTCAGGGAAGACATCCGCAAACTCCTTGACTATAGGCACCTCTTCAAGAGCTATCGAGCGAAGGGATGCTCCGAGTGGCTTGCGACTGGTCATCCGAAAGGTGACGGCTGCGCCTTCCGGGTTGGTCACCGTGACGGACTTGTTGGCACAGTCGATCACTCCCTTGTGTTTCATCAACCAATCCATCCCTAGTATGAGGTCAAGTCCGGTGCATTGGATGAGAACTGGCTCGGCCCGAAACAGTACTCCTTGGATGATGATTTGAACCTTAGGGCTGTATAAGAGGGCTAAGGTCCTGTTGCCAGGAGTGGCAATCACCATGGGAATGGGTAGAGGGAGCACGTCCAGTTTGTTTGTTTTCACAAAATCTTCCGAGATGAAGGAGTGTGTTGCTCCAGAGTCAAATAATATTACGGCTGGTACGGAATTCATAGTGAACGTACCAAGCATGACTTCAGGAGCCTCCTGAGCTTCCTCCGCGCTGATGTGGTTGACGCGGGCACGAACCGCTTGGCTGGGTGCTGCGCCTTGGGTCTGCTTGGGGTGAGGACACTGGTGCGAATAGTGCGCTTCCTTGCGGCAGTTGAAGCAAACTACCGGCCTCCCTTGGCGATCCTTCAAGACCGGGGCCTTGGCGGCTGGTGTCGGCTGAGCGGCCGGAGCTGGTGGAGTGGGGCGAGGATGCCCGGCGTTGGATCCACCGCGGCGTGAGGTGGCCTGAAGGCGGGCCGAGGATGGTAGGCGGGCGCTGGTGGCGGAGGGACGAAGCGGGGCCTCTGCGAGTTCGCCTGCTGATGCCTGAAGGCGATCATCTTCCTCTTCTTGACGTCCAGCTTGTTCTGCTCAGTCTCTTGAATGAGCGCTTTGTTGACTAGCCGTTAGAAGTCGGCGAAGTCGGCGGCGACGAGCTGGATGGATAGCTCATCCTTAAGTCCCCTGAGGAACTTGGCTTGGCGGAGGGCGTCGGTGCGCACTTCCTCCGGTGCGTAGCGGGCGAGGCGGTTGAACTCATGGAGGTACTCCATGACGGTCCGGTTGCCTTGCTGCAGGTCGCGGAACTCCTGCTGTTTTACCGCGATGACACCGGCGGGGACGTGGGCAGCACGAAAGGCGATGGTGAACTCCGCCCAAGTCACCACGTGGTCCTCTGGCTGGGACTCACGATAGTTGTCCCACCATTCAGGCGGCGGGACCCTGGAGCTGGTGAGTGCAGAAGGCCACTCGCTCCCGGTCGGTGCAGGGGAGGAGGTCGAGCTTCTTTCCGATGGTGCGAAGCCAATCTCCGGCCTCCATCGGGTTGGTGGTGCTCGAGAAGATGGGCGGGCGCACGCGCAGAAACTCGGAGAGTTGTGGAGCGGGCGCGGGCGCTGGTGCGCGAGGGGCGGGTTCCCCGTTCTGCAGATGGTCCAACTGAGCCTGTTGGTTCTGCATTTGGGTGAGGAGGGCGGTGATCAGGTGGTTCTGATTCGCCATCATCTCCGCCAAGGTGGGGTGGTTGGCGGAAGGCGACCCAGACTGTCGTGGGCCCGTTGCACCCCAGTTGGGTACAACACCCTCAGGCGCATCACGGCTTCCTCCTGCTCCGTTGTTGGAGCCGGTGTTCTGGTGGTCGGTCATCTTCTGAATACACATAGTGATAAAACAAAGATAACGAAACAATAATACAACCAAAAATACCAAGCACATAAATATATAGGGTGGTATAAATTGTTCATTACATCCAAGATCTTATTCCATCTACAACACAACTCGTTGCAGACGGCACCACATACAAAATTATGATTTTTATTTAGATAGCGACTCCTAACGTCTACTCGCCACCGGAGGCGGTCTCCGTGCTCTCGGAACCACGAGTGCGTGGCTCTAGAGAGATGGTGGGCTCGAGAAAATTCTCGATGATGGAGTCGGAGACGAGGCCGGAGCGTGGTGTAGGGGCGCTGGTGGAGGGTCTGGCGGGGGAGGGTCGTGGCGGGATCCTCTTGAGGTGAGGGAGGGGCTCACGGATGGGCTTCTTCTTCCTTGGAAGAAGAGGAACCATCTCCGCTATATCCTTCTGCAGCTGCATGATCTTGCGCTGCAACTCGCCATTCTGCTGGATCAAGTTCTTCGTTTCTTCACGAAGGAACTCAACCGCCTCATGGTGCTCGTCGGCGTCGAGCACCGCCTCGGTGTGGAGATCATCCATGGCCTGTAGAAGACGCGACTGCCGGGCCATGACCGGATCACGCACGGAGTGAACTCCGAGGTAGATGCTACGGTGGGCTCCGGGAGTACGCTTCGGCACGAGCCGGAAGGACGAGTTCTGAAGACGATCGTCGTAGATCATCCTCAGCTCCATGAGGGCCTGGAGGGCGACTCGTTGGCACGCGACGTCAAAAGTCGGGCCTCCAAGTGCGGTGGTGTAGGGCGGCAGGTGTTCTCCTGGAGCCGTGGATGGTGAGGGAGACGTCGCAAGGTCCGGCGAACTCGTCAGGGTACACTCCTTGGAATTCGGGTTCGAAGAGGAATCCGAGGAAGGTGAGCATCATGCGGAGCTCCCGGACAAAGCCCTCGTAGTGGCGGCAGTAGCTGTGGACTTGGTAGAGGAGAGGAACAAAGTTTATGAAGTAGATTTTCGAGAAATAATTTCCTATGGCTAATGGCTAGGCGGGTCTGTTTGGCTTCCTACAGTCGAGTCGGCTCTGATACCATCTTGTAGCGCCCCGATTTAACAAATCGAGACATTATTGTATTTCATAAGAAAAACAATAATACAAGAGGTTCATCATGCGACAATCGTACATAAGACAGTGTTCATGGTACGCAGACCATATTTATTACATCACAGTTTTAATAAAAACAATAAGTAAAAATAATTAGATAGCGGCATGACGAACATCTTCTCCAGGATTTTTCTTCTCGACTGGGTCGCTACCCCAGACTGTCTACGTAGTAAGCATCCTCTGTGGGGTCCAACGGGTATGAGTACAAAAAGTACTCAACAAGCCACCGCAAAATGCAAGTAATAATGCAGGATAATAAACAAGGAAAGGTAATGGCTAGCATTGCGGAAAAGTACAGCTTTAGTTATTGCAGTTAGTGTAGTCACATTTTTAATCATGCGGAAAAGTAAACATGAACATCAACAACATCAACTAACTCGAGGAGTACATTTTACCTCCTCGCACAACAGTCCTTACATGTCAATCCATCATGCACATACATATTTAAAGTAAACTAACTGGGGGATGTCACGCAACCCGCCCTTGACCGTGGGCTCGGCTTTTCGAAAAGATTTAAGACTCTGATCAGAGATGTACTACTGTACCCACAAGGCACGCACTCATCCCAAACGAGATGACCCATACCACGGGAACTCGTGCCAAAACCTCAATATGAGAGGTTCCAAGCGATAACCACCCGCTCTAGGTTTCGCCGGCGCGCCGGGCCGCATCCCGGCTAACGTCGCACCCCCTTTTGCGCCACATTGGTACAAGTCACCCGCAGGTGCAACTTGACCCATCTCCAAATGGTGGCCTCGGTTTGGAACAACCCATACCTTAGTTAGGACTTACCCACTAGACTTGTGGTTAGTACGTAAGTGTATTGCAACGGATCCCTCAGACCGGTCCTTATAGTGCCCCGGGTGCTACCGACCAATGCCCTAGCTTGCACCCGGAACCCACCATGCATACACTCACAACCATAACTCATCACCAACAGAATTTCCAAGGATAAGAAGTAACGGGGATCATATAATAGAACCATTTTGCTACGACTCATTTTTATCCTATAGCGATCGTGTCAATACATTGGACACTAGCTAATATCATTGATCATATGGTGACAAGGAGGTTAGGCGAGATAGCATGGCTTGGGTTGCACATCAAGGTCGGGGGATCCTAAATAAATATAATGTAAGGGTTCATTTGACTAATGCACATATAACCTATGTGTTTTAGTGATAGTTTAATCAAGCATGGGTTCAATATGCTCAAAAGATTGGTTTGGTGACTTGCCTTGTTCAGCAAAGGGAGAGGGAGGGACTTCGGGGAAGTACTCCGGCTCCTCGGCGACGTCGTAGTCTTTTTAATATAATAAGGTAAAATAAAAAGAACACATTCAATCAAACAATATAACATCACATTATAAGCACATAAGTTACAGTTGGTTTGATTAAAAATAAAATGATTTCAATTGTTAAGGTCCTGTGGTTTATCTCATAATTAAATTTTAAAGGAATTTAAAAAGTAGTCCTCTTTTAAAAAGGGGTTTTAAAAGGGGTTATTATCATTTTTAAGTTCTCTAATAGATTTAAAATGAAAGCTTCATAGAAAACTTAGTGATCTGTTCATATCATCATGAAATAAATAAATACAAACTCTAATGAAATTTAAATAATTAAATTTACATTTTTAACCTAAGGGTATTTAAACATCTATTTAAATAAACATGAAATGTC
The DNA here is from genome assembly GCA_019279435.1 of Zizania palustris. Classification (NCBI taxonomy): domain Eukaryota; kingdom Viridiplantae; phylum Streptophyta; class Magnoliopsida; order Poales; family Poaceae; genus Zizania; species Zizania palustris. The sequence goes on along the minus strand of JAAALK010000285.1, from coordinate 64,878,675 downwards.
CAATGTAAACCTACTGTTTTTATTGTATAAACATGTAGAGAATAATATTATGAATTTTCTGAAATTGGAATGGCAATTTTTAGAGTTCAAATGCGCCAGATATGAATTTTACAAGTTTTAAACCTTTTCTGGAATTTATTTTCAAATTTTAAATCCCTCGGGTCCACGGTGAGCCAGGCTCACAGTGAACCCGCGCACTGTGCGCGTGCGCCGGGTCGATCTGGACCGTCGGATCCAGATCCGACGCGCGAGGGCGAGGCGGGGCGCGTAAGTTGGCGTGGACGGCCAGGATTAAAACGTTCGAAGGGGTACCACGTGGACGCACGAGATCGCACGCCGGTTTTAAATGAAAACGAACGCGTGAGATCGCACCGTACCACTTTACTCAGATCCGACTGCCCGGATTAAACCGAACAGATGATTTAATCCCATGCGTTGGATCTGGATCGCACGGCCAGGATTGAATCCGGCACAGTGCGTGTCGGGGGGGTAAAGTACCCCTTCTTCCCCGACTCCGGTGATGCGACGGCGAGCGATTCCGGCGAGGTCAAGGGTTATCTAGTCTAGCTAGGACTAAAAACGGAAAGGGGGTACCGAGGGGAACAAAAGGGTACCCTTGCGGTGGTCCGGGGTCGACGGGGTGAGGCCGGCGACGAGCGGTGGCGGCGAAGGTTCTCGGTTCCTCGGCGGGGACGGTGATCCGGCGAGGTTCGTCGTCGACGAAGTGGTGTCCGAGGTCGGTGAGGTCCGTACGGTCGCAGTGGTGCGGTCGGCGAGGAGGGAGGGGGACTCCGGCGACGGCGAGCGACGGCGAGCGACGGCTGGGGCGAGGGCGACGGTGGTGCACAAAAATGGGAAATGCAAGGGCTCTGTTGGTTCTCACAGCGATTGGGCGTAGGGGCATAACGCGGACGGCCAGGGGGTTTATATAGGGTCATCGGCGGGGGCAGAGGGGGCGTAATTGAGGGAGGCCGGGAGTAAAAGCTCTCTTCAACGCCGGCGAGCTCCTGCCGTGCATGCGAGCGCCAATCCGGGGGCGATGACGTGGTGAAATAAAGGGGGAAACGGTCGGGGGAGCGCGGGGAAATCAATGCCGTCGATTAATTAGGGTGAGGGGGCCGGCGAGAGCGAATCCGAGGAGGGCTAGGGTTTCGGCCGGCGGGGGGGATTTGGGGGCGGATCCCGCGGGGAAGACGGGTCCGACAGGTGGGCCAAGGTGGTCAGCGGGTGCGAGCGCGCGAGAGAGGGGACTGAGAGGCGGGGTCGAGGCGTCGGGCGCGCGCGCGAAGAGAGGAGTGGTCGCTAACAGGTGGGGTCCGGTTGTCAGTCCGGGCGCGCGGGTGGAGTGGGCTGGGCCGGCCGGGAGAGGGAGAATGGAGGGAGGGGAGCCCATTACTATTTTCCAAGGTTTTCTGATTAAAATAATTGCTTAAAATGGTTTAAATCTTTTGGGGCATTTCCAAAGTGGGTAAAAATTTGTAAAAATTCTCAAAAACATTTCTTGGCCTTGGGAGTCTATACAAAAATTTTCAGCTCCTGGTTTGGCCATCTGTAGCACCCCGATTTAACAAATCGAGACATTATTGAATTTCCATAGAAAAACAATAATACAAGAGGTTCATCATGCGACAACGTACATACGATAAAATCCATGGTACGCAGACCATATTTATTACAACATTGTTTTAATAAAAAGCGGTAATAAGATAATTAAACAGCGGCATGACGAACGTCTCCTTCAGGATCTTTCTTCTCGACTGGGTCGCTACTCCAGACCGTCTTCAAGATAAGCATCCTCTGTGGGGTCCAACGGGTATGAGTACAAAAAGTACTCAACAAGCCACCGCAAATGCAAATAATAATGCAGGATAATAAACAAGGAAGGATAATGGCTAACATTGCGGAATAAAGCAGTTGCAGTTATGGCATTTAGTGTAATCACATTTTAATCATGCGGAAAGTAAACATGAGCATCATCAACATCAACTAACTCGAGGAGTACGTTTTACCTCCTCGCACAACGGTCCTTACATGTCAATCCATCATGCACATACATATTCAAAGTAAACTAACTGGGGGATGTCACGCAACCCGCCCTTGACCGTGGGCTCGGCTTTTCGAAAAGATTTAAGACTCTGATCAGAGATGTACTACTGTACCCACAAGGCACGCACTCATCTCAACGAGATGACCCATTTCACGGGAACTCGTGCCAAAACCTCAATATGAGATGTTCCAAGCGATAACCACCCGCTCTAGGTTTCGCCGGCGCGCCGGGCCGCATCCCGGCTAACGTCGCACCCCCTTTTGCGCCACATTGGTACAAGTCACCCGCAGGTGCAACTTGACCCATCTCCAAATGGTGGCCTCGGTTTGGAACAACCCATACCTTAGTTAGGACTTACCCACTAGACTTGTGGTTAGTACGTAAGTGTATTGCAACGGATCCCTCAGACCGGTCCTTATAGTGCCCCGGGTGCGACTGACCAATGCCCTAGCTTGCACCCGGAACCCACCATGCATACACTCACAACCATGACTCATCACCAACAGAATTCCCAAGGATAAGAAGTAACGGGGATCATATAATAGAATCATTTTGCTACGACTCATTTTTATCCTATAGCGGCCGTGCCAATACATTGGACACTAGCTAATATCATTGATCATATGGTGACAAGGAGGTTAGGCGAGATAGCATGGCTTGGGTTGCACATCAAGGTCGGGGGATCCTAAATAAATATAATGTAAGGGTTCATTTGACTAATGCATATACATAACCTATGTGTTTTAGCGATAGTCAATTCAGACATGGGTTCAATATGCTCAAAAGAATTGTTTGGTGACTTGCCTTGTTCAGCAAAGGGAGAGGGAGGGACTTCGGGGAAGTACTCCGGCTCCTCGGCGACGTCGTAGTCTTCTTAGTATAAAGTAAAATAAAAAGAACACAACATCCAATCAAACAGCATAACATTACATTATAAACACATAAGTTAAAGTTGGTTTGATTATAAATAAAAATAAATTCAATGGTTAAAGTTCTGAAATTTATTTCTCCATTAATTTAAAATGAATCTAAATGAATTATTGTTTTTCAAGAAAGGGTTTTTAAGTGTGTATAATACCACATTAAGTTTTCTAATCAATTTACTATAAATGATTCAGAGAAAACTCAGTGGTTCTAGTGTTTAAACAGAAAGGAACAATTATATAAATTTTCTGGAGTTTAAATATTTAAATTTGCATTTTAATACTAAGGGCATTTGAATACTTATTTGAATAAACATGAAAATGTCAAAATAAACCTACTGTTTTTATTGCATAAACATGTAGAGAATAATTTTATGAATTTTCTAAAATTGGAATGGTAATTTTTAGAGTTCAAATGCATTAGATATGAATTTTACAAGTTTAAAAGCATTTCTGGAATTTATTTTCAAATTTTAAACCTCTCGGGTCCACGGTGAGCCAGGCCCACGGTGAACCCGCGTACTGTGTGCGTGCGCCGGGTCGATCTGGACCGTCGGATCCAGATCCGACGCGCGAGGGCGAGGCGGGACGCGTAAGTCGCGATGGACGGCTAGGATTAAAACGTTCGAACCGGTAACACGTGGACGCACGGGATTAAACGCGGAGTTTTAAAACAAACGGACGCACGGGATCGCACCGTACCGCTTCACTCAGATCCGACGGCCAGGATTAAACCGAACAGATGATTTAATCCAAGCGTTGGATCTGGATCGCACGGCCAGGATTGAATCCGGCACAGTGCGTGTCGGGGGGGTAAAGTACCCCTTCTTCCCCGACTCCGGTGGTACGACGGCGAGCGATTCCGGCGAGGTCGAGGGCTATCTAGTCTAGCTAGGGCTAAAAACGGAAAGGGGGTACCGAGGGGAACAAAAGGGTACCGTTGCGGTGGTCCGGGGTCGACGGAGTGAGGCCGGCGACGAGCGGTGGCGGCGAAGGTTCTCGGTTCCGAGGCGGGGACGGCGATCCGGCGAGGTTCGTCGTCGACGAAGTGGTGGCCGAGGTCGGTGAGGTCCTGGCGGTCACGATGGTGGCGGAGGCACGGACGGGGACGGTCCGAGGCGACGGCGAGCGGTGGCCGGAGGCGAACTAGAGGGAATGCGCTAAAGCTTGGAGTGAGGGCGTTCTGTGCGTTCTCGCGACGTGTAGGCGTGGGGGTGAAATGCGGGTGGCCTGGGGGTTTAAATAGGACACTGGAGAGGGCTCGCATGCAAGGAAACCGGCCAAGGGCCTTTACTCGCCGGTGATGGCTCGGCCATGCACGCGGAGCGGCGATCCCGTGGCGTAAAGGCGCTGTTTAACGGGGGGAAACGGTCGACGCGACGCGGGGGACCGAGTAATGGCGACGAATTAATGCGGGACGGGCCGGCGAGGCGGATCCGAGGGCGAGGTCGTCGGCCGGCGCGATTTGGGGGCGATGGCGGGAGGTTGAAGGCGAAGCTGACAGGCGGGGGCCACTGGCCAGTGAGCGCGAGCGGGCGAGGGTGGCGACTGACGGGTGGAGCCGAGGTGTCGGGTTCGCGCGCGAGGGGAAGGATTCGGCGCCGACAGGTGGGGTCCATTTGTCAGTCTAAGGCGAGCGCGGTAACGGGCTGGGCCGGCCGGGAGAGAGAGAAGGGAGGGAGAGGAGCCCATTACTGTTCTAATACTTTTCTGAATAAAAATAATTCCAGAAAATAGATTAAAAGATTAGGGCTACTTCCAAGGCTGGTAAATATTTATAAAAATTCTCAAAATTATATTTTGGTCTTAGGATCATATACAAAAAGTTTCACCTCCTAATTTGGTCATCTACTCTATGTTGTAGTTCAAAAGGGTATAAAAGGGATTTAAAAGTATTTTCTGAAATAATAATTCCCAGAAATTGAATTTAATAATATTTTTATTGGTTTGAAAATTTGGGGTGTCACACCATCTACTCTATGTTGTAGTTCAAAAGGGTATAAAAGAGTATTAAAAGTATTTTCAGAAATATAAATTCCAAGAAATTGAATTTAATAATGTTTTTATTGTTTTGAAAATTTGGGGTGTCACAGTTATCCACTGCAGAGATTAGACTTTTGAAGTGTATCTTCGAATGGAAGTCTGGATAGATCTTCCGGACTTGATCACACACCAATCCAGAGATAGGTCTTGGACTTCGGTCTAGTAAATTTCCTTTGTCTTACGATCTTGAAGATATTGGGGATGAAGTATTTTCCCCCAACAGTAACTCCTCGAATACGCTTCTCTGCTAACCTGTAAGGTAAGGGAAGCAGTAAACGCAAGGAATATTTTCTTGTCCAGGGACTTTGCAAAATTTACCGTCCTTGGAAACATCCAGAGATTCACAATCTTCGAATCGACTTCTATGCGAAGACATCATTGAAGCGGCTTCGAAGACAATCTTTACGAAGTTGAGATGACCGTTAGACACAGAAAGAGTCGTTACCCCTTTCCTCGGAAAGAGTTATAGCGTCGCTTCATTTCTGGAGATGGGTTCTCACGAAGAGTCATGATAAATCATAACGGTACGGAAGACGGAAAGGCACGTATGAACGGTAAAATGTTTGTGAGCACAAGCTATAAATAGAGGGGTAAAGGTGCATGTGAGATACTTTACCAACTGCTCACATATTTTTCCCTTTATGCTTCTCGACCTCGAACTTTGAAACTTCAACCTCTCTCATGGCGAAAACCAGCCACAAGGCTCCCGTCCATGCTTCAACCCTGGACAGGCAGCAGGCGATGGTGGCAGCGGCTGCAGCGGCGCCTTCGGGCAACCCTTGTCCGGCAGGTCCCCATGACCTTCTCCCGACATCATCCAAGTACTCCGATCAGTCATACAGTCTGGGGCCATCGACCTACATGAAGAAATCTATTGCGGCGGCGATCGCAGGGAAGATGAGCCTAGGGATTAAGATTTGTCAACCCGAAACAGAAGCAATCCCCTCGCCTCGGACCGGAGAAGTGATCATGTTCCAAGCTTTCTTCGAGGCGGGGTTGGGACTTCCTGCAGTGGACTTCCTCTCCGAGGTACTGGAGCTCTTCCATGTTACTCTTCCTTAGTTGTCTCCTAATGCCATAGCACGCCTGACCATCTTCGAGTGGGCACTGCGAGCCGAAGGTTGTGAGGGGAGAGCGAAGATCTTCGCAGCACTCTACAAGGCTTCATGCCAACCAAAAACTTACCAAGGCACCGGAGGAGAGAAGATGGTGATTGCCTTTGGTAGTATCAACTTTAGGCTTCGAGACGAGTACCAGACCTAGTTTCCAGCGAAGGCCATCAACGCCAGATGGTACACAGACTGGGTCCTTCACTGGTTTTATGCCGAAGTAAGAGCGGACAGCGCTCTGGCCAGACCTCTCGAAGACATCTTTTGTCGGAGGGAAGCAGAGGTTCAGCAGGTCCCAGGCTAGCTCGAAGCTCACCTAAACCTGCTGCAAGCAATAAGCCGCCGCATGAGCATGCGGGACTTAATAGAGGAGTTCATTGGGCTCCGAATTCCACCCTAGATGGTACACGGACTGGGTCCTTCGCTTGTTTTATGCCGAAGTAGGAGCAGACAGCGCTCTGGCCGGACCTCTCGAAGACATCTTCTATCGGAGGGAAGAGGAGGTTCATCTGGACCCGGGCCAGCTCGAAGCTTGCCTCAACCTGTTGCAAGCAATAAGCCATCGCATGAGCATGCAGGACTTAACAGAGGAGTTCATCGGGCTTCGAATTCCACCCCTGATGGCCAGCTGGCCGATCAACTTCAAAGAGAATCTGGAGGGTGGACTCCAAGAAATCTCTTCAAGTGCTGCACGTAACTTCGAATGTCCTGCAAAATGTTTTGCACGTAATATTGACTTTGTAAAAATGATTTAACTGAAATAAAATCTTATCTTTCAGCTCCACGCGCCACCCTCACTCTGGAGCAAATTGTCCGAGCTTCGGAGAAGATCCTCGGAGCTCCTACGCTCGCCGAAAAGGAGTGGAGGGTGAGGTTGGTTGGTAGCTGGGAGCGATTCAACTGGGTATGGAGCGTACTCGGAGTTGAAGCTCCCCTCCTTCCAGACTAGGATACCTCTGAGCAGGCTACCAAAAAGAGGAAAATGGAAACAGGGACTTCAGCATCGGCCAAGACACCTATGAAAAAGGTGGCCCAAAAACCAAAGGCCCTAGCCCCTTCTAGATCTTCTTCGTCTTCGGAGTCATGAGAAGATGAAGCCAACATACAAATAGGAAGGGAGTTCGAAGCCCTTCTCACAGGTGATGAGGAATCACAAATGGGGGCTGGAGTCCCTGCTCAAGACAAAGTGGCGGTGGCGCCCGTCACCGGAGATAACCTCGAACAGGCAGAGACTCAAAATGTCCTGCCCGGTCAAGAAGCTCCCGCTGTGGCAGAAGGCAGAGTCGAGACAACAGAAGCCCAAGTCTCGCCTCTGGATGAAGTGATAGCTGCAGTCATCAGAGAAGTCTTGGCAGCTAATCCTTCGGTTCCAAGCTCGAAGTCCGAAGAGGACTTTGATGAGATGTTTGAACCTCCGAGCAGTCCCGTGCTCATTCGGCAACAGAACATCGAGGGTAAACTTCAGCAGAGTACCTTCTCTTTTTCTCTTTGTGTCCTGCAAAATTTATGCAATATCGAATACCTTTAGCTTTTATAGGATCGACTCCCATGGAGGTGACCCACGCTACAAAGGTTGCGTCCGAGGCTGCCAAGTCTCTGAAGCCAATTCCGGAGGTAGCCATGAAAATGGGTCCGGGGAAAGGTAAAGGTAAGGGGGGACCTTTGCCTGCTCCGGTCCTAGGGTGGACTCCGTCGGAGTCTACAGATGGAGGTCAATCCACGGAGGGAGGCCAATCCACAAAAGCCTCCAAAGATGCCTCGCTGCGCTCCGGCCCATCTCCGAATGAAGACGATTAGAATGCCTTGTCTAGGCTCCCCCTCCTAGCTCCTTTTTTGGAGCGAAGCACTAGACTTCATACTTTGCTGGAGCCTCTAGCTCGGGCTAGTCGCGAGGATGGGGAGACAAACTTGGTTTCCATTCTTGGGGAAGCTGAGGGGTCAGAGTTGGATGCAACTTTGGAGCAGGCATCCTATCAGGTACGAAGTATCTGCAACAACAGAGTTAGTTCAAACACACGTAAATAATTTACTTACATTGCTCCTTTTCTTCCTTCGCAGCAAATAGTCCTAGCTCGAGCTGCGGCTGTATCAAATGAGCGAGAGTGCAACCAACTCAAGGAGAAGATAACATCTCTTCAGGGGAGTCTTTTTAGCTCCGATGTTCGGACCTCTGGCTTGGAAGAGATGGTGGCTGCAGAAAGGAAATCTAAACTCAGCTTGGAGGCTGCCAACGATAAGCTCAAAGCTGAATGGGTCATGCTTTGGGCCGAAGTGGAAAAGTTGTGGGAGGAGCAGGCAAACGTGGGAGTTGAACTGGTGAATCTCCAAGAAGAGCAATAGAAGTTAACGGAAGAGGCCAACAACTTGCTCGAGCAAAAGAATTCTTTGATTACAGAGGCAGCTAAACTTGCGTCTTTAATAAACGAGATGTCTTCATCGAAGGATGCTTTATCTGAAGAGAAGATAAAGTGCAAGAAGGTAGCCTCAGATACCATGGACAACCTTCGGGGTGTCTTGGAGTACTTTGGCACTTCCTGGACTTTATCTTCGACTGGCTATGTCCTTCTGCTGTGAAGACTGAAAATGATCAAAGCAGCAGTGAAGACTATGAAGACTGATGAGAACATCACCAGTTGGGATAGGATCATGATTGTGAGGAAACAAGTTAAGGTGCATGTTTTCCATGTTAGATTTAATTTTTATATATTTGAACTTCAGATGCTACACCATGAGATGCATTCATTTTCAATTTCAGAAATACTTTCTTGGATTAATAGAAGAGATGCATGTATATGGAACTCTTGTATTATTATGGAAGTTGATTGGAGACCAATAGACGTTGAGTCGAGGATGACTCCAAATCAATAAGGGGAGGATGATGAGGACATACCTACCAATGATACAACCATACATGAATACCAAGATCCAATTATTCGAGTTCGAGCACGACGATTAAATCTCTAGGTCAACTCGTTTCTAAGTATCTTAGTATATTATCTTAGGAATAAATTACTACCTAATATTATTATTGTTAGAAACCATGGAGATGATGAAAATCAATTGGAGATAAACAAAGAGTTGGAGAAGAACCAGGAAGTACGTCCAAGCCAATTTGAGAGTCCAATCCAACTACAATTCGTGTCCAACTTGGATTCCAGGAGCAGCGTGCACTAAAATCATCGCCCAGGCCGTATACGGACTCCGTTTTTGACGTTCCACCCAGCCATGGAAAGATACTTAATAACCTTTCCAATGCTGCTAGTTTCATCTCAAAATTCGTTCTATATCAACGGGAATCGTCAAAACAAGATAGAGTCCAGAATCTGTCAGCATGCTGTTTTCTGCGTTATTGGACCTTTGGGTCGTGTATCCAGTTGAGCCCATTAGGGGTGCATCCCAAACTACTATATAAGGTGTTTCTACAGCCATCTAGGGTTTTGGGGTTTAGTTTACACGTTGCTTTGATAGCCGCCGCTTTGCCGGATTTGTAAGTGAACCCCAATTCGCAGAATCCAATAGAATTTTCAATTCGATTGCGTTTTCTGAGTTCTTGCTTGTGTTCTTCAATTCGCAGGCAAGGATTAGCCTTCTTGACGAGGTCAATCAGGCTGTGCTTGGTTGATAACCAACGGAGCAGTGGTGTAGCGATTGCAAGGGTAGATCTTGTGGATCGAAAGCCGGATCATCAACGTCGAGTTCTCCACAAATCGTTGTTTATCCCCCACCTGATGGAAGATCGGGCACCTCCCCTCCATCAAGTGGTATCAGAGCTTGGTTTACCGTCAGGTTCGTGTATCTTAGATTAGATTGATTTCATATTTATCCCGTAGTCCACGAAAAAGCCAACAAAAAATTTGTAGTTGTAGGTTTCCCCCAATCCAAGACCATTCCTAGTCTTTGCACGTTTTGGTTTCAGAGTCCATAGTATTGAGTTTGTGTCCTTGGACAAGTCTGGTTGCTTGTGAGTATTGTGATCCCTTTTTCTAAATCTCTTATACTAGCCACCACCCATAAATCCTCTTTTATTTGCAATTCACGCCCGAACTAGAACCTCAAAACCCTGATTCATACTGCCTCTGATAAAACAGTCATATCTTTTGCATACGGACTCCGAATAAGGCAAATAAAAACATTTTCGAAATCTACAGAAAAAGTTAGATCTAAGTTTTCCTAGCTAGCTAGGTTCTCCGATTTTAGTTTTAACAAATTCGGTAGGAAAGATCGAGTTTTCTAGCCCCGAAGTTTCTTGCGCAGAATTTTCAGCTCATCTTTATTTATCTACATAGCCCTTCTTTGCAGCAAAATTGTATCACATCTTCTTGGTTTGTCTTCTTTGTGCTCCTAGTCAAAAAAAGAAGTATCAAAAAAGAGTTAAAAAGAGTTAAAAAATATCGAAAAAAAGAAGAATATCGAAAAAAGGAGGAGCACTTAGGGATAAGCTTGGAAGATATTAGTTTCGTGAGGTGCTGTTTTCGGTACTGTTTTGTGCTGATTTTATCAATCTATTAGTCATCCTTTGAGCCTCAACCACTCTCTCATTTAAGCCTTGTTGTTATAGGGATCACTTTCAAACCAGCAATTAGTACAAGTACTCTGGATATTTATTTAATATTACTATCTGTTTCTGAATCGTGTTCCACCATATAGACTCCACATATATACTTCTGGTCAGTGCAGCTTGAGTGTTTGCAATCATATACCACTCTCTTCGGAAGTCACTAACCAGTCAAGAATTGTGCCACGACCAAGATTGTGTCATCCACTGCCCTGTGATGGTAAGAACCTTGTAAGATTGTGGTAAGATGCTTGAGTGTGAGCGAGAACACCTTTCACTACCTAATAGTTGATAGGGCTAATATTTTTCCAAGTGTTTTTCCTTTTCTACTAACCATGGCAGGTATGGAAGGTGCGACAAATCATAATCATGGTAACAATGTTTCTTCTATTAAAAGTAAGTTTACCATCCTATCTTCTTTTCTCTCAAAAAACCCCTTCCCAAACTGTACAAGCTTCTTCCAAAGCATACGGCTTTATGGTGAATATGATGCTGAAGAATACCTAGATTGAGAGATGACCGTAGAGCATAAATTTAACTTATATCTAGTTCCAGAACAACATAGAGTTAAACAAGCAACTAGTATGTTTAAAAATCGTGCTTTAATCTGGTGGGAAGATATAAGTGAACTTCAATTACAACCTCATACATGGGGTCATTTAAAAAGAGCTATGTGTTGTAAATTTGTCTCTCCTTATCATCGTGAATTGTGTAAGAAACTACAATGCTTAGTTCAAGGTAACATGTCTGTGAGAGAGTATTATGTTGAGCTTCGTGAGAGCATGACCCGCTGTGGTGTTGTGGAGCACTCGGAGGACACGATGTGGCGCTTCTATGATGGATTGAGGCATGAGATTCAAGATATCGTTTATTATAAAGAATTTAATACTCTTAGTCGTTTGTTCCATCTTACCATCATTGCAGAGAAAGAATTGTGGGAATGACAATACAAGGCAAGAGACTCCTATCCACCATGAGTGATGAGCACACTGTTACTAACTAAGCCTTTCTCTTCTTCAAGTGTTCGTCATGCACCTGCACATGTACCTGCATAAACATCAGCAAACATAGGGCCTTCCATCTCTGCACGAGTTGAGGTATCAGGTAAAAAGTCCTTACAGGTACCCGTTGAGGTTGCTTCATCAGCTGAAATAATAGAACACCCTTTGCAATTTTATAATGATGCACTTCACCATGATAGGACTAATAACTATACTGTTGTGCATGACAATGTGAAATCTACTTTGTTACTTTCAACTTCTGATGAAATTGTTAAAGATGATATTGAGACAGCAACTAATGAGAGCAAACAACTTGATATTAGATCTGAAATTTAGCATGAAATCGAATTAAAAGATTCTTCTATCCTTGCACATAAAACTGATCAAACTAAAATTCATAGTCAAGATGTGTGCTATGTTGTAATTTGTGAAACTCATTATTCTCTTACTAATATAGTTTATACTTTGCCCCCAGTTATCACTAAGTATTTATCTCATATTGAGCTACATAAGTGTAAATTTGATATGCCTCCCAAGTTTTTATCTTATGTTGAGTTACATAAATATACACTTGTCTTGCCTCCCAAGTTTTGGGATAGTTCCACCTTTAACGTTGCAGAATTGAAACCAACCATGGGAGCAAAAGATGAGTATGAGTCAAGGATGACTCTATTTCAAGAGGGGGAGAATAATGAGAACATCACCAGTTGGGATAGGATCATGATTGTGAGGAAACAAGTTAAGGTGCATGCTTTCCATGTTAGATTTAATTTTTATATATTTAAACTTCAGATGCTACACCATGAGATGCATTCATTTTCAATTTCAGAAATACTTTCTTGGATTAATAAAAGAGATGCATGCATATGGAACTCTTGTATTATCATGGAAGTTGATTGGGGACCAATAGACGTTGAGTTGAGGATGACTCCAAATCAAGAAGGGGAGGATGATGAGGACATACCTACCAATGATGCAACCATACATGAATACCAAGATCCAATTATTCGAGTTCGAGCACGACGATTAAATCTCCAGGTCAACTCGTTTCTAAGTATCTTAGTATATTATCTTGGGAATAAATTACTACCTAATATTATTATTATTGTTAGGAACCATGGAGATGATGAAAATCACTTGGCGATAAACAAAGAGTTGGAGAAGAACCAGCAAGTATGTCCAAGCCAATTTGAGAGTCCAATCCAACGACAATTCGTGTCCAACTCGGATTCCAGGAGAAGCGTGCACTAAAATCATCACCCAGGCTGCATACGGACTCCGTTTTTGACGTTCCACTCAGCCATGGAAAGATAACTTAATAACATTTCCAATTCCTTTGGTTTCATCTCAAAATTCGTTTTAGATCAACGGGAATCGTCAAAACAAAATAGAGTCCAGAATCTGTCAGCATGCTGTTTTCTGCGTTATTGAGCCTTTGGGCCGTGTATCCAGTTGAGCCAATTAGGGGTGCGTCCCAAACTACTATATAAGGTGTTTCTACAGCTATCTAGGAATTTTGGGTTTAGTTTACACATTTCTTTGATAGTTGCAGCTTCGCCGGATTTGTAAGTGAACCCCAATTCGTAGATTCCAATAGAATTTTCAATTCGATTGCGTTTTCTGCGTTCTTGCTTGTGTTCTTCGATTAGCAGGCAAGGATTAGCCTTCTTGGTGAGGTCAATCAGGCTGTGCTTGGTTGATAACCAATGGAGCAGTGGTGTAGTAATTGCAAGGGCCGATCTCGTGGATCGGAAGCCGGATCATCAACGTCGAGTTCTCCACAAATCGTTGTTTATCCCCCACCTGACGGAAGATCAGGCACCCCCCTCCATCAGATACCATGGATACCCTTTGGGGTGTCTTGGAGTACTTTGGCACTTCTTGGACTTTATCTTCGACTAGCGATGTCCCTCTGCTATGAAGACTGAAAATAATCCAAGCAGCAGCGAAGACTATGAAGACAACGGGTATTAGGTACGGAGAGATCTCCAGCTAAGTAGCTGCTCTCAGAGTGCTTCGCTACTACGAGGATCTAGGGATGTCTGTAGCACCAGACTCGATGGCAGCCCCTGTCAACTTTAGCGATGACCAGCTCCTGACTCCTTCTACTGATGTGGCTACGGCTTGGGAAGCCTTCCAACCATCTTGGAGAACTGAAGGTCGATCTGCAATCAAAACATGGATTGACAAAGGACTTCACCAAAAGCAAGCGTGGTCGTAGCCTTCGAGCATCCGGCCTCCTTCGGACCCGAAGGTTTAGCTCTCCTTAGGGCCCTAATTATGTAAAAACTTATGTTTTTGTCCTTTTATGAATGAAAAGACTTATTTGGAAATGTTTTTAGGCTTTCCAACCTTTTTTGGATGATCTCGAAGTGCTAGAGATTAACGAAGAGCTTTGCCTGCAATGGGCTATCTTCGAAGCTCTAAGACCTCACAAGCACCCTCGGTTTTCAATTCCTCGGGGAAGCTCCGGTGAAGTTATACCTGAGATATGTAAAGAAGTACTAGCTTATATTAAAAAGGAGGAAAAGGAAGTTAATTTAGAAACTTCATCTTCTAAGGACATTGAATGGTCCAAAGAAGAAAATACTGCTAAAGAACAAGTAGAAAAGAGCCCTGAACAACTTCAAAACTGGGAAAGAAGCCCCGAGCGACTTCGAAGTTGGGCCGAACTTTAGCAAGAGCAAAAGGACTTCTGAGCTTCAAAAGAAAGAAAGAGAGTTAAGCATAAAGTTGTTAGAACTCCTGGCTCAAGACAAGTCACCCCCGAAGTCACACTAGTAGTTTTAGGGATCGAAGAGGTTTTCGTTTCTTTCTTGGTATAGATATTGATTTTTCATGATGTAATGTAATATGATCATCTAATTAATACAATATGTTTTAGAAGCATCGCTTGATTGTTCCTTATTCTCCTGCCCCTCCTTGTGGGTGGTGGACCATATGCATTGCGATAGGGTCCGTTGGACACAATGATTGATATAACAATCTGATGCTTCGCATAAAACTTGGTAATCATATTTTACTCATTCGTAGAGTTCTTTGAACTGTACGTTCGTATTATGATGTTTATAAGTTTCGGAACTAAGTTTATACTTGTAAGCTCCGATAACAGTCGCTTAGCACTTTAAAAAGTCTTTCATTGGGCCGGAGCCTTGAAACCTTATTGCTTGGTCGCCTATGACTCTTTTACAGATGCTTCAAACCCGGAGGCCGGAAATCTGTTCTTTTAAAGTCCTTAGACTCTTCTACGGATCCTAACAAGCCGAAGCCTGGAATCCGTAGGCTGGTCACCTTCAGCTCTTTTACAGATGCTTCGAACCCGGAGGCCAAAAATCTATTCTTTGAAAGTCCTTAGACTCTTCTACGGATCCTAACAAGCCAAAGCTTGGAATCCGTAGGCTAGCCACCTTCGGCTCTTTTACGAAATCCTTGAACCAATGGTTCGAAGGCCGTTTGCTGGGTTCCTTGAAAGATGCTTACCTCCGCAAGCATCTTTGTTCCCCTGATGCGTCCACCAGGAGTAAGGAATATTTGAAGAGTAAGCATAATTCGAACCTCCATCTTTATTTAACTTAGAAAGGTACTTTTACAATTGATTACAAGGAGCCCCTAAACATAATAACGTTTAAGGTGCTCCACATGCCATGCATGCTTCAATTCTTCTCCTTCTAAATTAGCTATCTTAAACGACCTGGGGTGCCCTGAGCGTAGGATAATATATCGTCCTTCCCATTTGTTCCCTAGCTTCCCCGGAGCAATTACACTTTGCAACACAAAATGACCTGGTCTAAGCTCATTCACTTTTATCTTCGGGTCATACCATGCCTTCATTTGGTCTTGGTACTTCGTCAGATTGGCGACAGCTCGAAGCCTTGTCTCTTCTGACAAGTCCAGCGAAGTGTTTCTTTCATCATCATTCCCAGGCTCCGTTACGCGGAGGGATCCACCTTTGAGCTCCATAGGAGTCATGGCCTCGTCTCCGAATAGCATCCTAAATGGGGTGAAGCCTGTGGACCTAGCTTGAGTGATCCGAATGGACCATAAAATCTTGGGGAGCTCCTCGGTCCACAGCCCCTTAGCTAACCCAACAATCCTTCGATTCAAACTAGAGAGAATATTTCCATTGGCCCGCTCGATGGCTCTATTGGATTGGGGTGGCGAACAGCTACGAAGCATAACTTGATGCCCAGGCCTTCGCAAAATTCTCTAAAGGGCTCGGCTTCGAATTGAGTGCCATTATCAACAGTTAACTCCGTGGGAACTCCGAACCTACATATGATATTCTGCCAAAAGAATTTTTGCACATTTCTTGAAGTGATAGCAGTTAGGGGTTCAGCTTTGACCCATTTAGAAAAATATTCGATTGCTACCACCGCAAACTTCAAGCTGCCTTTTGCCTTTGGAAAAGGGTCGATGAGATCCATTCCCCAACGCGCCATTGGCCATACCGGAGCAATAACTTGAAGAGGTGTCGGTGGACGGTGGCTCCGCCTACCCATCCACTGGCACCTTTAGCAGGTTTGAACCAACTCTTCTACATCTCTTACAATTGTTGGCAAATAGATCCCCTGTCGAAGTGTCTTTCCTACTAGAGCACGAGGGGCTAGATGGCTGCTGCATAAGCCTTCGTGAATATCCCGAAGTATATCTTGGCCTTCGGGTTATGAGATGCCACGGAGTAGGGGAGAACAAACTCCAGCTTTGTACAATACTCCGTTGACAAGTCATAATTTCTAGCCCTTGCTTGTAGCCTTCGAAAATCCGGACCTTCTAGCAAGACTGCACTGTTTTGCAAAACATCCATTATCAGAGTCCGCCAATCAGCGACTGGGATGCAAAGTACTTCTGCGGAGGGTAGTTGATGCACCGTAGGCTTGATGAGTTCTTCGTAGAAAGCGCCCTCCGGGACGTCCAATGCTCCAGCTGCAGCCTTCGCTAGAATATCTGCAAGTTGATTATCTGCTCGAGGGATGCTTCGAATAGAAAATCCTTTAAACATTGCTTCGGTCTTGCGGATTTCTTCTAAATACTTTGCAAGATGTGTATTCCTAGCTTGGAAGCTCTTGTCAACATGCCCTGCGATGACTTGGGAATCTATTTTTATTATAATCCTTGCTGCTCCAAGTGCCTTTGCCTTTCGGAGGTCTAGCAGGATCCCTTCGTACTCTGCGATATTGTTGGTGGTCTTAAAGTTGAGCCTCACATTATACATAGGCTTCTGCCCTGATGGCGATATTATCATAGCTCTAGCTCCAACACCAGATGCCTGATAGGCTCCATCGGAAAAAATTGTCCACATACCTTCGGAGGGTTCTTCCGGAGCCCAAACTGCGGATGGAGTCCACTCGGCCACGAAATCAGCTATGACTTGGGACTTGATAGTTGTTCTTGCCGTGAAGGAAATACCAAAGGAGGCTAGCTCGACAACCCATTTTCCCATCCTACCCGTGGAATCTTTGCTCCGAAGCATATCACCAAGGGGATACGAGGTAGGAACGATGAGATTATGTGCTAAGAAGTAATGCCTTAGCTTTCGCGAGGCCATTATCAAAGCATAAGCAAATTTTTCGAGCTCGGAGTATCTTGTCTTTGCTCCAGACAAAGCTTCTGAGATGAAGTAGACTGGGTTTTGCACTAGTTTTCCTTTAAGTTCAACTTCCCATACCAGCACTGCACTTACTGCGGAGCCCATTGCTACAAGATAAAGAAGGAGAGTTTCTTCTGGGAGGGGCACAGTAAGTGTTGACAGATTTCCGAGATAATCTTTAATGTCATTGAAGCTCTTATAGCACTCCGGCGTCCACTTGAAACTTCCGGACTCCTTTAGAGCTTTAAAAATTTGGAGGCTTCGCTTGGCTGATCTGGCCAGGAATCTGCTGAGGGCTACAAGCCTTCCTGTCAGCTTCTGGACCTGCTTCAGATTTTCTGGTGGAGCCATTCTTTGCAGTGCACTTATCTGCATCGGGCTAGCTTCGATTCCTCTACTCGAAACTAAGTACCCTAGCAGTTTTCCTGCTTGCGCCCTGAATATACATTTTTCAGGGTTGAAGCGAACTCCACATGCTCGGAGGCCCTCAAAAGTTTCAGCTAAGTCTAGGCTATGATGGTGCTTTATAGCACACTCTTTATTACAATGTCATCTATATAGGCTTTGACATTTCGGCCTATCTGGTGACCTAGAGCCTTAGCTATAAGACGTGATAAGGTGGCTCCGGCATTCCGCAAGCCAAAAGGCATTCGAACATAACAAAATACTCTGGAGGGAGTTATAAAACTCGTCTTGGCTTCGTCTTCATGCTTTAGTCATACTTGATGATAACCAGAGTATGCGTCCAGAAAGCTTAACAATTTGGAGCTAGCCGTAGAGTCCACAAGCTGATCTATTCGGGGCATAGGGTAGGAGTCTCGTGGGCATGCTTTATTTAGTGACGTGAAATCGATGCACATGCGCCACTTGCTAGAGCCGTTTTTCTTGACAAAAACGGGGTTAGCCAACCACTCCGTGTGTGCTACTTCCCTGATAATTCCTGCCCTCAACAACTTCTCCACCTCCACCTTGGCGAGGTCTTCCCTTTCTATTGATAACTTACGGAGCCCCTAGCGCACTAGCCTAGCCTTCGAGTTGACAAGCAAACTGTGCTCGATGATGCTCCGGTCAACTCCGGGGATATCTTCATCAGTCCAGGAAAAGATATCTATGTTTTCTTTAACTACTTCCTCTAGCGAAGTAGATATTTCCGAAGGTAGCCTCTTGCCGAATTGTATTGGATATTCCTTACCATATTTTAGGATCATCTTCGTGATCACATCACCTTCTGGGCTTGGCTTTAGGGAAGGGCCCTTTGAGGGGTCTGAGGACCCCGAAGCTCCCTCCGTGTGCTCTAACACACTATTCACCTACCGAGGGTCCAGAGGTGGACCATGGCCATACTCCGCTTTTCGGGCTGCAGCTTGGTCTCCTGAAATAGTGAGGATTCCACCTTGCGTGGGCATTTTGAGACACAAATAGTTATGATATGCTATAGCTCCGAACTAGTTTAGCATTCCCCTCCCGAAGATTGCATTATAGGCATACGGGGCGTCGACGCCATCGAAGATAACCTCCTCAACCCTATCCAGGGGCCCCTCTCCTAAGGCAACCTCGAGACCTATCTGGCCAAGGGCACCGAGAGGAGGACCTGCGAAACCTTGGCGTGGGCAAGCTGCCGGAAGTAGGTGTCTTTGGGGAATGCACATTTGGTCGAAGGCCTGGACGAAGAGTATATCTGCGGAGCTTCCACCGTCCACCAATATCCTTCGAACTTCAACTCCCGCTACATCGGCTGAAATAACAAGGGGGTCAACATGGGGGAATTTCACCCCTGCAGCATCATTGGCAGTAAAAGAAATAGGTACATGAGACCACTCGGGCATTTCTGTCACCGGACTCGATGTCCCTATGTGCCCTACTTCGCAGACATAGTCTCTTCGCTGTCGTTTTGACATGTTACCGAGGGTCCCCCCTCCGGAGATGGCCAGGACCACTCACTTGCCATGATCTTGGGGATCCTCCTGCTTTAGTGGTTGCATCGGTGCTTTGGGGTTGCTGGCCCGAGCCACGACTTGCACAAGCTCCGAACGCACTACTGGAGGGGCTCGGTAAGAAGTACCTCGCCTTGAGCTTCGTCCTAAGTACTCGCCCCGAAGGGTCAATACGGACTTGCAATCTTTCGTGTCATGGCTTCTATTTTCGTCATGCACACAACAGAAGAAGGTTTGGTGCCTGCCAGTCGTTCTCTCTTGGGGCTTCGAGGTACCAGCCTTGTTGGCTTGCGCCTGTTGAAAGTTGAAAGGCATCTTCAGGGCGGAGGGTGCAATATTTAATACCTCAGAGCAGAAGTGCTTCTTTCCCCATCTATGATCATTGAAGCGATTATCTAGGGGGCTTGCGGAGGAGTCGGGACTTCTGACTCCATCTTCACTTCTCGAAGGGCTAGTGCGGGCGTCACGATTCTTCAGAGGCATCCTTCCTTTGCCTTGGCATACTGTTCGAAGTATTCCATTAGCTATGCTACAGACGACATCGGCTTCCGGTGAAGTTTGCTGAGGAGGTCTGGGTTCAACACCCCTTCGCACGCTGCATCAACTACCAAAAAGGTAGACAAGCCTTTAATATAAGACTTGGTGTGGGCAAAGCGTGTAAAATACTCCTGGAGGGTCTCCCCTGCTTGCTGCTTCACCTAGAACAAACTTCCGGTTGACATTGGGGCTACGAACGTACCCTGGAAGTTACTCACAAACTTCCTCTTCAGCTGCTCCCATGACTTGATCGATCCTGGCTTTAGAGACCAGAACCATCGGACAGCCACACCCTCTAGCGCGAGGGGGAAGCACTTGGCCATTGTGTTCCGTACCCCTCCACTGGCTTCTATTGCCAAGGCATACGAACGAGAGAACTCTCTAGGGTCGGACCCATCAGAGTATTTGTGCAACTTCGAGGCCTTGAACCCGGGGTCGAAGGGCACTTTCTGCAAGTCCGGATGCAATGGAGATTCATCGTTGAAGAATGCATTCTCGGCTTCCTCCGGGACTCTAAGAGATTCGGGATAATTACTAGGACCGTCGTCTTGAGGCACCTCCGGAGCAGGAGTGAAGGCTTGAAGGCGAAGTCTATCTGCAGCCTCTTGCCTCTACCTTGCTACTTCTTCCTGAAGCCGCGCTACCTGAGTAGTTGTGTCCTCAGGAAGGTCTTCATCTCCTCCGGAGGGGATCTCCGGGTCTTAGGAATTGGGGTAATCAGTTTGAAGCACCAAGGGAGCTGCTTGGGGACCTGTAGGTGCTCGAGGTCTGATGACCCCTTCGAGAGTTGGTGGAATGACTGAGGGTCCTACTCCATTGGTCCGAGGGGACCTTCAGGGAGGATCGGTGGCTAGGCTCCGCTTGGGAGGCATGGCTAACGAAATTAAGGTCCGAAGACCGAAGGCTTCGAATGATTTGGGAAGGCGAGAAGAGGCCTTCAAGCTACACTAGGAAGCCCCTTACCGAAGGGTGCGCGGAATCCTTAGACTCCGAACCTCCCTCCGCAAGTGCTCTTTGAAGTTCAGTCAGTGGTGGAGAACTAGCTTTTAGAACTAAGTTCCCCACGGATAGCGCCAACTGTTGGCGTTAAAGATTACGCTAACAGGTTCTCTAAGATTAAGAACTAACAAACAAAGAGTTTGTGAAGCGAACTATCTCAAGCCTCCGAATAGGATAATAGCTCGAAGTAGTTCGAAGTTGTGTATTGAATATTTGAATATTTGATGCCTATTACAGGGGTAAAGGTGTGTGTGAGATACTTTACTAACTGCTCACATATTCTTCCCTTTCTGCTTACCATAGCACCTTGGTATGAACTGGGATAACTTCGTGTCTGCCAAAATCATTGTCTTAAGCTTCTGATGGTCCTTCTCGACCTAGGCTTGGCTTGGTTGGAAAGTATAAGGTAGACAAGCAAATAACCCTTGGCAATATAAAAAGAATTACAAGTCTGAATTATTTGCTTATCAAGCGTGCTAAATACTCCATAAACTTGGACTTTCTTTCCTGGGTAGAAATTGATTAGCTTCTGCAGTTCCTGTTTTCACTTGTCTAGATGACTAGTCTAAGTGGTGATGCTTTTATTTTCAACAATTTGAAAATCTCATGCATGAAATATTGAACTTGGAATATATTAACATGAGCTGAGCATCTGAGCCTGACACTATAATTTGTCATATTCTTGCACCTTATGTTTTCACACTTTTCATCATCTCGAAGCCTTGCATCTTCTCTTGCTCCTTGATTCTTGCATTGCCAAAGGGGAGAGAAAAAATGCCTGGTTTGCCTACCAAAGGGGGAGAACAAGTGATGAAATTCAAAGAGGGAGAAAATTTTTGCTGCCAAAGGGGAATTATTGCCAAATGGCTTTTCATGAGTCAAGTCGATAGATATTCATTTATCAAGTGACATGTTTTGGCTCTTTTCTGAGTTTTTATGGTCACTTGTGTGCTGAAAACTTTCAAATTTTCTTGAACTTGAATTTGGTTGTTAATGCACTCATCAAGGGGGAGATTGAGAAACCAAGTTGAAATGTGCCTTGGTTTCATGTCTGTGATGAGTGATTGACAAGGCTTACCTTCTGGGTGAAGGGGTTCCTCCGAAAGGGTTCGGAGGTGTTTACCGAAGGGTTCGGTGTTTACTAGCTACACCTGTGTAGCGGAGTGTGTCTATCTAAGGGGTCCGGCAGAGCACGATGACATGGTGGTACCGAAGGGCTCGGTATTTTGGGCAGTACACTAGAGTGTGTATCGAAGGTTGTTTTATTGGAGAGGTCTCCGGGTACTGGAAAATCTTGTCTGCTTGTCGGTGGTGCGTAGGTGACTTTGGAGGCGATGGGACGGTTCAGCAGCAAGTGAACCTGGGTCAAGCGGGAGGCTTGATGCTAGGCGAGCGGGGAGCTCGGTCACGAAGGCTCCATGGGGTCGAGGTCGGACCTTGGGTCAAGGTGCGCCTAGCGAAGGCAGAAAGTGCGGAGGGTGGCTCCGACTGAAGGTACCCCGAGGCAAAGTCCTCGAAGGCGAGGAACTCCGAAGGGTTCTCCGGAAGGAGTGGCTTCAGAGTATGGTGGACAAAGTCCTCAGGATTGAGGCAAGGTCTTCGAAGAGAGCTCTGGAGGGAGGCACTCGAAGGGACACCTGACGAAGGTCTCGAAAGTCAAGGGGCATCGAAGGCATGGTCCGGATAAGGGTCTTCGTGGAGTGTGCTCGGGGCTGAGACATGGAGAAGGGGTGTTTATTGATATGCTTCATGCAGAGGCCTTGGACAGAGGGACTTCGAAAGGTGGCGAAGGTACTCCGAAGGAGGGGCTTCGGAGTGTGGCTGACTTGAGGTACTTCAGCCATACATGGCTTCGGTACACGGTCTGATGGAGTTTGAGCTGAGAGTAGCTACGAAGTCGTGGTGGTCCACACCGGAGGTGATGGTGCGAAGGCTCAAGAGCTTTGACGGCTTGGGCTCAAAACCGTCATTGTATCGAATACTGTCTTCAGTGAAGCGAAGGCCTTCTGGTTCGAAGCTTGTCACCGAAGCTTCTGCACACTTCGTGTGCGAAGGGGGCTTCAGAAGATCCCACTGTGTAAAGGCTGGTTGTGTCTGCTCTGTAAGAGCTGATGTTGTCTCCTCTGCGAAGCTGACAAAAGAAGCCTCCGGTAAAGTAGACTACCATCTGTACCACCTTGTCTGGCTGAGACAAAAACAGTGTAAACCCTAGGGGTAAAGTAGTCTATTCTCATAGCTGAGTTGTGCCTATAAATAGTGAGGCTGGCTAGGTCTAGGTAACACTTTGAGCAACCATTTTTAGAACTCCTAGAGCTAGCCGCCACATTCATATACTCAGTACTATGAGTCTTTTGTGTTCCCTGTTCATGCAATGAAAATTTCATTCTGTTCTTTCCCTATTGCTTGAACTTGTATTCCTGTTTTGCACTGCATGTGTTGAGTTCTCGGTGCTACACTTTGATCTGTTCTAGCCAGAGTTTTTGCTCTGTTTCTTTTCGAGCGAGGTGTGGTGATATCCTGGACATGCTATTTGTGTGTGTTTTTCTGTGTATGTTCGCTCTGTGTAAACTGGAGGTAAGTTCTCTCTGATTACTAGCGAAGCACTGAGTGAAGTTGGGCTCGAAGCCTGTTTTCTTTCCTCAGTCGAGGTCCTCGGTGTAGTCTGTTCTATCTGCTTTTTGTCCTTCGAAATACGAAGCCTAGTACTAGTTGCTAGTGCAGAGTATCTATTCGAAGCCCTCAGAGGGAAACTTACTCCTACGAGGTGTGAAGTGTGAAGCCTGCTCGAAGGCACCTCGTGTGCGGAGCCTGCACTATCCTTGCTGAGTTGTGTTTTTGGGTTTGTGGGTGTGAGTGAAGTCTCCTTGTCTTCGACTTTTTACCCTTTGCGAAGCTTATGTTCGGAGCTGTAAAATACCTCTAAACCAGACCTCTAAAGGATGTGTTTCGAAGCATGTTCCGTAGGAGACAGAATTTAAAACAGAAGGCTAGTTTTAGTCTGAAATTTTAAAAGCTCTCATTTACCCCTCCTCTGGTCGCCCATTTCGGTCCAACAGTATCTGACACAATTCCCATAAATTGTAGGCCATACAGGTATTCCCCTGCCCAAAAAGATGAGATTGAGAAAGAAGTGACTGATATGTTGTCTACTGGTTTGATTACACCCAGTTTTAGTCCTTTTGCTTCTCTTGTGTTGTTGGTTAAAAAGAAGGATAATACTTGGAGGTTATGTGTTGATTACAGAAAACTCAATGATGTAACTATAAAAAAACAAGTTTCCCCTGCCTATCATTGATGAATTGCTGGATAAATTAGGTGGTTCCACTCACTTTTCTAAATTAGATTTAAGGAGTAGGTATCACCAATTCCCGATGAGGGAAGTGGATGAGGAGAAAACTGCATTTAAGACACATCATGGTCATATACAGTTTAGAGTCATGCCCTTTGGGCTTACTAATGCCCCAACCACCTTTTAGTGTCTCATGAACTCTATTTTTGCTCCACACATGAGGAAATTTGTTTTGGTATTCATGGATGATATTTTGGTCTATAGTAAATCATTATTTGAACATGTTCAACATCTCAATATGGTATTGGCTATTTTGAGAGACGACCATCTATATGCTAAAAGGAGCAAGTGCTCTTTTGCTTTATCTCAAATTGAATACCTGTGACATATTATATCTTATCAAAGTGTGGCAACTGATCCAAACAAAGTTCTAGTAATGCAGAATTGGCCAGTTCCCAGTTCACTAACAGAATTAAGGGGATTTCTAGGACTCACTGGACACTATAGAAAATTTATTCACAACTATGGCATACTAACTAAGCCTGTTACTACTTTACTACAGAAGTCAAAGGCTTTTTAGTGGACTGAGCAAGCCCATCACTCATTTTTACAAGTTAAAGCTGCTATGTGTTCTGCACCAGTATTAGCAGTACCAAATTTTGATAAACCTTTTCAATTGGAAACTTATGCTTGTGACACCGGAAATTGGGGCAGTTCTGTCTCAAGGACACCCAATTGCCTTTTACAACAAAGCACTTGACATTCTTAATCAGAAATCATCTATCTATGAAAAATAGTTTATGAAAAATAGTTTATGGCTATATTAATGGCAGTGGACAAACGAAGATGCTATCTAATGAGAGGCCCTTTCACTATCTTTACTGATCATAAAGCTTTATACCAATTAGAGAATCAATCCTTACATACTGAACTGTAGAAGAAAGTCATGACTAAACTCATTGGGTTACAATACAAGTTTTAGTACAAAAGGGAGTGGATAATACTGTGGTTGATTCTTTGTCTAGGGTGGGACATTTCTTCCAACTGAACGCTATATCAGTAGTCCAACCCCTCTGGTTATAGGAAATTGTCAATTCCTATGCCACAGATCCTCAGGCCCAACTTTTATTACAAGAATTGGTAATGGTGGGTTCTAATTCCCAGGGTTATACTCTGCATGAAGGGTTGATTAGACTTCATTCCAGATTTTGGGTGGGCTCCAATTCAGCTTTGCAAACTAAACTCATATCCACTTTTCATGCTTCAGCAATTGAGGGTCATTTGGGTATTCAAGTGACATATCAGAGGTTACATAAGTTTTTCACTTGGTCCAAACTGAAACTTGTTGTCAAAGAGTTTATTCAACAATGTGTTATTTGTCAACAAGTGAAGCATGAGCATTGTAAGGTTCATGGCCTTTTACAACCTCTACCCATTCTAGCAGGCTCATGGCAAGACATATCTATGGATTTCATATAGGGTTTACCACTGTACAAAGGATTCAACTCAATACTGGTTGTGGTAGACAGATTCTCCAAATTTGCTCAATTTTTGCCTCTCAAGCACCCTTACACTGCAATTCAGATTGCTAAATTTTCTCTAGATCACATTGTTGCGCTATATGACTTGCCAAAGTCAATTGTGTCGGATCGGGACAAAATTTTCACTAACAACTTTTGGAAATATTTATTTGACAAATTGGATGTTCCATTATATTTGTCCACAGCTTACGACTCACAGTCCGATGGCCAAATAGAGAGGGTCAATCAGTGTGTGGAATTGTATCTTTGTTGTACTACGTCTGTCTATCCCAAGAAATGGGTATCCTGGTTGCTGTTAGCACAATTTTGGTACAACACTTCCTATCATTCCGCTCTTTAGTGTTCTTCCTTTAAAACATTGTTTTGAGTGGATCCCAATTATCACTTTCTGCCAGTTTTGCACTCGGGTATTTCTGGTTCAGATTCTCAGGTGGATGTGGATACTATGCTGAAGGATCGCCAATTGTTTTCGAAAATGCTACAACATCGTTTATCTAAAGCTCAGCATCGAATGAAGCAAAATGCAGATTGTCACCATTCGTTTCGTTCATTCCAAGTGAAAGATTTTGTGTTTTTGAAACTTCAACCTTATGCTCAAACCTCGGTGATCAATTGTCCATACCCCAAGCTGGCAATGAAATATTTTGGGCCGTTTCAAATTTTGGAGAAAGTGGGCACAGTGGCTTATCACCTCAAATTACCACCTGAAAGTCTAGTTCACCCGGTGTTCCATGTTTCTCAATTGAAACAACACATACGATGTTCAAGATTTGGAACCAACTAACATTCTGGATCATCGTTTGATTAAGAAAGGAAATGCAGCGCATGTTCAGCTATTGGTCTCATGGGGTTCTCTTCCACGACAATGTGCTACGTAGGAGGATTACTCGGTGCTTAAACACAGGTTTCCTAATGCGTTAATTTGGAGGGATGTCGCAGCTCAAGGGAACGGCAATGTCACACCGTCTATAGCTGCAGCCGGCATGCCAAGGAGTGAAGTGGTGGCAAAAGCAGGGAAAGAGATGGAGGCGGGAGAGAAGCAGGGCGTGGAAAAGAAGACTTGAAATGATATCTAAAAGCGAAATTCTGTAATATGTGTTCCGTACCGAGAAAACACGTATTGTAAAAGCGAAAACACATTGCGATTGTCGGAGGATAAATAGAGCTTGCGGGGCAAGCAAAAAAATAACAAAATCCTAATCTCCGTCTGCTTCTCTCCTTTCCGTTCTTCTTATTTATGGCGCGTTGATCTGAATTGTGCCGATGTCGCCGGCGTGGACTGTGTTCGACGGCGAGCTCCTTACAGTCTTCCCGGCAGCGACGGCGACTCGTCGAGAGCGGGAGCAACCGGCGGCGACTGCGTCAGTTGGGACGTGGGCAAGAGGCCGGCGTCCAAGTCTAACGTTGGAAGCAAATTTGGACCCGAGTTCGACTCCGGTCAGTACTTTCCTGGCTGTCCAAATCGCGTCATGATTCGTGTGAGGAGGAGGAGGCTTACTGGGCTGGGCCGTGGCGCGCGAGGACGGCCTGCTCGTTTGGTGAGTGCCTCGCGACCTCCCCTCCCCTAAACCCCTCAGGCCACTCACCACCAGTCCACCGCCATTGCTTCCCCGCTTCGCGGAGCTTAGTCAGCCGCGAATGATGGGGGGAGGCGGCAAGCCGTTCGGTGACAGCGTATTCGCCGGCCACGCGGCCGCCGGTGCCGCGGCGATCAGCTCCTCAACAGTCGCCGTCTATCCGCTCGACACCGTCAAGACCCTCCTCCAGGTGAGCGCCCGAGCCCTCCTGCAGATTCTCTAGCTGATGATGTACTGGTCCTTCTCAGGGCTTGATTTGGTCTCTCCTGTGCAGTTGAGCGCCGCGGGGTCGAATCAGAAGATGGGACTCAACCAGGTGGTGGACCGGCTCATGGCCGTCTCCGGCCCTGCAGGTTTGGTTTGTTGCCTTGTTGCTAGACAAGTAGAGATCTTCCTTTGTTTAGTTGTGGTACTGTCATGTCGTAAACTGCATCTAGCGCATGTTGATCTGCATCACTTCCTAAGGCCTACGAGCTTCTGGGATTAAGAAGATAGTGATGTTTGAGTTTTGCAGCTAGTACTGAGTGATTACTTCTCAGCTTGCCATCTAGATATCATGGCAGCTTTGGGATTCTAACAATTATATGGATTGTGGATATTTTCTGCGGTGGTCACATTGCACTCCATAATTGGGGGCCTTAGAATTAGAATTTGCAAATCTGTAAAAAGAAAGAATGAAATAACTTAGCGCAAATGTGGTCATATGTATTACAGACTGGCTGTTGTATATTGCTTGAATGTAGGTGTTGTGCCAAAATTTTAGGCCATGCCGTGAGACTTATCTGCTGTTCTTTTCAGCTGCCTGTTCCTTATAAAATTTCCTGGTTGACAAATATAGGGAGAAATGGCGTAAATCATGGCCTTTACTTTTTCTAATTCCTCTGCGCTGGTTTCTTATCACCTTTTACATAACATTAACATGAAATTATTTTCCTTTGAATTATTTGTGTGTGCTTTTAGGTCTTTACAGTGGGATTGGATGGTCAATATTGGGGAAACTACCTGGGTTAGGAGCACGCTTTGGGGCCTATGAACTCTTAACAGCCTTCTATAAAGGTACAGACATGGTTCCAGATATTCATTGCACCAGATGGTCTACTTTATATCATTTTTTGTGCATTTATTTGCAATTATGAACCAAGTATTGATGTAAGTATAAGATTGTCTGACTTCCCTGTCGTATTCTCTCATGTGCCTATTATCATTTTCCTCTACTACAGAATGGTTAGTCTTGTTGAATTGTTTAAATTAACTATTGGCAAATACTGAAATACTGTTTAGTTATTTTGTAGTTTGGTACTTATGAATAACTGTTGATACTGAAATTTTTCCAATGTTCAAGTCAACACAGCAATCTTTATATCATTTTGAACTGCATTCCTTTGTGGATAGTTAAAGTATTCTGTATTCCTTTCTTGACAATTCAAAGTACTTTCTGGTCTAATATGCATATGGTTGCATAAACTGTTTGTTATTTGGAACATCATATCTATGAGTATCAGATTGCCAGTTATGTTAAACCAGATTTTGATGGTTCATGCATCACATGATGTTGAAATATGACAAATGCTAAATGTTTTGTATATCTCTTGACAGATGGAAAGGAGGACAATTATGTTTCTTATTCTGAGGCTATGTTGGCTGGCATAGTTGCAGGTGCTGTTGAGTCAGTTTTGAGCACACCATTTGAACTTCTGAAACTTCGGAACCAAGTTGGCTCTGTAAAACTGATGAAAGCTGCGGACCCTGCAAATATTACAAAAGAGACATTTCCACTGCTCTCCAAACTATTGCCTGGTTATGTCCCTGACATCAGAGTATGGAATAGCACTGTCAACCTTCTGTCCAATCTTTCGCCGAAGCATCCCGACATAATGGGTGCCCTGAAACAGCACCCATGGATGCTTACTGGTTCAGGAAAGCCCCCATTACCCTCTGATGTCCAGGGTCCTTCTAGAGTGATAGCACTTGAAGGATGGGGTGCTCTATGGAGAGGACTTAGACCAGGGATAACCCGGGACTGTGTCTTTGGAGGAATGTTCTTTTCAACTTGGCAATTCATACACACAGCAATTCTTACTTGGAGGGCTGTTAATATGAACCCTCAACCCAGGTAATGGAATGTAGCATATTTGTTTCAGGAAGTAAAGATAGTACTGGGGTCATAACTATTTTTCTTGGTCGCATTTGGTCTAGCCTAACCTTTGTAGTTATGTTCTTGTCAGAAAACTAGAAGAAGCTGGCCCTGTATCCCCTTTTGCTTCTAGTCTTGCTGCAGGCTTCTCAGGAATTGTGGCAGCTGCTGCTTCCCATACATTTGATACTGCCAAAAGTCGTTCTGAATGCACTGTTATACCTAAGGTATGGGCTTGGCCCCACTTTAAATAGTTTGTTCTGTTAGTTTACTAGTGTGAATTTGTAGTTCATTGCAATAGAACTTGAAACCACTTGCTTCCCTATTTGCAAGTGCACCTTATTTCTGCTTATAATTTTTAGTACATCGCGATGGAGAGGAGGTTTCTTAAATGGAAAGCGCCAGGAATGTGGATCGAGAGAAAGACAGGAATATCTCCTGCCGATAGAAATGTTTTGTTCCGTGGTATTGGGCTACGAATGGCCCGAAGTGGAATTGCATCTTGTTTACTCGTTGGGTCCTACTATTTTGTTGTAGATCAGTTCATGTAGAAGACATGAAGATACACCATTTAACAAAAGAAATATCTTAGAACTGAACTTCCAACACCATGATTCTATATGCATCTGGTGAATGATTGAAGAACAGGCAACCACATAGGCGTCCTCAATTATTCCAATACCCTCTCATCCTTGTTACAACTGTGTTCCAAGATAGATTATTGGCTGCTATGAAAAAAAGAATTGAAGACTGTCTCTTTTGTTATGAGGCTTTTGTTAAAGAGATGACAAGTATCTTGTATGGAAATTTGTATTGTTGGTACGATGATTGATAACAATTACTGAAGCTGATTTTAAGGTTTTGATGAGAATTTTGTATAAAACATTATTTCCATTATTGTCCAAGGTTAAATTTATCATAAGTTTTTTACTTCATTTTCTTTTTTCCCTATCAACAGCAAGCAAATAGTAAGGCCTTTTCGATGTTTATGGAAATGAATAATTCACTGAAAGCAGCCAATTTTGTTTCGATTTACTGCTGTGTACTGTATTTGACCATCCTACAATATATCATGGACGCGTCTACGAGCCGGACGTCTGACGGAGCACTGATTTCCGAACGCATGTTTAATGCTCCTTCACATCGGATGTTAATTAGAGATGTCAATTAGAATGATTAGACATGAATTAATTAAAAAACTAATGGTAGAACCTTTAAGTTAATCAATCTATTAAATCTAATTACTTCGTAATTTGATAATGTGATGTTGCAGGAAACATGAGTTAATGATGAATTAATTAGGCTTAATAGATTCGTCCCGTGAATTAGCTTTAGGGTTCTACAATTAATTTTTAATTAATTCATGTTTAGTCCTAATTAGAATCTAAACTTCCGATGTGACGGGTTAGGTCTAAATTTTAGCTCTTGTCATCCAAACGATTCCTCAATAATGCAATTTGATGTTTCAACTGTTTCACTTTGAAATTTTAGTGAAACATTTTTAATAAAAAAGGTGAAACCTTTATCTTGAACTATTGAAACATTTATCTTGAGTAGGTGAAATATTTATCTTCATCTTTAACTGATAAAATATTTATCTTTAATAGGTGAAACATTTGAAATAAAAAGATGAAAAATATTTGAAATAAAAGTATGAAATATTTCAAATAAAAGGGTGAAACATTTAAAATAAAAAGTGCGAAACATTTTGTTCTCACGTATGGAACATTGGGTTTCATCTACTGTAATAGGTGAAACATTTATCTTTAATTATTGAAACATTCATATTTAACCAGTGAAACATTCAAAATAAAAAGAATGAAAAACATTTGAAATAAAAAAGGTGAAATATTTAAAATAAAAGAGTAAAATATTTTGCTCTCATGTAAAAACGTTGAGTTCTAACTACTGTAACAAGTGATGAAATATTTATCTTAAACTGTTGAAATATTCAACTTCAACCGGTGAAACAATCGTCTTCAATAGGAAAGAGTGAAAAATATTTAAAATAAAAGAATGAAACATTTAAAATAAAATGGTGAAATATTTTGCTCTCACATATGAATATTGATTTTCAACTACTATAACAGTGAAACATTTATCTTGCATTGATGAAACATTCATCTTTAATAGGTGAAACATTCAAAATAAAAGAAGTGAAAAACATTTGAAATAAAAGGCTCAAGGGTGAAACATTTGAAATAAAAGGGCGAAACATTTAAAATGAAAGAGGGAAACATTTTACCCTCACATATAAAACATTATCATATTCTACAACTATATGTTTAACAAATAAAATATATTTCATATTTTTAATTAATTTTAATATTATTTATTTAATTGATTTTAATATTATATAATTAATTTTATGTTGATTAAATTATAAAACTAACTAAATTTTATTTCAATTTGCTTTTGAACCGAACTTCAGAGCCAGTTTCCGCGAGGAGCCGCGAGCGTCCGATAAAACCTTTGCTTCAGACGCCCGGGCATAAGCATTCTCCATATATCATGGAATATTTTACTTCAGTTTTAATGGCATTCCATTTGGATGGGCTATGGACTCATGAATGGCTGATTTATTCTGACGCATTCTTAAGCTAACCATATTTATTTAGATAATGGAACCATTTGTATATGTGATTGGTTACATGATTTTTTGTAACACCCCAAATTTTCAAATAAATAAAAATATCTTTTATTAGATTTTTTCTGAAAAAGATTATTTTTGGAATTTCTATAACACTATGTATGTTCAAATAAACTAAAACCTAGAGGAGATGTCCAAACCAGGGGCTACAAAATTTTGTATATGATCCCAAGGCCAAGATATATCTTTGAGAATTTTTACAAATTTTTATCACTCATGGAAGCAACCCAAATAATTTAAACCAATTTCAGCATTTATTTTTATTCAGAAAAGGATTTAAACAGTAACGGGCCTCCCTCCCCCATTCTCCCCCAACCAGCCGACCCAACCCATGCCCTCCCCGCGCCCCGCACTGACAGGTGGGCCCCGCTCGTCAGCCACCCCCTCTCCCTCCGCGCGCGTGCCCGATGCCTCGGCCCCACCCGTCAGTCGCATCCCGTTGCCACGCCCTCGCCCCGCGCCCGCTGACTTGTGGCCCCCATTCGTCAACCTCATCGTCTCCGCGAGATCCGCCCCCAAATCCCCCCCCCCCTCGACGGCCGAAGCCCTAACTCCCCTCGAATCCGCTGCCCCCGACCCCCTCCCCCCAAATTGAGCCTGGCGTTAAGTCGCCCGATCCCTGGCGACCGTTTCCCCCCTTCAATTCCAGCCGAATCGTGTCCAGGTTCGATGAACCCCATGCATCTCGAGCTCGCCAGTGTTAAAGCCATGTTTACTCTCGGACTCCCCTGATTGCGCCCCCTTTGCCCTCGCCGGCACCTCTATATAAACCCTTGGCCTCCACCGCGTCTAGCCCGCATGCCCAATTGCGTTGAGAATGGACCAAACGCCCGCGCTGCCCCTATTCGCCGCCGGTCGCCGCCACCACCATCGATGGTACCTTCGTGTTCCTCGTAGTCCCCTTCTCTCCGTTTTTAGCCCTAGCTAGGCCGAGTAGCCCTCGTCGGCGCCGAAATCGCTCACCGACGCACCGCCGGAGTCGGGGAAGAAGGGTACTTTACCCCTCCCGACGCGTGCCGTGCTGGATTCATTTCTGGCCGCACGACCGCGATCGAACGATAGTGATTAATTCTCTGAGGGGTTTAATCCCGAGCGTCCATCTGGTCAAAGGGGTATCGAGCGTTGTGGCCCGTTGATCGCCACTTAACGTCCCCCGCCTCGATTCCGAGCGTTAGATCTAGATCCAACGGTCCAGGATGGGCCGGACCACGCACACAGTGCGCGGGTTCACGGTGGATCCGGTTCACCGTGGACCTGAGACCGTTTTCAGTTTAAATAAAAATCCAGAAATTGATTTAAACTTTGAAAATTCATAACTTGCTCATTTTAACTTCGAATTTAACTATTTCAATTCCAGAAGATTCATAATTTTATTCTCTACATGTTTGTACAATAAAATCAGTAGGTTTACTTTGAGTATTTTATCTTTATTTAATAAAGTATTCAAATGCACTTTAGGGTAAACTCAAAATGTGTCCATTTCAATTTTAGAAAAATCTATCTTTTATCCTCTTCATATTGGTGTAATAGAAACAATAGGTTTATTCTGAACTTTCTATTATTAATTAATTGGAAGTTTAAAATACATTAGAATACAATTTTATTCCTTTTTAAAAAATTCCTAACTCCATCGAAGTTCATTTTAAAAATTCATATAATATTTTTCAGAAGCTTGATAACTTATTTTCCTTAATTTAACACAATCAAAACCCATGTGCTTATTGTGTGATTTTGGATTGTTTAATTGAATGTTGCATTTATTTTATTCGTATTGAGAAGACTACGACGCTGTCGAGGAGATAGAATATTACCCGGAAGTTCCCCGTCACCTTTCGCTGAACAAGGCAAGTCACCAAACTAATCTTTTGAGCATATTGAACCTAGTTTTCTTAAACTATCGCTAAAACACATGGGTTATTCATGCATTAGTCGAACGAAAGCCCTACATTATATTGATTTAGATCCCCGACCTTGATGTGCAACCCAAGCCATGCTATCTAGCCTAAACTCCTTGTCACCATATTATTAGTACTAGTAGATAGTATCCGATGTATCGACACAATTGCTATAGGTTAAAAATGAGTCGTAGCGATTTGGAATCTACTATATGATCCCCGTTATTCTCATCTCTGGAATTCTATTGGTGATAGAGTTATGGTTAAGTGTATGCATGGTGGGTTCCGGGTGCAAGCTAGGGCATTGGTCGGTAGCACCCGGGGCACTATAAGGACCGGTCTACGGGATCAGTTGCAATACATTTTCGTACTAACCACAAGTCTAGTAGGTAAGTCCTAATTAAGGTATGGAGTGTTCCAATCTGAGGCACCACTTGGAGATGGGTCAAGCAGCACCTGCAGGTGGCTTGTACCGACGTGGAGCAAAAGGGGGTGTGACGTTAGCCGGGATGCGGCCCGGCGCGCCGGCGAAACCTAGAGCGGGTGATTATCGCTTGGAGCATTTCATGCTGAGGTTTTGACACGAGTTCCCATGGTATGGGTCATCTCGTTACATTTTGGTGTTTGGGATGAGTGCGTGCCTTGTGGGTACAGTGGTACACCTCTGATCAGAGTCTTAAATCTTTTCAAAAAGCCGAGCCCACGGTCAAGGGCGGGTTGCGTGACATCTCACAGTTACTTTACTTTTAATGAATGTGCATGATGATTTTGACATGTAAGGACTGTTGAGCGAGGAGGGAAAACAGTACTCCTCGAGTTAGATGATATTACATTGTTCATGTTTAATATTCCGCATGATTGAATTTGACTACATTAAATGCTATAACTAAAAAATGTACTTTTTCAGCACTTTTAGCCATTATCCTTCCTTTGTTATTATCCTGCATTACTATTGCATTCGCGGTGGCTTGTTGAGTACTTTTTATACTTATACCCGTTGGACACCCACTTCAGAGGTTGCTTACTACGAGGAGGATGGTCTGGAGTAGCGACCCAGTCAAGAAGAAGATCATGAAGAAGGCGTTCGTCATGCTATTTATTTTTGTTGTTTATTTTATTTTTACTCTTATGTAATAATGTGGTCTGCGTACCACAAATGATTGCCCGTCGCATGATGAACCTGCATGATGAACCTCTTGTTATTATTGTTTTTCTTTGGAAATTCATTAATGTTTCGATTTGGTAAATCAGGGTGTTACATTTTTGTTCTTAATTATAAAGTTGTAAAATTCTTCGCCTTCTAGGTAGTTGAGGTTTTGGTAGTTCGGCATGTTAAGTAGTGCCATGTTTTAAGTTTAAGGATATATTCATTTTCCAGGTAGTAATAGGTTTGACGACTTTTGATGTGGAGTGTGATGTTTAGGGATATTTCCAAACTCGATGGCATATAGGAGACAAACTTAGTAACTGTTTGTACGGCTTAAACTACAAGAATAAGGTTTACATGATATAATAAAATAATTTTTTTTAGTTTAAAATAAAAAACAGGTTATTCAACTAAATATATTAGCTCTAGATCCAGCATTTTTTTTCTAGGTTTAGTCAACTCCAAAAAAACTCTGGATCTAGAGCACCAAATGGTGGCCTTAGGGCTCAAGAGTAGAATTCATGTAAACAGCTATTATTTAAGGATTATTAGTAAATATAATAAAACAGTGGGGTTTTAATAATTTGGAGCTTGTAAATTGTAGTCAAAGGCATAGTATAAGCCTGCCAAATATCATGACGAAATGTAGACCAGCACATAAAGGCTTTTGAATGTATCGAGTGCCGCAAGTTTCGTTATGCCCGCTCACATCTCACAGCACTCGAAACTGTTTAATGATATTGTCGCCAAAGCATGATCAAATATGATAGTTCTGGCAGTAGAAGATCAAAACGAAAGGAATCCTGAGCAAAAACGATCCATGAGGTCCTCTTTTGAATGATTGGAAAATTTTTGGCAAAGGATTTCCTTTGTCAGACATTCGCCTGTACAATGCGCTTGAGATTATCTCCAGGCCTTGTTTAAAATTTGCTTGAATTTTGCCGACATCACAATGTGTTGCGGCAAACTTTGTCACTTCGTTTGTACCACGTCTGGCTTCGACATGGCAGAGCAGAGCTTGAACCTTTCGTCAGAAAACATTCTTGCTGAATATACTGTTACTGATGGCCGTCTTCTTTGTTCCAAAGTGGATCTAATGGAGGGAGATCATAGTCGTCAGGTTTTAGAGCCAACACGAAATCCGGCAACGGAGGTGGTGTTCCGATGACCCTACAGATTCCCCAGAACAAATAACACATTACTTCTTGGGGTTCACAATTCCCTGGACGATCACCTTATAGTACTGTTAATGTTACAAGAAATTTTGTTGTACGCATACTACGTAATTAAATTCTTACCTTTCTTGACTATACAGGTCTTGGTTGATCCTGACCTTACTTGAAACATCTTTTGGAATCTTGTCAAGCATGTATTTAGCTGTTCCGAAAGGAGTGGGGCACCTGCAAAGTTACAGGTATTGACTTCAGTTTCCATGCTTTAGAATGGATTAGTGCACTGTGCAGAAATAGTTATTCCTTAAACAGTTTACTGAGTATCAATTTATATCTTTAGGATTAATGTTTACCATCTTCTTGGTAAATGTTTTATGCTGAGAGTAAAACATGCTAAAAATTGAAGAAATAAATGCTCAATATGTAGTGACTGGTGAATAATAAAAGGGTAAAATGTCTTGCCTTGATGTTGGAGGAGTTGCATGGAAGGCTTCAGAAGTCCTTTTGCTTTCTTTCAGAAATTCTTCTGAAGTTTGCAAGGCAGCTATTGCCATTCCATGAGATTTCTCTGTGCCACCCTCATCAAGAATCAAACCGTGGAAATAGTATGCAGCAGCCTGAGAAAACCATGCACATTAATTTGAGACGTTCATTTGCAATTTGAAAGTAGGTTAACATTGTGATGAATTGGCTGCAATCCCTTCCAAAGGGCCCAAAGGGCAAATATGTACAAGAGAAGGGCCCAAAGGGCAATAGTACAAGAGAAGGAAAGCTTTACAAATAAGCCCTTATACTATATAGTATATCTCTAACACCCCCCCTCAAGCTCAAGATGGATCAACGACATTGAGCTTGGAAAGAAGAAAACAATGCTGAGCTCGAGTATGGGCCTTGGTAAGCAAGTCGGCAAGCTGAATCTCCGAGGGAACATACTGAAGAGCAACTATCTTGTTCTGGACAGCCGACCTAACATAGAAGCAATCAATTCCAACATGTTTGGTGAGCTCATGCTTCAACGGGTCCTGAGCAATACTGATAGCACCGGTACTGTCACAGTGCACAGGCGTAGGGGAGGAGAGAGCAACACCAAACTCAGCCAAGAGCCACCGTAGCCAAGTCACCTCAGCAGTCATACAAGCTAAAGCACGCAGCTCAGCCTCAGCACTAGAGTGAGAAACAACAGTCTGCTTCTTGGTCTTCCAGGCAATCAAGGAGGAACCGAGGAAGACACAATAAGCAGAGAGGGACTTGAAGTCTGAAGGATCAGAACCCCAAGTAGCATCAGAGTAAGCATGGAGCTGAAGGGAGCTAAAACTAGAGAAAAACTAATGTTGGTCGATAGTGCCACGAAGGTATCGAAGGACGCGAAGGAGATGACTGTAGTGGACACTAGTGGGAGTGGACATGAACTGACTTAGGATGTGAACGACATAAGAAATGTCAAGACAAGTGATGCCAAGATAGACAAGACTACCGACGAGGTGACGATAGCGAGTGGGATCCTCAAGAGGAACACCGTCGGTGGCACGAAGACGAGTGTGAAGTTCCATAGGAGTGTCCACAGAGCGGTGATTAGTAAGACCCGCACGACCAAGAAGATCATGAATGTACTTCCTTTGGGAGAGGTAGTAGCCGTCAGGTGTGGATGTGACCTCAACCCCAAGAAAATAGCGAAGAGGACCCAAGTCGGACATGTGAAAGTACTCACTGAGACGAGCCTTAACAAAGGCAATATACTTAGAATCATCCCCCGTGATGAGCATATCATCCACATAGAGAAGAATAAGGGTACGACCACGGGGGGAAGTGTGAACGAAAAGAGCAGGATCATGCTGACTAGCAACAAAACCAGCGGTAGTGACAACCAAGGTGAAACACTCAAACCAAGCACGAGGGGCTTGCTTGAGGCTATAGAGAGAACGACAGAGACGACAGACATGGCCATCGGGAACAGGATAGCCAGGAGGTGGATGCATATAGACCTCATGCAGCTCGCCGTGAAGAAATGCATTCTTCACATCAAGCTGAGAGATAGTCCACCGGCGAATAGAGGCCACTGCAATAAGAGTATGAACGGTGGTCCTATGCGCAACAGGAGCAAAGGTCTCCTCATAGTCACAACCATACTCCTGCTGAAAACCACGAGCAACAAGACACGCTTTATAGCGCTCAAGAGAGCCATCAGAGCGAGTCTTAATCTTGTAGACCCACTTGCACGAGATCAGAACAACAGAAGGAGGACGAGGAACAAGATCCCAAGTGCGGGTACGCT
Source organism: Zizania palustris (assembly GCA_019279435.1). NCBI lineage: Eukaryota > Viridiplantae > Streptophyta > Magnoliopsida > Poales > Poaceae > Zizania > Zizania palustris. The sequence goes on along the minus strand of JAAALK010000285.1, from coordinate 64,840,263 downwards.
CAAGAGCAGCAATCTCCTCAGCCATAGCAAACTGCTACTCAGGATGAGCAATAGCATCTCGATATGTGGAAGGCTCAGAAAGAGAGAGTGCAGAGTATGAAGACTCATGAGGCACAGGGGAAGAAGAGGTGAAAGGTGGTGAAGGAAGCGGACGACGAGTATAGTGATAGAGAATGGGAGGACGTGGAGGTAGTGGTGGAGAAGGAGGTGGTGAAGAACAAGGAGGAGAGGATGATGACGAGGAGTCAGACGAAGGCCAAACTAAGTCAAGAAAATCAATCGACTCATAAGAGGAGGGAGCATCGGAGAAAAAGGACGAGACTCATCAAAGGTATCATCACGGGAAACCCGAATGCGACGAGCAACCGGATCCAAACAACGACATCCCTTACGCTCGGAGTCATACCCAAGGAAGACACACCGGACCGACTGTGCCGATAGCTTTGTCCTCTCACGAGGCTGGAGAAGAACAAAGGCAACACAACAAAAGGAACGAAGGTGGCTATACTGAGGCGGTCGACCAAAGAGACGCTCAAGTGGAGTGACACCATGAAGAGTGATAGATGACTGAATGTTTACAAGGTAAACAACAGTAGATACAGCTTCAGCCCAAAACTGAGGAGGAACAGAGGAGGCAAGTAATAGTGCCCGAGCAGTCTCAAGAAGGTGACGATGCTTACGCTCGGCCACACCATTTTGAGCATGGGCACCAGTGCACGAATACTGAGGAAGAGTGCCCTGCTCAGAAAGAAACTGACAAAGAGAACGAGATAGATACTCGCCAGCAGAGTCAGCACGAAAAACACAAATGGAAGAGTCAAACTGAATGCGAACCATCGTAGCAAAGGCCTGATAAGCAGTACGCACCTGAGCACGAGACTCCAAGAAATATATCCATGTGAAACGAGAGAAATCATCAATAAAGATCACATAATATCGATGTCCCCCTTTCGAAACGAAGGGAGCAGGGCCCCATACATCAGAGTGAATGAGATCAAAAGGTCTAGTGGACACTGTCTGACTAGCAGAATACGGAAGTTGTATCTGCTTGCCAAGTCTACAACCCATACAAGAGAGGGAGGTATCACCAGAAACCTTCCCACAAACTCCACTAGTAACAAGAGATGACAAACGGGACCCATACATGTGACCTAGACGATGATGCCACTGAGCAAAGCTAATGGAGGTGGAGACGACAAAAGGAGTAGCATCAACAGTAAGAGTCGAATAGCACGAAGTAGAAATGGGAGGAAGATGTAGCCAGTCAAGCTCCCAGAGGCGAGGAGGATCATGGAGCCGATGGCCAGAACCAACTAGGGCCCCGATGCGACGATCCTGAACAGAACAAGAATCAGAATCAAGAATGATACGACAACCATGATCAGTAATCTGGCCAGCAGAAATAAGCTGCAAGTGAAGTTGAGGTACATGAGCAACAGACGACACATGAAAATGGGAAGTGCTAAGAATGCCATGACGAGCAATAGGAAGAGGAGTACCATCAGCTGTCTTAACAGACACAGGAAAAGGAAGCGAACTCAAGGAACTAAGATGAGTACAGTCATGTGTCATGTGAAAAGAGGCGCCGGAATCAAGAATCCAAGGTGACTGAGTACTTGGTTGTGGTAGCTGAGGAGTCTGAGCGGCGGCAGAAGATACCATAGTTCGATCTGAAGAGGCAACACGACGCTCCAGACGATCCATCCGTCTGGTGAGCTCAAGGACCCAATCCGGAGGCGACTGAGAAAAACCCTGAGAACCACCTGAGGTACTCGAGCCGCCCCTCCGATGAGAGGGCTGCTTTCGACACTACTCAATCTCGTGAGTCTTAGACTTGCAGTAGCGACAGAAGAGAGCGGCAGCTGTGCCACCTTGAGTAACATGTCCTAGAGTTGAAGTAGGTGTAGAAGGTATAGGAACGAGGAGGACAAGGAACAGTCATGGTGAGAAACCCTTGCTTCTTCTCTTCTTCTTCTTCTTCTTCTTTTTGCAATCTGTCTCAAAAAACAGGGGAGGAGCTCTGGGCCTCTCTGCCCGTCGCGAGGAGAGGGCGAGGAGAGCGGCAGGAGGACCTGCAGGCGCGGGCCCAGAGGACGCGCGACGGCGTCAGGGGCGGGCTCGAGCAGGAGGACATGCGGGCGCTGGAGCGACACGAGCCCACGCGCGGACAGTAGGGCTCGGGCGCGGCGGCGCGAGACGGCGGAGCTCAAGGGCGGGCCCGAGCAGGAAGACAGGCGCGCGGCGGCGCGACCTCACGCCCGGGCAGGCGCGCGGCGGCGGGAGCAGGCGCGGCGAGGGCTCGCCGGTGGCGGGATCAAGAGAAGGGGAGGGGCTAGAAATCCTAGCTCTGATACCATGTGATGAATTGGCTGCAATCCCTTCCAAAGGGCCCAAAGGGCAAATATATACAAGAGAAGGGCCCAAAGGGCAATAGTACAAGAGAAGGAAAGCTTTATAAATAAGCCCTTATACTATAGTATATCTCTAACAAACATCAGAAATTAAAGGCTGAACCAGCTTGCACACCTTTGCTTCAGCATACTTCCATTTGACAAACAATAGATGCTTTCTACCCCATCCATCGGATACGGGAAGCTCTGGAATGCTCTCCTGAACTTGGTGCCAATATTTGACCATCTCGCAAGCTAAGCGCCTTTTTACTGCTAGAGTGGCCTTCGGACTATCAATTGCCAGGCCAAGTTGCATGTCAACTCCCTGTAGGTCAAAGATTATAGATTTTTCAGGGACCATGATGTCAAATTTTCAGGCCACAGAAAGCACCAGTAATAACTTGGACCAATATAACATAATAAATCATGAAATTAGTGATAAATTGAATTAATACTCCTAGGTTTCTACTTTCTACTGCAGTGCACAGCAAAAATTGCAAATCGATTACCAAGCACCATTCATAATCAGAATATATGAGCTTCATGTATAATGTAGCAAATATGTCACTAGGGATTATAGTATAAAAGCTTCTGCTTCCCCAGCATCAAATGAAAAGCCTATTAGATTTAGGACTGCAGTTGTTTAGTTATTTACCAAAACGAGAATCAAATTTTCTGAGCCAAGAAAAGAAGTACCTGACCCAGAGCTTGCAGGCTAAAAGCTTTGAGATTTCCTTCAGCCAGATCCATTGGAAGTTGTCTCCTGTAATGCATATTGAAAGGGTATCAGTGGACCTTTTTTTCAGATTTAAGGTCTCAAAATCATCTAATCAGCTTCTCAAAAGTACCAAACCTTAGATCTGATGGTATCTGTGGGATTACTTGTCGAATTGCACAGTCCAAGTAGCCAGATGCCTTCAAGAAAACATCAACAGTGGCCCGTCTGCTCTCTGTGAACATTGGCAATACATGGCGCTTTCTTAGTACAAAAATACTGTGAAAGTAGTAACTTCAACGGGAAACAGATCATGAACATTTTCCTATGGCTATAATGCTTCAGATATACAGTTCTACCTTCAGAAACCCTTGGTGCGTAACCATCACCATATGACCTGGCAAGAAGCAGGGAGTTGGCTTGCAACATGCAGACCATAGCCATCAAATGTAGCACGGACAGCACCTCATACCATACATCCGCCATGGTCGTTTCCTGCAATTAGAAACTCCATGTTAGATCTAATGGCACGGTGTTATATCACAGAGAACCTAACACGCCACATGAAGACCCAAACATACCTCAGCATTATCCTCTTGGTTAGCCCAGACAAACTGCACTCTGTGCCGCAATTCACTACCTACACATTTTACAGTCTGAATCAAACGAAACAACAAAACTGTGAACCAACAGAACAATGAACCACCATATCGGAGCAATTTCTCACCTTCCTTCACCAACCCTAGCAGAGCTGGAAGGTAGTCTTCCAGAGCCTGTAGGAGATTGGCAGTACTACTACTAGAACCTGTGTAGGAAGTAGCAAAAACATGGAAAGATCAATCCAGCGTCAGTTTCAAAGTACACATCTTGCAGACGAAAACAGAAAGCGAATCTCTGCCACCGCCCCCCTCACACACCGTGCTGTGCCGCCGTCTTCCTCTTCGGCTTCAGGGCCGCCGCCGATTCTTGCATTGCCATGTCGACGACCCGCGCTCGCAGGGCCAACAGCCTCTCCACAACGCCCTTGTCAAGGCCCCCGGCGAGCGCCTGTGAGAAGTCCACGCTCCTCGGCACCCGGAGTCCCGGGAGGAACACTACAACGTCGCCAATGGTCGCCAGCCGTCTTCGTGGACCGCCGGAGTCCTTCTGCTTCGACACCCCACAACCCATTGCTGCGCAACAAACAGTCTACTGCTCACCTGCAAGAACCATGGCGCAAAAACACCAGCAATCCAACAAATCAGTTACTCACCAAAATCATCCAAAAGGGCAAAGGGGTAAACCCCAAGATAGTGTATGTGAAAGAAATTCAATTGTTTCAGAAGAGGGGAAAATAAAGGGAAAATTACGACTTGTAAGCAAGTACGGCAAATTGGAAATTGGGGAGAATTCCAGCGAACAAGACCAACAAAAAAAGAAAAGGGGATGGAAAAAAATCCCTCACCTTTATTCTTCCTTTCCTTCGACTTTTGTGCTTTTCTCGAGATCACAATATCCTCTTCTTCTTCAACTCCTCTCTGCAGGCGAGCGCGCACCACACCGAACACAAAGTAAGCATAAAAAGTGGAGAGACGAAAGGAGGAAACTCTTATCCCTATTGGTTCCTAGGGGGAACGATCAACATCAGAAACAAGAGCGCAACTTGGCATATTGTAAGGCCAAATTGGAGTACTTTTCGCCTTGAAAAAAGGTATTATTTGCGTAGAACTGTGGCAACTTGTGCCATCAGGAAAAAAAACTTGAAAAGGGTTGCAATGCATCATCGGCGATATTTAGCCTCTGGTGTCACCATACCTCTACTTCAAATTTTAAAATCGACAAAGTGCATTGGCAAACTTTATTCAAAGATCGTGGAAAAAACGAGCTGAAAATCCAGAGAGAACCAAGGAGCTACCTAATCTTGAAGGTGGATGGAACGTCGTGCGCATGCGCTGCTTGAATGCTTCTCTCGCTGCAGATTAACCCTGTACAGGACTCAACTGTTCGAGGGTGGAGTGCAAGAAGAGGAGGAAGCAGGTCGAGCAATTGTGCCGGAGAAGCAAGTCAGAGAGAGGGGGGAGACAGAGATGTTCACAAAGGTCTATCTATGACTTGTCAATTTAAAGGAGGAAGCTATGTGCTGATGTTATAAATGCATTCTACCTCTCAACAATCAAGCATTCAAACCCACACCACAGCAGCAGTATAGCACAGCTGGTCAGTCATGGTCACGGAGGCCAGCACGAAAACTGAGGAAAAAAGATCAAGAATTCAAGATTTCATGAGCCAAGGCTCTCCCTCTCCTCAGCGCCGGTTCTAGGATTTTGAGGGCCCTCTGGCGAATCTGTGACAACTGCCCCTCTAGACCATAAACCTTATAATATGGACTAATTTTATTTTTATAAAAAGGTAGAAAATTCAATAATATATTTTTAATTTAACATGTCTGATAATTATCAATAGCAAGAAATAATGTAGACTAAAAAACATTACATTTGTACTTGTATAACTAATATGATTACCTTAAATAAGAATAGAACCCCATCATATTACTTAATTCTCATAAAAATATATTTTTTCGGGCATTTCTTGATGCAAAATCATCAAGAATCATCAAGGACGGTATTGAGATCAATAGTATCCAAGATATACTTTTCGATGGTGCACATAGCCAAGCCATTTAACTATTCTTGTGACTATAGTTGATCTCAAATAGTTTTTCAATAATTTAAATTTTGAGAAACTTCTTTCGGCAGAAGCTACAGTCACATGTACAGTTAAGAGAATTCGATAGGCAAATGAAATATTTGGATAGCAATCTACATCCATAACAAACTTGAAAATCTCAAGCGCTGACATCAAAGAATCTGGCAAAGTCACTTGCAATACCTTTAATTCTGAAAAAATCATTGATCTCAACATCGAATGAGTTATCATGAGAAAATTTATCCACAAAAATCTTGTAATGCGCCCAAAGATCAACTTCATCCAAGGATTTCAAATTTTCTGAGTTGAACAAGAACTCAAAGACATTATCAAATGTCGTCATCCGATCAAATCTAGTAGTCAATGAAGCAATTGCATTATCAATCATAACTAGGAAATACTCTATTTTAAAGAAGTCCACAATAGATTGTTGTATTTCCTCGTCTTCTTCTTGTTCATCAAAATGTCTCTTTTTCGTTCGTAGGTGTTTTGTAGGAAATATTTGCTCTATATTCAATTCAGATGCAATGTTTTTTGTTATATCCATACTAGAAATTAAACCTTCATCTCTATCCTTCTTAAAATATAATATGACACCTTCAATGTGTTTGAGAGTAGCATCTATACTCATAGTTTTAAAATCCTAGGCTGATGACGATCGTATACCAGCATATACTGTATATATATATATATATGGGCTTGGCCCCTTCTCGGCATGGGCCCTCGGTCGTCGCACAATGTGGCCGCCCCATAGGACCGGCCCTGCCTCTCCTACCCATGCGAAGACAAACAGTCACAAACTAGTCACCTCTTCTCGATTTTTTAAATGATATATTTTTTTTAAAAATCAACTCTAAATACTTGTTTCAAAAAATTGTAAAATTGGTACCTATCGGCTGAACCGCCTCCTGGCCCTCGCGGCGCGTCCCGAGCCATGCCACGCCCCCCTGTGCTGCGGCCCCGCGTCGTGCCATGCCCCGCGCCTTGGCCCCATGCGTCGCCGCCTCGCCCCGCCACCTCATCCCCTACACGTGCGCGCCAACTGCTACCGCCGCCTCGCTCGTCGCCTCCATTTAGTGCGCACGATGGGCTGCGGCGTGGGAGGCGAAACGAGCTAGGTGTGGGGACCAAGGGCGCGGGGACGCCGAGGCGGCGAGGCGGCTGGACGGAGGGTGCGGGAGGCGAGGTGGGGACCAAGGCCGCGTGGGGAGACTGAGACTACGCACGCGCGCCAAGCAAGCACGACACGGCGGGCAAGGTGAAGTGCGCGGCGGGCAGGCAACTGGTTCGGCCGTCGATTGGCTGAACCAGTGCTGACGTGGCAAGGTTCGGTTGATGGTCCGGTCGACCGGTGCCTATATTTGAATTTTTTTAAATCGGTTATACAAAGTTGATTTTTTTTAAAAAAAATATTATTAAAACATCTCTCTTCTCCACCCCGTGCACAGAAATGGTTAATCCTCACGTGAACTACCAGGAGATTCCTCGTGTGAAATTCTAACATGCACACCTGTGTGGTTGTGCCTAGTTTTCCTAGTAGGATAATGTCGGTCACCGGATCTACGACCATCCATCTAAATGTGTTGATACCTGAAACTCTCCTATAAAATGAACGTGATAACGTAAAATAATATGAGCAAGTTGGCACCGGATCTGGTACTCAGGCAAGATTAATAAGGTAAACTTTTAGAAAATTGTCGTATTACATCATCGACACATGACTTTTTAAATAAGTTTAGACCGGTGTGGTTTTCTTCTTAAAAAAACAAGGTAGGTACATGTGTTTGTGTTTCCTATGCTAATATCTGGTCACCCATTTTAAACATAGCCTAAAAAGTTCCATCTTTACGTTCAAATTTCTTGTGACTCTTAATTGATTTTTTTCAAGATAAATGGACGTGGTGTGTCGTATTTACTACATGCTGCTGCTGGATGAGAAGCCCTGGTATTTTTGAAGTAATTTCACAGGCCTAACCAACGTCACGACCTAACTAGGCATGTCAACACAAAAATTTCTTAGGGGAGTGGAAAACCATTTTGTTTCTGATTCGAATTTTTTTCTCCATTCTCATCCTTAAAAGAGAAATTTCTTCTATCTCCATTCCCGTGTAGAATTAATACTCAAACGGTCTTATATCCCTGTATCAAAATGAAAAGAGAGCGATTAGCACCCGGTATACCGTTGAAACAATATCGAGACGATATAGATAATGAGAGCCCAACCCATCTACTCCCCTGATAGGAACAGACTAAATCCCTATCCGAACTTAGCTTCGATGGGCTGTCTCCCAAGGTCAGAATAGTTGCTCTAGATTCCCACACGCACAATCTCCGGAGAAGCAAGATGAGACCGCCACGCGAGCTTCCTCCCTTGACCACCGGCGACCTGCCTCCTCGGACGTGTCATGTGCCTGGTACCTCGTCGGTGGCCTCCTCTCCTCTTTACCGCTGGCAATCTATCCTTTGGACGCGGACGATGTTGTTGATGCCAAAATTTGGTAAAGCCCAGGCCCACTAAAAATATTGAACGATCAATATAAGTCAAAGAGGCCTGGTCAAAGATGGTCAAAAAGGTCCGTTCATGTTGTTACAATATAACTAGACATGAAGGAGTCGATGAAGAAGAGAGAAAATGAGGATGATCTAGAATCGGTTACAATATAGATTACTTGGACGCCGAGTCTCTGGACTATAAATATGTATCTAATTAATTAGGAAAAAGAATAACTACAAAACAATTACCCCTCAGCGCATCACCACCCTTGGCTTCCCAAGGTTAATCCAGGTGAGATTCGGCACTCGGAGCTGGTGAGGAGCCATGCTGAATAGCGTGGGCCTCATGGCTCCAGAAGTGATGAGTCATTGTCAACGATAGTCAAAGAGGACTGAAGAAGAAAGGAGATCTGCTGTTTCATGGGCCGCGTGTGACTCAGGTACACGGGCAGCGAGCGACTGTCGGGCAGAGGAGGCTGCGAAGTCGGGCTGGCCCAATCCGGGTGCATGGGCCAGAAGCAGTAGAAGACCCACTAGGCTGTTGACCAGGACTGACTCAGGTACACGGGCGGTGAGCGATTGCCGGGCTGAGAGAGCTGCGGAGTCGGGCCGGCCCAATCCGGGTACCTGGTGCAAAGCCGGTGGAGGCTTTGTCAGTTTCGACGCAAAACTGACAACCGTTGATCTTGTATCCGACTGTCCAGAAGAGAAGCCGTAGTCGCTACGAAAACTTAGCTTCCGGATAAGTCATCTGTAACTCTAGGCCCACAGTCAGTCAGTCATGTCTGTAAAAATTCCTAAGGGCAGTAGAGTCTTTTCATTTATTATTGCGTCTGTAAAAACCCTAAGGGGCTGGTAGAATATTCCTAGTGTTGGGCTGCCTATAAATAGGACCCCAATCCCTAGGGTTTGGACTACCCTTTTGGCTGAAATCAAATCCACTCTATTGGGTCACTTTTTGTCTCTTGCCTTGCCTCTCTCTTCTCCTGTTCCATGCTTGCGCCGCCAGGAAGATTTTGCCCCTGTGTTTATTGCCTTGCATTTAATGTTGCAGTAAATTCCCTATTTCGTTGTGTGCTGCATCTGCAAAGGTTTTGAATGGATTCATTTCTCTAGCATAGCAAGTTTTCCTGTGATTTTTGAGGCTTTGGAGGCTTCGGCTGGGTGTGTTCTTCACGAACAGAGTACTAGTTCTTGCTGTTGCAAATAGTACTACTTCCCTGTAGCTACAGTGTTCTGTGCAGCTTTTCACCTTCTACTGCACAGCTTTTTGATCGAAGCTGACAGGCTCTGTCACCTTTTTGGCTGTGTTTCGGGCGAAGCCCTTCTCTGTTCGAAGCCACTCAGCTCCGTGAGGCAGGCTTCGATCTAATATCTTCGAAGGCTTCGCTCGATCTTCGATTTTCGGTGTGCGTTCTGTGTTGCTAAGCTTCGAAGTATTTTTTTCAGAACGGACAGCATCGCATACTTCGAACGACTGTGCGAAGGGGCTTCGGCTCTAGCTGTTCGAAGTCCATACCTTGATAGATTTCGAAGTTGGGTTCGAAGCTTGTAGTTCCGCCAGGCCTCGCACTGACTTTTGTGTAGCGTGTCACCCTTCGCTTCTTTGTTCGAAGGTTGCCCGTGTGTGCGTGTTGTGTTCGAAGCTTTCTGTTTGAAGGTTTTGCTTCGAAGCATTCGGTCCGAAGCTGTGTTCGAAGTTTTGTCTTCAAAGTGCACACTTCGAAGCAGGCTCCGACATTTGTCATACTTCGCTTCGAAGCATACTTCGCTTCTTGCCACTTCGAACTAGACTAGAACCAAACACCTTCGGCATCTTCGACAGGCTCCGTCACCAACCTCCGAAGCAGACCTCGACGTGCGAAGGGGGCTTCGCCAAGTTCCGAACAGGAGACAAATTTGGACAGTAACTTCTCTTTTCATCTTACACATACTTAGATCATTTCATTGAGAAGTTTAGGCCTGTTTCACCATGTTCATCTGCCTAGTTGCACTTATTTAATAAGTCTCAGTTATAATCATTTGCTTCTAGGTTAGAAACCTTTAGACTTAGGCCTTTTGTTTATTTTCTACTGCGTAGTCTTTTGAGGTGCGTTGGGTATTTGGGAACAGGCCATTGATTCGAAAGAATTTTAAGGCGCCCATTCACCCCCCCTCTGGTCGCTACTTTCGGTCCTACAAGTGGTATCAGAGCCTGGTTAGGGTTTTTCCATACCTTAACCGGTTCTAAACCCCAGTAGTGATCATGACATCTCCTGGCAAGGTCCCGTCCTTGGAAGCTTATGGCTATAATTATTGGAAGACTCGCATGCGAGCCTATCTGATGAGCCAAAGCTCGGACATCTGTATTCACGCTACTTTCACAGTGTTGCCTGTTGATGAGCGTGATTCTCCGGATATCATTGCCCAACATCAGAACAACAACAAAGCGGTGAATATTCTGTTTTCTGGTTTAGGTCCCACTGAATTTGAGCGTGTGAGCCATCTCTCCACTGCGAGAGAGATCTGGGCTACCCTCCAGGCACACCATGAGGGGACAACTCAGGTCAAAGCTCGACTCTATCAGACCTACCGGCATGAATATGAGAATTTCACACAGAAGCCGGGTGAATCTGTTGAAGCCTTGTTTGGTCGCTTTCAGTCGATCATCAACAAGCTTCGGGACAACAAGGGTGAGGGTGTTCAGTTAGTCTCAGATCACGAGCAGGCCCTCAAGGTTCTCCATACCTTGGACCCAAAGATCTGGGAGATCAAGGTATCCTCTATCATTGAGAGCACATCTTATGATACCTTGACCATTTCTGAGTTGTTTAGCAAGCTGAAGGCCACCGAGGTTGATACCCAGTTGAGATCAAATCTCACTGGCTCTGGATCAAAGTCTCTGGCCCTTGCTACACCTTCTGTTGATCCCTCTTCTGTGAGCTGTGCTGGGTTCTCCTTGATGTCTATCACTGAGGACCAGCTTGAGTCTTTGGGAGATGATGATTTGTGTCTTTTTAACAACCGGGTGCGTCGTGTTTATGACAAAAGAATGTTCAAGAGACACGGCACAAAATCCAGGTGCTTTGAGTGTGGTGATCCAGGACACTTCATCGCCGACTGCCCCAAGCGCAATGGATATAAGAAGGGCACCGGTGGCAGCTTCCACGACTCTGGCAAGCACGACAGCTCCTCCTTCAACAAGGGAAAGCCGAGGACTCGGTTCTTCAAGAAGGCCCTGAAGGACTACCGGCGAGAGAACAAGAAGCGCGACAAGGCCTTCTTCGCCGAGATGGAGAAAAGCTACTCTAAGCGGTCCACGTCTTCTTCCTCTTCATCGAAGCTCAAGCGATGAGGAGATCGACATCAGGAAGGGGAAGGACAAGGACGATTCCGGCGGGCCTCTGCTTCATGGCTTTCGGGGACAAGCCTAAGAGCCACTCACACCAGCGCCGAAGATTCCGCAAGAGCTTCTGTTCAATGGCTCTTGGGGATAAGGAAGAAAAGAGCTCCTCCGACGATTCCGACGACGACGACAACAAGGTATCATCCTACGAGCGCGAAATCGTTGATTTACTTGAGAGCAATCGTCAAGGAGTTGAGATATCGGGAAAAACTGCTTAGGGGGGCTAAGAAGAGGATAGATGAGTTAGAGAGTGAGCTTGTCGTGGCCAACGGCAGAATTGAGAGTCTATCTTCTTCCCCTTGCTTGGGTGATAGCAGTGAGTGCCCGAAGTGTGAGGTGCTTCTGTGTGACCTGTCGACTCTGAAGTCCAGGTACACAGAAAGGGTTGATGAGAGGGACGCTTTGGCCACTGAGCTTGAAAGCGCTCAGCTGGAGCTGAAAGATGCTCAAGCCACTGTCGTCGCACCCTGTGTTGATTGCCCATCTCATCTAGCTGTCTTAGCTGAGCTGAAATCCAAGGGCGATGAACAGTTGGGTGATTTGGAGAGGTTGAGAGCTGAGCTTGCGCAGACTAGGCTAGAGCTTGAGACATTGTCAGTTCCACCCACTGTCTGTGAGAACTGTCTGTCTCTTAGAATGGAGTTGATCAAGCTGAAAGCCGAAAAGTCTGTCCAAGTGGAGAGTGAGTGTGAGACCTGCTTGTCTCAGGTGGAGGTTCTAGCTTCCTTGAGAGAGGAGCTAGCAGACTCTCAGAATGAGAACTTTTACCTCCGTTCTATCCTGAGTTGGATCAGTGCCAGAGAGCCACAACTTGGCATGATGATCCAGCAGTTCAAAAGGCAGGATGGGTTTGGGGTAGGTTACACCTACACCAAGGCTGACTTTGAGAGTGCCATTAGCCGGGTAGTAGAGTGGAGTAAAATGACTCCTGAGCAGAGATACCCCAAGACTCACTCCACTGAGTCCTCCCAGGCTTGTCAGCCCAAGGATGGGTGATTCATGAACCACCCAAAGCTCCACCCAAGAAGCCTATCTGGGTTCCTAAGCCCAAACACCTCCACTCTTCTCTAGACTCTCTTCCTGGACCCTCTCAACCCAAGAAGACCACACCAAACACTACTAAGCCCAAACATCCCAAGCCTCAACCACATCCCAAGAAGCCCACCTATCATTGTGAGTACTGTCAGAGAGACGGGCATCTTGCAGGAGTTCTGCTTCAGGAGGAAGCGGGTTGAGAGAGCAGAGAGGGCTCGTAGTGATCAGGAGCAGTTCTACCAGCAGGGTGGTAGACTGCGTGTTCCTCGGCGCGGGAGAGGCTGGAGGTCAGGCCGCGTCGTGTAGGTGGTGGTAGAGGAGACGACTTTCTTGCCCGTACTCCAGTTGGTGGTGTCCGTTCCTGGCAGAGTTCCAGACCGTGTTGGCTACGGTTCTGGACCTCGTGGCCGCAGGGGTAGGCAGAACCGAGGACCGCGTTTTGAGCCGTGTTTTGGTCCAAACTCTTTTGATGGTTTTCGCTTTCCATCTTTTGAGCAGATGGCTCGACACTGGTTTAGCTCTTTTGCTAAACCTGGTGCCGGACCATTTGCTCCCACTTACAGACACTGATTGTGCAGGACCAGGGACTGGAGGATGTTTGGATCATGGACTCAGGATGCTCTCGCCACATGACGGGACATCGAAGATGGTTCTCCAGTCTCACTCCCCCGAGCTCCAAAGTGTACATCACATTCGGGAACAGCGGTCAAGGGAAAGTAAGTGGTATAGGCTCAATTCACATTTCAGATCATTTCTCTTTAAAGAATGTTGCTTTGGTTAAAAATTTGAACTTCAACTTGATTTCTGTGTCGCAACTTCTTGAGGATGGTTTGGAAGTGCGTTTTAAGAAGGGTAATTCTTCTGTGATTGATTCTAGAGGGTCTTTGGTTTGTCAGATTTTACCTTTCGGTAAAGTCTTTCGAATTGACTTCTCTAGTTCTTTTGGCCCTTCTCGCTGTTTGATTGCTGGATCTTCTTCTGAGCTCTAGAAGTGGCATAGGAGATTAGGTCACTTGAGTTTTGATCTGCTAGTCAGGTTAAGCTCTATGGACCTCATCCGAGGATTGCCCAAGCTTAAGATGGAGAAGGATCTAGTGTGTCATCCCTGTCAGTCATGGGAAAATGGTTGCCGCTTCTCACTCACCTGTGACTCAGGTGATGACTTTCGTATCCAGCGAGCTTTTACATTTGGACACTGTTGGTCCTAGCTCGGGTACGTTCAGTCGGTGGGAAGTGGTATGCACTTGTGATTGTTGACGACTTTTCTCGATTTTCGTGGGTTTTCTTTTTGGAGTCTAAGGATGAAACGTTTCAGTTTGTTCATGACCTGATTTTGAAGCTGAAGAATGAGAACAATGGTCGAATGCGAGCAATTCGCTCCGACAATGGCTCTGAGTTCAAGAACTCTCAGTTCATCAGCTTCTGTAGTGATCAGGGTTTGGACCATCAGTTTTCTTCTCCTTACACTCCCCCACAGAACGGCGTTGTGGAACGAAAAAAACCGCACGCTAGTCGAGATGGTCAGGACGATGCTCGATGAGCACAGGACTCCTAGGCGTTTTTGGGCTGAAGCCATGAACACGGCTTGCTATCTGGCCAACCGCATTTTCTTAGAGCTTACCTTTGTAAGACATCATATGAATTGCGGTTTGGCAGACAGCCCAAGGTGAGCCACTTGCGAGCGTTTGGCTGCAAGTGCTTTGTGCTCAAGAAGGGAGGGCACTTGGACAAGTTTGAGTCTTGTTGCTTGGATGGTGTTTTTCTTGGCTACGCTTTGCATTCTCGAGGTTTTCGTGTTTGGAACCTCGAATCCCAGCTGCTTGTCGAGACGTGTGAGGTTTCATTTGATGAGTCCTTGCCTTCTTTGACTCCTTCTTTGAGCTGTCTGGTGATGATGAGCTCGGAGAATCCATCTTCGAGGAAGATGAGGATACTCCAGCTGCTGATTAGGGTGGGCCTTCGGCATCCCCCGCAGAGACCACACCTTCTGAGACTTCGACTGAGGATGAGGGCGGACCTCTGATCACTTCTTCCACTACGATCGAGCCCCCTCAGTCGAGTCCAGAGGTGCCTGCTGCTGACTCCGGTGAGGTGACTTCAGATCACCAGGGAACCCGAGCAGTTCAGCGTGACCATCCCTCAGAGCTCATCATTGGTGATTTGACTGAGAGAACTTTGCGTTCTTCTGCCTCTCTTGCCGTGTTTGCTGAATCTGCGTTTGTTGCATCTTTTGAGCCCAGAGACACTTCTCATGCTCTTTCTGATTCTAATTGGATTAATGCTATGCAAGAAGAGCTTGAGAATTTTGTCGTAATCGGGTTTGGACACTAGTTGAGTCGCCACCAGGATGCAACCCCATAGGCACCAAGTGGGTATTCAAAAACAAACAAGGTGAAGATGGGGTTGTGGTGCGCAACAAAGCTCGACTGGTTGCCCAGGGTTATTGCCAGAAGGAAGGTATTGACTTTGAAGAAACCTTCGCTCCTGTTGCCCGTCTTGAGTCCATTCGTATTCTCTTAGCTTTTGTCGCTTCGAAGGGTTTTAAGCTTTTTCAAATGGATGTTAAGAGTGCTTTTCTGAACGGGTACATAGAAGAGGTTTATGTTAGGCAACTCCCCGGTTTTGTGAACCCTAAGTTTCCTCGACATGTTTTTAAGTTGCACAAAGCTTTATACGGGTTGAAGCAAGCCCCCAGGGCTTGGTATGACCGGTTGAAGCAATTTTTGTTGGGGAAGGGCTTTGTGATGGGTTCTGTGGATAAAACTCTTTTCTTGCTCAGAGATGCTTCAGATTTCTTAGTCGCTCAGATTTATGTGGACGATATTATCTTTGGCGGTACTACTGATTCTCTTGTGTCCAAGTTTCTGAGCAGATGCACAGTGAGTTTGAGATGAGCCTCATGGGTGAGCTCAAGTACTTCTTAGGGCTCCAGATCAAGCAGGACCACGGACGACACCTTCATCCACCAAGGTAAGTACACTCGTGATATGTTAAAGAAATTTGACTTTGGTGGTGAATTGAAGCCGCAGATGACCCCGATGGGCACTTCTGGGGGTCTAGACAAGGATGAGAGCGGTGTCAAGGTCAATGAAAGGGAGTTTCGAGGGATGATCGGTTCGCTACTGTACTTGACGACAACCAGACCAGACATTCAATTCGCCGTAGGACTGTGCGCGCGCTTCCAGTCTTCACCACGCGCGTCTCACCGGCAAGCTGTCAAGCGTATCTTCAGGTATCTTACCTATGCGCCTGATCTTGGTCTTTATTATTCAGCATCATCATCTCTTGATTTATCTGGCTTTTCGGACGCTGACTTTGGTGGTGCTGGTTGGATCGCAAGTCGACTTCCGGTACTTGCCAGTTTCTCGGTTCCTCTCTTTGTCTCTTGGTCT